>JAVGVS010000162.1:258832-898832 GCA_032718565.1 Distichodus sexfasciatus | reverse complement strand
ATCTTCTAGATGTTCACTGGCAAACTTAAGATGGGCCTGTACGTGTGCCTTCTCGAGCAGGGGGACCTTGTGGGCACTGCAAGACTTCAATCCAGTATGGTGTGGTGTGTTACCAATGGTATTCTTGGTGACTGTGGTCCCAGCTGCCTTCAGATCATTCAGAACACGCGCCTCCCGTGTAGTTGTCGGCTGATCCCTCACCTTTCTCATGATCCTCCTCACTCCATGAGGCAAGATCTTGCATGGAGCTCCAGATCGAGGGCGATTGATAGTCATTTTATGTTCCTTCCATTTCCGAATAATCACACCAACAGTTGTCACGTTCTCACCAAGCTTCTTGCTGAGTGTCTTGTAGCTCATTCCAGGTCTACATACTTGTCCCTGACGTCCTTTGAGAGCTCTTTAGTCTTGCCCATGGTGATGGAGAGGTTGTAATGGAAGAAACAGATTCTGTGGACAGGTGTGCTTTACCCACATAAGGAGATGAGATCAAGTGTATCTGTAATTGATTTATTGCAACATTAACATGCAATCTGTGTGCCACACCCAACTTGTGGGAGCCAGAAATCAGGCTGGGTTGTAGGGGATCAAATACTTCTTTCTCTCAATAAACTGCAAATCAATGTATAACTTTCACGTCGTGTGTTTTTTCTGGATTTTTGGTTGATGTTCTGTCTCTCTTCATTAAAATAAAACTACCATAAAAATGAGAGAGTTTTCATTTCTTTGTAAGTGGGCAAACTTACAAAATCAGCAGGGGATCAAATAATTATTTCCTCCACAGTATTACACGCATGTTAATATAGATTTAATACAGACATCCCAAGTCTCTCGCATATTTGGAGCGGCTCCCTGATGCCCGCAAATGAGAGAAAATCTCCCGGAATCTAGAGCGAACAAGAGCGAAAGCAAATTTCTTGTATGTGACAACATGCTTGGCAATAAACGTTAACTTCATTCTGATTCTAAAATAGTGTTGCGCAAGTTGTATTAAATAACGTATTTAATGCTAAGGATCAGTGTAAATTGTAGCGTGAGAATATTTAAAGCTTTACATCGGGAAACACTGCCTATGCATTACAAAAAGTAACTCAAAACAGCAATCTGGAAACAAATTCACACATGCATTGAACTGTGAATCGTTTATGAATTGTGAATCGTTTATGAATCGTGAATAGCTTATGAATCGTGAATCGATTTTAAAGCGAATCGTGAGCCCAAGAATCGGAATGGAATCAAATCCTGAGTTTTTCACAATCGTGCACAGCTACAAACCATGCAGGATCATTGAGCGAAAAAAGAATGATAAATAGGGTAATTAACTAATCAATAATCGAGTACATGTGGTTGAAATATGCATATAGCTACTTACGTGGTGAACAGTTTGAGTTTGGTCTCGATGCTTCTATGTCTCATGCACATTCTGGTCAAGGCCGATCCAATTTCTTTTGTCGCCCCTGCCAACAAAAAATAGAACAAAGATGAAACTGATTTGCGCTCACAGACCCAATTACACATACACCAGTTATAGCTTAAAGGTAGTTGGCAATCTGGTAGCTTTGAAAGGGCCTATGAAAACCAGCAGAGAGCATTCAGTGTCATATGCCTCGTTTTCTCTCACTTTAAGTCGCAATTACTAAGGATAAGTGCCCTATTCATTTCTATCCATGTGAGAGTCTGATGAATTTTCAGTGGACTTAACTGCTTGACCAGGTGACAGGACGTTAATGGAAGAAAACTGACAAACATCAGATCCAATCCAAATTCAACTTCATTTTCCTTGGACAATGTTACTTTGGAAGAAAGCATGTGGAGAGCAGATAAAATCCAACTTTCACATACAGCAGTTTAATGCACTCATTTGATTGTTCTTGCATTATGGATGTTGGTGGAAAGACTTCGGCTCCTCCTACTTTTCGGTGTAACTGGCCACATAAGCAAGAGTGACACTGGCCACACGTTCGCTTTATCTTATGACTAACAGAACAGAACTACCATTTTATTCATTTATTCATTCATTATCCAAACCGCTTAATCCCAACTGGGGTCGCGAGGAGACCGGAGACCGGAGCCTATCCCTGGAACTTACGGGCGCAAGGCGGGGAACAACCCTGGGAAGGCGCCAACACACCGCAGGGCACACACACTCACATTCACACCTCACGGGGCAAATGTTTTTTTTTTTTTTTTTTTAATAGTCGCCAATTAACCTACAGTGCGCATGCTTTTCGACTGTGGGAGGAAACCGGAGCACCCGGAGGAAACCCACGCAAACACGGGCATGCAAACTCCACATAGAAAGGCCCTGCGGCTGACCCGGGGCTCGAACCCAGAACCTTCTTGCTATGAAGCGGCAGAGATAACCACTGCGCCACCGTGCCGCCCAACTACCATTTTACTTTCTTATTCTGTTCATCAGCTTGTGTGAATGTGAGTGTGCTGTTTCAAAGATGCTGTGTCCTGTGTATGTCTGAGACAAAAAACTGAAAAAGAATCACTACTGGTGCAAGATCAGCCAACAATGTTAAACCCATGTTCAGTATTAAGGGCTACTGCACTAATTAAGCAAAACGGAACACAATTTGCCTCAATGGGCCTTCTTTCAACAAAGAAAAATCCTTTTTTGTACATTAAATCGACTTAAGAATTGGAGTAAAAAAGCAAAACCGATAGACGACTATGAAGTCTTGCATCCATAACTCATACTGGATAAAACAAACTTCCAGTGTCCCGGGGCTAGTTATTTATTTAATTTAATTGTTTCACAGCACAAACAACCACCAATCCGAACAAGAAGAAGTAAGAACTACACTTACCTCTGTAAACAAAGTAAAGAGCAACTACAATACAAACTTTAAATCAGCCATTTTAGCAAGTTTGTTAGTACGGAACTGCCACCATTCCGAGTGGTAGTAATGATTTCAAGCATCTGAGACAAATTTGGAAACAACTGTAAGGTAAAATATTTTGACCAAGTGGGATTACGTAGAATAATAGCACCATTGCATGCAAACACTGCAGTGTGTTGGCGCCTGCCCAGGGTTGGTCCCCGCCTTGCGCCCGTAAGTTCCAGGGATAGGCTCCGGTCCCCGTGACCCCGGTAGGGATTAAGCGGTCCGGATAATGAATGAATGCACGCAAACACATACACACAAATTATAGCCTTTCTCAGTCCACTATGTTTATACGTTTCTGTTACTACATATATCGGACAGATTTCCATACATGAACTCATTATTCTTTCTGCTGTATTGGGCCTTTAGTTCATAGATGGGATTTAAGTGAAGTGTGCTGATTAATTCGCTTGTACAAAATTAAGCTAATACGCAACATTATTAAGTGAAAGCTCCACATAACACTAATCGTGGAATCATGCTTATACTGAAATATTAAGGATTGTGTTAAACCTGTGTGTATTCCTCAGTGCTAAGACTATAAATCCACATTTCCTGGCCACACAAATAGAATTACTGCTAATTATAATCTATTATTCGTTAAATCTTTGTCCATTATAAAAGATTATAAAGAGACAAGTAAACTAACAAGCATCTGTGTCACTGGAAATAGAGGTGGTGAAATGTGTAAAAAGAAATAAACACAACAGCGTCACAAACAGCACAAAACTGCAGTTGTTTTGAAGTCAAGTGAGTTTTACGAATGTACATGAGCTCAGCCTTGTTTTGGCTCGATCTAATGACCTTCCTAATACAAACTCGTTAAGTTGTCTTGTCCTGACCTATTCTTTGTTGCAGTTTATTTTTTTATCATTGTACAAACTGCTCCAACAGAATTAAGAACTGCACACACTAGTTAACCTTTATGTTGACACCGGTTTGCTTATCACAGACCCGTTCTGGCAGCTGATAATAGTTCAGGGCATGTATGGGCACATCAAATTGTCACGTGAACACAACACCCACACAGGAAGAAGCGGTATGTTTTCTGGTTGTGCTTACCACAAACCTGAAGGTGTTGAGTAGTGCATGAGGCTTGCACACCATCCCAAGTCAAAAACAAGAAACAGTAGGAACGCAAGCAGCACAAAACCCAAACGCCACCAAAGACTATGACAGGAATTACAGTCGTGGCTTTTTAAAGCATTTTTTTTTTTTTTTACTGTAAGCAGAAAGTTGGGTGGGGTCAAATATTCTTCTGACCCCACCCAACCTTTTGCTTACAGTCAAATGACAGCTTTTAGTTTAATTAACAAGAAATAACAGTTCAGAAACTAAAAGCTGTCATTTTGCTCATCATGAGGCACACCCTTCCTTTGACCCATGCTACTTCTGACTTCAGTTAAACTCTGACCTTGTACAATAAAATCGATGGCTGTAGGGTTCAAACAGAGGAAAGAAGAAGAGGGGATAAAATGCTCTTTGTCTTTATTGGCCTAGAAGCAAAACATTTTTTAGAAGATATTTTTCATAATTAAGTCTTTTGCTGTTTTTATTCAGTTTTTTTTTTTTAACTCTATGACACCACACAATTTGCTGGGTACCCTGACTGAAACCGTGAAGAAAAATGACTTGTTGAGTCATTTTTATACATACTGGATATTTCTAAAAATATCTGTTGCTTTCACTGCTTTCATCTCAAGATATGGTCTCAAGGTTTTGTACATCTCTGTGTGACCCTGTGACGTGCTGTGTGGCACAGTGTTTCACACCCAGTCTTTTGGTTTTTCTAGCATTCACTAACCCGACCTGAGCCTCAGTTCAGCCAGCCACTAATGCCTGTGGCTATTAGTAAAAAATACTCAACTTTGCAAATGCAAATGAACAAAGCACCAGATCAGGTTGACTGACATTCTTCTTCTTAAAACTCTGCTTGCGATAGCGTTTTCTTCCAAGCAATGAAAAATGG
Organism: Distichodus sexfasciatus; assembly: GCA_032718565.1. Classification (NCBI taxonomy): domain Eukaryota; kingdom Metazoa; phylum Chordata; class Actinopteri; order Characiformes; family Distichodontidae; genus Distichodus; species Distichodus sexfasciatus. The sequence goes on along the minus strand of JAVGVS010000162.1, from coordinate 893,969 downwards.
TCCGAGTGGTTTCAGGTGCATGCTGCAGAGAAGATCTCATTTTCAATTTCATAATCACATATTTAGTCATTAATGTATTAGCTACAATTCTGATCACCTGTCTTGAAAGCCAAGATAACCCATCTCCTAAGAATTACAGGATTATCCAAGTTATAGTTTCACGACACTGACTTATTTAAATGGAGTCTATGAAATATGTGCGCAATATATAGTCGAAGGATCTCTTATTCACTATAGGGATGTGCACTTTGATCCATCTTTCATATTGTTAAAATATTCTCCTATTCTCCGCTGCGCTCCAGAGACACCAAAAATGAGCAAAACCGCAGATGCTACTGATCTCTGATCTCATTTGAGACTCATAACTGGTGCGGACGTTGAAAGCATAAAGATTTGGTGGTATTTTTGCTGCCCGTTTTAACTGAGTAAAGTGAGAAAACATGTGGTTGAGAATCTGCGTCAATTTCGAATCCACTAAACTGTCTCTCTCAAATCTGGCCTTGAAAAGAGATCTCTTTAACGTAAGAGGCCTTAGTGTGATTATCTGTGTGTTCAAAAAGAAAGACGAGAAAAAGAAGATGCTGGTGAGCACATTTGATCTTGATCTTTCCTTTTACATGGTGACATGATTGAAGAGGCATTACTAAATACAAACGGCAACGTTCTTATTAGCTGACAGGTGAAGCAAATCGAACCCACGCCGTCTGAACTTCAGAAGGAGGAAAAGAAACAACAAAAAACAGCAGCAGTGCAACTGCGTGCCATCACTGTCGGAAAAAAGCTTACTCATAACTGCAGTCTGAATACTGCCTATTCAAGTTACAAAATGAGAAGGGAGAAAGCAAAACTAGTCCTCGTGTTAGGACGTCCTTAGCTCTGTAGGACACTATTTCTAATACACTCTCTTATGATAGAAGCTATTTTGGATCATTAAAATGGATCAGGAAAAGGCCTTCAAACTCCAACGTAAATACTGCAATGAAACTATAAAGCAAAGACACAAGGGATTTGGAATAAAAAAAAACAACCTATATTGAGTAACCTATGTGACTCAGATACAGATCTTGGGAAGGAAGTCAATTTAACAATAGCCTTCTCACCAAATGAAGACAGAATTGTTTTTTTCTGCATTTCCATTGAATAGCAAAGCCCAACACATCTGAATAAGAAAATGAATTTATTCCGCTTAACCTCACGCACAAATTTGCTTGGGATCATTTTCAAAGGTCAGAAGGTTTCAACGTTTTCTCAAGGAATAAACATTTCTTCTGTAACCTTTCTTAAATCAAGGTTCCTACACATTTTTCATTTCAAAATTCCGGACTTTTGCCATCCTCAAATTTTTAGACTTCACCATACGTATAACCAGAGGTGTCAGAAGTGCACGCATTCCTCACTCAAGTAGAAGTATAGATGTGTTTGAAAAGACTTTATAAAAGTATTGACTCGACTTCTTTACTCAACTTTAAGTGAAAAGTACGGGCTTTATTTTCTTTCTCTCTCTCTCTCTCTCTCTCTCTCTCTCTCTCTCTCTCACTTTACCATGTCTATCGTGTTGTACGTCATGTGCACAGACGAATACACCAATGGGATTGCCTTTTCTGTGCGTGTTAACCACATTTTTAAGCCTTAACCAATCAGTCAAGTTGTCTGGATGGTGCGCATTATTGATACAGAATAGGTCAAATGCAGGCAAAATGGCCAAATAAACGTCATTTCAATTAAATGAAACAAGAATAACGAGCCTGATTTGAAAATGTAGCAAGTACAGATATTGTACAGATAAGTTAAAAGTTGGCACAAAAATAAATAGTCAAGTAAAGTGCAGATACCTGTAAATTCTACACAAATTCTACACAAAAGTATTAGTATTTTGTTACTTCCCATCTCTGCATATAACTACTGATTTATTTAAATGAATGATTTGAAAATTCAACTGTAAACATTTACCGTGCGTCACACTGTGGCATACCACAATATAATGTGTCAAGTTATGGCACATTATAAAATTTACAGTGCACAAAATTTGTCCCAGCAGCCCTGTATAAGTAGCTACTCTGCCACTTACAATTAAATTCTAACCAAACCCAGACAAGTTTACGCCACAGCATTTTATTCAGCAATGCTTAACAAGTTCAACAAAACACAGAACTGTTCCGATTTTATGTTGGTAGGCATGACGTAAAATAGTTGGCTGCTGGGAGACGTCTTGCATAACATCTCACTTCAGGCAGATTTTCTTTTACAGTAACAAGGTTATCGGATCATACAGAGTATGTTTATTGAATGTAACTTTTCAAAATCAAAATGAAACAAAAAAGAGATACTGTTTTATTAATAGACTGGATATAGAATTTTTGGAATTTATGGAATTTTTCATACTAAAACTGTTACTAACCTCATGCAAATTCAGTGTAAATGTCAGTTTCCACTTCTGTAGGTTAATACTGTATCCAAATTGTCTCTCTTTCTACTTCTACTTCTATTTCTAGTTTAAAGTTTATATTTAATACTCCATTTCTAGTTTAAAATGTATATTTTGTATTCTATTTATATATTGTTTATTCTATGTGCCCTGTCTGTTCTTTGTTGCCTGTTTCTTGTTGCACTGTGGAAACTGGAGCCACGTCGTCTCGTCTCACTGTATATCTGTACAGTATACAGCAGATATGACAGTAAAGTTGACTTTCACTTTGAAAAATGAAGTGGCCTACATTTCTGAACTCTACCTGGCGGTGAATTGAGGACCTGCGCGAACACACTAGACCAGCTCCAGTGATTCAACACACAACCAAATCACATTCTCTTGTCCAAACATTTCAGCTGAATTGTGGTCTACATTTTCGAGAACAATGTTGCAGCAAAAGGCTAGAAATACCTTTTCCATACTCATCCAGACCAAGATATTACTTAACTCAAACTCCATACTGTGTAGGAACGCTGCTGAAGGAAAACCTCTTTCTTAATCATAATTTTGAACCTTAGTAGAGCGATTCGTTTTGTAATCGAGTATTCTATTCATCGATTAATTGGATAAATTCTTTCTTTAAAAACAGAAAAAAGACAACACCTTTGTTTTTAGGCTTATTCTAGTGTGTGAGCAGAAGTTAGCCATACATGCTTTATGTTGTGTTCAGGACGTCCTGCACCACTCAAATTTGTCATAGTTTGATGTGTAAATGCTGACACCAGCAGTTACGAAATCAATACATTTCTGATGAAAACTGTAGAAACGTTTAGGTCTTTTTAGCTTAATGTAATATAAAAGTGCTGAAACTGTAGACATAACTACTAGAAAGAGTAAGAACATTGTCTGTTTTATTGCTTAACATTCTATCGCAGAAACATTTCTTTATCTATTTGGTATCCATCAGAACATAGAATAAAAAATAAAGATGAATAAATGTTCTATATTTCTTCTTTCTTATTGATTACACTATAAAATTGAAAAAGATATATGATCAATTGAAAATGAAGAAATACTGAAGTTTTGGGCCATTATGAACCAATCTGGCCTATATAATGAACTGCTTTTGGCATTTCCCCAAAGAGAACTACATTTCCCACAATCTACTCACAATACAGCCGTTACTGAGATTTTCCCAGAGATTTTTTATCATTTATTCCGGGATAAACGATCTCTGGGAATATTGTGTTGTACTGTGAGTAGAACTCTGGTTGTTATGGTTATATGGGACGTTTGAACTGAACTGGAGCGCTTTAGCGAGTAATGACGCTCACGTGCGCGCTCAAACACAGCGTGCGAAAAATGTCATTCATGCGTTTTTGCGCATTTACTTCTGTTTTTGTGCACAAAATTACTCACAAATACTTTCACACACAGAGGGATCAGGTCTGGTCTCGATCGCGCCTTTGAAAAACGTTGTGCGTCATTAATAAGTGTCCGTGTGAAACAGAAGCGGTGCATGCTCGAGCGAGTAAAATGGATTAAAGCTTTGATTCTAGAAAAATTGCCTCGACCATTTTTTGTAATCGAATTATTCGAGTTATTAGAATAATCGGTTCAGCTCTACACCCTAGGATTTGAGGAAGATTGTTTTATGTAGATTATTAAGGACAGAGAAGATTTTGGGGAAATATTCTCAATGTAGCAATTCACCGGGTCTGTTTGACCACTGGCTAGTCAAAATTAATTACTGCATTAATTGAAAGCCACACACACGAAACTTAGTTAGTACTCTGCGACATATTCAGCGTCAATTTCCTTATGACTCAGCATGACATCATGCAGACACACTATCATTTTGTGACAGTATGTCTGTTCTTTTGTTCTGCAAATTAGTGGTAGAACATCACAAGACAACTGCTCTACAAATGCCTATGTTTAAATGTATGAAAACTGTAATTTTCAGATTTCTTTTTTTTGAACAAATTATGCCAATTTATTAAGTGTTTATGAAGCAAAATTCAGCACATTTTACCCTCTGCTTAGGGCCAACATAACACTATAGTGAAACTAATATAACTAATATACCTAGAATTATTTAAATCAATATGATTAACTGACGTTAATGACCAGAGACTGGAGATGAATTTCCACCAAGTCCAGCTGGACAGATGCCATACAGTTAAAGAGATGAAATATTATGAGCTAATCATTTTTGACTTCCTTGGCTCCAGTCTTTGCTGGAATTCTAAAAATGTAGCCAAAATGAACAACTGGCTACATGAAGTTGCAGGGCTGATGAAGACTAAACGATTTTAACTTCATTCAAAAGGGAGATCTACTGTCAAAGCTGTTTGAAAAAACGACAAAGGGACTGTGTAAAGGACACGAGATGAATCAGCATACAGGTGTGCATGACAGCACGAGAAATACACACACATGAACACAAACCGCGCTGTCAGCATCAGATCAGAATGCTGAAGTAGCTGGTCAAACTCCCACTGTAAGGGAATCTATATCTGTATGTCTGAGTGTGTGAGTGTGAGTGTGTGTGTGTGCACGCGCACGCACTAGGAATGCAACGGCTTTCGCTATTTCACCAAACCGTCTGGTACGCTCTGTTCAGTTCAATACATTGATAGTGCAATAGATTGATAGTAGAACGCTGGTTGTTGTGGTTAGTGATCAGCTAAAATATGACTTTAGTCTGTAATAAAGGGGAAGACTTGTCTCAACTGTAGCATTTTAGCAGGTAATGGCGCTCGCTCGCACATGCACGCTCACAAACAGCGCGTTTACATCATATTTATACGTTTTTACATTTACTTCTGCTTTCGTGCACGGAATATCTCACAAATACTTTCACAAACAGAGGGATCAGGTCTTGCCTGGATTGTGCGTCACTAATAAGCGTCCGTGTGAAACACTAGCGGCAAAGTGAAGAATTAAACGATGCTTTCATTCTACAAAAACTGCCTTGACCATTTCTTGTAATCGAATTATTTGAGTTATCTGAATAATCGTTTCAGCTCTAGAAATAGAAAAGGCAAAGAACCTACTGGATGTTAGAGCTAAGATATACCGAAACCATACCGTTACCGTGCCCCTAAAAACGCTACACGTACCGAACCGTGGGCACACTGTACCGTTGCATGCCTAGCGTGCACCCATACTGTAGCTGCCAGCATGCCAAAATTTCAGCTTTCAGCTAAGATTTTTGACAAAATTTAACAACTTGCTACCCAGATGTGTCCAAAGACAAACTGTCATGGCTCAATATGGATTGAGAGACATTCCGCTCGCTACTTTTATTTTTATTCATCTGTTATCCTATGCACGATCTGTTTGTTTTGTCGGAATACTTCCTCCTAAATGACCGTTCCACCAATCAAACGGAGCTAGTCAGTCACGTGACACACACATAGATACACACACACGCACACGCACAAACACACACAGACATGCACAAACAGACAGACAGACACGCACAAACAGACAGACGCACGCGCACACACACACACAGACACGCACAAACACACACACACAGACAGACACACACACATGCGCAAACACAGACAGACAGACAGACAGACAGACAGACACACACACACACACACAGACACAGACACAGACACACTTGCACACAGGCGCACACACACACACACACAGGACAGTTTATGCACAGACAGACTTGTTCTTGTTTTACTGTGTAATCTCTGCCTGCTGAGCCTTTTTGTTTAAACTAAAAAAGTTATTAAGTTATTACAGATTATTGTGCTGTTTATTGTGGCTGAATTTGTCCTGAATTTCTGTTACTTTGTATAGGTTTTTTTTTTTTTTTTTAGGTTTTTTATGTAATATTGTTTGGTAATATCCAAACACATTGTACATTGTTATTTTATATTTTTGCATATTTGATTATATGATAAACCAATTAATCTTTAATTTACTCAGAAGGTACTCCGAGTACTTTTTACTCTTACTTGAGTAAATTTTTGGATGACTACTTTTTACTTTTACTTGAGTAATATTATTCTAAAGTAACAATACTCCTACTTGAGTAAGATTTTTGGCTACTCTACCCACCTCTGATATGTATATTTATGGTTCTAACTCTCAACACTCAACAGTTTTACACAACATGTGAAAAAAAACCACACCATTCGCACTGTTATAGTGACTTTATAGGGAAACACTGTGTGTAGTTATGTAAATGTCATAAGAAACGGCATTGTGAATGACCATTACGGCGCAATACAGTTCATACAGTGAGGAAGTCAAGAAAATCAAGACAACTGAATAAAAGCACTAACATGCATTAAAGATTGTTGCCTCATGAGGGACCCAGCTACTACTAAGAGACCAAATTCACCCTTAAAGAGGATAAAGAATAATGCTCGCAAAGTCAGGGGAACCCGGCTGATAAATCAAAATGAGCATGAAATCTCAACAGTTAATGTTGAGACAAAAGTTGCTTCCAGTTGCATGCTTATGTTCTGCTTTGTACAAAAATGACGCCGGCTGTCAAGTGGTTAACTCATGAAATGGTGGTTAAGGGTCAATGCATTAACGGAGTCTGCTCTCTGCTTGTGTATATGTACAAGAACCAGAGGAGGAAAAAGGTTAGCAAACAGTCGGTCAGGAAATTCACTTAAATTCTCACTGGGGACAATGTTGTGGCATCTCGTAGAGAGAAACGACAACAACTAATCTGTCACGTTTTCTCATCTTGGTGAACATCAGTCTATTTCAAACTCATTTCAGAGCTATAATCTGTGAGCTGCTTTTTTAGGCTTTTCACAATGATACCAATAATTTGGCAAACAGACATTTAATCTAAAATTGCTTTTGCTGGACTTTTCCCCCTCAAAAACTATTTTACATTAGTTGTGATATTCAGGCCCCGCACACAGGCAGCTGGGTATTTATAAAAACAGATGTTTTTCGTCCTCCGTTTTCAAAAATAACTTCACACGCACAAGCCTATTTTCAAGAATATCTCTGTACACACGAATCTGGATGAATACCCTGGGGCGTAACGGTAGGGTGTTTGCCCCGTGATCAGAAGGTCGCAGGTTCGAATCCAGGGCCGGTAAAATTACCACTGAGGTACTCATAAGCAAGGTACCGTCCCCAAGCACTGCTCCCTGGGCGCTTGTTAGCTGCCCGCTGCTCCTTCACGGCTGGGTTAAATGCACATGTCACATATCGTTGTGGTGCACCGTGTGCTGTGCTGTGGTGTGTTCACAATGACAAATAATCACTCACACTCACTTTCAAGAGCTGCACCATTCTTCTGGTAGGAAATTTCACACACAAAATCTCTCCACCATTCAGAGGTACGTCCGGGTCTGCTCCAGAAACGGCGGGGTCGGCGTCGAAGTGATACCGTTCTCGGTAGTTGAACGCTGTAGAATAGCAAGTCCTTCTCCTTTGCGTCTCGATGTACTTAATAATCAGCTACGTTAGCAGGTGCATATAAGCACAAATAGCTTGGGAGACGAGACAGGACGAGAATCACTCTTCTGAAGGTATCCATCTTTAGTCTCCAAAGTAAACAAACGTCGCACACCTGGCGTCAACGCATATCCCGGTTGCGCACTTATGCCGCTATGAACCTAAAACTCAGTTTTCCTCGTCCACACGCAGTCGCTAAAGCCTTTCTCCTTTAAAGGAGTTTTCAGAAATCTCCACTTTGGCTAGAGTTTTCAAAAATGGCCGGTTTCAGTGACTGAAACTCCGTTTACGTGTGGACGATAGGTGCAACCGCATAAAAAAATATCGGTTTTTATGAAAACTGGGGCCTTTATTAGCTCTGACGTCTGTGGAGTCAGAGTATAATAATTAATAAATAAATAAAAATAATCCTAAAAAATGAGAGTTCCGATTTCCTGCGCCCAGATCTGTTGGCCTTACTGTCCATCACTGTGCACTGGCTGTGAACTTTCTAGATTATTCAATACAAGTCAGGCAGACTTATCCAATTTAACAAACAAATTTAAACATCTTGTTTTCTGCTCTGCCTCTGCCTGTATGAGTCTGCATGTAGATCATCGCATGTGACAAGGATAGTCGGCTTTTGCCTTCCTGCAGAACTGACTTCATCCTAAGTCAGACTGACTCCGTCAACCATGAGATTAATACTGGAACGCAAGAAACCAGATGTCTAGCAGAAGGTTAGTGATCACAGCACTTGAGAGAGGGGATGTTTCTTTCTCAGTTGGCACCGTTCAGTTTCTGACCCCATGCGAGTCATAATGACAGGCCTCTGAATCACATACCCCAAATCGAGATTCAAAACCACAATATGAGCAGCAGCTGGAAAAGTGGCCTTTACTCTCGTACTCTCTCACAATGAGTAAGACTATACGTGTATAAATATATACACCAGCACAACGCCCACTACTGTGTTCCAACCGAAAAAATGAACGTCATGTCAAACCTATCAGAAATGAATGTAGTAGGGTAGTGGGGTCACTGAGTGAGCCGAGATGCTAAGAAGCACACGGCGCAGAGGAAGCCGTTTGCCTGTGAATTTTTACATCATGGCTGACCTGTCGCTAGTGAGCTGCTAGCAGCATTTCTACACAGGAGATATTTGTATCACTTCCATTTACTCATCACCATTCAAGCCATATGGAACGTCCCGGTTCTCATGGGGGAAACCGAGGGACTGCACCACTTGGTGTAAAAAATTGAGGGGTTGGGTATGTGTGTGTGTCGACAGGACTGTTTTGAGTTTTATTGCTAAAACTGTATTTTTATCAGTACATAAAGCATTTGGCTAAAAGAAAAGGGTTTTGGGTTATGGTTTATTTTGTGTAATAACATTGTCATGTAGATAGTTGATTTATCTTCAGCAGTGGAGTTGCCTAATGGGTGGGGCTACAGCTTGTACTGGGCTATATTAGGTCCAACGTCCTCATTATGAGAGAGACAGCATGGAAGGTGACAACTGTGGAGAATAGGCCGTTTGTACAGGGTCTGGAAGACACAGCCTGGCAAATTTAGACACATTTGAATTTGGTGTTTGGGCAGTTAAATTCGATGGACAATATTTCTGCAATTTAAAAAAAAGAGAAAGCCTCTTCGGTCTATTTCCCTGCCGACCATCCGGTCACAAGTGGCGTAAAAAAAAAAGAGGGAAACAAACAAACAAAAAAAAAAAACACAAAACAAAATAAAAAGAAACTAACATTGCAAACTATGTGTTATACCTGGTGACAGTAGATGCAAAACGAGCACCAATAACATGCATATTTACAATCAAACTAAATGAACTGAACCAACCTTCCTGTTTAAAGTGACAGATCTGCCCTCAGAATAAAGGCACTAGTTAAGAGATGTTAGACATTAAACTGCCTGAATAAAACGAAGAGTTCTTGGGGTATTCTTTCAGAAGCAAAGGAACTACAAATGAAGGAAAGAAACATCTGGTTTTGGTTATTTGCAGGTCGTCGAGTCTCTGCTAAATCAGTGGTCAGTCCAACACCATTACAGACAGAGAGCAACTTTCAGTAGACGTCAAATTCTGTAAGAACATTTTCAACAGCTTCATCTCACATTCGAAGTTGAACAAAGCTCTAACTGACTGTTACTGAACTCAAGCTATTTTTGGTTGGACTGTTTGTGTAACAGCACAATGGGCAAACGGCCTGCACGGTGGATATGGTCTTATAATCCATGGTGGATCTTTTGTAAGCATCCTGTATTCCTCGAAAAAGACGATTAATCACACAAAAAAGCAAAAGCCATAGTCTGGAAACTGATTCCAAAGTCTGCATTAACGGTTACTTTTGGAGTCATTTACACTTGACTCTTCACACACACACATGGGTTTAATCACACGTTTAAATAAATGTCATATTTTTCTAACTTCCACCTGAAAATTGAACAAGCTTGCCCTTCTCTTTAGCGTTTGCCAAAGCAAACTCCAAACCTTTTCCTTTTTCAAACTAATGCTTGTGTAGCTCTTGCCCACGCAGCTCTTCCATGCACAAAGACATCCTGTGTGCCCAGACACACAGCATGCCACTGTTCACACCTACTCAGTTTATCCTGCATCTCAAGCCTTTCACAGCACAGATGTACGGCTGTGTTGCCTTGAAGGAGAACAGCAGAATTTCTGACCTATGAGTATATTTTCCCACTGCAGTAGCATGCAGACAAACACCCCAGACATCTTTCAATGACTGAGGCTTTGTTTGTACTGACGTTGTAAAACAGACACCCTTCCGAGGAAGAGGAAATCCTTCGGATGTACATAATTACAGAAGGAAAATTAATAAAGAACAATTAAGCCATTAGGTTGCAGTACATTTGAACAAACATATTTTTCTTAGATCAGAGGACGTTTCAGATTCTAGACCCACGCATAAGAAACATCGATCTTGTTATATTAATTTTTTTTTTTACCAAAGGGCTAGACAAACTAGATAGCAAGCAAAATGACTAGCATTCCTCCCAAGCTTAAAAGGCATTCATCAACAAAACGAACTATAATACTGGAAATACTGGAACCCTTACTCATCATGTCTTATGCATTTAACTGACAGGTCAATAATTAAGACTTGAACTGGGTTCAGGGATCTTGTGACCAAGAAATATTGAGCTCGAGTCTGATAAAAGGGTGTGCCGAGCTAATTACGTAACTGACACCACTGATATTATGGCAACAAGTCATGAGGGAGTTCCCTGGGTTCTGGGAGAGAATTCCCATATTGTTTGATCAGCCTTATTAAAAAAAAAAAAAAAAAAAAAAACACAGACGCCACAAACATCAACTACCGCCTGGAGGCAAATCTTTCTTTGCCACATCCAACCATGTGAATTATTTAGAACCATTATAGTGTTCTTAAGTGCAGACTGAGAAGACATCTGGTACCTCTTGGTATGAACATCTGAAAGTCTGCAGACAAAACCTGAGATAGACAAGGTTATGCAACATGCAAGCGTGAGGCTGCTCGCTACTGAATCATCACTGAGAGGCAGTGAGAGAGATTTCAGTTGTTGTGATACAAAAAAACAGCCACTACTAATATTTAAAGACATCTTTTTGCGAACTGAAAAAGCAATCTCTTGTACACGGACGTCCAGTTGGAGTGGCGCGGATAGTCAATTGGTCAGCTGTCCTCCCCATGCGATAGTGTTTGCAGGTGGCACAGGGGAAACAGAATGAACAGGACCTGACTGCAGTCAAAAGTGTGTTCAAGTGCAAAGAGCGACACATTCGGACACAATCACTCTACTGTGGAACGCGGGTTTCTTTCACGTTTTAATCCTCTCTGTCTGGAATGTGTGCGGTAAAGTCTGATGTTTCGGTGGAGGAAGGGGGTGGACGTTGGGGGTGGGGTTTGGGTGTTGCAAAGCTTAAGACAGCTGTCCATACTTGGGGTCTGGTGTTTCCTCGTCCGTTCTCTCCGACACCGGACAGCTGAACATGAGGCGTGGCCATGATCAGTCATCTGTCTAAAGTCACATCAGGCCTCGAGCAGGTGTGAGACCAAAACGGCACAGAGTGACAGAATCTGAACTGGGGGTTGACGAACAGAAGGGTGCCAAATTCTGCAACACGGTCCACGTATAACCGTTTTTTTGCAACAAGTTTACCAGTTAGGTACTGTATTCAACTGAGAGCACTGTTCTACTGGCAAGCTCAGAGACCTTAAGGCTGGTATTCATCCCAGAACAGGCATTTACAACGATAAACATCTAGCATTTAGTCTGATATGATGAGGTTCAGTGGCTATTTCACTTGTGAACGTATATCAGTTGTGAACAATCACAAAAAGGGTAATAAAAGATGCTGAGTTTGGTCCACTAAGGTCATGTCAAGTATAATACTGTTTTTTTCCAGAGGTGAATTTCCCAGTTGGGGAATATGGACAAATTAGGAGGCCGACAGAGGCTCTCCTCACCTCAAAAGGTCTCACAGGCTGGAGTAGACGTCCCACAAAATCCTAACTGGCAGACTGGTAAAGATTAGACAGTTGGCCGGTGAACAAAGCGATCAAAGCTTGACGTTTCATTACAGGTTTCAGGATATTTTCAGAAAGCATCCACACAGCTTTTGCATGTTATTTGAAAATAACTATCAGTTTCAGTTTCCTTCGGTCTTGTAATAGTTGGGGTTAAGGTTTTATTTGTGTTTAGTCTGTATACATACGTAAACATTTTCTTGTGGACCGTTTCACAACACTGTGGTGAGGACGGCAGCCTTTTCACAGTGCAGATTTATCTATAGCTTTTCCTTTAAAAGGTCAATTTACGTGGCTAATCTTTCTTGCATGTCTCACATGAAGTATAACCAACAGCAAAAGTACATAAAGTTGGATGAGGTTGAAGCACAAAGACTTTCAGCAATTTCATGAAAAAGCAAATTTTATATGGCCAAATAATTATGCCCACTGCACAAATGTGATGACAATTCACTGTTAAGTGCATAAACTGTTTGACATTTGAAGTTCAAACAAGTTTCGACGATGTAAGATCACGTTATATCTTCATTCACAATGCTTTCATTTATTTGTAAGAATGAAATGGCAAAAATGAATGTTAAAATGTGTTTTGATGGAATTCATTCTCATTACAAATTTGTAAACGGGGCGGCACGGTGGCGCAGTGGTTAGCGCTGCCGCCTCACAGAGAGAAGGTCCTGGGTTCAAACCCCGGGGACGGCCGTGGGGTCTTTCTGTGTGGAGTTTGCAAGCTCTCCCCATGTTCGTGTGGGTTTCCTCCGGGTGCTCCGGTTTCCTCCCACAGTCCAAAGGCATGAATGATCATTTGAAAATATCAATGTAGATACCATAACACATTAGGGAGTGAAACTAACACAACCCAAATAGTTGAGATGACTCTGAGCGCTGGTAAAATCCCTTACTAGAGTGTAAGCAGCTACACTACTCCAGAAAAGTCAACGCTGTTGGAGTTAATATCTAACCCTGGACTTTTTTTTTTGGCTGTGTATGACCAACGTTTCTCTAAACGCTACTCTGTTGCCAATGTTTCTCAATATTCATCCAACAACTTTAATATCGAAGTCTATTTATTTATGTGAAAAGCCTCACATTTCTGTACATTCTGTAGCAAAACAGATGAATAAGGAAGTGCTCTTCAAAGAAAAATCTTTTATCGTATAACGTGTGTACTATGAATTGGTGACAAGTTGATGACAAAGTTCAAATGCTTCAGGATTATTACATTGTTACAGAATTCCACAAGGCAATGCCTACGTTTTTACTGAGGACAGCAGGCTGGTCATCCAAACTGAATGGTGGGGGGGGGGTGGGAAGAGTTGCCAGGTCTTTATCCCCTGCTGCCTGTAACCACAGTAGCATAGCTGCTGTGACCGCGGCAGGTAACTGGGCCCTCGCTTAATCTTTCGTTTTTAAACGTGCCACAAAGACATAGCAAGGGAAGGAATCTAGAAAGCCTTTCTGATACAATACTATTCTGAATCACTTGAGGAAGCAGAAAAGCCAGGTTTCAGATAAGATCGATATATTTGCATATTTGCTCCTCTAAGAGGCAGAAGCTGATGTTGGAATAATCAATACTGAAACTCTCTCCCTCGGGGAGGATGATGGATGTGTGTGTGTGTGTGTGAGAGGGAGAGGGAAAGGGGGAGAGAGAGAGAGAGAGACACACATTCCTTGCCCCTTTCTGCTAGATTTGTTGTGCCAAAGCATCAGCACACCCCCCTCTCTTCCTACACAATTAAGATACATCAGGTGCCAGGGGTTCTTACAAAGAATTCTTTTATTAATGATATAACGGAATGTCTGCTGCATTTGGCAAAGCGATTGAACTTTGTCCAAGTCTCTGACTTTTCTCTTTTTATTTCTTCATATTTGACGAGGACAACACCTGCATATGTGATAAATAAAGGACCTGGCTCGGTAGGGTGTTCGCCCTGTGATCTGAAGGTCGCAGGTTTGAATCCAGGGCCAGTAAAGTTACCACTGAGGTACTCATGAGCAAGGTACCGTCCCCAAGCACTGCTCCCCGGGCGCTTGTTAGCTGCCCGCTGCTCCTTCACGGACGGGTTAAATGCAGAGGTCGCATTTCGTTGTGGTGCACTGTGTGTGGTGTGTTCGCAATGACAAATAATCAGTCACTAACATCTAATACTTTTTCTCTCAATTCAATTCAGTTTTATTTATATAGCACTCTCAACGACAGTCATTATCAAAAAGTGCTTTACGTATAACCAGCCCAAACTCCCAACAAGCAAGCCTGGGGCGACAGTGGCGAGAAAAAACTCCCTCTAGTAGGAAGAACCAAGACTCGGAATGGGATTCCATAGTCCTCTGGGCGACCGGGTGCATGGACATTTAATACACAGTTAACATTAGCTCAAGATCAATCGTCATTTAATTATTTTTGAAACTTAATGTTTCATTTATATGACTGTCACTGTGGAGCCATATCTTCTCTGCTCAATGTACAGCATCAACGGATGGATAGAACAGCAGCAAATCCAGAATCTAGAATACGCACCACACCTTAGTAAACGTGCACTTCACAGATTAGGAGTTCTGAAAGGAATCACTGGCAATCCAGAAAGAGGTTAAGGCAATCGAGAAACACTCATTCAAGCACAAGTAAGTTATTCACCAAATATGAACATATGCTCAGTGCCACGGGATCAGATGTCACGAGTATGGTCAAACTGTAAAGCCACAAACCTTCACGGGCAAAACACTCAAACGTCTACTAACACTGTAACAAGTTACAACTGGCTTTCTCAGCCTTGAGCCGAAATATGTTCTGTAGAAGTTAACCACCCTTTTTCCAAAAACAAAACGGCTGGTCTAAACTTAATTCATACTTCCAACTGTCAAGCCGCACGTTATACAGCAGGCCTGAGGCACCTCATGTTGGGCACATTAAGGTGGGGCTGCATGACAGGTTTTCTTCACCTGTGCACTTTCTTCCCAAAGGAAAATAAGACAAGGTGATGGACAGACAAGAACACTACAGGTATATGAATGTTTATTACATGTGTCTGTGTTTGAAGCAAAATATCGTTTTTTAAAATCCCCAAAATGGCCAGATTTTAGGAAAAACTACTCCCAAAAATGTTGATTAGCAAAAATGATTGGAAGGTCGGCAGTTCGAATTCCGGACCGGTAAAGGTTCCACTGATATATATATATATTTAAAGGATGGTATGGTTCATGAAAAAAAAAAAAACCTCCCGTACGGTTCGGGACACGTGTGTATCAGTTGGTCCAGCGTATGTGCAAAAAAAATAAAAAATAATTCAGCAGTAACCCTAATAAAGGGGCAGAGTGCAGCAGTTAGGTCAGTCGCGACAATGGAGAGTCAGGGTTACATGCGATATGCTTCCAAAAAAAAAATAAAAAATCAAGTTACCGCCAAAATAAGCTCCGCACTCCCGTTCACTATTCAGAGTTCAAGAATCAATTTTATACAAAAGCATGTGATATCCGTCGTGTTTCTCTGCACTGTTTCTTCCCTTTTTATCTCAAACTGCAACAAATGCCACTCCTGAATCCAACTTCATTCGTTCTGAGCAAGAATTTAAGACAAATTTTTGAAATAAAAATAAATGAAACGCATTTTGAAATCGGCAAGGTCTCCTCATTTACTGTATAAAAATACAGACGTCACAGTAACGTGCCTAATGCCAAACGGCTTGATTCTTTCAGTTTTTACATGACTTCATGACGTCCTTGACAACAACGGATACTTTAAAAACCATAAATGGTAGATTATCTGATATATGGTATTTGTGCAGTGTTGGCAAAATAGAACAAAAGTGAACCAAACCAAAAACCGTGACCCTGAAACTGAACTGAATCGTGGATTTTGTGAACCGTTCCAGCTATATGTGTGTATATACACACACACACACACTCACACACACATCTCTCTCTCTCTATATATAAACACGACAAAAACCAAAACAAACCGCAGTGGGAACAATGTTACTGTAACTACCTATCTAATGCTACATGACAGACAAAAAGCAAGTATTGCTGAAACAATTGAAGCTTGAGAAGAATCTATAAACAAAGTTGTAACACAACATAGAATGGCTTTGAAAAATTCACAAACAAAGAACTTGTCGGCTGCATCTATGATAACGTGACCAGGAATGGGTTAGTTCAGGATGTAATAATACACGTACAGTACCTAGTGTGGAGAGACTAATAGAGACTTAAACAAAACAACACATCTTTCCTACAGTGTTAACAGAGCTCAGGTCAAAATAAATGTGTGTCTGAGTGGCAATTTAATGTCTTTTTGCCCTGTTTGAGTCTGTTACTGTACAGTTCAGTAAAGCTAGAATGCCTTAATTTTGTTGCTATATGGAAAATGTTTTCCTGTCATGCTATTATGCATATTTAGTTGAACAACAAACACTGGTTTTTGGTAGGATTAGTTTTACAGAAAGGCATTGCCCTAAATACTTTGCATGTCCATGTGTGTTAACCACTCCTCAGTCAGCCAGGTGATCTTTTGGCAAAAGAGTAACTAAAAAATCATCATTCCCAAATGAAGAACCTAAAGTCTACCGCATGCCATCAAATCCACTACCACATGCCACTACACGCCTCTTCAGGGTAAAGGAGTTTCCCACTCCTACTAGTTTACATGACCATTAACATTGCAAATGCATCTCACCGAGAGAAACAGTTCCTGCTTTTCATTTTACCTCTTAAAAGTGAACATCTGACAAAAGCAAAAAAGAAAATATGAAATAGAGTAAAAGAGACTTTTTTCTTACCTCGTGTCCCAGTTGCAATGTCAGCTACCTTCTGGAAGGCGTCTAGAAACGAGCCAGTGACAATAATGGTTGTCCTATATAACAGACAACAGAAATGTGTAAACATTACGTCCTTTAAAGATTTGATATCTTTACATTTGCCTTCCTCTAAAAGAAAAGAAAATGGTGAGTAGAAAAAGGCCTTAATCAAACTGAAAGCAAATTCTCCGCAGAAACATTCTCTGGAACAACCCTTCCTATTTAAATCCGAGCCCTCAAAGGGGACAGTCATGTGATCATTTCAGTGTGCTACTTTTAATGTTCCAGGTAAAAAAAGGCAGACAAGTTACTTTAGCCAGAAGTCATTTGTGTTTACTTGCCCTTGACTCGTCATTTAGGAGAAGGATAATGAATAAATGATGCAGTGTCTCGGTGGCTGAATAACCAAAGTGCTTTCTGCAAGCAATTACTGATCAATTAATTTAGTTTAAGTAAATTAAATGTGCCTTAAACATTAAATTACAGTGTATTCCGCCACAATGTAATTTGTAACATATTAGGTTACTCAATGTGCGTAACATATTGTGAATACTTTGGATTACTTCCACATTGTCTTGCTTTTTACAACTGTATGAATGTGGCAATCACACCCTTCATATTCCGCCCTCTTTCTTCTTTTAATGTGAAGTCTTGTCTGAATTTCGAAGACGGAAATGCGTTTCTGCCCTGGCTCTGTGCTGCTGGCTCCAGCTCCGACTCCTCCATTGTGCAGCTGCGGCAACTTAAGTTAAATGGACGTTTACATTAGAATTTTTGGTTGCGTGTTCTGAAGGGCTTCCGGTAATGAATGGAATTGCCGAAATGTATTAAACATGAAACAGAAAAAATTTTCACCTAATCCATTGTTTTAACAATATAACTGTATTCTGATTACCATCTATTTAAACTGTAACGGAATACAGTTACCCATAATTTGCTTCCCGAATATGTAACGTCGGTACATGTATTCTGTTACTCCCCAACACTTGATTACAAAGGACAATGCGTGTTCTACTTTCCTAATTCTTTGCTTTCAGACCCCAGTTGTACTGGAGGAACAATAATCAAATACATTCATTAAAAGCCAAATATGTATTAACTTGTGGCAAGTACGATTTGTCACAAGCATGCTCTTTTCCAAAAAGCAAGCAACATTTCGATCATAGATTACTAGTACATGTGATGAGGAAACACAAGCTTGCATTGTTGTCATGCTAACGTTCCTCAGAGGAAATGAATCAAACTTTGCCCAAAGCACATTACGCTACAAAACATTACACTAAAGCGTACAGGTAAACAGGCTAGTGAACAATCATGTTATGCATCTATGTAATTCTCCCTCTCCACATTTGTTCGCAATGCCTCTAAAGTAGTAGGTACTGTACTCAACGCAAGACATTTTATCCTCTACTAACACACCAAACACAGACTCAATTTTACAGAGCATTAAAGGGGCATTGTTTAGGAAAAAAATGGATGGTTCTGTTACAATTTGTTTTTATATGACACTATGGACGACTTCAGAAGGAAACGAAAAGGGAAAACAACTGATCCGCTATTTATATTCTTAAGGCCTAAGAAAAAAAAAAAAGGTTTTGGTTCCGGTTCCCGACCGACCCTGGCAATTTATGTGCGACCCAAATTTATTTTATGAGCTTGGGAAAGAAATAATACAACTTAAATAAATCCACAAATAAAAAGTTTGAGGTGAACTATAATTATGTTTTTGTACAGCACCCCTCCATCCTGGATGAGCGCATTCTCTTTTTTAATATTCATTGGGTGTGTCGTCCTTTTACTGATAGCCAAACCACAGGTTACCGTTCCAAACGGATACAAACCAAAATTACACAACTGTGTTCAAACAAATCCATTCTGTTCTAAGGCTGCTTGCCCTGATAAACTGAAACAGATTTTAAAGTATGTAGGTTAATACTCCTGATGTACTACAAGGCTGATTTTTAAAATAATTTCAGTCTTTTAATTTATTATAATTTTTAATATGAAAAAAAAGAAAATCTTGTTTTTATAGAATTTTTTGAGTGTTTATGTCCTGAAAGCAGTTTTTGGTCACTAGGGCAAGTGGCTTTAGAGAATAATAGATTTGTTTAAATAAAACATAATAAAAATCATAATAAATTAAAGGACTGAAATTATTTTAAAAATCAGCTTTGCAGTACATCAGGAGTTCGCCTACGTACTTTAAAATCAGTTTAAGATTATCAGGGCAAGGGGCCTTACAACAGAATGGATTTGTTTAAACACAGTTGTGTAATTTTGTGATGATCCCTAACGCTGCAGCGCTGAAACGACCGCGACCATAGAGATCGTGAGGGACAGCAGGAGTATTTAAAGAAATAAAGCATTATAATTGTGCGATTTGCTAAAACACTGGGCTTGTAGTGTGTTGTCTTCCTTTTCTGCTCAGTATCCTAATGATTTTTTTTTAGTTGTATGCTTCGTTTTGTCATAAAAAAAGGAGACAATCGCGAATATCAAACGAATGTCCAACATTAAACCAACTTTACTGCAGTCTCACACCCCCGTGTTCATATGACAGACGCTCTGATATACTTTTCGATGACAGGCCTTGTTTTGCCATCTCTATGATCACGCCTAAGTATTGTTCCAACGTCATGATGATGGTCCAGTCTACACACAAATGTGTGTGTGTTTGTGTGTGTGCGCGCGCGTGTGTGTAACATGTTGGGACACACAAGCTGGTAGAAGAGTACATGCAGTACAGATAGGCTATGTTATGAATAAATAACATCACTAAAAAAATCCCTACCGACCCATGACCTCAACTGACAACCAACAGGAACCAAACCTTTTTTTTCTTAGGCCTTATTATAAAAAGTTGTGATGTTAAAAAGCTGATGCATAATAGACATTAGATCATAAATAATCAATCAGTGCTGCAGTAGTAGTCGAAACACACTTATCCCTGGTCAGCTAATCTGAAGTGTTTCCAGGTCCTTGCTTTCCATTGAGCATGATTGAGCCAAACACAGCCAATCACTACATCTTTTAAACCTGCATTCTTTGCTGCGCAGCTAAATGCACTTGGAGAAGAAAACTAGCTGGTCAACGTTCTGTAATCTAACATTGCCCAGCATCTTGAAAGAGTGGGGCATAACGCCCTGATTCTAACCAAGCAAGAGCACAGGCTCCCCATGCTCTCTTAGCATGTACCCAGCAGTACATGGTAGGGCTGCTCGATTATGAAAAAAAACATAATCACGATTAATTTGGTCGATCTTGAAATCACGATTATTTAACACGATTACTTTACACTTTACTTTTCTTGCTGACTAAATGATAATGCTCTCCTCCTTCCGTCATCTTTACCCGCTCAGACTGTACACCGCCACCGGAACACACACATGCGTTTAGTCTTCGGAAGGTGTGTTAGTGTGTGTGCGTGTGTCATTCGGAATGCAAGACAAAACATGAGTATACCTGCAGAGCGTAATGTGGCAAAATAATTCTAATTGTTTTTTGTCGATTACTTTATTTTTGTGATTGTTTGGAGCCAAAATTGAAATTGAAATAAAAATGTGATTAATTGCACAGCCTTAGTACATGGTTGCTATCGAAAGCACTTTATGGCTATCAATAAAAAAACAATGCAATAATACAAAAGATACTGGCAATCTATTGATTTACCAGAATTAAAAGACTTTAAACTCAGAAGAAGTTGGGGTAGACCACTATGGGTGGTACTGAATGTGCCAAGAATCTGGGACAGAGGAAAATATTCACAGGGTCAATAGTGCTATTGCACAGGCCTATTCAGAACTGCTAGAGTTATGCTACTCGTTTACCAGAAAACTCTATGAGGTAATATGTGACCCTCCACGGCAAAACCAGCCTACGCTGCATTCACAGCCACACGGATAGCCTACCTGCGTTAGGTTAACTGAACTCGGGAGACGAAGATGGATTTCGGAGAAATATCTTCACGCTAGTCAACGAGTGGATTTACCGTAAATATTGAAGTAGAGCGGTCAAAACAGAAACTTTTAACATTCCGCTGGAATTGAATTCCTCACCTCGAGAAAGTCACGTTTTTAGGATGGAAAGGGTACGTTTTTCAGCGAAATTTATTCACAACAGTACAGTATAGACCTTCCACTGTTTCAAAACACTAAAAACAAAAAATCCAAAATTTTAACCCACGCAACATAAACGATCATTTTTCTCGGAAAGCTCCGTTGCGACAAGCGTCTGGTTTTGCCGTGGAGGGTCACATATGAACTAAAAGCGCTGTCTTTCAACATCATTAGCCTCTTCAAAGAGGTCTTAAGGCCTGCAGAAAGGTCCAAACTGTCCAAACATTCATTTATACACACACACATATATACACATATATACACATATATACATATATATACATATATATACATATATACTGTATTACTACCATTATTAATTTTATAAGTTGGTAAGAAAGATTCCATGATTGATGGTTCGGGGGTCAACTGGACATAAGCCAGTGAGCAGCGCTGGCAGCAGTAAATTTTGTGTGTGTGTGAGTGCAATGTGTTTGATGTTTATCAGTGAGAGTGGAGTGGACCTTTGGGAAGGTCATTACCCTGTTTACTATTTACTTTGTGAGGACAGACAAGGACAGTGAAGAAAAAGGGTGCAGACCCAGAACAGACGTAAGGGACATGTCTAGATACTACCCCAAGAGTATGAGAGAATGGAACGTGTAGTTCATTCTTTATTTCTTTCCTTTTTGTTTGGCTTTCTGTATCCTTTTGCTTCACACTAAATAGCCATTCTCTACTTTGTACCTATAGCCTGATATGTTTTTTAGACTTTGGACTGTTTTTAAATTCGCTGAAAAAAATCAAGCATGAAGTTCAACATTGCCTGAATAAACTGAGGTAATACTATCATATGTAATATCACACTGAATTTAACCAGTATAAAATAATGCTTAAAAGTAATCTGAAAATCCAAAAAAGAAATTCCAGAAAGGGCCAGAACAGTGGGTATAAACCTTTCAGTAATGTAGCTTTGTTTTCTGTATAACCTCATTGAAAACTACTAAAATAGCTCCAAACTCAAATCACTTTAATCAGTCTTAAAGGACTGTCAGAAACAAGGTCATGATTTGAAATCCCACACGCAAGGCTGTGAAGGTTCTCAAATTAACATTTACAGTTGCAACAATGTATTGACAACATTTACGTCCAGCAGTTACAACGTTGTAAAGATTTCCATTATCTTCTGTAAACTTCTATAGGTTCTCTTGTACATGTAGGGGAGGAGCAGCTCGTACCTTAGTTGCGACTGTAACTTGGCCCCTTTCGTGACAAAGTCCTCCCATGCCGGGTAACTTGCCTGCAGGACAAATAGAGATGAGGGGAGGGAGGGTGAGAAGAGTTAGTGAGGGTAAATGATGGTAAATCATTAGACTGTAAAAAGACTAACAAAAAAATAATTTTAGCAGCTTTTGATATGGAAACCTCGTCTGTCAAGTCGGCCAAATCCTAAATATAAGATAAAAGCATAGAAAACCTTAACATTCTCTGATATGTCAAATTATTTGTGAAACATCCAGAGAAAGAAAGTGTATTTTGCATGCCTGTCAAACAAAAACTCTTTTGAACTTTGATTTGTTTATTTTTAATATTGCATTCCACATTTACAACAAAGCAACCTTTATGATACAATTTTTTTTTTTAGCATTTAGCAGACGCTCTTATCCAGAGCGACTTACATTTCCTAATTTCAGGGACAGCTCCCCTGAGAGCAATTTAGGGTTAAGGGTCTTGCTCAGGGAGCCAGTGTTGGTAACGCCAGAGGTCGGATTTGTCCTACTACTAGGCCACCAACACTAGGCTACCAACCAACACAATGAATTAAATAAAGCAAAATGACCAACTCTTGTCAATGTAACTATTCTCCAAAAAGAGAAAAAGTCATAACTACTCTCTATCATTCTATTCCACTTTGCGTGTTGATCGGTTGAGTGGTAAAGTGTAGCTATTAACAGCAAACCACGTCATAAGCACCCTATCACGCAAGCTCCAGCCTGTCATGCAATTTAATGGTAATATCCCACCTAATCAGGATCAGTTGAGCATTTAAAACCAGAGCTGTTTTTAGATCAGCTGTAAACACAGTGGGTAAGAAGCAGCAATAATGGGTCAACCTGGCCTGAGTAGCACACTGCTCTGATATGGAAAGCATGAGAGTGAGAAATAACTTTGCCCAAGATGCCTGCTGTGGCCAAGAATGACCCACCAAGCATGTGAGACTTTTGAGGAAGAGTAGCAGCGCAAGGCAGCATGTGACAGGGAAGGGAAACTTAGTATCACATCATCAATGACTAACACATGAATTCATTTCAAAATCAGCAGCCTATAATGGACAATTCTAGACACTAGAGCAGTTCTAAAATATGACAGTCCAACTCTAAGACCAATTAGTTTTACATTTCAATATCACTTAAGTAAATTATTTTTAAATGCAAGTAAAAAGGCCCATCTATAGCTGTTTTCACTGAAATAAGGTCACTGAAGAGTAGCATCACATTTATCTCAAGCTAAAGATGCCTATTATTATAAAAAGATCTTGTAACTTGCTTTACTACTATTTTAAGGGTAACCTTTATTTTTAGAATGTAGTACACTTTATAAAACTATAACTATCATCAAAATGTGTTTGGCTCTGAATTAACACAACTAGATTTACAGTAATAAGTCCATTCCGAGTGAATGTGACCAACCCTGCCCTGTCTATTCATCAGCATCTTTCAGCGCACACAGAACTGAGGAGTCAGCGCTCTCCTTAAAACACATTCAGCTGTCTCCAAAATTAAAAGGATGACGGTCAATGTAACCAGAGGGAATGACATGGATGTCGAACGCCATAAAAGAAGAATACGAAGACAAGAACCAGTGCTGTGCCTTGCTGTCAGAAAAACTGAAGTAACTGCGTAGAAACGCATAAATGACATTTTTCGCGATGTAAACACATCGTCAAATCTTCCCATTGATTACAGACAAAACTCATTTTTAGCCGATAACAGGAATAACCAGCGTTCCTACTCACAATACAGCTGTTTACTTGATATTTTCAGTCTTTATTCCAAAGCATGTCCACCGCGTTTTTGTGACGCGACTCTCATGTGGAACTCTATCTAGCGCAAAAAATGGGTTATAGGGCAAAATGAGTACAACTTGGCTAAAAATGGCCAAAACTTTAATATTTCTTTGTTTGGAATTAATCCGATTTTTTCCCCCATTTTATAATGTTAGAGAGTAAAAAACAAACACAGAAAAATAGAAACAGACAGTTTGGTTTGTTAAAAAATGCTGAAAATGAAATAGTTTTTATTCTTTTTATCCGATTAATAATCGAGTAATTGAAAAAAATCATCGGCAGATTAATCGATTAACAAAAAAATTGTTAGTTGCAGCCCTAATACAAATTATGTCTGTTGTGTGTTTCATCCTTTGACCTAAACCAGTATGCTGAAATCAGTCTATGTAGACTGACAGAACAAGCCAACACCTAAATATATTTATTTATTTGATGACACGTCACCACTGCTTCTGCTGTAGCTCTGAACAAGACACATCCAAAGTCAGTATTGGCAAAGTTGGGATCAAGACCACCTAAACTGAGACCAGACCAAGACCAGAGCGTGTCAAGACCGAGAGAAGACCAAGACTCTGTAGGACCGAGACGAGACCGAGACCAGAGCGGGGCTGTACATATCTATAACGAGGAAATCGCTTCACTGGAAGCAGTTATTATGCAGAGATATGGTATCTATCTGGATACAGCATAAAATTATTTGATAACATTTTTCGATATTTATATTTTCTCTATTGATTACTCGTTAACATAAAATCGCAAAAATATTCTCAGATCAAATGAAAATGAAGAAATGCTAAAGTTTTGCGTAATTTTGAGCTGCTCTTGGCCATTGTGGAAGAGAACTACATTTTTGTGCATGATGGCATTCCATATTAGAGTTGCAAGCGATAACTTGAGTGTTCGCGCAATTAATACCTTTTTACGCAATTACTTCAGTTTTTGCGCACAGAATTACTCAGAAATAATCACGTGCAGAGGAATGAATATAATGTCTGGTAAGTTCAAAGTCTTCTGATTCTGTTGGCATATGTGTGTGGTTTCTGTAAGTTAAAGGGATTCTGAGTTACGAAAACATTAATTAATAAACAATGCAAAATGCCTGCGTCAGTCTCAAAGAGATTTAATAGTAATATTCTCAGAGTTGGGGTCTCGGAATAAAATCCCGAGTCCGAGTCCATGACAAGACAGAGTATAAATACTACCGATTCCGAGACAAGACCGAGACTTCTCCAAACTGCTCTCGAGCACCCCAACACTAAGTATTGGGGAGTCCTTCAGGTCAATGTTATCTTAAATCTAGGCTGAAAATGCGAGTCAGTATTTCCACCTAGATCATTTGTTGTGACTCATACAGTGTGAACTGGGTTACATGCATCAACATTTGCCATAATATACAGTATCTGTTGCACAGTCTCACATCTCAAAGTGTGAGGCTTGCATCAGTGTAAACACAACACAGTGGGCAATTCAACAATCATCATTAATATCAAATAACATTTAACATATTTAAAAACAGTCCATACATAAAATGTAAATTCCTATAGGCAAAAGCTTGCCCAAGTTCCTCTGAGTAAATATTGACACATTTTATCATGTTTAATGTTAATTTCCGCTCTGTGATCTCTGACCCATGGCGGACGAATTTAGGAAATAGCACAGGAAGAGGGAATTATTTAACAAACCCTTGACAACCACCTAATACATATTTTTCCTACCTCCCACTTGCTGGAATAAGTAGAGGCTTTATTTATTTCATTATTTCTTGTTAAATTTTGCTTAAACCACAAGGTAGTTTTTATAGTTTATAGTTTTTAGACAGACAGACAGACAGACAGACAGACAGATGACTGCACCATCCAATCAGTTAAACTCAATAAACCACAATGAAAGAAAACTCCTCAAGACCAAACTCACTGTTTTATTGACTTGCAGAGTTGTTATTCTGGAGAGACAATCTATGGCTTAGTACCGTGAAGAAAAGTAAGGTAGGTTAGTGCCACGCGGAAACACTTCATTATCAATTTGCTATCTATATGGATATAGAATTAAATTTGATAAATAATCCATTCATTCATTATCCAAAACGCTTAATCACAACCGGGGTCGCAGGGGCGGGAGCCCACCCCGGGAACTTACAGGCACAAGGCGGGGAACAACCGTGGGCAGGCACCAACACACCACAGGGCACACACACTTGCACAATCACATTCACACCTTATGGGGCCCAATTTAGAGACGCCACTTAACCTATAGTGCATGCCTTTGGACTGTGGGAGGAAACCGGAGCACCCGGAGAAAACCCACGCGAACACGGAGAGACCATGCAAACTCCACACAGAAAAACACTACGACCGTCCTTGGGGTTCGAACCCAGGACCTTCTCGCTGTGAAGTGGCAGCGCTAACCACTGCGCCACCGATCCACCCACATATAATACATTTTTCTACATTAATGCTGTACAAGTATACAGAGAGACGAGACGACGTGGCTCCAGTTTTAACAGTGCAAAGTAGAATACCTGCTAAACTATAAATAACAAGGTGCACATAAGATTGTTTCTCTGCAATGCATGTTTGAGGGCCTACTTTTAGAACCTTCAATAAAGTGCTACGGTTCTTTTAAGGGAAGCAAATGACACAAAACATTAGAAGCGTGAAGAAGTGAGTCACTGACCCAGACGCATAGCCTTCCCTTAAAAAACATTCATATTTCTTAGTTACTCTGCCGCCATCTCCCCATTTTTACTCTCTCTAGGGAAATCTTCCCTCCAAGCGGAGTCCCTGAGGCATTGCTGGCAAATGAAAAAAAAATTTAACGCCCTTTTTTCATATTAAATTGTGGCATAATGTTCTGTATCTCTCTGTTACTATGGCAAAAATGAGACAAAGTGAAGGGGAAGTAGAGGAAGAGGAAAGAACCTGTTGGGTCACAGTATTGAATAACAAAACAGCAACATGTGACGTGCTACAAAGTAAGCAATGGTTCATTCAGTGCAATGTCATGAAAGTCTCACTTAAATCACACACAGTCCTAGCACAAATCAAGCTAACACTGTAGACAATTTGCTTTAGCAAAGTTTTGGAATAGACAATATATCACTTCAGCGTCATCATCCAGGTCTGCGCACGCACAATAGTCACATGACAATTAGCGCTGGGCGATAAAACGATAATTATCGCGAAATAGCTTTTCCTCGATAGAAAAAATAGACACAGTCGATATAGCACTCTTTCCGGCCACCTTCTGATTTCACGAGAATCCAACGATAATGAAACAGCGCCGTGCCGAACCGATCGTGTGGTTACCGCTCACGTCAGTCGGATTGACAGACAGAGCAGCCGAACCAATCACGTCGTTGCAAAAGAGTTCCAGCTCACCTCAGTTAAGTAAGCGTGGTTTCTCATATTCTAAAGCTGTGGGCTACGGCAGCCGTGCACGACAGTATGTCAGGAGAGTGAGCGAGATAAATTAGAAAAAATGACGACAAGCAATACCGTTATAGAAAGACACCTCAATGGACGAGGACGTTGGGAAAAGGTCAGCAGAATTCCACAGTTTGGAAATATTTTGGCTACTTAAAGTCCAATACGAAGCAGAGTAGCGCACACTGCAAACTGTGTCGAAAGCATGTTCATACAAAGACCAGTAATACTAGAGCTGAAACAATTGTTCAAATACACAAAAATACTTCTTTATTTCACTAGCTAGAGCACGCCCCACTTGTGTTTCACACGGATATTTATTAATGTTTTCAGCGGCGCGATCAAGACAAGACCCAATCCCGGCGTATGTGAAAGTGTTTGTGAGATGTTCTGTGCACAAAAACAGAAGTAAATGCATAAATGGCATTTTTCGCGATGTAAACACGCGCTGTATTTATGAGCGCGCGCGTGAGCGCCATTACTCTCTAAAACACTTTATGGTCACACGGCTCCAAGGGGGGCACGGGGGATTGTGCTAAATTTAGTTTTCTTCCAGAAAAGCCAAAAGCGGCTCCATTTTTTTTTTTTTTTTTAAGGCCAAATTGGTTCAAAATGACCCAATACATCAGTATTTCTTTATTTTCAACTGATTAGATTGTTTTCAATTTAATAATGTTAAAGCATAATCAATAGGAAAGAAGAAATATAGAACATTTATTTATCAAATAAATCAATCTATATTCTGATGGATACAAAATGGACAAAGAAGTGTTAGAATGTTAAGCCATAGAATGACTTACATTGACAGTGATTTGTCTTATATCGAGATATATATCGATACCGGCTGATATAGAAAGAAAAAAAATCAAGATTTTTTCCATAATGACAATACATAAAATACCAAGTAAAGCAAATTAGGTCAAACATGTTATACTACAATGCTTTGAAAACTCGATTAATTCTCATTTTATTTGACTTACCCATAAGTTGTACAACATATTTAGTTCAATTTAGTGAATAGTGGGTAAGGGCAGAAAATGTAATTCACGGTTTTAAAAAATTCAGATACATTTTTGTTTTTGATAAACACATTTTTTTCCCATGCATATGCACTACCTCTAGAATTATTCTCATACAATCATACAATAGATTTTTGGGTTCCATTTTTTAATCAATAAATATCATATAATTAAACAATATCATATAAAACTATTTCAATGTCAATATTTTCAATTTTGTGTAGTCCTAATAAAGAAATGTCGTCCTTATTTTGGTTCCCCCGGCATCCTCAGCTCTGCCCTCAGTGTCCAAAGGACAAAGATGTGATTCATTATTCATTCAAAAGCCTCTGCTAACCCATGACACATTTTTACACATAAAATAGGACATGCTCAAATAATAAAACTGTATACTTCCACTACTGGCTCCATGCCAAAAGGCCTGGGGTTAAGGATGGCAACAAATAGAGTATTTAGCAGTTTACCTGAATTCAGTTACATAGTTACACAGCTACACATGCCGGCTAAGCAGGAACACCTTCATAAACATGCAGTGATGCACTAATGTGGATACTACCATAGAAGTTTTACAGACAGTTCCTTTCCAACCTTACCATTATGAAACTGAACTCGCTAAGCGCATAGTCACATAAGCACCTTGTGATCAAAAACAGTCAGAAAGACATGTAGCAGAAGGCTGAAGTATTATGAGGTTTGTCAAATGCAAACAGGTAGAAAAAAAAACTGCAACTTATCCCTTCAGGGGGAGAAAACTACTCCACACAAAGTTAAATGTCAACTACCAGGAAATCTAAAACTAGCATGAAAGATCATCAGATCACTGAATGTCAGAAGAGAGATTCACACATACATATGGAAAACTATTACAATAAATCCATGTAAAATGCATTTAAGTCTAATAATCAAGTTTTCTTAATGATTCAGATCATTTTTATAGTTACATATTTTTAAAGACAAATTCAATAGCTTCCAAATAATGTTTACAGATTGAGCACTTTAAAACGTATAGCATTTGATCAGGTGGCACTATGGGCAGCATATTATGCATAGCATATAGTTTGTATTTTCTGCTTTTAGATAGCCGAACCATTTCTTTTGATGATGTGTCCTCATTTCGATATTATCTTCATGCCAGCGGTTAACACCTTTTTGCAAACATGCAAAAGATTTTGGAACCAGCCCTGATTAGCAGCCGAGATGGACGTTGGAGCTGTACATGGAGGTTACACAGCAAACGTCTTTAAACAGCATCTTTTCTGTGGGATGACACGGCAGAAATGAGCCCTGTGGTGCTTTCGTCTTTACGCACCACTAGTCCGCACACCTGAATCCCACTGTGAACTTCCTCATGTGGGCGGGTATTATGACATAAGCTTAGATTGACTGAAATTCACTTTGGTAATGTAATGTAATGACTTTATTTACAGAAAGGTTTTGAGTCGAGAGCATATAAACCTTTCTATTTGTTTTTAACTTTAATGAAACATTACTAGTTTAACTGGCCGCTGTTTCACATACGTCACATGAAGATCATATTGCTACCGTTCAAGACTGCTCCTTTGTTTATTGGAAACAAAGTGCCAACTACATTTGTTTCCATGACATGATGTAGGCAACAATGACATACACAACTAATCGATTAGTAAATTAGTTGGCATCTATTTTAATAATCGATTACACTTAACAAATCTAGGAAGTTACACAGCATCCTTCACTTTTTTTTCCACAAAATGGGAAAACAGATAATCCCCTGGAATTCATTATTTAAGTCTATTTATGTGTCTGTGTACTCAAAAAACCTTTAGGTAGACTACCGGGTTCTTACTTCAAATTATCCAACTTCCTTGGAAACTGAGGATATGAGGAAATCATTTTGTTGTTTTGTGCACACGTTTACACACCCTATACCCTATAAAATAACAACATAAAACCGTAAACACACCTTTACACCCCACACAACTTAAACCGGTCAGTTAGGTTTGAGTCAAGACTTCTGTAGGCACCGGGAGATTCTATTTATTTGGACAAAAGCCTGGTACAGGGCTGCTGACAGAATTCCATACCCACCTGCACAAATACAACGGAAGATTGGTTCCTATCATAATACACAGACCTGGGCTGAGATGAGTGGGTGTAGGGTTCTGGAGATTTCAATGAGCTCAACAGAGGTGGGGAGGCCTCCAGGTAACCAGAGAGGCTTACCATTCGATCGCCATGTATGCAAAAAAACAGGCCGTTTTAAACCTGATCTGCAGTCAGTCAGTCTTAGCTCTAGTCAGTCTTGAGTTGTGTTCAATATAAATACAGAAATACAATAAAGGTGACATGAGAGTCATGATTATATTGTTCTTAGCCATTTCAAACATAGATCTCATCGTGCATCAATATTAAGATTTGAAATTATAATTCATACACCGACTTGAGCAAGTAGAAATGTGACATGACTACGCAATGCGCACTCCAAAATGTATAAATCAACTTTTAATGACATTTGACAATGTTTTCAGGCATCTTGAGTGTTTTCAAAGTGTGATGCATTGTTTCGTTATATTTTATTGCGAATCAGTAATAAAACAGTCCTGTGCTTAAGTGATCATGAAATTTATTTTCATTATCAAGTGAATGTGCAATAAAAGTTGCTTCCTCTGACCTCTGCACCTCAAGAAAATGGAAACTGAAGTGCACATAGTCAGCGCTGACCGTGAAATCAATGCCTTAGCAAACCTGCATTCCATCACTGCTGACCTGCAGTCAGCAGTCTGGCCTTCTGACTCTGGAGTAGCTGGACATTTGGATTGACCACT
Source organism: Distichodus sexfasciatus (assembly GCA_032718565.1). NCBI lineage: Eukaryota > Metazoa > Chordata > Actinopteri > Characiformes > Distichodontidae > Distichodus > Distichodus sexfasciatus. The sequence goes on along the minus strand of JAVGVS010000162.1, from coordinate 862,422 downwards.
GAGGTCTGTTAGGCTAGTTCAGGATGACAGCAGGTTACATCCTAGCAACTGCTTTGCTAGGCACATTCCTGAGATTCAACACAGACCCCCTCCCCCTCTCACAGACTTACGAGGGCCAATATGGATGCACTAAGCTCCATCCTAGAACGGGTCTCTGTACTTAAGAGAAAAGTTTTAGGAAATTAGACAAAGAGTAATGTATGTAAATGAGTTTGGTGGTTCACAACACCAGAATCACTTTATAAAAAGGCTTCAAAGTTTGTAAAGTTGGAAAAGAAAATACATATGCTTACTATGTATTTTTCAATTTTGCCCCTTGGTGGTTCAAGAGGTAGGATAAGAGACTTAATGTAATTTAGACTATGATGTTCAACTAATAACAATTATTCCAATATTTTGCTTTAAGTATGTTTGAAATATGTAAAATCCCCAATGACAGATAGGCTGTAGTTACGACATTCACACTGACTTCTATGCGTTTTGCACACAAGAGCCACCCCCCAATACACATACAGAGGGATATCCTGCATGCTCCACTTTCCTGTGAGTCAAGTGGCCCATTTCCACACACATGGCACATACACGCTTGTAGCAGATAACTATGGTGTGGGAAGTTAAGGAAGGAAAAAGACTCCCAGTGTGCACATATATGAAAGTGAGTGATTATATACACAGAGTATCTAAGTATTGCATAGAAGGTCCACTTACGGTGTACCAGAAATTGTATTTATATTTTGAAAAATATCATACTATAAGTTTTTGCGACTCTTTCAAAACAAGAGAGTTCACATTCATAAATTCTATTACAATGAATCAGTCCTGAGCAGCAGATGTTTGCCATGTTTCTCAGCTCCTTTGAAGTCATTTTGAGTCACGTGAACTGGTATAGAACGGGTATATCTAGAGCATTTGGCACTGCGAGGCATTTCACCACCCATTCAGACTGAAAAAAAACAGATCAAGTATTTTCGTTCTTGCAAATATTGCAGACAAGAACAGTGTTATGATAGGCAACTGAATAAAAAAAATGTACAAACTCGACGACATAAAAAAAAAAAAAAAAAACTTCACAAGGTCTAAACTGACACATGTAGGTATTCACCTTGAATCGTAATGTCCAGTGCACCGATTTTTTTACAAAGAATTGACCACAAACAAGCCGCCTTTCCCCATCCATTAGAATTCCTTAATTTCCTGTCGACCAACCAGCGAACTGTTGCCAGCCGAAGTGAAGCTTCGTCGTTCGAAATGATGTAACTTGTGTCATGCAGTCGGCAAATAACTTCCACACCGCGCGTTTACAGTCGGAACGTTAGATATAATACACGTCATACGATTGTGGAAAAGGTGAAACGTTCCCAGTTTATTAGCGAGGGCGTTTTTCCTTCCGTTCCGACTTACCTTCATGTCGTTCATGATGGTTTGGAAAAGCCCTCCCAATGCGCTGCACTCCTTCTCCATTCCCGCATCCATTTTTTCACCTCCGAAAACGCGCAGCCTGCGGAGTTTTTCTTGAAGCGAAAAAGCTCAAAAATGCGATTGATACATAAGTACGCCACAATGTTTGTGACGTTCGGTGGGCTGCCTTGGGAAGGGTTAATTTTTTTTTTTTTTTCAGGAGGGAAAAGGCAAAAAGGGGTTAAAATGCGGGCAAACAATACGCGGATTATTCCTCCGAAAGCACAGCTAGCCCTGGGCACGCTAGCCGGCTAACTAGTACTACTACTACTAGCTCGCTAACTTAGTAAACCGGTGTAAACGCATCGCGTTTTCTGTCAAAAGTGTACGAAACGGGAAAAATAAAGGTGATGGTCATAAAATCTTGCCTTCAGATAAAGGCCCCGGTTCACAGCCACAGGGGGGAAAAAAAACCCCGCACTCAACGTCGCGGGTAAACTACCTGGCTAGTTTGTGACGTTCAAACAGATCTATCGGATCAATAGTCGTCGCTTTGTTTCGCTCCTCGTCGCTTTAAGCTCCGCGGCTCCCGTTCGCTCTGTCCGGCCAGCGCTAAATTCCCCAGTCCGCTTATTTCGAATGGTTTCAAACATGCAGATTCCAGTTTAAGCCAATGTGGCAATACCTGGCGAAAGTTTCAACACGAAGTATTCCACAGAAGCAGAGAGACGGGAGCGTTTCTCCCCTGCTCCGCGTTCTCCTGCCTGTGTGTTTGTCCCTCCAGGACTCTGTTCCAAACCACATACTATCGTACTAAACTACTCCACACACACTACACACACGCATGCGCTTGGAAGACCATACTATGCAGTAGTCATAGTAGTGTGTAGTTTTGGTTGTAGCGCTAAGTTTACTATCCCAGTATTTTTATGGCGGAGTAACGACATTTCGGTTGCTGTCGTGTTTTTCTGTAGTGTGCCGTATAGCCTAACACAGTAGGACCTCTCACTTCTCAGGTTCTTATATTTCTTTATTGAACTGCGATCACTTTTAAACTCTGGGATTCCTTGCAGTTAACTTTAAACGAACTAACTGAAACCAAGTCGGTTTTTAGCTTGTCCACAAAGATCCATGTGACTTGAATCTTTGCTTTAATCCTTGACCAGTTACACCAATACCCAACTAGCAATAAAAAGGCTCACAAGCAGTGCTTGAATTTTCAGAAAGGTTATTTTCATACCAAGAGAAATTAAAATCATCTTTAAATTACATTTCCTCTGAGGATGCTCACAAAAACAGAGCGACAACTGTCTATCAACATAGAAGGATGTATCCAGTCTCAACCACAACCAATGGGAAACATGACTTATATACGGCATTCTTTTGGATGACACGTCTGATATTTAATTCACATTGTCCTCTTTTTAATTTTTTTTTCCTGTACGTTTAATTTCTACCCTATGGTTTATATGTATTGTATGGTTTTGTATGCATTGCTAATATTGTGTAATATACAAGGATGAACTCTTATATCATTCAAAAAACGTGAATTGTTTATTTTTATATAAATACTTCCCAGGCACACATGGCCTTGATCTTATTCTGATCGTTATGCAATTGTCATCTACCTTTTAGATCACCAGTTCCATAGCAACACAGAGCACTGCATCACCAGACCCAGGCCCCTAGTGGCTCTCTCTGACCAAGAGAGGTCACCTTGCTAAAGCTGCATCCCACATGTAACATGCAATCTCATTTTATTCAGTGAGAATCGAGCAGGTTGCTGTGTGATGTTTTCTGTACAAATTTAACATAAAGCAAATGTTACATGTTTTAAAGGGCTTCAAGGTGCCCTTTAAGACAAAGATGTCTCTGCAGTTACATCTGTTGAAACATTACTGGCACACACAAGACTCTGGACCAGCTTATGCCTATTCTGATATACATTTCAATACAAAATACTAGCAATCACACCAACTACACAGATCCATTGAAAATGGGTAGCCTTTCATTTTATTCCCTTTTCCCTCCTCCAAGGACACAGCACTGAGTGCTTGTGATGCCATCATGTGTTAGAAAACGACACTGCACAATGAAAAATATGGTCATTTATTTCCTATTAGCAAATTTTGCAAATATTTTACACAAACAGTGCACCTACACTTTACTAACTGTAGAAATACACATTGGCCAGAATGTGAATAGCTGTGAAGCTATTGACTCTCAACAAGGATGAAAACGAATGTTTCTCTGATTTTCACATGAATCTACCAGCATGTTTAATCTTTTACACAAAGCCTTCATATTTACAGCTAAAATTTGACCTAAAGCTGTGAAGGATATACATATGAGCTAAATGTGTATTTACTGGGTATCTGTGTTTAATTTCATTAGTATCATTGATTCTTCAGTTAATGTGTGGTGCAAGGCCCCCTTGTGGTCATGATTCTTAAGTACAGTTTATATTTATCAACTCAGAAATGGTACAAATGTATCAATGCTAATTTCCCTATTTTAATATAACATTTTGTATGGTTATCTCCATTCTTCATTAACAAAATCCAGACATTCACAAATGTAAGTTTACTGCATTAGGAAAAATATAACATTTTGTTAATGTGTCCGGTCTCCAAACTTGCACAATATCTGTATCAATATCTTCAGCATGTAAAAGAAATGAAAGATAGTCAGCACCAGGACTGATACAAAACAAAATTTGCTTGGCAAAATTGATTTCTTTGATTTTCTTCATACGAAGAATGTGTTGTCATTACTGCTTTCTTTTTGTAAAAAAATGCTTTCATGTAAAAATGTAAGTAAGTATATTTTCCATTGAAAAAGACAATGAGTTACAGACACATGGCACAATAGCCATGCCACAATTTGTTAACAAGATGGGTTTTTTAAAAAAAAAAATCCCTGAGGTGTTCAAGTTCAGTGTCAGTCTAGTGACACACATTCAGCGTCACGTACGGCTGTCCGAGTAGTCAAACATTTACTTTTAAAATCCATGTCAGTCCACATGCAAACTGCTGTTGTCAGAGCTTCCTTCTGACACCATTAAGTTTATTATATATTCAAACATTTACTCAGGCATGGTAAGTATGCCATGTTCCTTTTGACCACTTACACGGAAGCCCCATCAACTTTTCTCTTTTCTCTGCAGGGTCATACTCCTCTTCATGGAAGGGTTTCTGCATGGCAGCCTCTGCTCCTGGAGTGAGGGTTTGCACCGAGTAGGATATCCTCCTCAGCCACCAGTTATTTCAGCTAGAAAGAGATGAGCACTGTCCATCTTTTGCTCGCTCTCTTACGCTTCCAGTGTACAATTAGAAAGCTGGTAGCTGAGTGAATGGCCACTGGAACTTTCAGACGCCTTGTCCTCCACTCTCGCCCTCTGTTTGCGAGTGAGGTCGCACGCAATGGCCAGGGCACCACCTTTCAGAAAACGCACAAAGTTCTCTCCAACCAGAGGCCCCATGGCGTAGAGTCCTGTCTCCCGCACGCTCTCATTGGTGTATGGGTCAACCTCCAGAGGGTTCCTTCGGCAGCTGACTGGTTCACTGGGCTCCAGTGCCAGATGGCGTCCCTGCTCAGGAAGGAAAGAGAGGTTCGGGTGGGAGCCGATTAAAACAAGTGCCATGGAGACACGCAGCACTGTCTGGACTCCATCTTCCCCCTCCAGCACACATTTGCCATCGGGTTTGAAGGAGATAACGCGGTGCCTGGGGAAGCTGAGGTAGCCTGGGTAGGAGCAAGGAAGGCCGTCTCTTTGCGAAGTGAGACGCTGTCTTCCTACTGCTTCACCTGGCCGGTGTTGCTGCTGGCTCATCATCTGGTGCACCTTGTGGTACTCTGGATACAGTAACTTTGGCAGCTGGTTGAAGATGAGGTCCGGATCAGCTACAGTGCGTCGGAAGGCATGGCAAACAGGCGTGTTGAGGTGGTGGGTTGCCAGCACGGCGTCAGCAGCCGTCAAACCTGCCCCCACCACCAACACAGGCTCAGACGCACGGTCGAGGCGGCCAGAGGAAATAGCTTCCTCCAGCTCCCAGAAACTGTGGCACACATAGGGCAATGTCTCGCCCTCAACACCCAGACGGGCAGGGACATCGTGGGTGCCTGTAGCAAGCACCACATTCTCCGTCCACACTGAGAAGGGAATTTCTTTCTGCACTGCATAGCCATCTTCCTTGTCTGCCTGCCGCAGGCCCTGAATGTGCCACGCAGGACGGCCGGAGCTCAGAGCAACTCGCCGAACCGAGGTGACGGTGGTACCGCAGGCAAAATTCCTCTCCAGGCCCATCTCGCTGACATAGAGCTGGTAGTATGAAGCAATCTCAGCTGGTGTGGCGCGGTCGTTACGCACATTTCTAAACAAACACAGACACATACTTTATGTAGGTATGTACCATTCAAACATCTGTAGCATAATATTAATCTGAAACTAGGCCTGGGTGATCTATCAAGTGACACAATATGAATATCTTTGAATGCATTGTTTATAAATAAAACTATCACGATATGTTAACAATTGGTTAGACCGCAGTGTGTGAAATTCTTCGGATTGGGATGCAACCGAAATGCAGTCATGTAGTGTGATCTGCACCTCTTTTTTGTTTCGTGCAGGTTGGTGCAACAGGGAGTGGACTTATCCAGAACGACTTCCATTTCCTAATTTCAGGGACAGTTCGTCTGAGAGCAATTTAGCTTTAAGGGTCTTGCTCGGGAACCGAATGATGATAGTGCTGTAGGTAGGATTCGAACCCACAGGTGCTCCCCATGTCAGCTGCCCACTGCCTCTCTGTTGTGCTGCACTGTGTGCTATGCTGTGCATTCACAATGACAACAGTTCATTGCTTAATAGTAGGGTTGCACCGATACCAATACCAGTATCGCGCCGATACTTCACTAATATACTCGTACTCGTAAATAAATTGCCGATACCACTCAATGGTATTTCACGACAACAAACGTCGTAGTTCGCGGATGTAATTTGTTGTCCTACCTGACTTCAATGTCTAGGGGGAGACAACCATCCAGAAACTTAGGTTCAGAGGTCCTGCCCACAAGCTTGTGCGAAATCCAGGGCTCCAGATGGCGACTACAATGTTCGCCAGTGCGACTGGATTTTTTTTTCCCCAACTAGTTTGTTCTTTCCAGTCGCCAATGGCAACCATCTCTCTCAATCCAAGGGAATTTTTTTTTTTTTTTAAGAAGCAAGAAACAGCTTTTAATTACGCGCAGATAGTCTCCGCCCCCGCAACGCTTTATAGTTAAGGTGGCCGTCGTGACTACGTCCCCTACGGGGAAAATAAATAAACATAAAAATCCAGCTGTATCCATAGACAGTAAAAGAAGACCACCTTACGATCAAGCTGAATAACGGCATCTAAACTTCCGATTTCAAAAGAAGATGCTACAATGTTTATATGAAATAGGAACGAACGCGGAAGTTCCCGACGTTTGCTGTAACTTAGCAACAACAAGCGCCTAGAAAGTGCTTTGGAAGTGAGGTTTTGAGCCACTCCCAGCGCAAAAAAAGCGTTTGGTGGACAGGGTTTTTATTTATTTTTTATTTTTATCGCAGCGCTCAGAGTGCTTCAAGTTGAAATCCGTTCAACTTCTAATACAGCGCTTTGCTCGTCAACATCACTTCTCTCTTGCTAGCCAATCAAAATCGAGGAAGCGTTAGTCATAATGTCATAATAAGCCAGGCTCCTAACTTCTTTCTTTTGTCTGGAGCCCTGAATGTGTCAGAGTAAGTTTTGCTGACTTTTAAGTTGCCTGTGTTAACTATGCAGTACATTTCATTTCATTTATCTGCTTATATTTACATTTTGTCTAATGTGATGACATTTTTTTGTTACAACCAGAAAGATCTGTTTATTTTTGGCATGGAATAGCCTTGTGTTAATGATTTGGTATTTAGCCTTATTATAGCCTCATTATAATCTGCGAAGGAGAAAATAAAATCTACCTCCCACTTAATTACATCTAAGAATCTAAGAAGTATCGGTACTCGGTATCGGCAAGTACACAAATAAAAATACTCGTACTCGTATCGGTTTGTAAAAAAGTGGTATCGGTGCATCCCTACTTAATAGTCAAGAGACATGCGCTGCAGTAGAGCACCACTGTTTAATAAATGAAACGAGAGACGTGGCCCCCTCAGTGAAATGCTCCCAAACTTTGGCGTCATTCATACTCTCTTCTTCTATCTTATTTCAGAATGCAGTCATGGCTGACCACTGCCCCCAGCAGTTCCTCCTGTACATTGCCGGTACATTTACAGTGCAGTGACACTTAAATTTGACTAATTCTTTTTCCCCAGTTGACATTGCTGATAACGTCAACCAATCACTGCAGTCCTATCATTTATCCATCAGAATTAATATTGGTCATATGACTATTATATTGAAAGCATCATAGTAAACAATACAAATTCTGTTAGAAAGCTTTAAAAAGCAGTAATCTTAATAGTATTGTTGTAGCATGTAAACACAAAGCTACAACTTGCCTTTCCTCACACACCACTTCCTTATACATCACATATTTGTATATTAGGCATCAGGGTTTGTTTGTTTGTGATTAGGACCTGCCTTCAGTTCTGCCATGTGAAGCTATGATAGACTAGTTTGCAAAACTTAAACAAAAGAGCACTAGGTCAGGTAAGTGGCCACAGCACAGCTTAAAACTGGCTGCACAGGACAGCTGTTACAAGCAAAATATTAAGACAATGGTTGTCTTCAGGGGTAGCTTTAACCAGCAACCTTCCGGTCACAGGGTGAATGCCCTAACCCCCGTTATCCTACCGAAACGCCCATTAGTTTAGATGAAAGATGAAAGTGAGTGATTATTTGTCATTGTGAACACTCCAGCTTTAAATATCTGCACTACACAATAACGGAGTTACACTACATGGAAACGTCCCTATGTGCATGTCTATTAAAAAAATAGACATCTTACACCATTTTCAGTCACAGCCAGAGCAAGTACAGCATGTTACTTTGTCACAAAAAAGCGCGTCTTCATGCCAGACATATACGGAGGTGTCTTCTAGTGGTGGCCTTCATACCTGCGCTTCTCTCTCATCCAGTCCTTCAGCTTGAGGCCGGGTAACTCCATCCAGTTGGCCAGGCTGAGCGTAAGCATTGAGCCCTCCATAGCCTGTTAACACAAAGGAAAACTGTAAAAACAGCCAATCTGACAGTGCATGCAGAGCATACGATCAGCAGCTGATACGGCCTCCAGAAATTCACAGCATCAGCAGGCGTCACGAGATGCAGCGTTTACATCCAGGCATGTCAGTAAAAAGTCTTCTTTTCAGTAGAATTACAACAATTCCAAGAAATGGGGTGCATTCTGTCCACTGGTTATGGAAGGTCATGTGTTGCACGCAGATATTTTTAAACAAAATATGTTGGTTAAAGGTATTATTTCTCATATCTGGTGCAAATTAGGCACAACGACATGGCTAAGAGCCCCAACTGCGTTTCCAGGTATCAGAGCCCCAGATTTACGGTCACCGATAAAATGCTTCAGTTACTGAGACTACTGTACCACCTAACTAAGCCGATTAAATATCAGCCCTAACCACTACCACTGAAAGGCTAAAATAAACATATGCACATTAAGACAATCATGTAAACAAAGAAAATAATCTGAGATCTAGTACAATTTGATGTAAGCAGTGCATACTCTGGGCTCAAAACAATAGTGTTATGCCCCCATGGATTAAAGCAAAAAAAAAAAAAACTGACAATTTTTTTTTTAACCAAATGCTCTGTGTCACGGGCCCATACAACCTCGGCCATGCATCAAATTTTCAATGCTGTGTTGTCCAATCTACTTTAGGCATGCACTTAGGCCATACCTGTCAATTTTCAACATTGAAAATAAGGGATTTTTCCCCCCAAGATCACAACCCAAAATACGGGAAACTCAGAGCAGCTTCCCATTGCCATTCCTCTGTTAACAGCAAGAAAACGGACTCCAAAACTGCTGTTATTTATTCATTTTTAACAGAGCATAAGCTCTCGCAGCACTTGCGACACCGGAGCCACCGTCCTGAATCTCGAGCTTCGGAGTTTTGGCTTCTTTATCTATTTAAGCAATGGGTTTTCTCCACTTTTTCCAACCTTTTTAAGCTACTATTAGCAAATGAGACACACGTTCTATTCCGATCTTTTTTGAAAATGTAAAATATACTACTACTTAGGGCTGTGCGATATGGCAAAAAATTAAAGTGCAAAAAAGAACACTTTTTTAACTTTTAACATTAGTTTTATGCCAGTTTATGGCAGATTTTTTGCCAAGAACACAAGCCTGTCCACAGTCTCTGGCTTAAGTGCAGACCGGTGGCATGTTACAATGTTGCCACCAGTGCTAAATGCCCTTTAGTAGTAGTAGCATAATGTTTGATGCCACGGAGAGGTGTTTTTACTTGCTCGTTGACCCTTCCATGCAATTGGGGCATTTCGACTTCGCTAAAATATGTGCGGTTAGGTACCACGTATCGGGAATCAAGGACTTTAATCACTGTTTGGAAAGGCAACATGTCCTTGCACAAGAATACAGATATAGCATTTGCAATTTCCATCCACCGCTGACTGTTTGTCATACGAAGAGCCTTTAGAAAATGCTTGGGTGATTGAGGTCTGCTGGCCAACTTTTTTAACGCTCTGAGACTGACTTGGTGTTTGAGAAAGGCGCATTCTTTGGCTTCTCTCATATTCAACAGCGTGTTTCGTTTTAAGATGGTAGAACAGATTGCTCGTGTTACCTCTCTTTGCAATTACTATCGCCCGGCATATTTTGCAGATTATGTTTTTCTGCTCAGTATCCGAGACCCTAAATCCAAACCATGTCCAGATCATGGATGTTGCACCGATCTTCTTATCGAGCTGCTCTTCCGTACACTCTCTCTCCATTTTCCAAAAAACGAATGCATCGTCGTGTCGTTTTCGCGCATTTGACGGGACTTGATTACATCATTTTCGCGGGTGAAGAGCGGAAATTTCAGCGGTATGCCGGTATGATCAAAATCTCTATCGTTGGCCAAATTTATATCGCATACCTTTTATACCGTGCACTCCTACTACTACTAGCCTATTATTATTAGATACGCCAGGGAATTATTTTCTCCTTACCATGAAGTTTGCCATCTTAAACAAGCGTCGGGAAATAGCTTGCAGCCTGTAGGCTACGCCGTAGCCGCCAATGTTTAAGCGAACTGCCGAAACCATAATGTTTATTTTTAGGAAGAATAATTAAAATCGTAATTAAACCAAAGAAAAAGACAGCCTTTCCAGAACTTTGTCTGCCGAAGCTTGTTTAGCTTTTTATTTTGCTCACTCTGTTCAAAATGTACCATCACAATATTGGCCCTGAAAATATTGTAAAACTCTTGAGATCTGATGGAACAGTGGGCTTCATTCAAAAATATTTTCTTTAACTTTTTCCTTAAATACATGCAAAAAATAAGAACCTTGAATTATTGTTTGTCTTTTTGCATTAATACTGTTGCTTTTGAGGAAGTCACTTACATGCCATGCCCCACCGGGGGGGCCTTTCCCCAACACAAGGTGGGGTACGGCCCTCTCAGGTTCGTATCGCCATAGCAAAGGCGAGGCGTAGTCCAATCCAAAGTCGCTGTCAGGGAGGAGCAACGAGTCAAACAGCACAGCAACGGGATTAGACGACCGGCCCTCCACACCTTCACATAGGTATTCCAGATCCTACATATAAAAAAAAAAAGGTACACAAAGCTTGTGAGTCTAAAGTTGTTGCCACAGGTAATGCAATATCTGTCTGTAGGACAGCTTGTAGTGATTTCAGGCATTTTAGATTATGATCTCCACAGCTCTTTAGCAATTCACTGTTATTATAATAGAGAGGAGACTCAATTCATGACTGGATTTAAACCTCAATTAACAGCTTAAGGGAGACAAAGCCATCGAAGAAGTCAAGAGTGTGTGTGTGTGTGTGCGCACAATACCTGTTCAAATAACGACAGTTGAGGGTTCTCAATTAGTTTGCTGTGCAGGATTGGATTAGGATGGAAGCCTTCAGGGGACAAGTAGGGTGTGTATCCTGACAACAAGTATGACAGGCAGATTCCTGAAGGTCCATTACCTGTTAAACAGACAGAACTCCACACATTGGCATTTTTCAGCATTACATGTGACCCTCCACGGCAAAATCAGTCGCTTGTCGCAACTAAGGTTTCCGAGAAAAAACGACCGTTTATGTTGCGTGGGATAACATTTTGGATTTTTTTGTTTTTAGTGTTTTGAAACAGTCGAAGGTCTATACTGTACTGTTGTGAATAAATTTCGCTGCAAAACTTACCCTTTCCATCCTAAAAACGTGACTTTCTTGAGGTGAGGAATTCAATTCCAGCAGAATGTTAAAAGTTTCTGTTTCTCTACTTCAATATTTACGGTAAATCCACTCATTGACTAGCGTAAAGATATTTCTCCGAAATCCATCTTCGTCTCCCGACTTTAGTTAACCTAACGCAGGTAGGCTATCCGTGTGGCTGTGAATGCAGTGTAGGCTACCGTAAATGCAAACGTAGCCGCGACCGCACCAAGCGTCTGTGAGTGCTACGGCGATAGTCAACTTCAACGGCAGATTTCTCCGTTTCTCACTTGGCGTGACAGGAGAAACCCGACTCCTTTAAATGTTGATATCTCAGTCATATGTCGTCCGATTCATTCCATATAGGTATTGTTTTGAAGGTTGATTTATGCCCTTTCATGAAAACCTAACTCAATTTTGAAAATTTGCGACAAGCGACTGGTTTTGTCGTGGAGGGTCACATTTTCACTTTATCGCTGAACGGACTGTAAGTCATAACCATAATTCTGCCCATAAAAACAAATTATGCACAATAAGAACAGCCTACAAATCAGCTAATCACAAGGCTGAATCCTTTCCTGAGAACTTCCTCATTTTTTTTACACTGCTCAGTAACAGCGCTCCCACACACCCTACCAGTTTAGGCAACAGAACAATATAGTTTTGTCTTTATGAACAAAGCCTGGTGCTTACCAATAATGACCACAGGAAGGACATCTTCAGATAAAGTGTCTTTGTTCTGCAGGTCCATGCTTGAAGCACTGCCACTGTAAGCCAAGAGAAATGTGAAGTTCCCAGATGCTCCTATCAAAACACAAAACACTTTCACTTTTCATCTTGGTAAATACTAATTAGAACCCATCTAGGAGGTCTATTATTCGCGTGCACTTTATCTCACCTTGTGGTGGGAAACGGGTTAAAAGTACAGCTGACAGTTATGACCCGCGTGTGGTGTGACCGTCCTCGTTTCCCCTTTCAGCCTGACCACAGAAAAAGGAAACGAGCCCCCTGCAGGGGAAGGGGCTGAAGGTGTCTCCTCTTTCTAGTTATGACATCAAGGGGGCGGAAAAGGCACGGCTCGGAGTGGAATCCTGTCGAAAGTTCCCGAATGCACCGCGTTCCATGATACCGAAAAAAATTTAAAAAAAAAAAAAAAAAAAAAAAAAAAACTCTAGACTATGTCGTAACCAGTTAACGCGAAATATATATAAAAGTCAACCTACATCTGCTACCAGAGGTTAAAAAAAACAACAACCACATACTGTCAGCCTGCAGTGGTGAGGTTAGTAAATGCCGCTGAAACGCAGTCAGCTCGGCGTACACGACCCACTCCCGCGCTAAACTGAGGCCGATTCAGCAGTACGCGCACACGAGCGCCTCTAATGGTGCAGCGTCGTTACGTAACGTCTGAGCACGGTAAGCGTGACTATGCAAAAAGTGTATAGCGGCTACACGCGACTGCATATGGGCAGATATTCCCAAAAGGTATATCTTCTAGGGTTGCCACCTAGGTCTGACAAAAAAACCTGTACATTTCGCCAACCCAACCAATTTCACGCATCTGACCTATGATATTCAGTAATATTCTGTCCCGGGAAAAAAAAAAAAAAAAAAATCACTTTTCAGGGTCAGACCATTAAAAAGGGCAATCCCGGTAAACCAGCACAGGCGGCAACCCTAATGTCTGCCTTATAACTTGATAGTATGATGACTATAGATCCATTGCCTACCTAAGGCGTTGTTAAATGTTAAATTAAACCATATTCTTTGAATGTATAAAGTCGCTGCGAATGAGAGCTTCAGCTCAAAGCTATAATTGTACATACTGCATTTTGGGTTTAAACAGCTTTTTTGCGCCGTTTAATGTCTGTATGTATATGTGTGTGTGTGTGTGTGTGTGTGTGTGTGTGTGTAGGAAGCAGACTACGTGCGCCCTGTGTGAACTCAGGGCTGTACTCGCAAAAAGAGGGCAGCGTGAGGGCGGTGGGAGGGGGTGCGGTTTCCAATGAAAGATTTTGGGTTAATCGCAAGTTACTCGGCTGTCGGTCGAATATTTTACTATTAACACGCATTTCACTTCCCTCAGGCTGCCCATGCACTATCCCCCCCCCGCCAAACACACAGCGTTTTCTATCTAGCCGATTACCCATCGGCGTCGTCGTTGTGATAACGTTAAAGAGTCTTCCACCCCGTCGTCGTGCCTTCACGGAAACATGCTTTCGAAGCCTATATAGTCGACAGCAATCTTACACCACCGTGACTTAGAGTCGTGCATTACTCTCACTATTCGCATTCTTTCTTTCATGCCGGCTTTCAGGTTTCCACGTACAGCAACGCATTCTCGAAGCCATTGTGTTAAATGCGGGCAGCCGCTCCGCCCCTTCACGCCGTGTAAATGCCGCTCAGCTGACTGCTCAATGGGCACATAAGATGCTGTGTAAAAATCGGGCTAACAGGATAACACTTAGTCCACGGCAGATTAAAGGCAAATGGACTAAAGTACCTGATGTGTAACCTAGTTTCTTGTATTTACGTCACGCACGCGGCGCGCACGTCCATGTGGTACGTCTGGATATAGCCCTATACAAACCCGTATTCCCACAATATCTGTACACAAAGATTTGGGTTAGTTTTAGGACAAATTGCTCTAAAGTGGTGCACTTATACTCACATGCAGTAGCGACCTATCTAAACAGACACAAGCCCAGTGGTTAGAGATGAACTTACCGGTGTGCACGCAGAAGGAGATGCAGATAAAACGTGATCGCTCAGAACGCTTCGCCTTCGTCGTCTCACTCTACTGTCTCCCTTCTGTGAAAGGACGCCACGGGGCAGTAAAGTATCCACGGAAAGCGTGCGTACAGCGGATTTTATAATTACCTACGGCTCAACCCCCCTGGGCCAATCATTAGCCCGAGGCGATGACGCTTTGAGCAGTGATTGGCTCAGTCGCAATGACGCAATTGCAGCGCTGAGCCTTGTTCCGCGCCAGCGTTTTTCCACGCGCTTAGCAGACACTGGACGTTCATTGGTTTAAAGCTACCTGAGCTCGGCTAATAGCCAATTGAAAAGAAGTGCGCTGAGGCATATTATCACCGCTTTTACTGCCTGGTAAGATCGGCCGCATAAAAGAAATACAGTAGGTTCATTTGTCAATCATGAAACTTTTGTACAGGACGAACAACTAGATATGAATCTTAATTTTGACATCTAGGTTAAACGTCAATATAAAACAACCAAATTATCTACACGATAAATAAACATTAACCAGACATGTGAAAAAGAAATTGAGGTAATAAGGAAATTTCTTCTTTAAACTACATAAACGTGGTCAGTGGTGAAATCACAAACAACGTAAATGTTTAAAATAAAAGAAAGGAAGGGAGTCTCCAGGATTAATGAAGTAATGTGACAGTATAACGTTTATTACTGAACTGAAAAACTTACTTTTGGGGGGAATATGTAAGTCGATATCAGAATATAAGGCTCGTATTGGTAAGGATGAATATCATTTATAGTTTATTTGCAAATCTTGAAATTGGAAAGAAATCACGACTTAAACTGTGCCATCCTTCCAAAAACCATAACCATAAAGCATGAATCCACTTTGATACCATCAGATAATTAATCACCAGACACTATTTATTTCCAAGACTTCCAAGTTCCTAAACACCTGGAAAGCTTTTAGAATATAAACTGCAGGGGAATATAAATGTTTTACATAAACTTAACTAAAAATGCTTGACATAAACTTGTATACCCAAAAATGCTGACTCAAGACTCACAAAGCTTTAATCAAAGATTGCAAAGGAATCCTGTGAAACCTGCTCATTTGTGGTACATCCTCAGCATAGTTATGAACACAAGCATAGATCAAAGCATTCTCTTCTGTCAACCTAAACCAGGCGACCCCAAAGATCTTTTCCATCCTATTAACTGCTCCAGAATTTGTTGGTGACAGTTCAGCCATAACACAGAGATTAAGAATATGCTGTGGTGGTAATTTACAGTACAGTTCAAACATTTTGAGATAACCCTTATTCCCAGAAATTTGGCTTCCAAAAAGCTAGATTTTCTTGTGATTTTTAATGTAGTCTTGATAAAAGTATTTACTTGTATGTTTGAATATGTTTAAATAATTTACTGTATCTACCATCTTCTTTACCGACTTTTGCATGGTACTGTATGTCAAACAGTGATGTAGGTGGGGAAAAGGTCTCTCATGTTTCATCACTTTTTTGATTCCTTGAAAATAATCTGTAAATGAATGTTTTCAGTGATGGTCAGCATTTGAAATAATAACAATAACAATAACAATAACAATAACAATAACAATAACAATAACAATAACATTATTATTATTATTATTATTATTATTATTATTATTATTATTATTATTATTATTATTATTATTATTATTATCTCACCATCTGGCCACATCTGCAAATGTATTGAAATATATGATTACAATTATTCAGTACTAATCTAGGTCTAGACATCCTCATTAAATAATGAAGAAATGTTTTAATGATTACTGCTGATTACTGAAACGTGTTAATATATCCAGCAATATTCTATAAATACTACATTCTTAGAAGAAACGTTATTAGTAATGAAATAGTTCCAACTTAACGATGTTACAAGCTATTTCTCCTTCAAATTACCTTAATACAAGCGACCTCATAACTTGAATATTGATAATTATTAAGTGGCATGGAGGCTCATTCTAATTCTCTCACTTTCTACTTTAAGAGTTTGTGTGAGCCTTCAAGGACAGAGACACAGTGTGAGGATACATATAATATCGTACAAATTAATGTCGACTGACGCAGGAGTTTTGCAGTTCTGTGTTTTGTTATAACTCACATATTACGGTGGGCTATACTAGCCACTACTGCAGAAGGGAACCATTCAGCTGTGTGTGTGTGTGTGTGTGTGTGTGTGTGTGTGTGTGTGTGTGTGTGTGTGTGTGTGTGTGTGTGTATCACTTGCATAAAGCTATAATATGGAAACAAAGATCAGGACATTCATCACAAAAAGAGACCAATAGCTGTGTCTGGAAAGGATAACAATGGTGCTTTTGAATATGCAAAGGTTTTCAGGGTTATGGTATTTGAATGACATATTTCCTGTTCCTATTATTACCAAAAGATAAATACAATAAACATTAATATTGCAAATCATCTAGTTAAACTCTTTTTTTATGATCTTTTTTTTTTATACATGTTTAGCTATTTCCAGAAATGCTGGCAGACATGAATCAGCCTGATAATTCATCCAGAAATTAATCATTGCTCTACTGATATGTAGTTTTTGTATTGATGTTGATTACACTAATCACACAAAAAAAACAATTGTTTAGCACACAGTCATCAATTTAAAAAACCAGAGGGAATGTTTATAATGTCATTGCAAAAGGTTTTTGTGTAAATTGCAAATGTGTAGTTTAATCCAGCAATATTGTTTTTCTGGAAACTTTGGCTGACCTCAAGACCTGGACAGATCTGAACAGATCGTTTCACTTCTCCATTTTCTGCTAAAAAAGTCTCTTCTAAGTGATAGTTATCAGATGTAGCTTGACTGAGCTCCAACATGCACAAGATGACAGGACAGATTACATGCCTGCTTTCTGCTGACAACGTTCGTCAGAAAACAATGGAGATAAGCCAGTCATTTCTCTTTTCAAGCGTTAAACAGCTGAATGAAACCGCTGGACTATGTGCAAACCATGACTCAGAACTGCAGAATCCCTTGCTGTCTTCAAATGTTGTCTGACGACACACCTCTTCATGATGTATCTAGGGGACTAATTGCCTTCTTTATCTGTTGTTTACTTTGTTTTACTATAAAACACACTAACCCACTAACATACTTTTGTTGTCTGTGCACTAACAGGGTTTATTAAGATGTGAAACTTAGCTGGCAACAGTAGCTGATTTAAGTCTAAATGTAAATGACAACACAAACCAAGTTATTTGAGAACTATTCTTTATTAACATTAACATTCTCTGTCTGCTTGTAACTACTAACTAGATATAACTCTCGACTTGACTTCTGTAATTAACCAAACTCCCCTGGATGTAAAATTATAAAAACCATAAAACATTTGATTGTATATATCAGAAATAAAATCCATTCAACTCTGTCAAATCAGAACAACTGAATGGGAGAAAAAGCAAGTTTTATCCTGAGTACCAACAACGTCATGTTGATAATGCTCTCTTGAGTTGTTCAGTACAAGGGGCTAGGAGCCTTAAAGCACACGGTGCTATGTCCTTTTGTCAAACAGCGCCAAGTCACTAAACACTGGTACTTTTCCCAGACTCATGCATGATTAAACTATTTTTCTAATTGCTTGAACAACAGCTGTTAGTGACGGTAACAATATGATGGATTTTAAACAGCTCACTGTCCATGTATAACTTCATCTGGGCCATAGGTGAGCTACTTCCTCAAATCCCAGTGCTAAGGTGAAAACATAACAGCTAAGCAAGGCCATCTTTAACATAAGACATATGGCAAAACAATTTGTCCTAACACTTGTGTGGTCATTAACAATTATTCATTAATTATCCAAACCATTTAATCTCAACTGGGGTCAAGGGGGGGACCGGACCCTATTCCGGGAACTGTGGGCTCAAGGCGGGGACAAACCCTGGGTAGTCGCCAACAGACCGCAGAGAACACACAATCACACTCTGACTCACACCTTACTGGGTCAATTGAGAGACGCCAATTAACCTACAGTGCATGCTTTGGGACAGTGGGAGGATACCACAGAACTCAGAGGAAACCCATGTGAACACAGGAAGAGCCAATACAATAAATACAAAAACTTATATACATTTAGAAGCACAAAGTTCGGTTTTGATAAACAAATGTAATTTAGAACAAAACAAATAATGGTGCATGCATGTTATATTCACTATGAACAATGGTTCATTAAAGCTTCATTCCATAACCATGTCCATGAATACCAATTTGTTAAGTGTACCATTAATAAAGAAAGGCTGATGTGTATCTAAATGCTGTTTACCCAAGAAATTCTGGCAAACTGAACCCGGATGATTAACATCTTTTATTACTGTGCCATGCTATCTCAGGCCAGTGGACTCTGACCTCAAAGTTTTAAACACGTACAGGTTTTTAGGTGGGTCAGTATATCTGTGGCGAGAAGACCTGAAGGATGGAAAAAAACAGCACAGAAATGAAGAGTGGGGGAAAATTCCATGGTACTGAGCCTTCTGCTAGGATTCAACCAGAAGCAGAGTGACTAATGTGTTCTCTAATTGATCTGATGACATTGTAGTTTTAAATTAGCTCCCACACCTGGCCACTCTAGATTTAGATCAATATTCAGCAAAGGACGGTCTCCCAGCTCACTCTTATACCCAGTCTAGGCCGACTGCGACAATACTGCTAAGACAGTCAAGTACACTTGGAGTCCTAGGGTCTAAATAGATCTAATTTCACAATGACCTTGTGTGATTACTTCTGTAAAGTCCAGTTTTAGAAAATGAAAGCTAAATTTTACAGCTTATAAAAGTCTAAACACAGTTTGTTCTTTCAACAGTAGTATGTGCAAATCAAATTCATTAATCTGCCTCTTTATCTATAATAAAATATGAATACAAAACTCAAACCAAATTAGTGTAAAACATAGGAATAAATTAAACAAAATCAGACAGTGCATAATAATCCCTCATTAACAAAAAAAAGCTATTAAAGCTGTAATCTCGTCCCTTTCACATTTTCAACAGAAGAAGAAATACAGTTTTTGTGACAAAGGTAAATTAGGACCAAAAATGAAAGAAAAAACAGCTATTACAGATCGTAAAAGTGCTGTGACCTTTCACATGACTCCCAGTCAGTCACACGCATATGTCTCTCTTTCAGTTTATTTCCGAAGAAGGCAACAGTCTTTCCGAGGTTAATAAGTCACTCTATGTTCAAAGTCTGCCCCTTCTGCTGGCCTAAGTCATAACTTCGCTGCATGTCAATCCAAAGGCTTATATTGCCAAAATATTCACTGACACTTGATAAACAATGGACCCGGCCCCAGCTTAAATGCTCCTAACCTGAAAAAGTACTTCATAAAGCAACTTTGGTCCAAAATGGAGATGTACCTTATCAGCAAAAAGGCAAGGGAGATTAGAACATAATAGGACGCACAAAGAGTTGGTTAAAGGGAAGGAAAAATATGAAGTGAAGATAAGAATACATGTGAAAGAACGGCAGAAATCTGTCCTAGTCCTGAGGGCAGAGGTCATTTTAACACCAGTGTGGCTTCACTTCCCATCTTTCCTCCCCAGGTACAGAGACCCTGGCTCAGGTGATGCTCGATTTATAGTAAGCGAGAAGTAGTCAGACACAAGCAGATCTAACACACACAATAATACAAAGCAAAAATGATGATAAGATACGATCAACCTTTAACATTACACCTAATATTGAGTATGTAGTCCCATACGCAACAAACTGTGTCTTCTGAAAAACTAACACGAAAAACTACACATTTGTAGTAACCTGTGCTATGATAGTTCTGCTATTGGAGCCAAACACAAGGGCCAGCCTTGTGCATCAACGAGCCTTGGCCGTCCATGTCCGTTCCTTCTCTTCTCTTTCTCTGTTCTGGAACCACTGCTTTTAACCCCACCACTGCAGACTAGGAACATACCACAAGAGCTGCACTTCTGGAAATGCTCTGACCCACTCGTTTAGGCTTCACAATTTGATCATCATCTTATGGCTGATCGGATAAAAGGCTCATGCTTTTTTAACGGTAGATGTGTAACAAGGCTTCCATTCTAACAGACTCTCTAACTAGAGCCAAATTCAGCTACCGCTCACCATCAGAAAACTAGTATTAGCTAGCAGGTAACTCTAATGCCTAGTAAAAGCCATCAATATCACTTAATTGTGATACAATGTATGCTTAATTCAGCTGAAATCATGTAAAACCTTATCTCCAGTCCACAAACTTGGGGCTGGTGTGCCAGTACAACCCAAATTCATTTTTAAGTCAGGCCAAGTATATATTGTTCTCTCTGCAATATGCTGTTCTCTACAAAGTCTTTACAGATTTTATTGGACAGTCACTTTAGTGTATTATTATTAATTTAAAAAACTGTCTATGCGGCCACAGAAACTGTGTCTTTCGTAACACTGTTATTTCCAACATTGCTTATTTCTGCTCCTCCTTCACTGTTAAATATCTTAGTATATATTTATCTAGTGATTCAATCTAATGGGATTAGGAAAATAAGTAAAACGTGCGAAGTGACGGAAACTAAGACGCACCCTAATTTAAGTCTAAACTTATATTCCATCATGTGGTGTGGAAAGCAACTGCTCTGTTACCCAACACCGACTCCGTTGGTGGCGAAACGAATACATTCTCCTAAATAATGAACAGAGGCCTCTCTGTGTCACTTTTTCCATTAACGCATGTGCAGATGAGCACCTAAACCAGCTCCAGTCAACCAGAGGTCAGAGCAGCTCTTGCTAGAATTAAGAGCTAATATGTCCTCTTACATGTGATTATGCTCATTTCTTTTATGTGACCTCCTCTCCCTCATGGTACTCTGTTAGGGACTTCCTGCAGTACAGGGACAACACCTCTCTAAATATAATTCTGACACTGCTAAGGATATGTACATCCATGCCAGTCTTGTACATCCTTTAATGCACCGTTTTCCTCTTATTCCGGGTATGATAGCACTAACACGATGTGAAATAGTACAATTAGCGTAATCATTAGCACAACTGACATTGAAAAAGTGTAAAAGGACAGCATGAAAGGAAGTGACCACCTGCCCGACGTTGAACAGCAGCGTGATGGCATAGTAGAAGTTGGAGTTGGCACTGCCTGCGTAGATCCAGAGGTGCCAGAGCACAGGGAAGAGGGCAGAGCATGCCAATAAAATGCACGAAACCAGGAAAATGTTCCTCAGAACTGGTGGATAAAGGAGAGAGAAAAGGCCCATGTAAAATGTAGAAAAAAATCATTTTTGTGGACTTTAAACATATGTCTGGAAATGACATTTTTCAGGGTTGAAATAAACACAGTAACCGTGTTTACTGCTCTCATAAGCCACTTAATTAGGACAATTTAGATGTACGAACACAGACTCTACCCCGTCTTCTGTCATATACGTTCCTCCACTCTGTTCATCAGAAGTCAGTGAATGGAACGCGAAGCTATCATTTAGTATCATCAAAATACTAAAATCTAAAAGCTCAACAGTCTTACACTAAATGAGTTAGCTAAACTAAATGATAAAATAAATCATCTGACAATGCTAACTCTGTTAATATTAACATTACACAAACTCTTGTGCCTCCAATAGCAAGGGTGACATGTCCCTATTCCAAGTGCTACCTACATCTGTAGAGATGACTCCAGGCAGGCAGGAAGGCCATATAGAGTGCGATGTCCCCTACGGTGGGGTAGGACTTAAAGATAGAGATGATGGCTATCTGTATAAAGATGAGAAACACTGGATGCTCTCTGTTAAAGGTGAAAAGATGAAGACGGATGAAGTGGAGGGCGAAGAAAAAATTTTCACTCAATAAGTCGCATTCAAAACAGGATGTCTGCAGCTAAAAGCACTTATGCATTCCATCACTGCAATCTGGCTATTTGCAGGTTTAGTTCTAATGGCAAGATTTTTAGAATAATAAACACATCAATTTCCTGGGTTTTAAAGCCTCTCAAAAAGAACACACAATTTTATGTTTTTAGAGTTTCAAATAAAAAAGAAAATACAGAAATTACTAATAAATCTATAATTTCCACTTCTCAAAATGTATTCATGAATGTTTTATTACTACTATACTGTCCTTTCTTTTCAACATTAAAATTACATCGTCCTTAATGATTTGAGATTGGACACACAATTCCACACACAACAGCCCAACCAGGACAGAGAGAGCAAAAATACTGGCTTTGCATTGTGGACTTACTTGAGTTTAATGGACAGAGGGATGGTGTAGAAGAAGACATTGATTTGGAAGACACAGATGAAGAAGACACGGAAATGCTCGAACATTTCGGCGAAGAAATACCAGAAGAGGCCAACGTTGGGAGTGAGATCTGGTACAGAAAGACTGTGACACAGACACAGACAGACAGACAGACACACACGCACACAGAATGATGAGGGAAAAAAACAAATTACTGCTCTTACAATCAAATACAGTGATTATTACATTGTACTACTGCATTACTAAATTTACTATTACAATTATTTGCTAGTTTATGCTGGGTTATTAGCTAATTCTTACATCTACAACCCACATCTACAAAATAAAACCAACATCTCTAGTTAACTCAGCTCTCACCAAAACCTGACAAATGCGCCAAAGAAGAAATAGTGAGAATTTCTACAAATACTGTATGCATTGGGGCACGCATGCCGTTTTGCACGTTTACTCAGATTCATTAGCAATAAATAAAAAGAGCACAAAGGGCATCAGTCAAACTCACATGAAGCCATAAACAGATGGGATGAAGTCCCAGGACCCGAGCAGAAAGAAGGAGAGGCACACAATGACAATCAGACTTCCCACAAACATGACGCCTATACTGCACTGTGAAGATCCAGAAACTGCTTCTGCATGGATTCACTGAATATACAATCTCTGACAGAGAGAGATACAGGCCCAGAGAAAGAGGAGTAGGGATCAATTTAGAGTCCTGACAGGTTAGGCATCGATGCTTTTCATAGATATTTTGCAGTTTAAACGCAGCTGTTTATGACACAAATTAAACTTCTACAGTTGTCAACGGCTAGTTCGCGCAGGCCACGTAAATAGGAAGTTGAACTTTTACCTGCAGGAGAAAGAGAAGGGCAGGGGCGAACAGAGTAAGTGGGTAGATGCTCTGATAAGTCGCCAAAGCTAAGAAGATTGCACTCAACAAGGCACTTCCTGGAAGAATACACAGTTAGTTTGCAGATGTTTCAGACACGATAGACAGATTTTTCAAAATGCTTATTAGTTTTATCGTGAAGGAAATCTATATCAATATTTAACCTATAAACGTGCTAAACATGTAGCAATTGGACCAAAATTACAGGATTACAGCTTAAGCAACACACAAAGACCTCATGGGCTTCACTCACTGGCTGTTTGAGGTATATTTTAGGACAGTTTATCACTTTTTTTTTGTCTAGAGATTTACATCCTGGTAAATGTTACTGAGAGTAAATTAGTAGTCTTACGGTGCATTTTTGTCTATATGTGATACACCTAAACCGAGACCGAGACCAGGGCAGGGTGAGACCGAGATCATCTAATGCACGTGCTGTACAATTGGTATGACAAATAAATGGAATATGCAAAGCTTACAACATTAAATATGTTTGTCTAATATTTTCTCTATATCTATAAAATGAGGAAATCACTTCACTGGAAGCAGTTATCCAAACTTATCACAGCATATGTTAAACTCAACAAACCACAGTAGCAGAACATTCCTCAAGACCAAATCACTGCTGTTTTATTGGCTTGCAGACACATTCTATGGCTTAGTACGGTGAAGAAAAATAAGTTAAAAGCAGGAGGAAACACTTTTTTATCTATTTGGTATCCATCTGGATACAGAATAAAATTATACTTTTTTTTCCATATTTATTTTTTCCTATTGATTACTCACTAACATTATAAAAAATTTGATCAATTGAAAATGAAGATATACTAAAGTTTTGGGTAATTTTGAGTTGATTTGGAGTCATTTTGACCTATAAAATGATGTACTTTCGGCCTTTTTGAAAGCGAAAAACATTTACGCAATTACTTCAGGTTTTGTGCACGGAATTACTCAGAAATAAGGTGTGAATGTGAGCGTCATTTCGTGTGCCCTGTGGTGTGTTGGCGCCTTGCGCCCATAAGTTCCCGTGATACGCCCTGCCCCCAACGCACCCCCAGTTGGGACATTAACTGTTCGATAATGAATGACAGGTGGAAGTAACGAATTACAAATACCAATACATTGTAATTAAGTAGATTTTGGGTACTTGTACTTTTATGAGTAGTTTTTTCATGTGTAATTTATCACACTTGAGTACAATTACACCATGTAATCTACTACATTTCTATAAAATCAAAAGTCGCCACTGAGCACGCCCACAATTTGAATTAATAATCAAACCTTTATTCGCATTCAGTGTTAATACACAGTAATCGCTGCATCGCTACTAATTATTAAACTATGACGAAGAAGAATAAACTCGCTGCAGCAGCAGGCACAGGTGTCTGGAGGTACTACACAGTGGAGTACAAACTAATTTACAGACTGAAGATTTGGAGACAAAGAATCAAAAATGGAGACAGAAGACAAATAATTGCCGTAACCTGCGGAAAATGATGGAGAAAAAGACGGGAGGATCTAAAGTGCCCGCTGCCTGTTGTTCGCAGTGTGTTGGGAAAGGTTTAAACTGTTCTATGCATGTTCAAAACATTTATGTCATTGGTTTAACAAACAAAATCCCTGCTTTATATCTACAATTATTTACAAAACAAATTGAATTTCTATACCTTGTTCATCTGAGAAACATGCTGTGAACGTAGATATGTTATAATTGGTGAATTGAATTGTATGCCTGCTATTGATGACGCAATAAAACATCCATCGGTTAAAAAGTAATTAATACTCTGAGTAGTTTTTGAGAAGAATATTTTGTACTTTTACTCAAGTGTTTTTTTAACACCAGTACTTTTACTTGTAATTGAGTACATTTTAACCAATGTAACAGTACTTGTACTTGAGTACAAATTTTCAGTACTCTTTCCACCTCTGATGAATGAATGAATTCACCAGCGTGAGCATTTGTTTTGTAACATTTCTCCATTTATGTAGGGCTAGGTGATACGACCTAAAAATATAGCAATATTTCAAGCTATATATCTCTAATATATCGTTTTCGGTAAAAACTACTACAATTCTTGCATTACCCGGAGCCGCGCTCATAATAATACATGATGCATCCAGATAAACACTGAAAATATCAAGTAAATATCTATATTGTGAGTAGAACGCTGGCTGTTATTTATCAGCTAACATATGGGTTTTGTCTGCAATAAAGGGGAAGATTTGACTAAACTGGCGCTATTTTGCAAGTGATGGCGTTCCACAAGAGTCGCAAGCGCTCATGGATTTTGTGCAAAACAGATTAAACCATAAGTCGCAGAAAGCTGAAGTTTTCAGGGTAAGTAGAAATGGTAAAAAGAATTTACCACATAAAATTGTGATCCGTCTATAACTGGCGCCACAGCAAAGTAAAACACGTTTTGACCTCTAGGGGACACTGAAACGCTACAGAAAAGTATGTGACGTCATAATAGAGCTTTTATCATTGACATGAAATGATAGAAAACCACCCAGTTCTTATATGAACACTGTTAGTTTCTTAATAAACACAACTTATTGAACCTGTCATAACAAAAAGAAGCTTCACTACCAAGTCACAAATTTCTTTTTGCATCTTTAATTCTTTTTCCTGTCATTTCACTTTGTTACTTTCTACGTTCTAACTCTTTTTAGTTAGATTAATATATAGTATATATATATATATATATATATATATATATATATATATATATATATATATATATATATAGATAGAGAGAGAGCATACACACACACACACACCCTCACATATATATACACACACACACTCACACACACACATCTATATAGATATGTATGTATCTCTCTCTCTCTCTCTCTCTCTCTCTCTCTCTCTCTATCTATCTATATATGTATATGTATATGTATATGTATATATACATATATACTGTATACGCATTCACGTATGACTGCGAAATCTTACAAATTAATACTCCCTTCAAGGCAAATTTGTCAGAATTAATTTAAGAACTGGTAATATTATGAGGCACTTTAAAGTAAGGGTGCTGAGGTGCCTTTGGCAACATCTTACCTTTTAATGTACTGAGGATGAAAAGTGCAATAACAGCATTGTTCAGGCCACAAGTAGACTTCGCCACACACGAAAGGATTGTGAAGGGGTTCAACAGGTAACTGGACAAAGAAAGATTTTTTTTTTTAATTGTTTGTAATGCATGTGACAGGTTGGTGTGAAAGTACATACAGGGGAGTCTTAACCCACAACAAGACCTGGCTCCTCATTTATCAACAGTGAGTGAAATATAAAGTGTTTGTATCAAAAACGTTTATACAAACACTTCACACACAACAGGCTGCACATTATATAGTTTGAACAAAGTTTCTAGCACAAAAACTGTAGGAGGTGTAGTGGTCAGAAAAAGTGGGCGGAATAAAAAGACAACAATATGTGATTGCTCACTATAATCACGTCATGATTCCTAAGATGTTAAGTTTATCGTCGGCTTTCAGACAGAGAGCTCATGGACCTCATTTTGACACATATCTGCATGGATGTATAACTTACGTCGTTTATGGATGTTCTACTTCAGCAAACTGTGTAAGCATTTTGACAAGGCGGGACACCAACACACCAGAGATAACCACACAGTGCACCACAACGAAATGGGACCTCTGCATTTGACACATCCGCAAAGGAGCGGTGGACAGCTGACATGGATAGCACTTGGGGAGCAGTTCCTGATGGATGATACTTTGATCACAAGTACCTCAGTGGTACCTTTAGCAGTTCAGGGTTTCGAACTATGCAAATGCGCTAATGCATTAAGCGTAACGCTACCAACCGCCACCATCAAGTATTAGCAGAAATGAGAAGCCTTTTAATATCTTTATGTATTAAAAAGCAGTGTCTCTCGAAAAACATTTTGCTGAAAGTCAAATCACTGTACATCCCACGTAAGTATCCAGACTTACAACATAGCCACTTTCAGGGGGATGTAGTGCATCTCCTTGGGTGAGCGCATGAGTTCTAGACAGTCGTGTGGATACCTGTCAGCCTCAAGCGCATACTTCTGCTTTCTGAACTGTAAAGTGAGAGGAAAACAAACAAAAAAAAAATCATACAAACAACAGATGACAAGAAAAAAAGGCACTAGGGCTGCACAATATATTGCTTTAGGAACATCACCGCACTGCAGGACATCTTAACAGCAAATTAAATCAAAACACATCATGCAACAACACGCAGTAACTGGCAAACGAAGAAACTGCAAAACAATCAGTTAATTAATAGGTTGTTATGCCTAGATAAATAGCATGTTGCTAACAACAAAAACAACCTTGTGGCAGTCTGTTAACACTGAACAAAGACGACTGTGAGGCAATGCAGCGCACCCTGGATCAGTTTGGTTCATAGATAAGTTAATATTGTGCAGTAAAGTATTCTGCTGTGAGGGAAAAATTGAAAACTCAATGCTTTGTCACACAAAAGAAAAATACCTCTCATTCAATCCGCGGAGAAACAGTGAAACACATTTTATAGACCAAACTAACAATGATCTAACGAGCAGTTTATCAACAAAGGCAAGAGCTTTTCAGATACTCACCACATTCTTGTTGTAGATCTGCACGGCCAGATAGAGGGCCACTGCTGTGATTCCATCTGCTATCTGGTGACAAAAGTTTAACATAAGTAGTTTTACTCAGGCAGGATGTCGGGCAACCCAGATTGAAGATGAATCAGCTACTCTCCCTTCCTCTTCATCGTCTGCCTATGACAGTCAAGTCTGGTTTTGTGCTAGAACAAGCTTCTATCGCAGGAACACGAGTATGTGAAATATATGAGTGGAACATTTGTGAAAAGCATGACACGCCAGTTTTAAGAAACACAAGATAAATATACTAATATGAATCTAGTTTTTTAATGTAAAAGCACAGACTACCGCTGCAGCTACTACCAAGAGTAATATTAAATAATTCTCTGATGTCTGCTCGTTTGACGTGTTTATACTTAACACACGCCGATAAACATTTATTGCAGAGAAAAAGCTTTTTCTCAGCGCCCGTGTAATTTTACACTTAAAATGCCGGCTTGCTTGAAACGCCACAGGCTTTAGTGACTGAACGGCGCAAATCAGCTCACTGTTGAGGGAAAAATGTGTTAACAGCCGAAATACTGAGCAACAAATTTCATTTTAAAATGTGTCCGGTTGTGTGTGCATACTACACTGAAGACCTTTTCAGTGAAGCACAAGCAGCCGGTGCAGCAGACTGCATGAAAATTTACTTTGCAGTTTATAATAAATGTTACAGTTAATGGTAAGTTAAAAACTAGCTTGACGGCAAACCTATAGTATTTATTTCACCAATGCTAGATGCGCTAACTATAGTAGCAGGTTGCTAATGTTTATTTTGAGTCTTTTACTTTGAATTTAGCAAAGAGTGAGGGGTGGGGATGTGTGTGTGTGTGTGTGGTGGTGGTGGTGGTGGTGGTGTCACCGGCTTCTGCTGAATGCTGGCATCAGACAGAGGGGGAGTGGAAGCGGGCGTGTTAATCTACGCTTCGCATCACATGGGGGAGACCTTCACTTTATATTTTTGACGAGCCGTTTAAAAACAGCTCATAGCGCAGAGGTGTTATGACAGAAATTTTGTACATTTTTGAAACAGTGGCTTTATTAAACACTGGTATACCAGTACAGCGGTAACCGGCCCATGTCTACTTGAATGGTTGTCATATTTCGAGTTCTAACAAGTGTCAGTGCTTCAGAATACAGTATCCTGCTTTGTCAGCAAGCTGAATTTAACTGAACACAGTAATGGGGTAATGGAGGCCTAGTCGTAGAAAACCTGTCTCCAAAGCAAGAGATCATAGGTTCAAATCCAGGTTTATTCTACTTCCAGAACGACCACCATTAAAGGTGAAAGGGGATAATAAATATCAATATGTAAAGAAGCAAGACTCATGTACTCACCATAAACACAATCTCTGCATAGTCAACCACAAAATGAAAGAGGTATATGATAAGGGGTGTCTGAAAGAGGAAGGAGCACACAATTTATATTAATAACATAATTTGCACGGTGTAAAAGCTACCCACCATTTCTTATTTTGCAAAGAAAATGAGACAATAGGTGTCTGTGATTTATTGCAATATGTGCAAACATGCATCAAAATACCATTCCTCAAGACCGCATTAAGAACAAGTGTGTCCTTTATGACTTTTGTACAGTACTGTATATTTATAATAAACAGAAGTTAAATAATTAAGCCAAACCTAACACACACTACCTCTTAAGGGTGCCAAGCCTGACCCACTTTATATTCCTGCTGCACCTGCCTTATTTCGGTCCATGACATGCTACATGCCGTATATTGGAAATAAAGATGCAATATTTTCCATTTACCTTATCAAAATGTTGTGGCAGAGTACAAAACTGTGGTGGTTACATTTTACTTTAACAAGATGAGCAGCTATGGGGCAGCAACTGTAATGTTGAATACACCTTGGTGTGTAGCAATTTACAGCGAATAGAAGAAAGCAAATTGTTTTTATATAATAACTGTAATAGAAGCATACAGTACGGCCTCAGCATATGCAATACGAGTCAAAATATCCAAGAAAATTACAGAATAAACATTTTGAATGTAGAAAGAGAGCGCTTCACTCTTTTTCATCAATATTCCCATGGTGGGGTGGTGGTCTAGTGGAGGATGTTCACTTCTTGAACAAGAGGTTGTGGATTCAAATCCCACCTGCAGTACTACCACCTTTTGGTCCCTGAGCAAGGCCTTTAACCCCAATTAATCCAAGGAGACCTTCTCTGTAATCAGGAAATGGAAGTCGCTCTGGACAAGCGCACCTGCTAAATGACTCAGGATCCCTTTGACGCCCAGAAACCAGACACAGTGCTCACAGCAATGTTCCAGTTTAGTGAAACGTTCCCCTTTTATTAAAGACAAACACATATTTTAGCCGCTAATTAACAACAGCATCCAACCTTCTATTAACAAAATGATGATTTACTTAATATTTTCAGTGTTTTCTCACAAACATTTAGGCTGGCTGAGAAGTCTAAGCATTCGGAATGGGACACGTCCATCAACATTATTGTGATGAATGCTGGAGTAAAAGCCCTGGATGTACAGAAACACCCAAGTGCTAACAGAACAACACAAATACTACGCTGTTACGCGACATTAGACACCAAATGATTCCCAACATGAGATGTCAAGACTTCTTACGGAGTTTGTGTGTGTTCAGTTCTGTTCTCGGACTCCTAGCCACTCGGCTATTAGCTTTAAATTTTATATTCACTTGGATGCTACAAAAAGCTAAAAAAATGTAGAAATCTCTATAGGCCCAACAGCTTTCTCAATTCTCAGAAATAGGGTGATTTCAAGATTGGGTCAGGATTTACACTTAGCAAAGAGTAGCAATAGAAATAGAAATGTTGGCGTCCAAACCATGAGTATACTTAGTTGTCCTCTGTAATATGTTCCAAAAATACATTGCCTCACATTGAGAAAAGGCTGGCACTTTGGGATATTTTCCCTGCCGTACCAGAATAGGTGCAGTGTGTATGTCTGCATATGTACCTGTGCAGCACTTAATGTACCACAATCCAAACTTCATGACAACACTTACACTGTACAAACAGGAGAGACCAGAAAGGGCACAACAAAACATACTCACCTCGTGAAATACATCTCCAGAGTAAGGGGAGACCCCCAGGTCCAACAGCGCTAGGCCCTCAACAACTATAAGAGGACAGACAGCATTAGTCAGTCCATAAAGCAGTGTGCAGTAAAGGCTTTTTGTAGGTTCGGTTGCACTTTCTTGTGCGACAAACAAGGAGGTTCTATCTAAACATTTGAATGCACATAAAAATCAGCATGCTGAATGATTCTTACAGAAAATGATGTGGGGCTAAGCTTATAGAATTAAGACTGTAATTTGGGATGTAGTGTTAGTGTAGCTAGTTTCGCGGGCCATTCCTTATATTTTGTATGTCAAAATTGTAGACGTTCGTGTATCCCGTTTTAGTGAAATGTAAAAACAAATGCACGACATCCCAATGCTGTCCGTTAACTAATTTTAGGCCGGTAGGACGCTCTGCCCAATTAGGACCAGAAAGGGCTGCACTAGAAACGTAGCTAACGCCGCTAACAAACAACCTACGCAAACCCTGAGCCACTGAGGAACTGGAAATCAAACCTCTTTTCCACGCATTGAGTGGAGAAACGACTTCGACACGCTCCGAAATCAACTCGGCTAAACTGGACCGGAATAATACTGCTCTTATCGTCACAGCCAAAATCAGAAGAAGCGTTAAGGGTGCTGCCATTTTCGTCGGGAGGAAGGAGTTCGCTCCGCCCTTTCGAGCAGGGCAACATGGGAAACGCAGTCTTTCCATTCACGCCTCCACACTTGTTCTTTACCTCGGAGAAACTTGTGGAAGACTACAAGTGCCGAAAATATCTTTCAAAAAGTAATGCTTCACTTCCCGTGCGGGGACTCCCTGGAAAAAATTTTAAGCGCAGCGTAAAACTAGAAATTCCTTGCGAGCTCTATGTCGGGGCTAAAAATCAGTTTGAAACAGCGCGAGATTGAAGGTGAGTGTTCAGTTCTTGCCTGCATTGTATTGCTTCAATGAGTAAAAGCGACAGAAGGCAGCTAAAAATGATGCTGGTGAACGTTAGCTTGCTAGTATTGATTTTAGCTTGCTAAGAGTTATTCTTATAACGTGCATCACCACATTTGAACAGGCTGCGACTTAGTAGTTAGGGTTGATTTGAGCAGTGCTGTGTATTATAGGAGTAGGGAAGCATATTTGTAATAAAAAAAAGTGCCTTAGCACCCATTGCATTGAGCTTTTATTGGAATTTTGTGTTTTAACAGCAGGACATTTTGCATTAAGCCCATGACTAGGCAGAAGCAGGACCAGAATTAAAATAAGCACAAGGTATATTTTAAACAATAAAAGTAATGTTAGCAGAAAATATTTTGAGATAACTTCTAAAACACTGTTATGTAACAAAAAACAAACGTGCGAATCCTAGTGACGTGACAAAAATGTCACCACTCTTAGCTTTTAGAGAAACATCACTGCATTTTTCTTTCTGCAACGGTTGAATTAAAATATTACATTTCAAGATCATTTTAGTAATGTAAATAAAGTAAACTCGACATGTCCTTGATGAAAACATTGGGTAGTTAGTTTCTGGTGAATTGTTTTACAGGCAAGTGTGATGGTGTACAAAAAACAGCTTAAGTATTTGTTGACCGGCAAAAAGGTTATAGGTTCAAATCCTTCTTTATCCTACTGCCAGAAATACCACCTGCATTTCCCTGAGCAAACCCTTAAGCCCAAGTTGATTTTGCATAACTGTCCCTGTAATTAGGACATGAAAGTTGATCAGGATAAGAGCGTAATGCTGTGAATGTAAATATTAATGTGGTGAGAAAACTGCAGTAATAAATGGAGTTAATGCAGAAGAGATCGAACTCTGATAACTCTGAAAACAGGGGTAGCATACTTTGAATTGTAACATAATTAAAAGTTTGTTAGGTGCTTCCTTGGTTTTAATGACAGTTGTAGATTTTAAGTCTAGCTGTACAGATTGAAGAACAGTCGTAGACTACAATGTACTGTTGTATTTCGCTCTGTATAAATGTAGATTGCTCTAAATGTAAATGCGACTCTGTTTAGAGAGAGCGAGCTCAAGGTTCTCTGTTGCAAGAAACAGGAAGGTACAGTACATCTAACTGAAATTGATAATATTTGATTTGAGCCACGCTCTGTTAGAAGCATTCTGTTGCATTTCAGAAAAAAAATGTAAACGCCTTTCTAAACTATAAGATAGAACTATAAAAAATAATTAGATTATCAACTCTGGTAGCATCATGGTTGAGCACAGTGCACAGAGCTTATCAGGCTAAAAGACAACAATCAACCACTCAAAAAGGTGAATGTAAACCCTCAAGTGCAGCCAAAATATTGGATACCTTAAATGCAAATCTGGAGAATCACCTTGGATTAAGCAAATAGAGTGATAAAATGAAAAGAAAATATAGCATTTTTGTATCTGGGCATGGGCTATGGACTTCACATCACAAAGAAGTATGGGACAAAACACCAAAGAAAGCATGTGGTCAAGCAGCTGTTGAGATGACTGGTCAGTAATTGCTTAGAAACAGATACTACAACACGTAGCATGATGTGAGACTGAGCAATTGAAACAATAGAAGAAGCAAAGGTTCAAGGACTGGAAGAGGAATTTAAGAAACAAAAGAATGAAAATGCAAGACAAAAAAATTAAGTTAAAATGGCTTTCTGGCATGTGACTGAAAAGAGAATCCTTCCAGGTAGATCTCTCTACCTTTCCAAGGGCCTTAAAACTGGAGAGACAAAAACCCACTAGCTGTAAATGGAATTACCTCATGACAAATGAATTACCTCAACACAAACACCTCAGAAGACAGCAGCTTGATGGCAAAATCTGTACCACTATGGCACTGTCTGCACAAAGTATTGAAAGTATTGCACATACTGTAGTTCCTGAGTGCTGTTACAATATCTGTTTTATTTAATAGACTGTATAGAATTTTCCGTATTGAAACTGTCACAGATCTCATGCGCAAGACCATAATTGTAGGCCGAATACCGCATCCTAATTGTTTCTCTTTCTACTTCTAGTTTAAAGTTTATATTTTATATTCCTCTACTAGTTTAAAATGTATATTTTATATTCTGTTTATATACTGCTTATTCTATGTGCCCTCTTTGTTCTTTGTTCTCTGTTGCTTGTTCTTTGTTCTTTGCACTGTTAAAAGCTGAAGCCACTTCATCTCATCGCTCTGTATACTTGGTGTATAAATTTGTAGGGTGTTTTTGTGCCAAAATTCTGAGCACGTAGTGGAACGTTTGTGAGCAAAATCTCTTGACTTTACACGCACAACTCTGTCTGTATGGGTGATTTTTTTTTTTTTTAAACTAACTATATTGCTTGCAGATGGGCTGAGTCCCAAGCCGCGTACTGCTGCACTTAATAGTATGTAAAGTAAGGTGCTCTTATCATACTTTTCTAGCTGGTAGTATGTATGTCAGGAAATAGCCAGGGTTGTAGCTTACCAGCACTTTACACACTAGGTAGTGCACATGGAGTGTCACACACACCCTATTTGACTTGGTACATCACATAGGGCGGGAATTAACTTTCTCTTAAAATGGTGGGCACTACACTTGAAATGCTCCACCCTTGCTTGACTTTGCTTTCGCACTCGCTTGACTTGTCACTACATTAAGAATGTCAGAGTTATTTTTGTGCCAAAATTCTGAGCGTGCAGTGGAAATTTGGCGAGCAAAAAAAAGCTCGTCTTTACGCATTCAACTCTGCCTGCGCTCACGCTCGACCCCTCATTTATCAGCATCAGCATTGGCATCGGTAGATATAAGCATGAAAAACCTCAGATATCGCCATCGGCCAATAATTCCCTTATCGTGCATCCCTAATATTGTCCTTGCTCAGTGTTAGTAAAGGTTTCTGTTTGACTTTTCTGTATGTAAATAC
Organism: Distichodus sexfasciatus; assembly: GCA_032718565.1. NCBI lineage: Eukaryota > Metazoa > Chordata > Actinopteri > Characiformes > Distichodontidae > Distichodus > Distichodus sexfasciatus. Next base: position 827,218 of record JAVGVS010000162.1, on the reverse strand, counting down.
TATTTCTTACAGCATGCTAACAAACACTGACTACTGTTTGTTTGTTTTGTTGTTTCTATTTTCTTGGGACTTGTAATGAGGATTACAATTAATTAAACATTTTACATTGATTATGATTAATGAAAGAATTTTTTGTTGTTTTGCCCTCATAGTTTGCAAGGTTCGCAAGACAAGGTTTGTACTGTAAATATGCTCAACTGTTAGGGCTGGGATTTTCTATTGAAACAGTGCATATCTTTGTGATTTAAAAAATAATTGATGGCAACACACACTCGCAGATGTAGTGGTAGAGTGAGCGGGGTGGAGTCACATCGCAACATACACAGTAGTTTGTTTTTAAGGGGATAGTACATGAACACACAATGGTGAGGAAAGTATTAACAAGTATTAAGAGAATTGTAAAAATTATGGAACTAATCAACATGGGCAAGATTATGTCAGTTAGAGAGTCTGAATGTTGGTTTTGATGAATTTGTTTTTGATAAATTGCCCAGCCTTACTTCCTACCTTTGTTTTTCACTTTTACAACTTTCCCAATTTGTTTATACCACCTCCAAATTTTAGACACAGCTGACTGGGAACAACTGACATCTTTTTTCTCTATGTTGAACTGCCTTCATGAAGGAGTTTTAGAAGTCTTTCCATTGTTTCAGCAAACAGCTCTCTTGTTTAGGGCCGTACTTCCCCTCACTCAGCCAGGTCTACAGCTCATTAATGTCTGCAAAGCACTCTCTTTTATCTGCAGACTTATTTACATATTTACATTTGTGAAGATCGTTTTAGAAATCTAAATTACATTGCCTAAAGTTTTTCCTCACCATTGAATGATTCCATAATTCTTTCCATTACTGGATCATGCAAAAAATGTGCCAGTAGTTACAACAATTTAATGTCATTTTTCTAGACGACCATCACAACCCCATCACCACATTATTATATGTGAAAGCAAATTGTGCAAATTGTCTTTTTCTGTAAGTGGGTGTGTGTTTGTTGTTTTTTTCATTAGTAAAGTCACCATGTGTGTTTTAAGAAATAATTTACACAAAAAATACAAGTGTTGTAAAACATGAGCTCTTAAATCAGAACTTGAATCACTTTTAAAGGGAGGCTTTTTATAGCTCTCGTGCTAAGTCAGCAAAAATGTTATTAGTCAGGGGAGTGAGAAACGACTGTTTAATATGAATGTTATGTCTTTGTTATTCCTAATGTCAAAGTCCGAAACATACTTAAAGGTCCCGTATTATGCATTTTTTCAACAAGGTAAAATAGGTCTGTGAGCCCCACTAACTATGTTTCTGAAGTATGTTTCAGATGTCACCTGCTTTTTACCCCTCTATTTCAGTCCCTTTCAAACCAGGCTCTTTCTCATTAGTAATCCTAAATGCAAATGAGCTGCTGCTGCCCACGCCCCTCTCCGGAACTGGGGCGCAGGCAGCACGGCGAAAATAATGGTCATGGCTGCTGCTAACAGATCATCCATTCAGCCACTCATGTTCAACACAATACTCCGCCGGTAGACTTCTTCATTACGATTCCTACACTAGCGCTAGCGAGAAAACATGACGGATCAGGAAGCACTAGCCGTTCTACCTGGGGGGCGGAGGTGCTCAGAAAGGAGGTGACATAGAGTTAGGGAAGAAATCTAAACGACTCGTTTAAGCACACGATTTCTGACATTCGTAAATAAATACTAAAACAGTTTAGCATTTTTAAAATTAACCTTACTGTTTGTTACAGACAGTACAGACCCAAATGGATGTCCAAAGAACAGAAAAAGTGAATTTTTCATAATATGGGACCTTTAAAGTACAGTATGAGTGCAAACATTGCAGTTGTGCAGTAATTAGTATTATTGTTATTATTATTATGTGTGGTGTATGGTATTTTTTGGCTTAAAACTATTGTTCAATATATACATATAAGAGATAATCAACTATGATTTATTATAGTTTATTGCACCCCCGCTGTAGGTTTTAAAAGTCTAATGAGGCCCCGGAAGCCGAACTGGTCAACAGAACAGAAGCTGCTACTGGTTCAACTTGTGAAGGCAAGAAGGGAAAACCTGCTGACAGGCAGACATTCCTGTCGTGAAGCAGCTTCCAATCGAAGATGGGCTTGGGACGAGATTGCAGAGGAAATCTCGACAGCCCACCCCGACGTCCCCCGTACTGGGAAGGAGTGTGAGAGACACTGGTTTGTAGAGCTGGCCAAAGCCAAGGAGGCTATGACAAGCCACAGGCCACAGGCAGGTAAGAAACCCATGTGTGCATGAGTGTGTATTTGTGGGGGGGCTGTCTGTCTGTCTGTGTGTGTAATGACTAAATAAGCGGTACAAGAATCAAGGGCAAAATTACTTTTTTCAAGATGTTGAAGAACTCTGCTTGATCTCAAACACTGTTGTTGTTGTTTTTAATGATTTATATATCTTTTTGTGACCTAGCAGATTTAAGTCCAGTGACATTGCTTGTTCTGGAAATTCTCAGACTACAGAAAAAGGACGACGCTCTCAAGGATAGGTAAATATTTTCTGTCTGTGGCTTTTTCTGTCAAAAGAAATTCAGATTTTTTTTTTGTTTTGAACAGGTCAGTAATGTCCATAAGAAAGTATATATAATCAAGCATTGTGTACTTTACACAACTGTGCATAATTAAACAATGTTATCTTTAAGCTAATGAATTATAACCATCACATCTAGGCAATTGAACAAATATTGATATTACTAATTAATATTTATCTGTGGGGGAAAATGGCTGTGAATGGGTTTTTATGTAGTTAATAGAGAAGTTACGACCCAGTTACTGCAGAATATTATGGAATTTTGCTAGAGTGATTGACAGTGTGAGATACCCAACTATTTTCTAATAGTGTCTATGAAGAGAGTGTAACCTACCAAGAGGACTCGCACGACGAGGAAGTGGAGGTAAAATATGTTCCAACCACTTCCATCCCCGTCATGAACACTGAGATGCCAGTCAACCACACGAACAACAATAATGTCCAGCAGAACGTCATTGGAACTCCTTCACCACCACCACCGCTGCCACCACCTCCACCACCACCACCTCCACCTCCACAGGCACTCTCCACGGAACAACAGAACCTGGAGTTGGCCATTCTACACCGGCAGGAACGGGTATTACGCTTGCAGGAGGAATATTACACCCTTAAAATCAAACATCTCAAAGCTCAAATGTTGATGGACCTTTGACAGGCCGGCAGAGCCTGTATTTCTGCCTTAATAAACTCTAGGCAGTAGTCTAGCTTAATTTGATGTGTTTTTGCAGAACTGGTCAATAAAACAAGATGTGGTAATGTTTCTCTTATGTAGCTGTTTGCTGGTATCCTATTGATGATTTTTCTGTTTTGCAGAACTGCATACTGTATCTGGGTTCTTCCTGGAAACTCAGTATATAGCTTCAACATTAGAATTTGATATGACACCTTTTCACCAGTAGATGGCAAGGTGGTAACTTCTTATTATACCTTGCAGCTGTACATACGTAGATCGTTGAGTAGGGACCTGTAGATGTGATCTGGTGCTCTGAGTTTTCACCTTTTTAAGAGTAGTAGGAATGGAATGTTGAAACTAGTCCTACAACCCCAATTCCAGTGAAGTTGGGACGTTGTGTAAAACGTAAATAAAAACAGAATACAATGATTTGCAAATCCTTTTCAACCTAAATTCAATTGAATACACTACAAAGACAAGATACCTAATGTTCAAACTGATAAACTTTATTGTTGTTTTGCAAATCTTCACTCATTTTGAATTTGATGCCTGCAACACGTTCCAAAAAAGCTGGGACAGGGGTATGTTTACCACTGTGTTACATCACCTTTCCTTTTAACAACACTCAATAAGCGTTTGGGAACTGAGGACACTAATTGTTGAAGCTGTGTAGGTGGAGTTCTTTCCCATTCTTGCTTGATGTACAACTTCAGTTGCTCAACAGTCTGGGGTCTCCGTTGTCGTATTTTGCGCTTCATAATGCGCCACACATTTTCAATGGGAGACAGGTCTGGACTGCAGGCAGGCCAGTCTAGTACCCGCACTCTTTTACTACGAAGCCACGCTGTTGTAACACATGCACAATGTGGCTTTGCATTGTCTTGCCGAAATAAGCAGGGACGTCCCTGAAAAAGACGTTGCTTGGATGGAAGCATATGTTGCTTCAAAACCTGTCTGTACCTTTCAGCATTAATGGTGTCTTCACAGATGTGCAAGTTACCCATGCCATGGGCACTAACACATCCCCATACCATCACAGATGCTGGCTTTTGAACTTTGCCCTGATAACAATCCGGATGGTCCTTTTCCTCTTTGGCTCGGAGGACACGACGTCCATGATTTCCAAAAACAATTTGAAATGTGGATTCGTCAGACCACAGCACACTTTTCCACTTTGTGTCAGTCCATCTCAGATGAGCTTGGGCTCAGAGAAGCCGGCGGAGTTTCTGGGTGTTGTTGATATATGGCTTTCGCTTTGCATGGTAGAGTTTTAACTTGCATTTGTAGATGTAGCGACAAACTGTGTTAACTGACAATGGTTTTCTGAAGTATTCCTGAGCCCACGTGGTAATATCCTTTACATTTTACATTTACATTTACATTTTACAGTATTTAGCAGACGCTCTTATCCAGAGCGACTTACAACAGTGCTTTGTAGTCCACAACTGTTCCTAGATCCATAAGCTATGTCGACATCTGTAGTTAAACCAAATTACCACAGACTAAGTTTTATACTTTAACGAAAAAGAGTGGGTTAGAGGAAAGAAGTTCAGACAGACACACGTTAGTGGTTTTTTTTATTTATTATTTATTTATTTTTTTTTAATAAAAGGTTTACATAAAAGGTAAATTAGTCCCCTAGATACTCTTTGAAGAGGTGTGTCTTCAGACGACGTTTGAAGACAGCAAGGGACTCAGCCGTTCTAACGGCAAGCGGAAGTTGGTTCCACCACTGTGGAGCCAGCACTGCAAAGAGTTTTGATGCATGTTTTCCTCTTCTCTTAAGTAGAGGTGGCAGAATGATGTAGGTTTCTAATGCAGTGCCGCCTGAGGGATCGAAGGTCACGGGCATCCAATGTTGGCATTCGGCCATGCCGCTTACGTGCAGAGATTTCTCCAGATTCTCTGAATCTTTTGATGATATTATGGACAGTAGATGATGAAATCCTTAGATTCCTTGCAATTGTACGTTGAGAAACGTTGTTCTTAAACTGCTGGACTATTTGCCCACGCAGTTGTTCACATAGGGGTGAACTTCGCCCCATCCTTGCTTGTGAACGACTGAGCCTTTTGGGGATGCTCCTTTTATACCCAATCATGACAAACACCTGTTTCCAATTAATCTGTTTACCTGTGGAATGTTCAAAAAAGGTGTTTTTGAGCATTCCTCCACTTTTCCTCAACAGTCTTTTGCTGCCCCTGTCCCAGCTTTTTTGGAACGTGTTGCAGGCATCAAATTCAAAATGAGTGAAGATTTGCAAAACAACAATAAAGTTTATCAGTTTGAACATTAGGTATCTCGTCTTTGTAGTGTATTCAATTGAATTTAGGTTGAAAAGGATTTGCAAATCATTGTATTCTGTTTTTATTTACGTTTTACACAACGTCCCAACTTCATTGGAATTGGGGTTGTACATATATACTTAGGTAGTGTAACTACTGTAAGAAAACAAATGATACAAATAATCACACTGTAACTTTTGTTTTTATTACCTTTCATCTAAGGCTTTCACATAATGAACACCTATCAAAGTAAAACCAGTTGCATAGAATTGAAATCTATTGTTTACACAATCTCATTTAATCTGACTTAATATTGTAGATTTTAAATGGCACTGCTTTTTGCAAAAGTGACAAAATACATGTACATGTTGCATGCTCCGAGTTTAATACCAGTACAACAGCTTTTTTCTGTTCTTTCAAACTGGTAATATTACAAATTTTCCTCCATAATTGGTCAGCTTTGCCTATATTACCAACACATGCCTGGATATTGGTTTAAAGGTGTGAAAAGAATGCTCTATAACTTTAAACCAATTTATAATCCATTTTCATATTTCTATAAATATCACTAATGGTATGTGAATGATAATGTGAAAGCATATTGACCATTATTGACTGATTTACAAACTGTTTAGCCCTGCACAAAGTGCTTTGAGAAAGATGTATATTTTTCATAATCAGTTGCTTTAGAGCTATACAAAAAATGTAATATTAGAAAAAGAAAGTGAAAGACCACATCGTGCAATAAATTTGCAAATATAAATTTGTTTGAGGGAAAATATTATTCAATTACCCTCTAAACCAATATGAAAAAGTAATTTCCCCCACAAGTTCTTGCTTGCAGCAATAATTGCTATAATAAACGAAATGCCTCATAATTATTTGTTACCCTTCTTTGTCTTTCCTTTTTAGGAAATTTAACCCACTCTTCTTTCAAAGCTGTCTTTCAGACTCATTAATGTTATTGTTAATAATGTTATTGCGAAAACCTCATTTGATCCTTTGTAGCATCTTTAAAAATGTGAGTCTTGACTTGCTTTTGTGCACTCTAACATTGTCCTGCTGCCTAACCCCTGCATAATAATTTCACTTTAGGTCACAGCCAGGTGACTCAGCATTCTCCATATGAATTTTATGGCAGAACTCATGGTACACTCAGCATTGCCCAGTCTGTCAGATCCCTAGGCTCCAAAACTTGATTATACCTTCAACTTTTCACGTAGTGATGTAGCTTTACTACACTCTAAGGGTGTTTTCACATATAGTACTCTTTAAAGGAACCAAACTCAGTCCCCTAGAAGTGGTCCAAAAAGTGGACCAACAGAAAGGGAACTCAGTTCTTTGTGTGTTCACACTGTTAGTTCATTTGAAAGGGGACTCTTTCTGGTCCACATCAGCTCAGATGAGGCCTCAGTCCTTTTTCTGTTCATACTTATTTCTTATGGAGCTCTCAGATCATTACTGCTTTGTATTCTGGGTACTTTTCACTTCGAACAAAAACTGTCAAAGCATACCAGGAGCGCTTTGTGTTCATGAGGCGCGAGTTAAACGAACCGGGCCGCAGACTTTAAGCGAACTAGACTAAGACTACCTCCCAATGCGATCTTAGTTCGGTTCATTTTAGAGGGGTCTGAGTTTGTTTGGCGTGCTCACATATACGTAAAAATGCTGGCTAATCGATCTGAGTTCGCTTTAAGGGCTGAAACGGACCAAGTGTGAAAACACCCTAAGAAAAACTGCTTCTTCATTAGTTCTCCGGAGTGCTCTGGAGAACCTTTTTATGATGTAAAATCTTTTTATGTAGGTTCTTTGGAGAACTGAATGCCACAAAAGGGTTCTTTGAGTTACACCTTATATCATTTCCAGTGGTTTTTTTTTTTTTTTTAACACTTTAACATAAAGTATGACCTTAATGACTACTCACCCTATGCCTAACCCACTGATTTACTTGTGGCTGTGTGTAGAAATGATTGTTATGGTGCAATTTTTAATTGTAACATGATATCTGTCACTGTCATTTAGAGAGATCAGTTATTGCAGTTCATATAAACTGATAACTTGACTCAGTTAAGTTTTACCAAACACTACATTTGAACAAATGATTACATATTGCACATAATGAACACAGCTACAAAGATACAAATACAATTAACACTAAATTCTTCATGATCACTTCATGATAAAAGCTTCTGCAAAAAACAAGGATCCTTGTAGAACCAAAAAAAATTTCCCTTATGGCATCACTGTTATTTTTAAGAGTGTACCGTGCCACAAATGCCGTTTTTACTGATTCTCTTTCTTATCATGTAATCGTGTACCCAGATCTTAGCCGAAGCTAAATAGTCTTAGATTTTGTGAGTCTTCTGTCACGTCTTGAATCAGTTGTGCCCTTGAAGAATTTTTGGCAGGCTGGGAAGACACTGGGAGCTGGGAACTTTTCTCCATTTAGAGATTTTAAAAGTTCTAAAAGAAGACCATCGTTTTCTGATATTTCCACATGACGAAATGTTCTTGTTGATACCCTGCACTGATGGCTCTACCCTAATGAAAATGATCAAAATATTGGGAGGTATAGATTAATTTCTGCAGTTATTTATTTAATATTTAGGTGAAAATGTTAAAATTGTTATGTTTAGCCAGCAGTATATTTAATCTAAGCAACTAAAGCAATTCATTACAGTCAGGAAGTGTACAAAAGCTTATCTCGGCTCCAATTCCTTATGTTTTAAAGTTAGCAAAGAACAATTTTAAACTTTTAAAAGTCCTTTCTGTCCTTGAGCCTTTGTTCTGAAATTGTGATTGAAAATGCATCAGTCACATGCAAAAAGGTTCTCCTTCCAAAGGATTTTACAGTGGGAGGCAAATGGCAGCTCAGAAATGTCAGTTTTAATGTGAACGATTTCCCATAGAGCTTAAAAGATCTTGCTGGCTGAGATTACACTTAACTCCTACCTCCTTTGGTGGTCTGTTTGCTTTTGACTTGGCAGTATGACTTTTGTTTGTTTTATCTAGAGCAATGTCCATAACACAGAACAACCTTATTAGTTGATCTAGGTTTGGTTAAATAAAGTAATAAATATTTTATCTAAATTCAAAATTCAGAGTCAAATAAAACTTAATAATGGCCTTCCAGATTTTGCTTAATGTTTTATGAATATCTTTTACCCCCTGCTGGCTAGACAAATTAGCTCCTTAAAATTAAATTACAACTTGACCATCACAAGTTATCAAGAAAAATTTCTTAAAATTAGTTAAATGGATGCTTAGTTGCTACTAATTTGAGTTCATTAAAATGCATTCTTAATGCAGTGCTTTGATATAGATTTATATATGGAAAAGATTTGCTGTATTTAGTAAAGTAGAATTAAATTTTTGTGAACTGCTTATCCTTATTGGGGTCGCTGGGACCACGGGCGCGAGGCGGGGACCAACCCTGGGCAGGCGCCAATTTAGATTCACCAGTCAACCTATAGTGCATGCTTTTGGACTGTGGAAGGAAGCTGGAACACCCAAATTAACATGGGGAGAGCCAGCAGTACTCCACACTAAGTACTGCTCCACGGTAATTTTGCATTAAGTACTGTACAGTCTATTTAAAATTATATATATAAAATTGACATTAGCTTGGCTATTTTATAACAATCACAGCCAAAAAGCTCAAAAGTTATCTTTTTAAATTATTTAACCAGTTGAATTAGTACTAAAAATTGGGTTCATAAAGCTGGATTCTGACATCTTGCTACTGCTCTGAAGCAGCTGCTTGATGAATAGTGTTGGAGTGGGTTATTTAAGTTTCATACATTCTCTCCTCCTATTATTTTCAACTGTCCTGCAGTATGAGGAGGAGAGTAGGAACGCAAAGCATGTTCAGGGCCCTGAAAGCTCTTTCACTGAGAGTCAGTTTGTGGGGTCTACTAACTCCAAGTTAAGTTAATTAACTCCTCAAGCAAGTGCCCCAGATTGGCTCCAGCCAAATCAATTAGCCATTGGCACACAGACTTGATGCTTTCTTTTCCCTTAGTACTAGGCAGCGAAATTGACACAGAGTTTATTTATATCCTTGCAGATTCACCATGCGACTAGGCTTCCCAAGACAAACTCGTGTTGAGCCAATAAAAGCTATACACCAGCATGTTCCCTCGGTTTTGCTTCCTCACAAGGCAAATGATTGATCAGATTATGTGGAGCGTGTGATATAATTGGAACAGGAAAATAGCGCATCATGTCAGATGTTCTGCAGCCGATGTTCATTTGCATGCTCCATCCATGAGGATTTGTAACAGCTGGTGTCGTGTCACTGAAGGTGTTTTTCTTATTCCTGCAGAAAATAAGCTTCCATTAACATGACTTGTCTTTCTATCCGTCTGCCTCATTTTATGTTTTTTCTTGATTTTGCCTTTTCCTGTTCTTTCATCAGACCTATTGGTCAAAGTAGAAATGGAAGGCTTTAGAGCTATTTCGTTAGAGCAGTATTTGCGGTGCTGACCCTGCTCCTTCTCATGTATGAGGTCCCTCCTGGATAAGTGAATCCTCTATGCAGAGCTTTTTTTTTTTTTTTTTTAACTGAGAAACGTAGGACTTACAGTCCATACAGACTGCAGCTGGTGACATTCAGGAGCGCTAATAGAACTCTGCTGTGGGCTGGCCTATAAGCTCACTGTCATGGGCAAACTTTGAAAAAGAACCTTACTGAAAATAGCTGTAAACAACTTTGAAAGATGTGCAGTGCCTTCATGGTGGAAAGAGTGCCAAATTCTACTACAACCAAGACAGTGTCACTGATCGACATTTCATTATAATGAGGGCTATTCGTGTGTGTATGAGATTTCCTGAAGGTGCAGACAGATATAGCATAAGCATAACAATGCCTGTCATTCAAAAGTAACATTTATTGTTACACTGGTACACTCATATTTAGAGAAAAAGTAAGTATAAGTATTTCCAGTCCTAGCTCTTAAATGACCAACTGCTTAGAATACATTTTTATTCTTTTTCCAGTAAGGTTCTCCTTTTTTGATTGTATAAAACAAAATGTATCATTAATTCACATACAAATTGTCTTAAAATGATACATAATTATACCTGCCTTCAAACAGAAGAGAAGGCAACAAACACTATATTTAGTCTTATTTTTTGCAATACAATACATTAGTCAAATAAAGACAGCTGGGATTAACAAATTAAAGAAAATATGTTAATATGAGTTTTGTATGCTGCGAAAATACCACGGGTCACTGGAAATCAACTCATCTCTTTCAGTCGTCTACTCCTTCTCTCACCATCTTTCTTTCCTCTCTCTCCCTTAGCCCCACCTTCCCCCCTTCTTAGCAAAACACACTGAGAGATTACTCATCTACCTATAGACTGTCTTCCACCTGTGAAAGAATTCCCCAAGTTCCTGGAAGTGTTCTGGCAGGTCATTGACAACTAAGGGGGCATTGCACTTTCATTTAATCCGCCAAGTAGCATTAAGCTAAAAGAGCTTAATATATGTAGTGTGGTTAAGTTAAACTTGTTAAACATGTGCTTTGTGCAGGCATGTTTGACCATTAAGACGTCTTCACTGCCATCACAAAGTCAGAAAAGAGCAACCATAAAATGATGGTAACTGAGCCACCTTATATGTATTTAAAAAGTGTATAATGAGCCTTATATTACATGACCATGGACATCTCTAAGAAATAGTGATGGACTATCTACTTGAGTAATTACTTGAGTAATTGTATTTTGTTATAGTACTTAGAATATCTACTTTCTTATTAATATATACATTTTCATTCAGTTACAGATTTTGATTTCAGCATATTTGTAGTATAACAATTGATACCTATCATTTATTTTCTGGAAACACATCTATTAAAGAAACCTGAGAATTTTTATTTAGAATCAAATTAAAGCACTTTAACACCTTGAGTCAAGTAATTCTTGGAAAGGCTAGACTTTACTAAAACTGCTCTTCAGACTTCCCCTTTCTCTTGCTGACTCCATACTCTGCATCCTTCTCCCATTGTAATCAATATCTTTCCTCTTCATGTGTCCAATCCAATGCAATCATGGCTTTCTGGCTTCCTTAAATATATTCATTCATAATCCTGTACATCCTTATCAATCCAAACGCAAATCTTACCATCTTCCTTGTGTTGCCACCTCCAGCTCTGCCTCCTATCATTATGCTGGTGCCATCATCTCCAACCCATATAACATAGCTGGGGTCTGTCACAAATCACTTCTGCCACTATTCTCCACTCCACCCTGGCTGCATTATCTTCTTCAAATGTTTTCAGCGCTCCCTGAACAGTTGACAGACTTTTTAACTCTTCACCAACTTCACCCATGTGTTTTGCCTTTATCCTACTGAACTTCATTCCTCTCTAGAGCATATCTCCACCTCCCCAGGGCCTCCTAAACCTGCTGCCTGCTGTCCTTACACATTACAATGTCATCTGCAAACATCATAGTCCACAAAGACTCCTGTTCTCATTTGTCAACCTGTCCATCACTTTTGCAAACAGGAAAGGACTCATAGCTGATCCACAATGAAATCTCATCTATACCTTACCTCCCTTCCACTGCTACCACAATCACACAGCCCTCGTAAACATCCTGTACCACTCTTACATACTTCTATGCCAGTCCTGACCACAACTCCACAACTGACCACAACTCCACAACTGACCACAACTCCACAACACCACAACTCTTCTCTAGGTTCCCTAAGTAAACAAAGACACAAAGTAATTCCTTCTGGTATTTGCTATACTTCTCTATCAACATTCTCAGAGCAATCTTACACACATATTTCTCCTTAATCTTCTACAACTTTTATCCATAAGTGAATGTTGTGGCTGATTGACATTATCTGCCAATCCTTCTTAATTCTTGAAAATTTGTACCAATTCTTCTCCACTTCTAAGGAATCCTCTCACTTTCTAAGTTTTGTGTTTAAACAATCTGGTTAGAAACTCCACCATCATCTCTGCTAAGCCATCATGCTTCTACTGGTATATCATCTGGACCAACAGCATTTCTTTTCTTTTTCCCCTTTAAAGTTGTCCTTGCCTCCACTTTGCTAATCCGTTGCACTTTTTGATTCCCCACATCGCAATAGAACATAACTTTTGCCATAACTACTTTAAATTTCAGATCTCCTTCAGGATATATCCTTATATCCATAGCATATAATCCACGTGCAGATCTTCCTCCATGCTTATGTAACTCTGTGCTCCTCCATCTCCTTAAATATATTCTTTTACCACAGTCATTTCTGACATTTCCATTCTTTTTTTTTTTGCAAAATCCACTAATATCTGATCTTCTGCATTACTCACCTTGACACAACACTCTCTCTTCCTTGGGTACATTCTCCACCATTTTGTCCAAAGAACTCCAGAATTCTTCTTTCTCATCATTTTAACTTGCAGGGCGTATGCACATGAACAACATTCATCATCATATCTTCAATTTCCATCTTCATACTCATCACTCTGTCTGAAACTCTTTTAAACTCCCAAAAATTCTTGACATATTCTTCCTTCACTATAACTCCTACTTTGTTTCTCTTCCCAGCCACACCATGGTAGAATGATTTAAAACCACACTCTTCTCAATCTGGTCTCTTGTTACTCAGTATATCATCTCATTCATATTGGCTAGCTCTTTATAAAGCTATCAACATTCAAAGTTCCTACCATCACTTCCATGCTTCTACCCCGCTCCTCGCCCTTTGCCTGTGGACATGCCATCCCCTCTTCTCCTCCCTCAGAACACAGTAGTCCTACTGGCTAACGGTACTGCCAATCATTGTTAACACAGGCCTCAACCAATCCAGTATGGAAATCTTTATTGTTCTGCAGAATGATTTGGCAAAGGTATTATACTGGTGTCCTTCCTGATGTAACCCTCCTAATTTAACAAGGCTTTGAAAGTCTTGGGAAGAAATACATTGCCTTGTGCATCCTCAGTTCCTGGGTTGAATGGCTAACCTTTACTGAAGCAAGCACAATGTACCTTTAATGCAGTGCTTAGTTGACTTCAGATATCAGATACTTTCGAAAGTTTTAATTAAGTAATATTTAAGTATGGGGTTTAGGTACATGATACTATTTAACAGTAATTAATAACAGTTAGTATAATTGCCTAATTCTATTCTATTTATATACTATATTCGATCATACAGCCACAGCATACATGATGGTAATGAACATATCAAGGATTTTACACACTCCAGAAACCAAAAAGTTATTCTTTTTCATATCAACTCCATTTTAATTGCGAGGCCCACCACTTATCACTGTGAAAGAGTTGCTGCCAGTTTTCTTTGAAATGCCACTTGTCAGTGTTCCAATGTCTTCTGTTGGCAGGACTAAAATAGGATGGTCCATAACAGGCTTGGGTAGAGTTGCGAGAATGAGTACATAACCTTGTTAAAAGACACAAAGAGCCTCTTGAAATTTTGCCTAGATGTGGTGCTCTTGTGATCTTGTAACAGTAAAGCCTAGCTGAGTTTGTTTTGAAATGTATTAGCAAAACTTGATGCTGTCAGATATGTTTAAGCACAAGCATCTGAAGCGACCAAAACGATGATGCCCATGAATCTTTGTATCTGTATGTTTCTTTTATCAGCAGTCACAAGCAGTGAACATACCTACTGCATAATTACCAGTATGTAATCTGCTTGTTTTGTATGTAAATCAGGAAGCAAATTGCAAACTGTAGCAGAAGAAATTGTCAAAACTGTCAAAAAACATTTGGCAGATGAAAATGTCATGTGAAAAACATTGAACATATTTCATTAATATTGTTATGTTTTAGGTCTGATACAGACTTGAATTAACTTCTTGTGAAAAAAGAATAATTTCTCAGGTTCCTTGCTTTTAAGAATGCACTAAAAACAGACTGTCTGGACTGAATGTAAACTGGAATGCAGCCAAACATAAAGTTGTGTGAAGTTATTTCTGGCAGAAAAAACCTAATTGATGTAGCAGAACGTCCTCCCCAAAAGTTGCTCCTGGGTGCTTCAGTTTTACCTCTTAACTTTCCTTTCATAACTCTATGAAAATACTGTAATTGTTTGAGGTCTTTATAAAGCTGCTTTATAGTTAAACATTTTGGTCAAAATACATTTGATATACAGGTCATGTTGTTTATTAACATTATACATAAATGCTTTTCTTTCCAATTATTATTATTTTTTTCATATCAATTCCAAGACAGGCTCTGGTCCCCTTGCGACCCCGGTTGGAATTAAGCGGTTCAGATAATGAATGAATCAATGAAAGCAAAAAAAACCCTTGTAATGTGGATTACATGTGTACTGATACCAGTTTTTTTTAGGACAAAAAGCTTAAAGTAATACAATAATAAAAAAAATAATGGAAAGTGGCAGCAGTTTATTCAAAATATAATAACCAGTCACAGCACATACATCCAGAAAAGATCAAATTCAGAAATTCAGAGGTTCTACTATTGATTTGGCTACTCCTCAAAAACAAGGCACACTTAAATAAGAATGTTCAATTCAATTTTATATGTATAGTGCTTTTTACAACAGACTCTGTCACAAAGCGCTTTACATAAAACCGGCACTAGCCATTAACAAGCAAGTCTGAGGAGACAGTGGCAAGAAAAACTCCTTCTGTTCATACAGTGCAGTGACGTAGTTGCTGCCATATTGAGTACCAGGCATATTGAGTACTGCACTTGTGTCCAATGAAAATGAAGTGTCTATCTATCTATCTATCTATCTATCTATCTATCTATCTATCTATCTATCTATCTATCTATCTACCTATCTGTCTATCTATCTATCTATCTATCTATCTATCTATCTATCTATCTATCTATCTATCTACTATGCTTATCAGTCGCATGACGTCATAGTCATCTGACCTTGTTGCCAACATTGTGAGTACCAAATCTGGTCCAGACTGACACCTGGATGCTCTAGCTAATGTTACCAGTCACTGTCAATTAGGCTACCTATCAATGTTATGGATATTATTCATTTTGATGCCCGAGAATTTAAGAGATACAACGAAAAGATTGCTGTTATCGGATGCGATCCGTACAGAGTAGAGATGTAGCCGATCCAATATGTGGATCAGTATCGGTCCGATAACCCGCTCAAACAGCAAGACCTGATCCCTCTGTATGTGAAAGTATTTGATATGTTCCGTGCACTAAAACAGAAGTAAATGCATAAAAACATTTTTTGCGACGTAAACACACGCACGTGTTAATGAGCGCGCGCATGCCCGCGTTACTCGCAAAACGCTCCAGTTCGGTCAAAATGTCGCCTTTATTACAGACACAAAGCTTATTTTAGCTGGTAAATAACCACAATAACCAGCGTTCTACTCACAATTCTGCCATTTATTTAGATTTTCCATCGTTTATTCTGGAATGCGCACTCCAGGGCGCGCCCAGAGGATCGTGGGAAATCTAGTTCTCTGCAAAAGCAGCTCATTTTATAAGCCAAAATGGTTCATAATGACAAACTTCAGTATTTCATTTTCAATTGATCATTTTTTATTTTATAATGTTATAGTGTAATCAATAAGAAATAAAAAGTATTTATATGTCTAAACAAACAATTTTTGAGAACAAATAATTTAGGATATACATGTGTGTAATTATTACATTGTTTTAGTTAGGAAAACAGGATTTAAATGAAGCATTTCCTTAAGCATGACAATAATTTCATTCATGTATTCAGACATTTTAAAGCATTATTTTATGTTTAAAAAAAGACTGCGACTGTATCGGATTTGTATCGTTATTGGCAGATATCCAAATTTACAATATCGGTATCGGTATCGGACATAAAAAAGTGGTATCGGCCCATCTCTAGTACAGAGTCCCATCAACACGTTTTCCTTCAACTCTTATCCGCTGACACACTACCTGACTTGTCCTTCCATCACATTTACATCTACCTGGTACACAACCTAGCATTATATAAGTATGGCATCTCAACGTGAAGAAAATCTTTTTTGCTTAAAGGAAAGTTAGTCAAGTTAAATCATCTGTCAAATTGTAACACAGGGATAGGTGGGTAAATTAAGGGATAAGCGATGTAAGAGTGATGTGAAATGCTGTTTAGTCTTAAGTAAACTATTTTTGGAATTACAAGAGGTGGGTGCCTCCATGCAATCTCCTTAGTCGTTTACATGTTTCAAACATGTGCGCTGTTGTGTTACACTTTACACGTTAAGATTTTAAGTGTGCCGTTTTGTTTGCAGTATTAATAGTTTTATCTAACTTAAACTTTACTAAAGAAAAGTTACTTCCTTCACAGCCATTGATATGCACATTTATGGATAACTTAAACTTGTTCAAATTCAGTGTTAGTTCTCACTGACAGGCAGGAAACAGTTAAACAGCTTATTAATAGAAGCTGTGTGTCTAACATAGATAGATAGAGAGAGAGAGAGAGAGAGAGAGAGAGGGAGAGATATAGAGAGACAGACAGAGAGACATTCATTACAGAGTTTGTATATCCAAACTGAATCCCAGTGCATTTGTTTCGTTCATAAATAGAATAAACACTGCTTGCAAAACTTTTGTGAATCTCTCCCATAAACACAATAGTTCATACCCACTTTCATCAATTCATACTCTAGGCGTGGCCCATAATTACTCTAAAGCCTATATCATCTCAGAAAAACAACCAAACAAAACCAAACTTGGTAGACTTCGTGTACACTCCAAGCTTTGAACGCCAGCCATAGATGCTGCAATCTGATCAATAGGGGGCACTACAAGAGAAACATGTTAGTATCTCTAGAACCGCTCAATATAAAAATCTGAAATTTGGTAGACTTCATCTATCTGCACTCCTGAGTCAATTCTTAAAATATGACTATGATTGCTTAAAGGGAGCATGGCCTATTACAATGACTTTACATTGCCACATGTTTCATGTAGTACAGCCTACACTGTACAAGTTTGGTAGAAACCCTTTGGACTACTGATGTGGGATGGTACTCTGACCACACACATCAAAAATGACATGTCCAACAAGAAAGGCACTACAATACGTTCATTTACGTTTTAGCTCATATGTCTGGAATCATATGGTACGACAGTGCTCGGGAGGCGGACTCCTCGCAGTTCTAGTATTAAACTTTGTTATTCACACATTATTTTATGTATTTTCTGATTATATGTTTTTATAGACCTCAAAATATGTCTGAATACAGATGATATTGTTCACTTCCAGGTGCAATGTGGGAATATTATTTTAGAAAGACCCCAAATAATGCATCAAATGATAAAAAGCCCAAATGTAAGATCTCAACATATATTCATTTTTTTCCTAATTCTTTATAAAGATGTATTATACTATATATAATTTATTATTTATGGTCATTCCAGCAGCCCTTGCATTTTCATGTCTCTATGCAGGTTTGGATCTGGCCAGTATTTAGATGAAACACCAAGGCAGTGTGGATCTCATTGCCCTGGTGCATTGAATGGGAGTCACTGTCCTGTACAGTCCTTAAGATACATAACACCAAGACGATAATTTTCTGGGGTTAGTATTGACTCCTGGGCATAAAAAAATTATGATAGTGTGTATATCAGACCAATTGTCTTATCACCTCATAGTCCACAACTCACACAGGTATCATCTTCAGTCATAATATTTGAATGTTAAATGATCAAATCAACAACCAGGGAGGTACATATTAAGGGAAAATATTACAGCACGAGCAATCCAGATGTTGCACTCAGATCCCCCTCATCCTCATCCCTCAGCACTCAGTTTAGTTTTAATGAAGCAGAGTATGTAAAATATTACAATGCAAAGGCTCAAGCAAGACCATTTATGAGTGTTCCCTCCAAAATCTGGTCAAATGTGTTCTATTCAGAGTCATCCAAAATTATGGATTATATGGTTTCACACAAATATTTTGGGATAAAAAGTTACATTGCGTTACACTACATTACATGTTACATCTGTACAAATTATAATTTTGTTTGAATTCATTAAATGTAAAAATGTTCTAATAAGTAGATTTACACATTGTTTCCAATGAAAACTCATTTACAATGATTAGCATAGCCAGGGAAAATGGGAGTACTAGAACAATGAAAGCAAGCATTTGTGCTAAACAGCAAAAAATTGAAAGAGAGATGTCAGAAGCTAGAATGTGTAAGAGAATAAGCAAGCAAGAGAGAGAGAGCAAATCTAAGTCAGAGAAAAGGAGAGCAAAGATAAGCTATGAGGCATTAGCATATGATTCTCATCAGATGCCGGGAGCTAGTGAGTAAATTTAAACGGCTGTTTCATTCCTTTTCCTCCAGCTCCCTTATGACTTCAGATGGTCATATCTCTCCTGCTGCTGCTCTGGCCCGCGTGCTGTGCTGTGATCCGTAGATTCGGGTTAATGTGCTGTTTGCTGGCTGTGATTTTAGCATGCCCAGCGAGGCCCTTCAGCTCAGTTTGCTTCAAAACCTTCAGGGGGCTGTGGGGGAGATGAGCGGAGAGTAAGGCCTGTGTCAAAGCTCTCCCTTTGGGTTTTGGCTCAGCTGGCTCTCTTCATGTGACAGTCACACTGAAAAAAATCTCTGTTTGCGAGTGGCTTAACCTCCAAAACTTGGATAGCTGCATCTGCTAGCTAATTGAACTTCATGCAGGCATGATTGGGTTCATTAGCATCCTTATCTTGCTAATGGTACATGCCTCAGGCTGGGGCAAGTTTGTTTGCAGCTTTCACGCTGCAGTGATGAATCGAGAGGTATGCATTCGGTCGATTTGTCATTGTCAGGACTGGTCTTTGTGGCGACTTAGCCTTCCTGAGTGTCAGCGAACTGTGAAAGTCGTCTAAGCTGGAACAGCACTGCTCAAATGGGATAATCGGCTAATCCATTATCTGCTTAGCCATGGAGGTGGCTGCCCATGTGTGTGTGATTGCCCCTTAATTAATGATGAAGGGACTTTTCACAGAGAGTGAAGATAAAGAGGGATTTAAGAGGGAGTAGGTTTCTCTTGACTCAAAAAGCCTGGGTGGTTTCAGTGGCCTGTCCCTGGCCGACCTCTTGGCATGGTGACTCACTGCTGCCATTTTGTGCCCTAGGTTCTGATTAAAGACACCTGACAAGATCACAGAGGAGAAATCTCTTAAACCCGGGCGAGATTGCTTTTGTTGCCAGACGTTTTCACGCTACCTATCTCACCTTTCAAAACTTCCAGGTGAAATAAAACCCAACACAAACTTGAGCCATGCTGTTATGCCTGCTTGTCAAACTCTTTCTGAAAGCTTGCCCTTCTTGTGCAGGTTTTTATATCTCTCCTCATGCCCTTTCTAGCTAAGATTTTGCAGTCTGCTTGACATTTCTTCACCACCAGCGATGGGAGATGTGTCACTTACTCTGAGTGTGTGTGTCTGTTTGTGTGGGGAGAGGTGTGAGCGAACTGTTTTCAGCAAGGAGATTAGCATTAGCGTAGGATTAGCCGCCACTAGCTCCTACTGTAACTGTTTCAGAGCTCCAAGCATCAGAATCTACAATCTACACATGCAAACACATAGTCATACACTGAGCAACTTCTGCAGCCAGTTGGTCATGGTTGAGCTGTGTGACTTTCTGAGATGCATAAAAACTGAAGATGACTCTAGCAGCTTAGTAAAATTAGCTCTTCAGTCTAAACATTGGTTAAAGGGCTTCTTAAAAAGGTCCAACTATTAATTCCTGTTAAAGCCTAAGCATATTTTTTTCTGTGAATGACCATTTCCCCCTTTTCTTGAGTTCTTTTTCTTTATACTTGCTACATATGCTAGTATGTCATTTTTACAATTGTCAAAAGGAGTATTAATTAAGCATATTAATGTCATTGCTCATATGGTTAAGTCTGCTTTTAATGAAAATATATGTGCTCCATAAAGAATTTATCAATGGTTTAAGAGATTATTCTATATAGCTGCATTGCTTTAGAGAGAGACCTATTATTCAGTGCATTATAATTGGATTCATGGGTAAGAAACATGGATTAAAAGGTAGAAAATCAATATATTTATATTTATAATATATTTCTATATTTATATTTCTTCAAAAATATAATTTACTCAAAATAAATAAATAAATAAATAAATAAATAACAGATTTAATAAATTAGTCCATATTAGTTTTGCACATCTATTGGACATAATTGTGCACCGCCTGTTTAGAATTCTCATATTTAATTGCCGCAGATCATATGTACTTCCAATGCAAAGAGAAATTTCAGAACAAAAATTGTAGTTGAATTATGCATGTAACTATAGTCTCTTTTTTCCTACCTCTAGTTTAAAGTTTTTAAAAATGTTTATAGCCTATGTATAGATATTTTGCTATTCTATGTGACCTATTTGTAGTTATACATTTTTCTTACTTATGTGCCTTTTCAAACTGTAGAACCTGGAGCCACGTTGTCTCGTCTTTCTATGTACATGTATAAAGTTTACTTTGACTTTGACAGTATGTTAGATGCACTTAAGAGATTCTGTGCCAAGGTTCCCTATTCTTGACAAGGTGTAAAAAATAAAGCTATCAGTATGTCCTTTTGTTGTGTGTGTGTGTGTGTGTGTGTGGGTTGGAGGTGCTGAGGTTTGCTGCTGTGCTCTGATGATTTAATAACAACCCTGAGATGATTTCACTAGAACAGATCAATGTAGAGCAGCCAGAGCGAGTACAGATGATTACACAGCATTCCATATAGCTTTTACTGCACACGAGACCTCCCATAGAATCTCATCACACCACTTTTACTAAACTGAAGTGGAGCGGGGAGAAAATCAGATAAAAGTACTATTTATTTTTCATCTCCTCCTCTTCTGTTGTGCTTGCACATCTCTCTTTTCTTTCTCTTGGAGGAGAATGAAATACTGAAAGCAATGAGCTGGAGCCACAGAAGTGTATGTGTGTGTGTGAGAGAGAGAGAGAGTGAGAAAGAGTCAGAGTTATATTTCATTGTGCTATACTTGAATGGTTGATGGCTTATGAGGGTCTCCAATCCTGGTAAAATGGTATAATGCAGGAGGAAGAAAAATTATGAATGAACCAAAGTGGGAAATTTTGCTGGACCCTCTTGGTCTGTCACTGTAATTTATAGGTTTCTGAGTTAATAGTCTGTTGTTATTTGTCAGTGTGAATGCACTACAGTACAGCATACTTCACATCACAAAGAAATGTCATTTATGCATTTGAACCCATCCATGTAATAGTAGTGGGCAGCTAACACTGGCAGCTGACATAGGCAGCGCAAGTACTTTGCCGTCATCATATCCACCATCTTCAGCTCCACAGACTCACCCCAGTTCATCCACCACCTTTAAGTATTTTTTCATAATTTTTATATTATTCACTGGAAATGATGCATACAGATCATACATTAATCACTTAAAAATAGATTTTTTTAAAGAGAGAACACACAAAAACATTTTTTAAAATCACAATTGCATACCCCTCCCCCCAATCATAATGAGCTCATCCACAGTTCACTTCAAAAAATCTTGTGGCCTAGACTACAGTAAAACTAAAAATGGATTGCCAATACCTGAGTGGGTGTGCTAAAAGAAAGAAGAACAGTGTAGCCGTTTTGCAAGGTAAGGTTGTGGGTGTGGCTGGGGTCTGGGTGCAGGGGGTCCTTAAGTTGCAGTTGCCTAAAGGCCCCACACTATGTTAAATCTGGCCCTGACCTCAACAGATCAACTGAGGACACTGTCTCCCACGTCCTGCACAACACCTTCAGGACAAGAAACAAGGGAATTATGTATGATCACTGTTCAGTGACTACAGTTGGCTACAAAGCTTTCAAAACAATAGCTCTGCATAGAATGTACACCAATAGGAGGGAGCTGGGAGTGAACAGCTACCCGAGTGCCTGGGTCATTACTTCCTCACAGGCAGACTACAGGTGTTAAGAACTGGTGGTTGAGTCTCCAACACCATCACACTCAACACAGATGCTCCACAAGGTTGGGTACACGTGGCCACACACAACTCCAACTCCATTGTCATCGATTACCATGGTGGTGGAGGTGGGGAACGTGATATCATGGTACCAGTAGAACTACCTTCAACTAACCATCATCAAAACAAAGGAAATGGTGGTGAACTTTAGCAGAAGATAGCAGCACTCCTACACCCCCACTTAATCTTAACAGGGCTGCAGTAGAGAAGATGAGAAACTTCAAATATCTGGGTGTTCAAAACACTGTGGATCTGATATGGACGGAACACAGTCAAGCCCAAACCAGAAGGACAAGGCAGCGTTGTTGCTGAGGAGCTGTTGCAATATGGCCAAATCAAGGAACTCTGGAGGAGCTTCTTAACCAGAACATGCCACCCACTGATTCTAATTTTTCTTCCTGTCTGACACCCACCTGTGGTTTATGACTTGCATGCTTTTGTGTACATTATCCAACAAAAAGACAAACTGCACATCACCATAGTTGTCCAATAAATATCTATTAATTTGTAGAATCAGGGTACATTTCACCCATCATGTTCTTGTATAACTAGAATCTAGTGTCTTGTCTACAATTTGCACATAATAAGATGCTAATATTGAAATATTTTAGCTACTAAGTATTAGCGCTGCAACGGCATTATTGAAGACTTTAATTATAAAGATGTGTTGATGCCGAATTTTTTGTTGACACACTATGTTAAAAACTACATAAACATTTATTTGAAACTGCAGTGCACTACTGGAAGTGCTGGTGGCAGTTAATGTCTGTCATGCCTGCCTTCTTTCCCCTACAAAAAAAAAAGGTTTTGCCAAGCTTGTGGTTAATTTGTGGCATACAGTGGAGTTTGCCAGAATATGTTGAAACAAGTTTGCCATTGTCAGACACTAGTGGCAAACTTGCAGCAATCTTCTGGCGACAATGACAAATGTGTTTGCCAATGATTTGCCAAAACAGTTTGCCAGTATGGTGACAGATTTACCAGCTTCAAACTGCCAGGTATTTGTCTTCCAGAAATTTTGCTATAAGTCCACCACAAATTTGCTGCAGGTCCACCGCAAGTTTGCCACAAACCTAATTTGCATGTGAAAATATGACCTTGCTGGAAATTTGCAACTCTTTGTCCAAAGCCTAAAATGTTTTTGAAAGAGTTCCTAATGAAGAGGAATGTATGAAGCATTTAAAAGTGCTGGAGCATTTCATAAAAAGAAAAAAAATCCATATACAGACTCTGTAAAGCATAGTGGTCATTTTATGGCAGCACTACAGCAATGCACATTTGAAATGTCTATCAAAGCCTATCAATTATTCAATCTGGTAATTCTATGTCAAATCATCAAACTATATCTTCACAGATTTTAACTAAATTTGGCAAACTGAGTTGGTTATATTAGTAATCTGTGGAAAAGTTGCACGTCTTGGATCAAATCATTCAAAAGCTCTTTGGCAGCTCTATATTTTCCTTAAACGCTATGCAGTCACCAAAAAATGCCATGATCATAAATGGGGAAAAACATATTTTAAAAATTGTCCGTTTTTTTGCTAGCTTGTAATGACGTCATGAACCAGAAAATTTGTTCTTTGGTTTTTGAGCAGAGTTACTTATCTGAAGTGTGAATCAAAACCACAATTGCTTATTGCGCTGTTGAATAGCAGTTTGGTGCAGGATTATTACAGAAAGCTAAAACTGAAGCCAGAATTAGCAGTGAATCTATAATTGTAATTGGAATTTTAAAAATTACTTAAAATTAATGAAAGCCCTTACAAAAGTTTTTAGCTTCTGGCAAACAGTTGCTGTTAACCTTGCATATTTTTATAATGCAAATTAGGTTTGTGGCAGACTTGTGGTGGAGTTCTAGCAAACTTTGTGAAAACCTATGCACCTGCCAAATTTGTTGCCAAAAGTCCACTACAAGTTTGCCATTACAGGAAATCGCAAACCAGCTGCAAACATTTTGTTTGACAATAATGCCAAAGTAACTAGAACGAAATACATTTGTTTTAATTTTTGTCGCTTTCCTTGTACATTTTTAGAAAATATGGATCAAGTCTTTCCTCATAAACCTGAAAAAACAGTACAAAAACTAAACTTAAAACTGGATGGGCTCTTAGACCACTTATACCAGAGATTATTTTTTAATATTATATAATTACTCATGATGTTTTTGGTGATAGCACAGCATTTATGGAAAGTCATAATCCTCTCATGATTGTCCGCCTTAATGTGGATGGACTTAAATAAAACTAGAACAATTCTGAAAACATTACCTGCATACATATGAGACCCTCTTTTTGCTGTAAAGGTGTTATGTGTAGATATGCTTATCTTTCTCAAAGCTTAAAAAACATATCTGTCTCAAAGGCCTGTGGTAAACAAATGATTATTAATTCCCCACAGAAAACCCAGCTTTTGGAGTTGCACTATGTTATACTGATATCTGCTTTTATTTTTTATCTTGCAGTTCACTGTTGTGACCAGTGGATGGAAAATTCTATATATACTACCAAATACTGTGTATTTCACATTTCTCAATATCACTCATATGTCATAGTGATCACAATAGCCTACTCTGTGTGCCTAAGTCGAAACATGCTGAAATGTGTACTACAGAACAGAAGGAAAACAAACAAGATTATCAACTCATTTGACTTTTCATGACCCAAGTTCCACTCTTAGACAGTTTTTCTGGAAGTGAAACTTCTATCTCCACTAACTCCATGAGGCGCAACCTTGATGCATAACTGAAGTGCACTACATCAGAGGAGAGATGCCTCATTTCTGCCAGGGGCCATCATCCTGGGGCAAGTCTATCTTTCTGTCAAACAGTAGGGGGTCTCTGAGATGCCTAATGTCTGTACACATCGGTCTCAAAAGGCCAGCAAGGCTCTTACCAATGCTTATATTACTCACATTAGTCATCTCATTAAAAAGCTCCCAGGGGAGACGTAGCCTTTAATTGAAAGAGAAGTCCTGGGAGAGTGAGCAAGAAGGTCTCGTATTCAGTCCCTCAATAAGGAAGTTTACAGTGAGCCTGACCAACTTGGGCATCTTGCTCTTGGTTTACAAAAGAATAAAACTTTAGTTATCATTAGAAGGACAGTTGTGAGATAATTAGAGACATTTCAGGTCAAGGAAAGTATTTATTACATTTACTGCATTTATCAAATGCAATACACATTGTCTACACTGACACAGAACTATCATTTAAAGCAACAAGGGATGATTTATTTATTGCTTTAAAAATACATTTTTTACAGTGTTTTTATTGCTGAAAAAAGATAAATCTGTATGTTTAAGTCTGGCATATGAACATTACATTAAGAGTAAAAGTTGACTGTCAGTGACTGCTTGTTTGCTGTGTTGCCTCTGATGGGACAAGCTCTGTGTGCTATATATTCTCTCTGCATAATGGGTGTATTGTTATTAAGGGTATAACCTTGGTTAACTCAAAACATAAAGGAAATAGATAATTTGCTTATCAAAAGCTTGTGTTGGTTCTGCTATGGCCAATGAATATGAACAGGCTACTATGGCAGAGAAGAGCCACTGACATCGGTGCATGCCAGAGAAACACAAACACTCAAATGTTAAAATCTTCATTTTCTGTGCAGGGTAAATTATGCTGCAGTAATGTTTTATCTGAGTTAACACACCATGATTCTGAGCTTCCCTCAGAAAAACCTTCACAGAGAAAATGTTCCCTGTTGGATCATGACAGGTGTCATGGCTCAATAATATCCCATTTTCATTTTATGTTAACCCTGGATTTCTTTTGACATTGTTTATAGTCACTGGACCAAAAAAAGAATGGGACATTATAGAAATGAATTGAAATAGATCTAGGTATCTGATGAGTGATATGCTGTAAGTCTTTTTGATTGCTTGATTGACTTGTAATGACGTGACCTACTAGTTGAGGTTAATGGTCTTGATCAGTAGCTCAATGGTCAAACAAACCTACAAATGTTTGCATGTAAGTGTCAAACTACTACACCATGAAAAACTATACCATGAAGGACATAGAGAGAAAACGCCATGATGGACATAAATAGCAAAGTAAGCTTCTGTAATTTGACAAATTAATTAATTACATTTGTCTGTTTTCTAAATCTGTCATGATAATTTTTTATGGGATGTGGTGGAGCAGTTTTCTGAGTGGCTAAAGTTAGCGCCCATAAAGCAGGGGTCGATAACCCGTCGATCGAGATCGACCGGTTGATCTTTGAGACGTTCACGTTAGATCCCGTGATCGGTTTTTGCGCGCTGCAACTTCAGAAAACACATACAAACAGAAAAAAACGACAACAAATTAAGAAAACATCTCCATCAGTTTGACAACACAGGCGCTGCAAATACGGAAACGCGCTGCAAATTCTCACAACACAACCAAACACAGAAACGCGCAGCAAACACACGAACGCGCTGCAAATAGCACGGACCACAACGGAAATGTTTCAGGGGGACCTCAAAAAGTGACGAACCCATCTGGGACCTGATTATTTGTTCAGTGGCTTTTGGTCAGAGCAGAGGTGTTGTCCGTGAACTAAAAGGTGAGTATTATTAAGGGTCTGAATAGACTGTAAAATATTATTTTTTTTCTATCAATCTGTAATGAATTTTGACCTGATTTTAACCATTAATGAAGCATTGCAGAATTTTGTCATGAACTTTGAACGTTACATTTATTTGCATATATTTATTTATATATTTATTGGCAATTAAGTTAATAACGTTCCACAGTTATGTGTGTGATTCGTCCGATTAGTCTAATAATATCTAAAAGACCAATGAATCGTATGATCAGGTTGTTAAAATAAATTAAAAAAAACCCTCACCTTTTAGTTCACGGACAACACCTCTGCTCTGACCAAAAGCCACTGAACAAATAATCAGGTCCCAGATGGGTTCGTCACTTTTTGAGGTCCCCCTGAAACATTTCCGTTGTGGTCCGTGCTATTTGCAGCGCGTTCGTGTGTTTGCTGCGCGTTTCTGTGTTTGGTTGTGTTTTCTGAAGTTGCAGCGCGTTTCCGTATTTGCAGCGCCTGTGTTGTCAAACTGATGGAGATGTTTTCTTAATTTGTTGTCGTTTTTTCTGTTTGCATGTGTTTTCTGAAGTTGCAGCGCGTTGAGCTCTCTCGGCCACCGTATATTGGACCACTTATCGCATTTTCATAGAGAGATAAGAGAAAATATTTTTAATTGATCGGTAAGAAGTGTTCTTGCTGCAGATATTAGTGATGGGAATTCCGGCTCTTTTAAGCGAACCGGTTCATATGGCTTGAATCAATCAAAAGAGCCGACTCCTTCGGCTTCCAAATGGCTCCTCAGACTTTTTTTGTTGCGGAAATTAATTAATTACCAAAAAATAATGTAAAATGATGTGTACAATGAATTACTTATGCGCAAAACATACTTTTTTCAAATGTTGATTATTTGTATGGCTTATTATACTCAACAAAAAATAAATTTTAAAATACTGTCGCGGAAATTCATGGAATAAATACATTAACAAACAGACGGGGGATCCTTTATTTTGGTGATAATATTGGGGAAAAGTGCGTCCGGTAAAGTCCAGTCCTCCGAAAAATTCTTCGGGGTGGCGTCGTCGGTCCGGTGCTGGGGTGCGTCGTGGTGCGTGAAGGGGTCAGGACAGCTCCGTGGGTGAATCTGGTGAGGGGATAGTGTGAGAGAGAGAGAGAGGTGTGGAGAAAAATCGGCAGAATTAGTGGCCGATTAATGTTGATGAGGCGCTGCTTCCTGTCCTTCCTCATGGGTAACAGGGAGAGGAGGCGCTGCAGCCCCACGGCAGGGAATGTTGACAAACAGCAGCTGTCTGGGGTTGACAAGCGACCGCTGTCCCTGGTGCTGAAACGGTGCTCGTTCTGTGGCCGGAGCGCCGGTGAGGTCGAGTGCCAGGCGTGGGTAGATGTGACAATACAAAGACAAATACCCATCTCATTTTTTTCTGTTTTACCTGTGTTTTTCTCTCCGTGCTCCACCAGGGCCGAGGTCAGGGATCTGATCTGAGGTTGGTGACCGCTGCCATAGAGGGTTCATCCCTCTAACCTTAAATCAACATTGTGGCCCTCATTTGCTCCAGGACAAATCTATCTGCAATAGAAATATAAGTAGCTCTGGAAAGGTTCTGTAAATATAAAATGCTGTTAATGAATGATGTTTCATGGTTATTCAGTAGAGGAATCAGAAAAAGTGAGTGAGTGAGTGAGTTATTTGTCATTGTGAACACAGCACAGCAGTGCACTACAACGAAATGTGACCTGTGACCTCTGCAATAGACCCATCCGTGAAGGAACAGTGGGAAGCTAACATGGGCAGAGCCTGGGGAGCAGTGCTTGGGAATGGTACCTTGCTCAAGAGTACCTCAGTGGTAACTTTACCAGTCCTGGATTCAAACCTGTGACCTTCTGATCACGATCGACCCCCCCCCCAAAAAAAATAAAATAATAAAATAATAAAATAAATTATGTATATATAAATGTATATATACTGACTGAGTGAGGCACTTGATTTAAGGGCTCAGTAACGTCACTTTAAAACCTTACAGTGCAAGCCTTATGTCTCACAACGGTGAACTATTTTACACTTCTGATTCTGTGACAGATTCATATGAGCATGTATGATACAGAGCTTAATTATACAGTGTGATTTAATTAATCCTTTCCCTTGGTTCTGTGTTTACATACACCCTAACCTTGATGCCACCAAGTGTTTAATTGGTACAGGAGGTCCATTTGTGTTAACATTTGCATCAAGCATTTTAAGTGACCCCTGTGATTATAATAAGGAGCCTCTGAAGCCATTCAAATGATTTATGGGCAGCTCGACTTTCACAGTGAACTTGGCCTAAAAGTCTCATTTAACTAGTGTCTTTTCTTCAACACACTCAGACAAAAAATTCAACAGGATGAGGCCATGTAACATATAATAATGATACTTGGTCACTAAACAGAGGGTGAATAGAGCCTCTGGAAATTTAAGTCTGTATTTTTTTTCTCTGCAACAATTTTCACCAGATTGCACCATTAAAGCCTTTGCATGTACAGCTAAGTGGTCTTAAATCAGCCTTAAATATAATCCATCTCCAGGACGCAGTACTTAAAATGAAAGGTCTTTGGTCAACTAACCTTAACCTGTCAGGATGAAAAATAAATAAAGTGTCAGGCCTGTTATAGTGAGGCCAGAGTGAGAGACGGCTGATTGAATGTTCCTTCCAGAAGGATTCATCAATGAGCCTCGTAGCCTCAATATCCTCCAAACCTGACCTTCATCCAGTGTCTGTGCTCCAATCATTCTCTCACGGCTCAAGTCAGGACTGTTAGGCTACAATTTCCTGTTGTGCAGCTTGGGTGTATTTAATGAAAGTGAAGAGAAAAAAAAGAAAAAAAACATTAGAGGACCTCACTCTATGTGTCAGGAATCAAAATGAAGTTCCAGAGGAGTTTTGAAGGTTGTGTTGTGGATGAGAATAAAAATTAATATGACTGGATTGTTTCTGCTCACTCAGCAACATAAACAAGCCTGTCCTAATGTTATATTAAATCAAATGACATTCTAGAATTATTAACAAATTTAAGCTTGATTAAGGTTTGTACTTTTTTTGGAAACTTATGACTTTCACTTCACTACATTTGAAAGACAAATATCGTACTTTTTTTACTTCATTCAAGATTCAAGATTCTTTATTTGTCACATGCAAGTTATACAGGTACAACATGCAGTGAAATGTATCCTAAGTGATTATCACAATTGAGGTTTACATCACAGTCAGACAGTATGAGTTATTGTAGCAGTATGAGGTATATATTAGCAGCATATAAGAACATGGACATTTACAGTGTAAGTTATTGTAACAATATGAGGTATGTATTAGCAGCATGTAATAACATGGAAGTTTACAGTATAAGTTATTGTAACAACGAGGTATGTATTAGCAGCATGTAATAAGAGAAACAGGCTTAGAAAGGCATAATGTTCTGGTTAAGGAAACGGATGGCCTGAGGATAGAAACTCCTCCTGAGTCTCTCTGTTTTGGCCATGATGGTGCGGAACCTTCTGCCTGATTGCAGAAGGTGAAAAAGTTTGTTTCCTGGGTGAGATGAGTCTTTTATAATCCTGATTGCCCTGGTCCTACATCTCCTGGAATAAGTGTCCTGCAGGGAAGGGAGAGCTGACGTGCAGCAGCGCTCCGCTGCCCGGATCACTCTCCGGAGGGCTTTCTGGTCCTGAACACAGCTGTTCCCGTACCAGGACAGAATGTTCTGAGTAATGATGCTCTCCACAGCGCCAGAGTAGAAAGCTTTCAGAACAGCAGGGGAAACCCGAAACTTTCGCAGCTTCCGAAGGTGGTACAGACGCTGCTTTGCCTTCTTGACTTGAACATTGATATGTTCAGCCTATGTCAGGTCCTCAGAGATGTGCACGCCAAGGTATTTAAAGGAACACACCTTTTCCACCGGAGCACCGTTGATGGTGAGGGGTCTGTAGTTGCGCTGTCTCCGGCTGAAGTCCACTACCAGCTCCTTCGTCTTGCTGACGTTCAGCTGGAGGCAGTTTTCCTGACACCAGAGTGCCAGGTTCTCCACCTCGTCTACGTAGGCTGTCTCATCATTGTTGAAGATTAACCCCAACACCACTGTGTCGTCCGCAAACTTGACAATGTTGTTGGAGTCATGAGTGGCCACACAGTCCGAAGTGTATAGTGAGTACAACAGTGGAGAAAGCACACAACCTTGAGGAGCTCCTGCGTTGGTGGTGATGCTGCTGGAGACACACCTGCCCACCCGCACCACCTGAGATCTGCCTGTGAGGAAGTCCAGCACCCACGTGCACAAGCGGGTGTTGAGTCCTAGGTCTCTCAGCTTATTAAACAGTCTATAGGGCACTATTGTCTTGTGCTATCAAGGTTCTCATTACTCAATACTTTCAAATCTGTAAAAAGTGGATGATATTCCCCCTTTTCTAAAACGTGATTGTTTGTTCGCAGGTGACAGTCTATCCATAATCAGTAGGGTTATTAAATCAAGTTAACTATAAAACCAGTGCCCGTAAATTCCCGGGATAGGCTGCGGTCCCCCCGCGACCCCAGTTGGGATTAAGCGGTTAGAATAATGAATGAATGAATGGATGAATGAATGAATAAATGAACTATAAAACATTCATAAAAAAGTTATTAAAGGTTCAGACAGTTCTGCCATTTTTGTTTTGCTTAAAATGTTTTGTCTTGTTGCTGTTGGAAAGTCATGAAGCTATATGTGTAGACGAGAGTTTTAAGCAGGTTGGAATGTCAATTTTATTTTCTGAGCAGGCTGCATTTACAGCTATTGCATTGTCCTCCTGATTAACACACACATGTGCGTGCAGAGTTGTGTCAGAACACTACGATACTGTTTTGCGGGGGTGTGTAGTATTACACTTGATTTAAAAAGTATCAAATGACTGGTTTTCTTTGTCAGTTCTGGATGTGTTTCAGATTCTACAAGCTAGTCAGAGGCATTAGGTTCTGTAAGAAGATGTACTTTTAATACTTAACTATTTTTAAAGCAAGTACTTCAGTACTTAAACTTAAGTTAAAAAAAGAATACCACTTTCACTTGTACTGGAGTAACATTTGTCTAGTGGCATCTGTACTTTCGCTTAAGTAATGAAGTTAGCTACTTTGCCCACCTCTGATTTTGCCTTTAAAAAGCTGGTTCATGCTTCAAGCTCATCCCACGAAACCATGGTATAAATAAAAAACAATTTAGAGATTACATTGTGCACACTGCAAGATAAACTGTGCATAAATAATATCTAAATTCTGCACTGCACTGTAGTATGGATGTGATGCAGTCAGTAAGGAAAGTATCACATTTTATTGCTTTGTCTCTGCGGTCTAATACTTCGAAATGGGAATATAAGAAGGTCAGCATGCAAAATTATGACTTGAAACTGCGTTTATAGATCTGTTTCATTTAAAACATAAGAATCACAGAGTATGCATGTTTTTCTCCCTTTTCACAGTGCCATAAATCAAATACTAAAAATGAGAAACATTTCTTATAGAAACGGCATAGTTGGAAAGCAATGACCACCTGAAGTCTGTAATTTTAAACATTACCAGATGTATCTCAGATATTTCGTTATTTGAATTCTTCTTCTTCTTCTTCTTCTTATTATTATGCCTTATTTCTTGCTCTCAGTGAAGTGAAATGTTGGCTCAATGGGGATCCGTTTGGATGACTGAACATTCTATTCCAGATTATTATTGTCTTGGTGCAACATTAAGCAACTCTAACATATTGTGAGACATATGGCTTGAAGAATTTTGTAGGATCTGAGCAGTTATGATACATTTCAACGTTCATTCTTCTGCTGCTCTTGGCAGTTACATCATCAATCAACACAAGTGACCCAGTTCCACTGGCAGCCACGGTCCTGTCCCATGACAACATCTCACAGATGAGATGTGATTTGGATCATGGGCAAAAAAATGGTTTTCCTTCACACTTTCACGTTTCCCTTATTCAGTTACTTTGGTACATGATAATCTTAACTGTCCCAGAGAATTTATTCTAGAGGGTCAGGGGCTTAATAAACTTTTAGGTGTGTTCTTTTCGTTACATTATATTTAACAGTTACATTATCAACAGTTTTTCCCTCACTATTTCTATGCTGTTATCTTAACAGGAAAACTTTTAATATTTACAGTGTCTGTGTTTGTCTCTTCCCATAGGAAAAAGAAATCAACTTAAATAGTTCCCACAAATATTAAAATAAATAGTTTTGTTCAGCAATGGGAGTGTGTAAAAAGCGTACATGTCACAAAATAATACATTGTCTTTCTACATGTCAAAAATGCAGAAAACGTACATTTGGCACAGGTGAGCACAGCGGTTAGCGCAGTCACCTCATAGCGAGAAAGTCCTGGATTCGATCCCCAGGTTGGCCGTAGGGCCTTTCTGTGTGGAGTTTGCATGCTCTCCCCATATTTGCGTGGGTTTCCTCTGGGGCTTCTGGTTTCCTCCCACAGTCCAAAAGCATGCGCTGTAGGTAAATTGGCGTGTCTAAATTGGCGTGTGATTGTGTGAGTGTGTGTGCCCTGCAGTGTGTTGGAGCCTACCCAGGGTTGTTCCCTGCCTTGTGCCTGTAAGTTCCCGGGATAGACTCCGGTCCGGCCCTATGACCCCGGCTGGGATTAAGCGGTTCAGATAGTGAATGAATGAATGAATGAATTATGACATTTGAACCACAATACGAAACGACCCACAAACCCTTGTGATGTCTTACATAGTCCCAGTGCTGGTACATTACAAAACAGAGAAGTCCATTTGCACTTAATAATATTTTAATAATGTACACATACTGTGCCAAAATGTTTAATGCAAAATATGCAAAAAGAACTCACACATTCACACATTTCACATTCCCGCAAGACAATATTGCTGTTCAGACTCAGTGCAATTTTGCAACAACTGAAATCTGCAATCAGCATCAAAACAACAATATGCGCCAACCATGTGGCTGACAAGTGAAAAATTGAGCAGATGAATTATTGCTTATTCAATTATTTATGTATGATTATTGCTTTTTGAACTACCTACAACAACAGAGTATTATGCACTACATTTCCCACTTCTCTGCAGTTTAAGTTTGGATATGTCTGCTTTAATTCCCGAACTGAAATAAATCAATATGTTGAAAGGATAATATTCATACATTATTCATGGTCGTCTTACTGTGAAAAAAATTATGGCTTATGCATCTCTCAGTCCCTTAATGAAAACTTAATGACCAGTCGGTCTCTTGAATGATTAGAAAGCCTTTCTGAAGGTTTATTTGCCTGGTTTATGTACTGTCCTGCAGCTGTAAAGCGTAATTTGTACATATTTGCACTATTGCACATTGCTGTACATATCACTGATAGCTTTTTTGTAACTGACTATATCTGAACAAATTTAAAGTATTGCACAGGTTGTTTTATTTAATTGACTGTATAGAATGTCTCATATTGAAACTGTTACTGACCTCATGCACATTCACCACATTCATTCATAATAATAATAATAATAATAATAATAATAATAATAATAATAATAATAATAATAATAATAATAATAATAATAAAATTTTTATTTATAGAGTGCTTTTAAAAAGGCATTTCCAAAGACGCTTACATAAATTGAAAATACACAAAATTGGAAACATTGAAAGATTTGCATTAAAACACTGCATTCATGCACTTTTTAGTGTAAAAAGACAACTCCAAAACCATAATTTTAGGCTGAGTGTGCATTCTAATTGTTTTCTTTCTTCTAGTTTAAAAGTTTACATTTATATTCTATTTATATATTTTTATTCTATGTGCCTTATTTGTATATTGTTCTTTGTTCTGTGCACTGTTAAAACTGGAGCCATGTCGTCTCTGCTCTTTTTGTGTAAATTGCATAGTATATATGTAATAGAGATGACAAAGTTTACTTTGACTTTGACTTTGATTAATTTACTATGCTGTAATCTCAGCTTTACAACAAGATTAGTCATATTGCTAGATCTCAAATTTGACGAGCTAAATCAAAATTGACTTGTGATAAAATCTCGAGCAAGGTTTGCATCACTGACTTGAGGGTACTTTCAAACAATGATAATTGCCATTAGTGGCAAATGTATTTATGTCACACAGCGAGAAGGTCCTGACGACCAGGTCGGCCATAGGCCTTGTGGCGGCGTATGCCTCCGGCACTGCAGGTTTTCCCGGTGCACTCTGGTTTCCTTGCACAACCAAAAAGCATACAATATAGGCTGATTGGCGACTCTAAATTGGCCTCTGTAAGGTGTGAATGAGTGTAAGATTGTGGTGTGCCCTGGTGTGTTGGTGCCTGCCCAGGGTTGGACCTTGTACCCGTAGTTTCTGGGACAGGCTCCGGTCACTGTGGCGACACCAATAGGGATGAAGCGGTTTGCATAATGAATGAATGAATGAATGAATGAATGAGTGAATGAATGAATGAATGAATGAATGAATTTGCTAGTAATGAAACTTCTACTGAATTCCCAGATAAGAACTGGTCTGCCACTTTGTAATGCGGACAGGTTATTAACCTGGAAATAATTTCTGGCAGAATCTTGTTTTTTACAGTTATAGTTATAGTGATGGTTGTGGAAACTGGCAGATGGCAGATGATTGTAAGCGTTCTAAAAAAACCAAAGAATAACAAAGAATAGAACCATAGAATCAACTGTTTGCCCTTTTTTTTCCACAAAGTTTGCCAAATGTCCAATTTTACAAGTTTGCTACAAATCTAATTTGTATAAGAAAATATGACCTTGCTGCAAATTTGCGGAAAAACTTCGCCAAAGGTTAACCGCAAGGTTTGCCAGAAGTAAAAAATGTTGTAAGGAGTATATATCCTCTTTGTGAATCTTATTTTTCTTAACATTTGCTGATGCTTTGTCAACAATTAAATACAATGAATCAGAGCAATTATTCAGACACATTTTATGATTTGCAAATGTTTCTTAGAAACAAATGGTGTTAGAAGGACCACTTTTGTCATTTGCAGATAGCAAAACCAAGAGACAGAAGCTTGTTTTTTGTCTTGTAGACTACATTGTCTCCCTTCAGAGGAATGTGATGTGTATATTCTGTGCAGTAACAACTATTTCACCTGTTTATGGTTTAATGCCAAAAATTGTTGCTAGGTGACGAAACTCTTTCATGGTGAAGTGATTTTAAGCAGTTCTAGAACTTTTTACCCAGCTGGGCTGAAGAGAAGAGTATAAAACTATGACAAAAAAGAAAAATATATGATCTCTATTTACCAAGACAGAAGTCTTCCTTCTGCTCCCCTCCATGCAATTCCAATTTGAGTCAGTGCCTGTCTGAAAGAAAATAAGTTTGTGATGTCTTGCAGAGTTAGAAGATTGGAAGAGCTTGATTTGATCAGTAGGGGGTGGGGTGATGTGAAATATCATACAGAGGTATAAGTCTGGAGTTGTGTACACACTTTTTACCACCATAGAAAGTTAGAAATACCTATTAGTCACTACAGACTTTATTTTACGTCAAGGAGAGTAATTCATAGTTGAAATGCTTATTCTTTATATAATTAGTGCAGCAAGGCTGGTGAAGATCACATCAAATTAAAACTGTGATTAACTTCAGAACTCCAGCACTACTATCAAACAGGTCTGCTAGAGTTTTGAAAATATGGCTCTAGGGCTAGTCAATATCCACTGGAAGTTTTTATTCCTACTCCGTAATCTGTAACATGTGAACCTATATATCAGCTTCAGATTTCAAAATGTTAGAGGGAAATTTTTTACTAAGGATTTTAGAGAAAAACAGACCTGCTGTGAAGTAGGTAAGCAAAGCTTAGCCATAATCAGTTATTTGCATTGTCTTAGTATTGAGTACAAACTTCAAAGTTTCACAATGCTCGTAAAATCTAAAATGGGTTGATATGGATATTGAAAGACATCTAGGCTTATTAAGTCAGTAAAATCCAGGCTAGACTTTTATTCTAGAAGTCATTTAAAAATCTAGTGCAGACAGTTTCATTTGTTAACTGAACAGACAGAATTAAAGCCTCACTTCAAAACAATGACTTGCTGCCAGATTTTCACACTTCTCCTTTCCGATTGTTAATTATTCATATATATTGCGCCCTATAATTACTTATACGCAATAGACCCATATTAGATTTAATGGGAACATTTTCTGCTAATTATTAGAAATCAATGGAAGTTCTCTACTGGTATACATGACACCAAACATTTGGACATTGTAGGGATCTTTGCACATGCATTTGCCAAATACACCAAATGCACAGCATATCCTTAAACGGGAATCACAGGACGTAAAGCTAATTCCAGATAGAGGAGCTGAGGATTATGGTAATGGCTCATTGATGAAGTAAGTTTGAGGAAGGGCTGAGAGAACATCGAAGCGCACCAGACACGAGCCATTGATTTCACATCACTAAATAATGAAGTCATAAAATTAAAGCGGGCTATAAAACACTGAAACTGGAAATCTGCCCACCAGGAGGTTCTTCCATACAGAAAATGTCTAACAACCTCCCAACCCCACTCTTCTCAATTTTTTCTCCTCCCTCCCCTGTGTCCATATAAGTATATAAGCATATGGCACATCATAAATTGTACACTTGTTTTAATTTGAATAAAATACCTCTAAACTTAAAACATAAAAACTACATCAGATTTTTGCTCCTAGGATATCTTGGCGCACATTTATTCCCTCCCATAATTTGTTTGATTTCTTTGGTAAACTATATTGTCTACTTAGTAACAAAAAAGAATGATGTTTTTACAATTTTATAAGTGAAATAGTGCTGAACAGTAAGCAACCGAATGTATTTATTCTGGGCATTTTTTTTCTCTCTCATCTGCGCGTTAACGGTTCCGCTGCTGTTGCAGTTGTGCTGAGAAGGCGGGCGTAGGGACCCGAGATAACGGACGCCCCATTCGCACCGCTCTCTCACACACACACACACACACACACATGCCACAACCTCCTGTATCAATGACACTCTGAAGTGAAGCTGAACAGTCACACCGGGACAGCAGCGGCCGCTCAGCAGAAACTCATCATGTGATACCGTCAGCCTGTTCAGTCTGCGCGCCCAGGGACGGGCGGCGAGCATGTAAAATAGTTTAAACCCTCACCGTGAGAATGGACAAACGGAGCTACGGCGCCCTTCTGCTGCTTTTACAAGTGCTGGACTTTACGCATGGCCAGTTCTTTCCAGGTGAGTTTCTCCCCCTCACTGTTGCTTTTTCTTCCGACTGTTTCCCTCACTTTGCGCGCTCTCTCTGCGCGCCGTAACCCAAGCCTGGAGTTGGAAGACAGGTGTCTGTCTGATGAGGCGGTTGGGCGAAAGAAACGACTGAAACTTTGATGTTCTTGTGTCAAATTGAGAAGCATTAATAATAAGTCTTAATAATTGCCTAGGAATTTAAACATGAAACCGCGTCTTGGACTAGTAGGATTTGTTGCGCTTTGTTTGAGTTCCATTTACGCTCGGTGCAAACTTGTTAGTGCAGATACAACATGTTACAAACTTCTTATCTTCCTGCATGACGACTATTTATTAAATACGGCGTGTTTTATAGACTACACGAGTATCTATGGTTTTACTTATTTTATTCAAAACGCAATATGGAACGCTATTTTTCCAGCAATGGTACCGTTACACATCATCACATTAACAAAGTATTTTTTTTTTTTAATTCTTTTGTTTAATTTGAGTGATATTTTCCTCTAACAATACAGTATAACTAAATCAACAGCAATTATGTGTCATATATCATCGAGATTAACTCAAAATTACAGCAGGTTGAGTAAAAATGCCATTTTTAGAAAGTTTATTTCTTACACAAAAACCAGAATCTCATCAAAACTGTTAATTTAGACAAGAATGTGTGGAGGCCTACTGTTGTTTTAATTGATTTCGTTTATTTGTTTAGTAATCACTGTTTGTAATTGAGCCAAGGTAAACACAAACGTTTGCGGCAGTTTTACTGATGTAATTTTGCGGTGATCGCGCCGAGTCTCACCTCCTCCGTTGGATGGCGCTCTCGGCACATCTAATCTGCCAATTGTATGCCCGGAATCAATGACTGAATGACAAATTTCTATAACAATCATGGGCCACAGAATCACTCATTAATTTTGTTAAGTATAATTTAAGAAATTCACAGCCTTGTAATTACCCAAATATAAAGCCCTGGCAAAAATAAACATCCGTCACGAATAGCTTAGCTTGATTCATTGTCATATATATTTTTTTAAAATGTGCAGGAAAGCGTGGATCAAATTTATCTCCAAGTTACAATGTTTTAGGCGACATAAACAATTTAGAAGTTTTAATATATTAACTGCGTGATTCTCAAATCTGCTGTCTTAAACATTGACATTTAAAGTTATAGTGTGTAGGCTGCCACGTTTGAAAGTGCGGAACAATCCGCAAAACGCTTTGTAGTATTCGATCCTTTCCCCTGGCTGGGGCAAAATGAAGCAAAAGTTTTCGCTCT
Organism: Distichodus sexfasciatus; assembly: GCA_032718565.1. Lineage (NCBI taxonomy): Eukaryota > Metazoa > Chordata > Actinopteri > Characiformes > Distichodontidae > Distichodus > Distichodus sexfasciatus. The sequence goes on along the minus strand of JAVGVS010000162.1, from coordinate 787,700 downwards.
GCCTTCTGCGCTGTATCGGGCAGATTCCTGCCTCGCGTCAAGGCCGTCTGTGTCTCGCGCAGGCGGAGAATTCCCGCGTGGAACCGCGCGCAACGTGGCAAAGAGCGAAACGTTGCGATAGGAAAAAAGTTGACTACGGCAGATAGCGTATGTCGTAAACAAATCATAATCGCTATTCTATACATGATGCCTGCTGAAGAAAAACGTATCTGTTAATTGCTTGCCAAAAAGTCCTGCTGGAAGACTTCTTTTAAGTGAATTTAACTGCTCCAGTATTTCAGCACACTATTTATAATATATTTCATAATATTTCAGAAGACCGAAGTTCAACTCATCACATCTGAGCAATGTGAAGTAGCCTATTCGTTTTCTATTTTACATTTTGACAGCTGTTCAGGACATCAATATTCTCAGGCCGCTCAGTGAGAAGTCGGTAGGAGGCAGAACTTACCTGTTGAGCTCGTAAAATTGGCTCCTGACGGATATGTGGAGACCTGTTCTCAATTTATATGCGGTTCATTATAATTTCAAACCTCCCTTACTTGATTAGGTTGATCACCGATAAAATGTCGTCGTGAAGCAGTTTCAACACATTTTGTGAATGAATGGTTGTTTTTTATTAAAACGCATACCGAATCCCCAAAGCTTTCGTAACGGTGAGTAGGCGGTAATGGCGGCAGTTGTACCTAGTTCTGTATATTACTTCTATTAGTAAATTTACATCAACATTGTATTACCAAATAACATACTTCTTCGAAACAAGAAAGTTAAGTGTATTGCTTGTATTTAGCATCCGACGGCAAATTGTTTGTAACATTCTATTATTAAGCACGAATCGCTATCAAATATGAAATCTCACAAAAGAACAGAAAGGTAACATTGTACTTTTTAACAATGTACTTTTTAACTTCGAACTTTTTAACTGACCACTTTGCCAGTTTTCTGACATTCCATTGATATTCTCCATGTGGATTTTACAGAAGGATGCTTAAAACTGCCAGACGTCTCTGTAATTATAGGCCTATGAGACACTACCCTTGCTCTAAACATCACAGAACCTAACAATATACTTTATATTAATGAAAGAAGTAAGTTAACATTACTTATTAACAACCCAACTCAGAATGGGATTTCTGCACCAACTCACTTATAAAATATAGAAAAAATATACATAGGAGTGTAAAATGTTTTTTGTTTTTTTTTAGCTTCAAATGACCGATAGATTAGGTAAATAAATAAACTTTATTGACCTAAGTTACTTTAACAATAAACTGATAAGTTAATTTTACTCAATTGAAATACCTTTTTTATGCTTAAACTGTTTGCAATTTTAATGTAAAAAAACCTGAATCCAATCAGTTTCCTCAAATAGTCAAATGAGTTGGACTAAATCATCATGGTTTATAGTGAAGAACAGCTTGGCAGTCATCTTTCTTTTTCTCTCTAAAAGACCTGCCAGACTTAGATATGAATTAAAGGCTTTTTCCGTAAATGGCCATTTAAACCTCCCCTCGGGGCACCGCTCAGCCCGGTCAAATTTAGCACCATACAGACTGATGGCCTTCATTTTTATATTGACATATGCTCACTTTACTGCTTTATTGTGCTACAGACAGTTTCGTCGGCGTTAGGCGGACCGTGCAAAGAGCAAGTTTAGTATCTCATGTTGCCTGTAGGCTAAGCGCTTCATTGGCCAGTAATTGTTTTAGATGTAGCAAATATTGGACGCGTCCGCTGTAGGAATGTATGTCCCCCTCCCACCTCTTCCTCTCTCTGACTGCACACACACATAGAGAGAGAGAGGCATTACACTTTACATTCAATCGGCAGTATAAAACATGACTAGAGACTTGTTTCAGCAACAGAGTAGAAATTGATTCCATATCATGTAAATATGACAAGAATTAAATATGTTTGCTATATTAATAATTTAGCTTATAAAGTATAGGGCTTGACTGCAGTGTGTGCCTTTGTTTGTGCATGGATTTATAGACAGTACAGACTATTTCTTCTAAGTCTTTGTGTTTATTGCAATATCTTTCTCTATAGGGCATGTATTTAGTGTGAATTTCTTAATATTTATTTTGTCTATAGTAACTATGAAACTGTACATAATTATGCTATATGACTCATTCACCATTCATATTAGAAACTGATTAATCACTTCCTGTTGGGGTCAATATGAGGCTTTTTATATGACTTACAAAGGGCACTACTTCATACATGTCCAGTACTTTGACAAGAGTGCTATAATTTCTATAGTACATTGGCTTATTCCCCGTATTTGACTCGTTTCTACAAATTAGAAACAAGGTCCAGTTCATTTAATGTGAGGGTTCATTTGGACTTTTTTAGGGAGTCATCCATCAGGATGCACTGCACCTTGGTTTGGGAAGTGCAAAGGTTCCCACTTTGCCAATTAGTTAGTCATATGCAGGCCATTTATGCCAAGAGTTACTGGCATGCAGTCAGTGTACTTTGGGCAATTGAAGTGCAGGCCAAAATCATTGCTCCAGAAACCTGTATGAAAACAAATGTTCAGCGGCAACTAGCCCCTTCACGTCCTGTGATTGCCAAGGCAGCGCTGGACGGAGCAAGGCTTGTGAGGGGGCGGAATAACAAAGCGAGAAAATCAGAGAGAAACAGAACTCTTGAGTGCCGTGACTGAGAGAGAAAGAGAGATGGTGGGGGCCAGAGAAAAGAACACTCGAAGTGGTCAGAGAAATGAGACACCTGAGAGCACACAAAAATGGCTTTGCCAGGGCTCTCTGGGCTTAATGGATTTCGCACACATATAGACACCGACTCACACCAGCTCCCGCTCACACACTAGCATGCTCAGAGGAAGTTGGTTATTTCCAGTGTGTCCATTAGAAAGCGTTGGGAGCATAATTGTTTTCTCAGACCCGCTTGTTATCGCCCTGCTCTTGGGTTGCTGGGTTTGGAGCGCCACTGCTGGCCTCTGACAAGCTGTCACTCAGAGCCCTGCTTGGTATTCGAAAGAGGTGGAGAGCGACCATGAAGGAGAGAGGCAAGAGGAGAGGAGAGAGAAAGGAAATGACAGAGAGGGGGAGAGACAGAGAGAGAGACCGGCGGAGGTGTTATCTGCATGACCGTTGGCCTAATCCACCCTACTTATTCTATTTGGCTGAGTAAATGACAGCTCAATACAGGAGTTAGAGTACTAGGTTCAGTAGGAGAGAGAGAAAGTACAGAGTACAGAGGGACATTTTGTTCTTTGAATGCAGCTGCATTAACATTGCAGACGACTTACAAAGCCCTTGCTGAACCTTTCATAACTCTGTGCAGAGAGTCTAATCTGTTTTAATTTGCACTTTTGGTTGTGTTGGATTGAAATTCAACTGTAGCCAATGGCTATAAAGTTGGAGTTGTAACGTCCAGTCCTTTTGAAAAACTTCAGCCAGTAAATAGAGATCTTTGACTTAAGAAGATCAGTGCTTTTGCTTCATGGAGCTACTGTGATCTATATTAAATGTTATATTAAATTATGTGAACTTTATTTTGAACTATATTATTGTAGCAAAAACGGGGAGGAGACAACTTTGTGAGGGGCGGGGATGATGGGAGAGATAGAGAGAGAGAGAACGAATCACCGTTCTTTTTCACCATATTTTTAAGGCCCAGCTTGTCTCTCCCCACAGCAACATTTTGCTGAGGGGTCATGGTTATTCTGTGCAGGGAGAAAAGATCTCTCTGATGTAAGGAGCCTCTGGAGGCTTTAATATGTGATAAAAAGTAATTATATTTTCTTCACCATGTGTGCAAGACTGGATTCACAGGCTTTTCTACCCTGTAAAAGATTTATGAGTATACGAGAGAGAGAGAGAGAGAGAGTAAGGGAAGCAATACCAGGGCAGCTGGTGTTGAAACGGTAGGTCGCAGATTCGAATCCAGGCCTGGTAAGGTTACCACTGAGGTACTCAAGAGCAAGGTACTGTCCCCAAGCACTGCGCCCCGGGCGCTTGTTAGCTGCCCGCTATTCCTTTGCGGACAAATGCAGAGGTCACATTTGTGCCCCTCCAAGGCAAAACCAGTCGCTTGTTGCAACGGAGGTTTCCGAGAAAAACGACCGTTTATGTTGCGTGGGGTAAAATTTTGGACTTTTTGTTTTTAGTGTTTTGAAACAGTGGAAGGTCTATACTCTACTGTTGTGAATAAATTTAGCTGAAAAACGTACCCTTTCCATCCTAAAAATGTGACTTTCTTGAGGTGAGGAATTCAATTCCAGCAGAATGTTAAAGGTTTCTGTTTTGACCGCTCTACTTCAATATTTACGGTAAATCCACTGGTTGACTAGCGTGAAGATATTTCTCCGGAATCCATCTTCGTCTCCCGAGTTCAGTTAACCTAACGCAGGTAGGCTATCCGTGTGGCTGTGAATGCAGCGTAGGATACCGTAAATACAAACATAGCCGCGACCGTAAAAAGCGTCTGTGAGTGCTACGGCGATAGTCAACTTCAAAGGCAGATTTCTCCATTTCTCACTTGGCGTGACAGGAGAAACCCGACTCCTTTGAATGTTGATATCTCATTCGTATGTCGTCCGATTCATTTGATATAGGTATCGTTCTGAAGGTTAATTTATGCCCTTTCATGAAAACATAATAACTCAATTTTGAAAATTTGCGACAAGCGACTGGTTTTGCCGTGGAGGGTCACATTTTGTTGTGGTGCACTCTGTGCTGTGCTGTGGTGTGTTCACAATGACAAATAATCACCCACTTTTTAAAAAACTTTCAATGGGACGTTCTATCCAAAGGATTGTCATAGCATGTCTGAAGACAAACAGTAATTCGCTGTATCTCAGTTTCTGCTGTTACATATAGAAAAGGTGACAGTTTCTTACAGAGCTACATTACAAGCAGAGAAAACAAAATAAGCACTTCTGGTTGTCACCTTACATTTTTTTCCTCACAGACATTGTTTTCGACATAATTTACAGGTATTCATTTGCTGCCAACTTAGTACAAATAAATACACCATTGCCAAGCAAGCATGTCACGTTTCCGACCAATCTTGGAAAGAGATCAAGCAAATCTGGTCGTGAACAGAGTACAATAAGAGTGAAGTAGAGTTTAGTGTAAAGTTTAGTGCTTTTTCAGGCAGTTGGTAATATTTTTACCAGTTGGCTACAGTCTACAACTGGTACAACTACAACTGATTAGATTGTTAAGATGGTCTCTCAAATGTGTTTTTTGACAGTGGAGTTTATATTTTTAAGATAAAAAGCACAACTGCATGATCACGTGGGTTCTACAAAAGTCTTAGGCTCTGTGGAACCAGCAGGGATTTTAAAGGCTATTTTAAAGGCTAGAGTTTTTTCTTTGATATACACACACATGTACATACACACTTTACATCCTGGCATCAGCGAAATCTGATGTCGCCCACAAAAGGATGGGGTCCTCAAGATTTCTACTACAGAGAAAGTTTTTTCTTGCCCTTGGTGCCCTTGGTTTGCTTATTAGAGGCCTGGGGCTTGATTTGTATAGCTGTTTTGTGACTGTCTATTGTAAAAAGAGTACACAAATAAACAGAATTGAAATCGAATGAAACCTTAACTTGCTTATGTCTCTTGAAGCTCACCAACTTTTCTCATATGCCCGCTTCCAATGTTATTTTAGCCAGATGCCTAGCAGACTCAGAAGCAACATGTATTAACTTTAAGCTTTAGATTTTTTTTTGCTTCAGATATTGCTAAAATCTGTAGAAATTCTCTGCAGAGAGTCTTTCAATTTCTAAGGCTATAAAAGCCCAGATACATAAAGCTTTTAGTCTTAAGAAATACCACTTTTAAATCAAAGGCAAAGACTTGCCAAAATAAATATGTGCTAGCTCACCATCAGAGAACTGCTTAGTGAGAAACTACCACTGACAATTAGAAATGGATAGACGGATGGACAGATTTATGGAGGTCATCCTTATATTGACAAATGCCAGATTTATCATGCTGTCAAAGCTGATAGACAAAGACAATAACAAAGAACAAAGAAAGTAAGCGTTAGTGTGAGTTCGAGAGATGAGTGAAAAAGAGATAAAAGATGAGGAGGGCTGTGCAAAGTTGGCACTGGGAGTTAGACAGCGCCCATCCTGAGAGAGCTGAGTGGAACAGAGCAAACATCATATGGCTGACACTGAGAAACGTCCTCTCCTTCTGTTTACTTTACAATCCTTCAGCAAATACATGCACATGCACGAACACACACACACACACACACACACAGTAGAGCCCTCAGATCCCAAGTTGTCTCACACCCCCAACAAGTTTCCCACAATCCCTTAATCTATGCAGCCGTGTCCTAAAAACTGTGTGCCACTCAATGCAATAGATGTTGCTTTGAGCATGAGTTAGGAGCTACCACAGGTGCATAAAAAGTTTTAATTTTAATATTAATTTATGCCAGTAATAAAATTTCTGCTGTCGACTGTTGCACACTGGGGAATATAAATATGAAAGACAAACATCTAAACAGATGCTCTTATAGACAGGTATCTGGCCTGCTTGCCAACAGTCTCTCTCATTCTGCACACACACACACACACACACACACAAACACATACGGTCCCACACATTAAGTGACTGTTCAGGATCCATCAATAAATTACACGTAATTGGCTGGAGACAGAGAGGGATGCGAGCATGAATTTGGACTTGATTAATTGATAATTACATCTGTTATTATGCAGACAAATTGCGTGCACAGCCGACAGACTGGAATCTGAATGGCGGGGAAAAGCTGTCAAAGGCCCCCTGTTCTTGTTTTAATTGTGCCTGTTCAAGTCTTTATACTGTAATTATCTTCCGGCCCAGATGTTCTTTTTAAATGCTTCTGTAAATAAAGTAGTTGCACACTTGCCTCAGTGCCCAGACCTTTGGCGGCTAAAGTTTTAAACCATACATGTACCAGGTCCCATTCTCTTTACTGCTGGTCACGGTTGTAGTGTTTTTTTTTGTCATTAAGTGTGCATTTCATGTTGTTACAGTCATTCATTCTGTTTGCCAGAAAGAGTTCTATTTAGATGGATTTTTTTTGTCCAGTTGAGCAGAAGAGCCCAGAACCTTTTGAACCAAATTTATTTATTGGAAAGCTTACAGCAAACTACATGGCTTCAAGCTCATGAGCTGGCAAGTGGCAACATATCAAAAGTTGCAAGAATTTAAGGGCTTTGCTAAGAACAGCACTGACAGATAAAATGTTGAAATCTAAATCTTATTTTATCTAAAGTTAGTGATCGTAGTAGCATGGGGCAGTTGGTGGCGTAATGGTGGGGTGTTCACCTCGTGATCAGAAGGTTGAAGTTTAGAATCCCGGGCAAGGTACCATCCCCGGGCGCTACCCTTGTTAACTGCCCGCGGCTCCTTCACGTACCCTTCCTTCACGGATGGGTCAGATACAGAGGCCACATTTCGTTGTGTTGCACTGTGTGCTGTGCTGGGGTGCGTTCACAATGACAAATAATCACTCACTTTCACTTAGTATTTTAGGACTGCATTCATATAAAATTTGGCAAAACTGTACTGTGGAAAATGAAATGACAACAGAATTTTGGTATGTGTCTTATAGCTGGCACTAAAATTGTTAGAGATGGGCCGATACCAGTTTTTTATGTCTGATACCGATAGCGAGTAAAATGAATTAAACGAAGCTTCAACTATAGAAAAATTGCCTCGACCATTTTTTATAATAGAATTATTCGAGTTGTTGGAACAATCGTTTCAGCTCTACTTTACCGTAGTGTCACTTCCCATGCATAACGAATTGAGCGTGCACACATTTACAGATCGGCTCCATAGAACGGCCCAATGCCACCGATACCCGATCCAGCTGTTTGAACCCGTTATCGGACCGATACTGATCCACATATCGGATCGGCTACATCTCTAAAAATTGTAATTGGCTTTAAATGCAGTTCTCTCCCAGAAAAAGAGAATATATTGAGATATATATATTGTGTATTGTGATATAACTTAAAAATATCGTGATATTATTTTTAGGCCATATCTCCCACCCCTAGTGCTAACACATTTCCAGTGTTATTTGATCATATTTTTGTACAAGTAATACAAGTGCCAAGCCCCTTTAGAAACAGTTATATATTGACTTTTGAAATTACTTTTAGGCATATTTGACAATTTCCTTGTATTACTTAAATAATTGAAGGGTGAAAGCATTGGGGAAGCAAGAGAAAGAGAGAAAGAGTAAATGTTTAAATAGTAGCTTAGCAAAGAGAAACTGTCATAATGAACTTGGTGACCCTTTATACAAAGAGCTTTGCCAGAAGTTGAGGACAGAAGTAACAAGGTCCCCTTGAGCATTCTCTCTCTCTCTCTCTCTCTCTCTCTCTTTCTCTCTCTCTCTCTCTCTCCCTCTCCCTCTCTGGGGACACCATTAACCTTTCAGGGCTCTCACGGACATCCGACAGGCACCAGTGTTGAGGCAGGAGCAAGTCTTTGTTATCCAACAGAAGATTAAAACAGCTTTTAATTGGTGTGGGTAATGGTGATTTGCTGGAGTGGATTCACGCTTTGGTGCATTATTTGGCTGGCTGTGCAAAGGTCAACGTCGAGAGAGGAGAAAAAGGGGGCTATGTTAAAAAACTTTTAATGAAGGCAGTAGAGAGAAAGAAAACGGATGAGGGTCAGTAAGATCGAGAGATAGGGAGGGTTGCTGTTAGTAAGGGAGAAAGACTGACATTAATAGATAGGCGCACTAGCTTCAAGTCACGATAGAAAAAAATCAGCGATGATTCAAATCAAATAAAAAATGGATGAGGAGGATCATTTAAAGGGTGTGGGTATATACATATGTATATCATATGTATATCAACATCTGAGAATGAGTTTGTTAGTGGTCAAGTGCAGTGGAATTCTTTCCCCAGAACCACTAACAAACTCATTCTCAGATGTTGTAGTTGACCATCATTCAGAAATGTCACACTGCTTTTTCATTCCTTTTTATATAAAAAAAAAACATTTCACTTTCCGTGCAACTTTGTGATGGTGTGCGTTTTTTACACTTTCGTGGGACAGTTTCATCAGCATGCTAAGACGAATGCCCGAGCCTTCTCATTCTTTCTGAAGGAGAAGCTGTTTCATCTGTTCACGGCGTAAAAGCAATTTTCCATTCCCGCAACCCATTGTTCAAAGTGACAGTTTTAATTTGACTGTTTTCACCTTCCATTCTTCCATCTACGCACATTTACATCAAGCTGACGGCTATTAATTATGTGAAAATTCAAAGAGATGGTAGAAAAAAATGATGGATGAATTAAGTGCTCCACACAACAGCGGGACTGCGAGACTTGACAAGAGCTCTTTTGTGTACAGCCATATGTCATAAGCGGTGGTTAATGAGAAAATATCCAAATCACGCCTTTTTGACTTAAATTCTGCAAAGGACCCACTATTATTTTAAACGGTGTGCCATTTTCTGTTCCATTGTTCTGCAGAATTGCAATTCATGAGAGTCAGCGTTCAGGGCCACTAGTTCGAGCGCCTTGCTAATTATGTGTGACTACCATGAGATTCTGGGTAGCAGTGTATATTTAGCACAGCTTGCCACACTGTTTAGGCTACAACACCACACGTCAAGCGTGCAGTCAAGGCTATTTTCATCAGCACTTTCTAATGATGCTAATAGGGATTGAAAGTCACTGGTTAGCACTGTTAGTCACTCTAGCAGTATTAGTGTAAGCTAGGGGTGAAAGATTTAGAAAACCTTGGGATTCGATTTAAAATCGATTCACAATTCATAAACGATTCACGGTTCAAAATTGAAAAAGGACTCACAATGTATGAATTTGTTTCCAGATCGCTGTTTTGAGTTACTTTTCCCATTTGACCGATCAACAATGAAAATCACATTGAATCAAATTTAGTTTACTAAATGTAATGCATATGCAGTGTTTCTCTGGTTTACAGTTTTACACGAAACCAAATATTCTCATGCTACTTACGTTCACAGCGTAACAATGGGCTTTTATTATGCCGCCGACGGAAAATATCGCGAAATTCATTTTTACCCCGGGATCAAAAATTATCCCGGGATTAGCGTGAACGCTAGTATATGGCCCACCCCTTGTGTGTGTGTGTGTGTGTGCACAGTACAGAGAGCCAAGGAGCAATTGTAAACACGCGACCACGTAGCAGAGATGAAATGCCGTCGTTTAAATAAGATGAATAACATAAACCTATTTAGTAATTTAGTATTTAATAAAAAGATAAGGTATAGAGCTATTCTGTAGGAAAGGTAACCTTAAATGACTTCTGTTGTGGACTCCACAGTGTGTTCCATTTCCTAAATTCAGGGACAGAGACATGAAAGCAATTTTGGGTTAAGGGTCTTGTTTAGGGACCCAATAGGTAGATTCAAACCCACAACCTCTCGGTCCAGAGGTGAGTATCATAACTACTAGACAGCCACCATGGTGACTTTATATATAGTTATAGTTATTTTGTTATTATTATATTGTTATATAGTTATATAATTTATTGTTACATACGTATAGTTTCGGTCAGTCTTTGACTAAGTCCCAATTTCAATTCCCCCTCATAGCTATATCCCTAGATTTGGAGTGCCCTTGCTTTGGAAGCGGCACTACAGAACTGAGCCACAAGGTGTATGGGTTGAAATCTTTGCCAACACAAATTATGTCATTAATAGTCAATAATTGCACAAAACCAACATATCCATGCCATTCCGTATGTACAGATCAACAACATGCCTGCAAAAAAATGATATTTATCTAATCCGTGAGATATACATCAACCTTATACCACATTACAGTGATACTGATATCAGAAAACAGAAAAGACAAAGAAATTCACTGCTTGTTTATTTTTCTGGTAATGCCACATACTCTGTACTGTCACTGTCACTCACAGTTGTAACGTAAATAGTGATTTTCACAAATGTGGTGCACATTCCTTTACGCCTATATTGAACAATAATATTGTGTGGAATTTCTAATATTTTAAATGCATATTTATGAAGATATACTTTATTTATGGTCTTCCTTCCCGACACCTGTAGCCGTGTTTCCATTTTCATGCTTCTGGCTTGCCAGGCATTCTGGGAATTTTTGTCTTCCCCTAGATACGAAGTCAGGACCTGAAATCCCTTCTTTCCATGGGCTATTTAGAGGGCACAATGCTCCCTACCCCTTGCTCTAAAAGAAAAGGGACACCCTACCCTATGCAGGAACGTGCAAAATGGAGGAGTAGGGCTAGGCAAGGGGGTACATGGGATTGGGCCTTACAGCTCAAATATTTGTACCAAATTCTGCACATTCACAGTCTAGTGAAGCATATCTGAGCATTCAGATATTCAATTAAATTGAACTTGGATGGGCAAGCAGATGTAGTGTGGGGTGGTGTTGGTGGGCTTGACCCTTCAGCATCACTGGTCCCAGGGAAAAACAAATGAGCCTTTATTATAACTGTGCCATTTCATGCAAAGTAAACCAATGTCTCAGAAATCCAACACATTTTGATCTCAGAGCAAAATACCAGTTATACCCATGTTATCCAGGTAAAATAATTTAGGATCAACACATTTCACAATACAGCCAATGTTGTGAGGGAAGAGACACAATGTTATTTTTCTGTCAAATTCACAAGACCATATCGTAGGCTGTGGTCTTAAAAGGATTATGCACATTGGTGTCTTTCTAGCTATAGTAAATAACATGATGTTGTTTTATGTATGTTTGGTCCAGACGGCATCACTTTGTAAGAGCAGACCTTCAAAAATGAATAAAAAAGAAAAAAAATATTTTGGAGTATTTGGCTTTGTCATGTTTAAAACATTTTGGGTCTAGAAAGGGGGGGCCCCCATGTTAAATAAATAGACCAGTAACATATGGAAGAGCATAGCATAGCAATAATCATACAAGAAAGCATCGCCAAACATTCATTCATTCATTATCCAAACTGCTTGATCCCAACAAGGGTTCTGGGGCATCAGAGACTGTCCCGGGAACTTATGTGCGCAGGACACACACTCACACACTCACACTCTCACTCACACCTTACGAGCCAATTTAGAGTCGCCAATTAACCTAAATTGCATGCTTTTGGACTGTGAGAGGAAACCGGAGAACCCAGAGGAAACCTACACAAACACGGGGAGAGCATGCAAACTCCCTACGGTTGGCCCGGGGATCAACCGGGGAAACATAGTGGAGAACAATGCTGTATTTAAAAAAACCCTCTCATATAGCTAAGATACAGACTTGCTAAATCACAGAAACAGGATATAGTCCGTATACTCCATATAATGATTGGTTCTTTACGTCAAAACTAACTCAGTTATTACCATTACTACAACATTACTGACGACATATTAATATTTGTGGGAAACAATCCTGTTCATATTCTCTCAATGCTGTATAGAGGACAACATTTTTTACAATAATGAGACCATGCCTTTAAAGATCTTCAGGCAAGAATGTCTATGGAATTTCGTTTCCTGCTGGATCTAAGGATGCTCAGCCCTATAGTGAGATTACATTCTGAAGGTGTTTGTGTTGGTTTGGAGGTTTATACCAGCCTCTTAGATGTCTGCACTTCTGCCTGTGGACCTTGACAATGAAGCAAGAGAAAATGACGAGCTGAGACTGTAGTCTTTGTTGTGGTATTTTTCCATTATTATTTCCTTGAGTGTCTGTGCTGGACAGACCACATGTAATACAGGGGCAGGCAGAAGGATAGTAAAAAAGCTGAAAATGGTCTGAATAACTCAGTCTGTTATTAACTGTTTATATTTTTGCACATTTTATATAGTATTTCAGTCACAGCTATACATGCTGGCTTAGATTAAGCTGTAAGCATAGCTTTTTGATGCCAGAGTAACAGCAAACTGATTAATGGTGTTAGTAAGGACTTGTCTCCTCTCTCTTCACCCCTTCCTGTGAGGTAGATAAATCTTCCTCTGTTTTGGTCTCTTCTATGTGTGTGTGTACATGAGAGCACTGTGGCCTAAAGAAATTGAATTCCCGACACAGTATTTGCCCTTAGACTGGTTTGGATACTGTTGGACAAAGGAAAATCTTTGCGTACAAATATAATTAATGAGGTTTTGGGGAGAAGAGAGTCATGGTTCCGGACAAACCACACGCTTGGACATGCTAATCTGACACACTGCTTTGATTGCAAATGTGAAGAGTGGGATGTAGTTCTTTGTCACACTGGTATGGTAGCATACATTTTTCTTATTAGATACTGATTCTCTGATTTTTGTGATGGAGCAGATTCCAACTCAAACAGTGTTTCTCCTTACTGAGTATCAAGCTTCAAATGAAGCAATTTACGTTCACACAGTCAGCTTTGTGTAGACAATATGTATGAATTTGTAATATTTTCTCTTGAACTGTGTCCATGCTTAATTTATCTAGCTAGATTTGTTGGAAACATTTTTCATCATATCACCTCATATCTGACATATTTGCTTGAATTGTCAGAATATCGGATCTGTTATTTCAAAATGCATACTTTTACTCTGAAATCTTATTCTGTTCTCATTTTGTACAATACACTGGAGTTACACATCCAATGAATGTAAAACCACATTATATACACCATATTTAAAGTTCCCCCTGTTATGCCATTTTAAAGGTTGCTAATATTGTTTTATGAGTCTCTTAAAACAGGTTTACATGTATGCAAGGTCAAAAAACACTTTAGTTTTCTCCAAAAATAGATTTAATTTTACCCCATTTCTAAATGATTCGTAAACGACTCGTGTGAAGCAGTTGGAAGAATCAGCTCCTTTCCGTGAGCCCTCACTGCTGTGATTGGTCAGATGGTGCAGTCCTTTATGATTGGTCTACCGCTACAGCGTGTGTCGGAAAACGAAACGCCCATTGCCATAACTGAATTATAGCTCTGGAGACCTGTCAATACATAGAAAAGATGGCCTCGATTTTACCTTATCAATTCGAGCCGGAGTCTGACGATGAAACGGTTGAAGTGGCACATCGACAAGAAACTGTTTCGCAAGCACGACTGGAGCAGGACGTTTCTCAGTGGTAAGTGTTTGTGGGCGGGCAAGTTGTTCGCGACGTAGAACGGGGGCGGACATTATTCAAATATGTTACTTTGTGACATGTGGCCGTAACAGAAAAAGATTCGAATTGCTGACGACTCGTTTAGGCGAATGTGAGCCGACTCTTTTTTTTGATAGACAAAAACTTCATTTATCGTGCACTGTCGGTGTCACAACTTTGCAGATAGTTTATGTTCACATACAGCTACATGACACACTGCATGAAAGATCATATTTGAAAAAGCATAATAGGGGCACTTTAATGGCCTGTCATAAGTTATTCCAGTTGCTCAACCAAATCTCTTGACTCCTAGAAGTATCCTTATATACCTATTAGGGATGCACCGGTTTTTGGTATTTTACAGTTTTACTGTATTTTTAACTGTTTGGTACGCTGTGTTCGGTTCAGTATAGTCAGATGAATTGTGATAGTTCGTTATGCCTGACATTAAACTTTAATTTTTAAAACGTGGTCATTGTGCACGCATTCTCAGGGATTAAAATTCCTCGTCGCTACAACGGATTCCCGTCAATTGGACTCTAACTGTGATGCATTTCAAAGGCATATTTGAGATGAGAGAAGATCCATGAGAATTAAAATGCGAGCGGGAGCGGGGTGCGCATTGCGAACTTATTGGAATGTTGATTATACTGGATCACTGGTAAGCTGTGAAAACACGTGCAGTGTGTTTGAGCGCTCGTGGCTCTCACTAAAATGCTCCAGTTCAGTCAAATCTTCTCTTCATTACAGACAATAACAATCAGCATGTTTTTTTGTAGCTTCTATTCTGGAAGTTTGTCCGTCGCATTATTGTGACGTGGCGCTGAGTAGCGAGCGGGGGATTGTAAGAAATGTAGTTTAATCCCAGAAAAGCCAAAAGCAGCTCATTTTATAGGCAAAAATGAGTTCAAATTGACTCAAAATTACCCAAAACGTAAGTATTTTTTCATTTACAATTGATCAGTTTTTTCCCAATTTTATAATGTTAGAGAGTAATCAATAGGAATGAAGAACTAAACAAAGTATTTATCAAAAAAAATTATTCTATATGCTGACAGAATTGAAAAAAAATCTGAGCTGTATTTCCCATAATCCCCAGCATGCCATTCGGAGCCGAGTCACAAAAAAGGCTATGCATGCACATTCCAGAATAAACGCTGAAAACCTCAATAAATGGCTGTATTGTGAGTAGACCGCTGGTTGCTGTGATTAGTTATTCACTAAAACTTGAGTTTTGTCCGTAATTAACAGAAAGATTTGACTGAATTTTGACTTGCATTTTAGCAAGTAATGGCGTTCGTGCACGTTCACAAACAGTGCGTTTACATCGTGAAAAATGTGTTTTTATGGAACATCTCACAAATACTTTCACATAAAGAGGGATCAGGTTTAGCCCTGAAAACATTTTGCGTCACTAATGAGCGTCCATGTGAAACAAAAGCGGAGCATGCTCTAGTGAGTGAAAAGAATTAAACAAAGCTTTGATTGCCTTGACCATTTTTGTGCTCAGATTTTTTGAGTTATTCGAATAATCTTTTCTAGATATAGAAAAGATAAAGAACCTACTGGATGTTAGAGCTAAGATAACATTAATGTACCGAAACCATACTGATACCGTGGCCCAAAAACCGCGATATGTACCAAACCGTAGGCACAATGTACCCTTGCGTCCCTAATACCTATAGAACACCAGTTTTTTATTTGCTATTCAGTAACCTCTTTCACTTTCCTTCTGTTCACTTTATGGTATCAGACATTTAAGGTAGTGATGGCAGAAACGAAACGTTCGAAAGATCGAAACATTTGAAACAAATGACTTGGAAAAAGTATTGATCATCGAAAGTTCGAAACATCTTACCACAGTGATATCTGGTGGCCATATAAATAACTTTGTTATTCTTTAAATATTTCAATCAGTAAACAGGGGAATGTTTTCTTGTGTCTTTTTGTATCTTTTTTTGTAAGTTTTAGTGTTTGTTTGTAGGGTGATTTGTATGGAAGGGTGTTAAATGTTAATCAATCAGTATTTTTATGGGGTGCTGCATATTGGGGAATAATTTAAGTATTTGTGTTTAGAAAAACAGTATGTTCAACAGTGCTAGGACTGACACAGTTTCTCCTTTTGCTTAAAACCTTTCCTGCTTTGGAGAAAATTCTTGCAGTTTATAAGTGCTTTTAAATGTTTGATGCATGTTGGGTGATGAAGAAGCAGCTACTCAGGCAAGGGTGGGAGAAATAATAATGTAGAAAATTATATGTAATATGTTAATTAATTAATTAATTCATTCATTATCTTTACTACTTAATCCCAACTGGGGTTGCGGCGGGACTGGAGCCTATCCCGGGAACTCACAGGCGCAAGGCGGGGGACAACCCTGGGCAGGCGCCAACACACTGCAGGGCACACACACGTGCACAACCACACTCACAATCACACCTTAAGGGGCCAGTGTAATATATGTGTATTTTCATTTTGCGTAATTGTAGTATTTTATTTATTATTTTATTTTGGAAACAAAATAACCCTGTATTTACGTCCCCTAAAAAGGTGCAATACAACTTGAACGTTTCGAAACAGCTGGTGAGGTAAAGGAACGTACGTATCAAAACCTGTTTCGATTTTGCCATCACTAATTAAAGGTGACTTAAATGCCTAAATTGTGTACTTGTGTACACTTGTGAACACTGCAACACCATTTGCTGTGATTCAGCCGCACCAGGACTGCAAATTCTCTCTCTCTCTCTCTCTCTCTCTCTCTCACTCTCTCTCTCACACAGCTCCTACATGGGCCATTAGTTGATTCATCATCTTTGCTTTTACCTACCTGCAGTTTATTTGATTAAACTCTTCTTTTAATGGTGGGTTCTTAATCTCTGTAAGAGCGATCTCTCTGTGTATAATCATTAATGTGTAACGGCCACATATGTGGGAGACATGAAAATGGAAGAAATAGCCAGTCCTGGTTGGGAGCTTCAATGTGAAAAAGATGTAAATGAAGCACTTTAAAAGAAAATAAGTAGTTTAGGGCCTGTGTCCACCGAATGTGTTTTTTCCGCTGGCAGCACCTATTTTTAATACAAATTCTCAGCTTCAGTGTTCAGAGCGCTAAAGTGCCTTCAGCAGGGAAAAAACTGCCGGTCAAGACCTTTTTTTTGTCGCAGCGCTCAGATCGCTTCAATTAAAATCCGTTTTAGAACAGCGCTGCGCTCGTCAATGTCACTTGTATCTTGCTAGCCAATCAAAATCGAGGAAGGGGCGGAGCATACACTGTTAAGAACTCACTACAAATGGTGGCGTATCTGGAG
The DNA here is from genome assembly GCA_032718565.1 of Distichodus sexfasciatus. Lineage (NCBI taxonomy): Eukaryota > Metazoa > Chordata > Actinopteri > Characiformes > Distichodontidae > Distichodus > Distichodus sexfasciatus. The sequence continues at coordinate 770,327 of JAVGVS010000162.1, read as the reverse complement.
CAGCTGGAGAAGACATGAGAGACCCAATCTCGTCTCAAAGACGTGAGAATCTATTCCAGACGCTGCCTCTAATGCTATTGAGTAATGTGACGAAAACAAATACCAGTATTCGTTAGCGCCATATATCACAGCTGTAAACCTTGTGATCCATAAGAATAGCTGATCTCATGAACTGTCTGGCAACCTGGCAACCTCCTGCTTTTCGCTCTGGATCAGGAGATGAGATCAGCAGGTACAAGCTGTGGTTTGGACTTTAGCGCTGCAGGTCTCAATGGGTTGAGCAAGAAACATTCCCGTTCGGGGACAAGAGCAGGACCCCCAACTCTGATCAACCTGGAGCTTTACATTCTCGAGAGTATCGCTGACTTCAGGATATATTCATTTCACGACACCGGATGCTGTCTCAGTCTTCTGTACTAAATGTCACAAAGTGTGAGCAACACAACAATCATGAAGTGAGACTGTAAAATCCTGAAGTACGTCTGCGCTCATAATGTTTTGTCACATAAACGTGAAGAATGTACATCACAACATATGTACATCAAAGGATACATGAAAGTGTCTTCTATTAAAAGAATGAGTATGTGTGTGACTGTATCTTTTATGAGCTGAATTCCCTATGCTGGAGGGGTGTCGTTAGTTTATTATTAGCACTGCGCTTGAAGTGTCAGCCATAAGGAAATGCATCTTTATGAGGCTGTCACAGAGCGATAAACTGTTTACTTCAGTTCTTCAGTATTATTTTCATACTCATCCAACTGGTAAATGCCTTAGCTCTCTCTATTAGCTACACACAAAGAGTCTAGACTACCGCAGGACAAAGATGTCTGTTTCACACACTCCCTTTCTGTGGAAATAAAGAAACACACAAAAAGAGAGTGGAACATATTTGATGTTAGATTAGGTCAAATACAACACACGTGTGGAGCCCAGAAAGATAAAACTAGGTTACTGGAGTGTAATGAGAAGGACACATGTGAAAGAGAAAGTCTTTTCCTGGCTGACGTGTCTTATTAAAACTTAAAGCTCATCACTGTACATGTGTATTTAGATTGTATGTATGTGTTTGTGTATTTTATGTTCGGGTACCTTACTGCATCTACTAGCAGCCAATTTCTTGCCTAATGAGTTGGAAATTGATGCAGTTTGTCTAAGAGATGAAGACTTTTCCCATAGCACAGCACTTTACTCTCTCACACACACACATAAACAAACAACCAATAAACACATTTATACTCTTTCGCTTAAGCGGGATAATTGGATTTTTTCTGTTATGACACACCTCAAAGCATTAGCATAAGGCCACATTCTAACTTCTTAATTACCCAGAAATCCATGGCTTCAATTATTCACTTTCATATCACAGGACCCCAGCTGAAATATGTAATTTAGCTGATGGGTCACTCTTCAAACTGAAACTAAAACTATACTTAAATATTTAAGTGAACTGAAATACAAATACAGTACAAAATACTAGTATAGACCCCCAAAACTAAAATAAATAAAGATCAACTAAAACTGAAATTTAATTTGGTGGGTATAAAATGTAAGTAAAACTAATCTGTAAAATGAAAAAAAACAAAACAAACAAACAAACAAACAAAAAAAGTAAACTAAAGCACAGTTTAAATAAAAATGAAAAATAATAAAATAATAAAATTAGTGCAGCGTGTTGGCGCCTACACAGGGTTGGTCCCCGCCTTGTGCCCGTAAGTTCCCGGGATAGGTTCCGGTCCCCCCGTGACTCCAGTTGGGATTAAGTGGTTCGAATAATGAATGAATGAATATTAAAATTGCTGCGGTGTGTTGGTGCCTACACAGGATTGGTCCCCGCCTTGTACCCGGTTCCCAGGATAGGCTACAGTTGGGATTAAACGGTTTGAATAATCAATGAATAAATATTAAAATTAGACCTAGATGAAAAAAGATACTGACCTAACACTCATGTGTAACCAGCAGTAGTGTAATCTCTATACCCTTCAGCATCACTGCTAGGTTCAAAGTATCCAACAACCCCTGTTTTGGGCCAGGAATGTTTCTGAGGTCACACTCTGCTAACTGGTGAGGGTATAACAGAGAGCTAACACACACTGGGCACGCTAACAGCTGGTCCATAGGCTTGAACCGTACAGCAACAGTTTACAGGCTGCAGACTTACACTTTTTACACAATGTTTACGGGTCTAGCAGCATAGAGGGTAAGTGACACAACTACACGTGTTACGCTCAGGTGTCAGGTAATAAATCACACGTATCCCTTTTTCTCAATGTCTGTCAGCTACGCTGAACACCAAACTGAACAGATGACATGTCACTTTCTGGCTCAACGCTGGGGCTAATAACTCCCACCTCGTTTTCTCAGCATGATGCAGCTAGCCACATCGTGCTAACACTGTTTCCCTAATGAATGGTCATGTGATTATTTTAGGAAACACAATACAAATCAATTCTGAGTTGATGTATGATCATGTTTGAAGTTATTTGATGGAATGGCATTTGGTACATGCCAAACACAGAGCCCGGTTACACACAGCCTGGAGGCCTCATTTATGCAGCCCTTTGACAGCTCTCATAATCGCTGTGCAGCTCTCTGAGGGAGGCGGCAGAGCCACGGGGGAGATCTTCATTTGTATGTGTGGTGTTTGATTAGTACGGCCTGTCAGGCTAATGATAGATCAGGGAGAATGCGCTCAGCCACTAATGGAGCTCAGCCTGGCCTCCCAGCTTGCCCTGGAAGGATCTGACCTGGTCGCTCAGGCTTAGGCAGTCTGGAAGTTTGGAAACACGCACACATCCACGACTCCAAACTGTTACCCCTGTAGCATCCCTATACTCTTATGCTCTATGCTCTGGCTCAAAACCCTCTCTCTCACTGTCTCATACACACACATAGTGTTCCGCTCCAGCGAGTCTGGCTGGCATTGCCCGGTTTGCCACAGGGCTCTGATGTCCTCACCACTATCTCTCTAACTACAGGAGGGAGAGACCGCAGGAAAACTAGATCACCTGTTTTTCTGCATTGTTTTTCATTCCTCTGTTGTGTGTGTGTGTGTGTGTGTTCAAGGACGGTTTTGTGTGTTGGGGAGTTGAGATGAATGCTCTGGACACTTGACCCTAGGGGTGTTTGGCTCAAACCACAGCAGTGTGTGAGTCCAGCTTTGCCATTCTGCTTTTCGCAAGGTTGGATTGTCCTTCTCTAGTGTGTGTTTCTCTAGTGTGTGTGTGTGTGTGTGAGTGACTCTGTCTGGACCCACATGCCTGTTTGTTGCATAACTTGTGCTCTTTTGCATGTTATTTTAAACAGTTCTCATTAATGTGTGTATTGCTTTAGTATTTTGCGTTCATCAGCTTAATGTACTGTGTGTGTGATGCATTTATAATATGTGGCGAGTTTAACCTAAGTTAAAGTTCAGATAGTACATGAGAAATCAAGGCAGGGAGCAGCACTGCAACAGTAGCTTAATTGGTCTGTGAATGACATTGTGTGCATACCAGAGAGAGAAAGAGAGAAAGTGAAGGAATTCTCAGTTTTTTTCCTGTTGTTTTACTCATTACTGAGCAGAGTCTGTTTCACTTGTGACTTCTATACCTGATGATTAACATACCACACACACACGCACAGACACAGTTCTGCCAGAGTGCCCTGCAGCAGTAAATTGCAGAGACGAGACTTGTGGCAGACAGTAGCACAATGAGGGAGTGACCGCCTGCATTCTAAGCCGATTTGTCCTCATTAAGGCCCCCTGGAGCAGAAAACTGACTGGCCTCCTCGCGCCCTCGACTACAAACAACTTTGCTTCCTCACCCCACTGTGACACCTTCTTAGGCGCTTTAATTAATAAATAAATTAATAAAGCACAGTAATGACCGAATGCCCGACAGTGTGCGTACGTAACAGGAACAGAGGCCACTGACAAATGAAACTCACTTTCATCCAGGGGCCTGTGTGTGTGTGTGTGTGTGTACAGTAACCTGTCTTATGAATAATTCCTCTCTGGACATTAAATGGGCTATAGCACAGAATATTTAATAAACTGAGCTTGTGGGCATTTCCCAGTTAGCTGTAATTACAGGCTTAGGTTTGACACTTTACATATTTCTGTGCTATATTCATAACAGTCTGAGCTGGAGATTTTGCTTATCTGTCTGTCTGTTTGTCTGTCTATCCATCCTATCTATCTATTCAGCTGTTCTAGCCATCTTTCTATCAGGAGATTTTAGTTCATGGCAAGGCAACTGAGTGTGGCATGTGTATACCTATGTGTCAAAATGGTTTAACTTGAAAATATTCTACAAAATGCGGCCATGCGGATAAAGTTTGGAAACTGCTGCCGTACGTACAAAGATTCATTGTATTGTATTCCAGATACTCAGTTTGCTTTTAAACATTAAAAGGAGAAATGAGGAGACAAAATGACAGTTGTATCAAAGCATATTATATATAAATAAAATAAATATTAAAGAGCAACACCACTATCTTTGCAAGCTAGTGATTAAGCTAATGGAACATTGAAACCCTGAACCCTGAATCCTGTGCACACATCAGTTGTTTTACCACCAGAGCTGGGAAGTAACGAAGTACAAATACTTCATTACTGTACTGTGTTGGTGGCCTAGTGGTAGGACACTCGCCTATGGACCAAGAGGTTGTGGGTTTGAATCAGACCTTTGGCATTACCAACATTGAGTCCTGAGCAAGACCCCTTAACCCTAAGTTTCTCTCAGGGGAACTGTCCCTGAAATTAGGAGATGTAAGTTGCTCTGGATAAGAGCATATGCTAAATATAAAACTTAAGTAGAATTTTCAAATATCTGTAGTTTACTACTTATTATTCTGCCAACTTTGTACTTTTACTAGATACATTTTTAACATGAATATCTGTACTTTCTACTCCATGCCTTTTTAACAGGCTCATTACTCTAGTTTCAATTCATTTGAGCGGGGTTAGCTATTATTAGGCTATTTATGCCTATTTCACATAACTGTGCGAGACATCAAGGGGATATTTTCTCAGAGCTGGATAAAACGTAGCGTGGGTGTGTTCGCTCATGTCATGTTCACTGTTCCACCAATCAGAATGCTTGAAACAATAGGGAGCATTCACGTGACACGACACGCGTCGTGCCGTCGGATGTAATACTAGACAAAACGCGCAATATAAGCATGATGGCGGCGGAGGTAGCGGGAGAAAGCTCAGTACGTGACGTGACTGAAAACGGTGGAGAGATTGGAGACAATGATTCACATGGACACCAGCAAAACATTCCACATCCCTGGCCTTATCTCAAAGAAATGTTTGAAGTAGTTGGCAGCAATAAAGACTCCCGGAGAACGTACAACATGTATAACAGAGCTAATGGGAAATTGAGCTGCTTTTACCAGTTTTATTAATTTGACATGAGAACTCTACCGAGAAGTGCTTTTTTTGTCCTTCACAGGACTAGTTTTTACTTTTATACTTAAAGTAGATTTCTGAGCCTGTACTTTTTTACTTTCACCTAAGTAAAGACGTTGGGTCAGTACTTATACTTAGTCTTTTTAGCACAAGTATTTGTACTTCTACTTGAGTGTGTACTTTTGCCACCTCTGTTTACCACACAATGCCTATATTTAGGCATTTTTTGCACTACTAAGACAAAATAGTACAGGATATTAGCTGGCTAAACACTGAGGCTGATAATATAACCAGTAGCAAAGTAGAAATAAGCTAAAACTAACTTTAACATGACTTAGGAAAATACATACTCATGAGTCGAAAGTCTCCTTTAATTATTATCCTTTTTAATCATAAATTACTTCCTGTGTTCTACAAACTATTGGAACATATGAAGAGGATAGCTTTAGTTTTGAGCACCAGAGCATTAGCATACTAGATGTTGAAAACATGCTGGTTCTTGAACAACTCGTGTGAATTTTGCTATATACTCACAGTAGAGATAACATTCTCCTCATCATAAGATTAAACATTTAGTCATTGGCGTGGACATAAAAGTCTGTAGGAGAGAAAACAGTAGCTTGTTTTTGGTGCCTGGCAGCACAATATATGTGCGCAGCACACTGCTAGATGATTTTTGGAATCTTTGACAAGCCAGGCGTGATCTTACTAAAGGGACGGGGAAGACAGTGAGAGGGCAAATCCAGCACATTTAGCCCATGCACCTTGAACAAAGCCAGTCTGTGACTCTTTTGGGAGATTCTCTGGGAAAGAGATGTAACTCTTGAAAATAACAAAAAATAATTTCAGAGAAATTTTTTAACGGAACGTTTTTGCAGAATTGATAGTTGATAGTGAAATTAATATATTCATTATTATTTATGTTATGTTATATTCATGTTATTTTTACAGAATTATTTTACAGAAAATGTGTCTGTAGTGTTGTGTTTGAGCGTGTGTGTGTCTCTACATGTCTTAGTGACAGTATAGTGTATGATTCTGTCATTCTCTCACTCAGTAGCTCCAAAGAGAGTTGAACTTTGATCCTTCTCAAATCTAAAGCAGTCCGTCTGCTGTCAGAGGCATCGTTCACTTTCATCCCATCTCTCCCTATCCACTCTCTCCTCTCTCCTACAAATACTCTATTCTTTTATTTGTCTAAAATTAGATTTGTTTCTCTCTCACTCAACCCAACTATACTACTTGTGTTACTTGCCTCGTAGCTAAACTGAGATGGTCTCCCAGCCTGGAAAAGCAGTTCTTAGCTTTGCTAGAAAAAGGTTAAGATGCATTAGCATTTAAGATAGCACTTAAGAGATATGCTAATAGAGAATGCTAAGTCTGATGGTCAAGCAATATAGAGCCATTTAGAATGGCTTAGTAGCTGTGGTATTGATTTCAGGTGGTTTCATCATCCTGGTGTAATTATTAATACTTTGACTGCCGTGCAACTCTATTATCACAACAAAATTTATTTTTCATCAAGGCTATTATAATTTTCTGTGTGTTCTTATGTGATCCATAATGCATTTTTCATTTTTTTCTTGGCTAATTGAAGCAATGCTGTAATATATCATAGTTGCCTGTAAGGACAGAAAAGAGGAGGTAGTGTTTCAGCTCTTATGGAAGGCAATTTTAAATGCATTGCCTTAAGAATCCGAGGAAAGCCTTTACTGTCAGTATGCATTGACCCACTCTTGATTCCAACCATCGTGACTTTATGAACAGTGATGGCTGTCCCTAATGCTGTTTCACTTTGAGAGGCGTGAAATGTGGTCTGCTATAATTTTTTTATTTATTGGATAGACAAATTCATGTATGAAGGCTATTACTCTAGCAGAGGGGAATGGTCCACCGAGGCAATATCCACACATCATGTGTGGCCTTGTTATATGGCACATTGCAGCAAGTTTGATGATAAGGTGTAAGTAAACAGCATAACAAATTCTTGGAAAAAGTGCTGTGCTATAAGTCATGAACCTAATGAACATATGCTTAATCAGTGAAACCTGCTCAGCATGTTCAAATTCAAACCAAGACCTTTCATTGACCGCAGAATTACAACCATTTTGTAGCATTTGTAGTGAGTGGTTTGAATAGGCCGTATATTCCTAAATGTCAAGATAGTTGTAATGAAACATCAGTTTTTATGGCAAGTTCTGCAAATGAACAAGTCCAAACCATGTATATGTCTTTAGTTTTTACTTACTCAGTTACAATCCAGCTAATATGGTTCAAGATGACAGGTGGTGTTATGATGATAGAAGCCTGTCCTTGCTGATGACTAATGGCTTAAGGTTGGCTTTAGGTAAGCTTTAGCTTACATCAAACTAAAGGACACATCAAAACATTTTAGTTAAACTAACTAAAAGCCATTTTAGTTGGACTATCCTTTCTTGACCTATATATACAGCATATACAATAGTATATACAATAAATTGCACAATGTAGGGCCAAACTCAACTTAATGGCCACTTAAGTGCCATAATCAGATTGATGAAACTGTATGTAATCTGTTGTGATCTAATGGTCCATCAGGTCTTTTCCAGTAAATCCATATGGTGCCTTAGCATACACATCCATCTTTATCTAATCATGACAGCTGACAGGCAGCTCCACAAGGGAGAAAGTGTTTTATATAATCAGAAGCCAGAGTGAACAAATCATTGCCCAGCTGGTGTTGCTTGAGATTGGCTGCAGACCAGCTTACTTTCCAGATATATGCATGCATAAGCAAATGAAAAGTTTCATTTTGTTTTTGATGTCATTCAGTTTTAATGTTTTTGTAGACACTTGTACTTAACAGGCAAGATGAAGTCCCTGTATTTTACTTTAATCAAGTACAAAATGAAGGACCATGTTTAATTTAAAAATGGTAATTTGAAGAGATGAAAGGGAAATGGTATTTGCTCCACTGTTGGTGTATACACATCTTCAGAGAGTAAATTAAAGGATTAACTAATGAGGAGCTACAGATAAAAAACTGTTCATTTCCACTAGACCTTGATATATAACCACTACGTTGGTGGCTGTCCTTTTTCTGACTAAAGGCTTTAGAGAGATATCATGTTTCCAGATGTTGAAAATTACTGTTTACATGTAGTAACCTTACTGGACTTAAGTACATTTTCATGTAATGTTACTTTAATGAGTACAGTTTCATGCATGATTTTTATTCCTGGACTAAGTCATCAAAAGAGTGTGCAATTAGAAAAAAATATGGTAATAAATGTTTAAATATAATAGTGAGTACTTTTTGTACACACATACTGCTGACTGAATAGGCCAGGGCGAATGTGACAGAGAATGTGACAGAGGGGTTTCATCCCCATTTTAATTTAGCCAGAAGATAACAATACATGGCTAACATTGTCTTACAAATCACAAATGTCACTCACACACAGAGCAGTTTTGATTGTGCTCTTCTGGACACCACAGATGCCTGTCTTCATCTAGGTTTGATCTTGGCCTCATAGCCTGTTGCAGCACTTGGGAACGTGGATGTGTTTATTTCCTACACACTTTATCCTTTCTTTGTCTGCTCGAAAACTAAAAGCTGAGTGTCCTGTAAACTACAGCCTCGCTGTCAAAAAGCTGCACTGGTTACAAAAGGTTGAACATGAAGAGAGTGCACACAAGTGCGTACTCACACACACACATACACACACACGAACACAAAATCAAACACTCACAGGGGTCATTATGGTCCATATGGTGTTGAAAGGTTGGAAAAGTGATGGTGAGTTTAAGTGTGCGTGTGTGTGTGTGTGTGTGTCTGTGTTCGTGTGTCCTAATGTCCTGCTAAACCCATTCCCTTCTCTCTTAGGGTGAAATTGCTGTCTTTATACCGACTGTGTGTGAAAGCTCTGTCTGTGAAGGTGCTCATTTATTACCTGCTCGCAGGTGTAAATGGAGTAAATCACTGCTGTCCATCAGGTAGAGGTAGGCAGGAGCATGTCCTGTTGGGCTCTGACCACACACACACACAAAGACACACACACACACACGTCCTAATTTCTGAAATTTGCCTGCTCTCTGGCCGCCCTCTTTTCACACACATGCACTTGCAGAGGGGCCTATGACATGACATTAAAAAGCTCTCGCATGTTAATGTGTGTCTCTCTAATGTTAAAGGGGGTAATGACTGGAAAACACACCCTGGAGCAGCTGAATTTAGGAGCTAAGACCATTTATTCTCCCTACCAGAGCACGCTGCTTAATGAAGTGTCCCATCTTCAGTCAACATGCACACTCTCACTTTCCTCATTTGTGCACGCACATACATTTACATGCTTACAGATAGACAGAGAGAGAATAGTACACTCATAATAGCTTACTGCAGTTTAAACTGGGCTTCCTTGAAATCTTATTAGCTCCACCCAGGTTGTACTTTTTGTTTGTACTGTGAGTTTTCTATTCTGCTAAAGGAGAACTCCACCTAGATATTAATATGACTAGAAAAAAAAAAGAAAGATAAAGGGGATTTTTGCGATTAGAACACTGTTATTGCTTGCATTGTCATGTGTTTACAATGTTAAATCAGTCATTCTATGCTGTGTTATTGAGGATTTTGTCTCCCTACATTTTTAAACATCTACCCAATAAAAATATACACTGATTAATTGAGGTTGAAATTCAACACCAAATCTTTATTCATTTGCACACTCTCCCCATGTTCAGGTGGGTTTTCTCCGGGTTCCTCCCCCATTCCAAAATCATGCACTATAAGTTAATTGGCAAATCTAAATTGGACCCGTAAGGTGTGACTGTGAGTGCGATTACGATAATGACTGACCTTAAGGCAGGCGCTAGAACTGGGAAGAAGCAGCTGCTGCTGCTTTCATAAATGACAACAGGAGAATATGATTGGTCATTGTAGTTCATTGTGACTTGAACTAACGTATGCTAGCTAACATTCATTGCTAACAACCACCAGCTAATGTCAACCAGCTAACATCAGTGACATTGTCAGTTTGCCAAGTCAAGTAGAAAAGTAATCTTAAGAAATATTAGAGATTTTTAATAGAGCATTTTGTGAAAAGTGAAAATGCAGGTTTAGTTTTAGACCACTAGACACAAAGCCTGTGTTGATGTTGTTGGGGTCACAGACTTCTATTTACAGGCTGATCGGTGTAAAAAAGGAGGCTTGACCATCTCAGCCTGGACAGAATATGAGATATTTGGTCTAAATGTTTTATTTGTAGCAAAGTGCTGTAATTTACTTTTCTGTTCATAGGTCCGATGTGGGCGAATACAGTGAGAGAGAAAGAGTAATTGTGTCTGTCTGGCTGTCCAAGTTGAGGGGTGTGTGTGGGTGTGGGTGTGTATGTGTGTGTGTTCCAGTAGGCTGCTGTTGTAGTTGCTGACAGTGCTATGAAAACCCATGGGCAGCCAAGTCGAACTGAACCAAATCACTGTTCCATACACACACGGACTCTCTCTCTCTCTCTCTCTCTCTCTCTCTCTCTCTTTTCCTTTCCCCTTTCATGATTAGTCAGTGTGTGATTACTTGAGTAGAACCCAGCCTTGCAGTTCTTCCCCAAAGATTATAGATATTTTGCCTTGGATTATAACTGCACAAATAACAATGCAGATATTTTTTGTGCCTTTTATAAACTAGAACAAAGAACAAAAATAAGTACCTGAAGGACATTCTTGAGCTGAGAAAATTGATGTACTCAGAAAAACCCCTCAAAACCCCCAAAAATGCATAACAAAAAAGTATTATTCAGACAGTGGTTCTCAACTTTTACTTCTCAACTCCTGGTAAAGGTGCCATCTGAAGTTCTTGTTCCGAGAAGGTCTTGTGAATTGTAGTGTAGAACAATTCATCATCCTTGTCACTTTTGCCTCAGACATCTGCGTCTTTCGGGCCAGTGGAGATGTTTTTGTTTTTGACTTGCTCATGGCTCTGATTTTTTTTTCAGTCCCAGTGAGGGTCTGTGTCCTGGCCATCTGTCCAAGTTAGCGTGTGGTGTGTCTGCATCTGTGTGTTTGTGTGTGTGTGTGTTTGTGCGTATATTTGTTCCCAATTCCATTCAGTTGAGAAGATACATTGTACATTAGATGTCTGTGCAATCTTTTCCCCTTAAATAACACCAACAAATCTGTTTTAGACAATCACAAATAAACTTTCTGAACCTGTTATTACTTAAAAATAGAAAGACATTCTAGAAATGTTAAAGACCCAGTAAGGTCGAAATAATATTGGCTCTAAGTTCCTCATATTAAAGAAACAGTTGTCCCTAATCACCTTGTTAATTTTGAGCAAATATGAACATTGCTACATAGGCAAAGTTAACTCTCTATGCTCGGATACTCAAAGTACTGAAACACCGACCACTACCCCTACCCATCACCTGTAAAACACATGCCTGCACATGCACTGTTAAAAAAAGGTCACTGTAAAGTCATGCAAATAAAACAATGTAAAAAATTTTCCTTGTTGTACCTTTGCAATAGATTAGAGCAGATAGTTTGCTAACTTACGTTTTACCATGCATTACGCCACTGCTATAATTCACATCAGAGCTAGCTCATACGGATTAGCTACGTGTTCTCATGCATTTGCTAATCATTTGGAGTTCTTTACAACAGGTTAAACATGCACACAACGAACTTAGCATATGACACTCTCTTAGCGAACTTGCCCAGACTAGCAGGTTGGCTACTGACGCTATGCAGGTGGGCAGGGCCAGAGCAGTAGATCTGGGCAGAGCTATGCTAACCATAACTGCTCTATGTAAGCACGCTGCGTTTTAGTCCCACCCTACTTAGACCTACCGTGAAAAGCCATGAAGAATTGTTGAGACGCATAACTCCACAACGTCATAAAACTCAGGGGTTTTCCACATCGTTGACACATTTCACGTTTACAAACCAACGGTTTCACCTAACTGGGTCTTTAAGAAAAAAGGAAAATTAGGAATTTGTCAGACTGATAACCATAAATACCTTTTAAAATACTCATATTGGTTTAAACCATGACGACTTCCTTCTTTCTACACGGGAAATCCTTAAAGGCTTATTGCTAACATAACTTTTAACCTTCCGTACCATATTAATAGCATCATCTATTTCTGGTGAATTATTATATTTTTGATAACTATGACTTTTCATAGAGGAATGATTGTGCTCCAGCAGCTGCCTGGTGCTCTTACTATTTCTGAAAAAAGTGTTCTGACAGTCTGGTGACTTACAAATTACTATTCCAGATATTGATTTGAAGCGCCATGCTGTGCTGTAGCAGCTAAATGACTGGTGAAATCTGATGTGCTCTTGAGATAAATAATCTGGCATAGAAATAACTTTCCCATTTGAGGCTTGACTTGTTGTGCGTGTAACTTTGCAGTTGAGATTTAAGGAGCTGTAGCACAGACGGACACACACACACGCACAAATGCCCCCAAATCTTTTTGGGTGAATGAACCAGTACTTAATTTGAAAATTGAGGAGTTTTGAGGAATGGGAGAGAATGACAGATTCAGTGAAAACACACACATACACATACACACACACACACACACACACCGGTTGAATGAACTAGTATTTGATTGGAAAATTGAAGAGTTCACAGGAAAGGCAATGACTGACATGTTCACTGAACACAAACACAGATGAGAAAAATGCAGAAATCCTACCATCTATAGATTCACACAGAATATTTGTAGGCATGTTTGAACACAGACACATAGCTTTTACAGCTTATTCAGTAGTTAGTCATCAAATGATGGATTAGTCATGCATTTCCACAAAGACACCAAACAAAGTGCATGCTCTGTATCTTGGGGCAATTTAAACTGGTCCTCATAGCAACGTATATCTCTGAAACAAATCTACATCTCAGCTAGGGCTAAAACTCCTTTATTCTGAACCAGGACCAGGCTTATTTTCTTAACACTACTATTAAAGACTATGCAAAAAATGCCAACACTGCTTACAAATGTCAGTAAATTGATTATCAGTATCACATTTTAACAGGTAATTTAAACAAATATCTTGGCACTTGTGTAATTACACAGCACGTTTAACAGGATATTGTAAGTAACACTGTACTAATTATTTAGAACCTAATTGCACACTAAATCTCTACACTACTTTTAAGGCTAATTAAGGCTAATTTTCACTTCACAACTATGGTTAATCCTAAAGTCAGTGTCAAAAAATAAATAAATCCCAAATTATTGTTGATTTGACACATTGTGTGTTTATTTTGAACTGGAGCTAATATAATATAATATGTTTATGAGATATTTCTTGAGTTTCTGTTCGATAGTAAAACAAGTGTGCGTGTTTTATTTGGGAAACTAAAAGAGGTAAAAGATGTGCATTTGGTTACTAAGGTTAGGGTTAGGGTTAGGATAAGCTTTATGGGAGTCTATGGAAGGACTTCACAAAGATAGTTGTACAAATTTGTGCGTATGTGTGTGTGTTGAACCTGTCCAAACCCATAAGCACTGAACTGGGTCTTTATAACAGCAGAGGGGAGGTGTGCAGCCACTGGCAAGGCCTCTTTGCTCTTTCACTCACCCAAAGCGAGGGATGACCTCCTTTTACACTCTGCGCTTGGTCGGATGACCCCAGGTGTGTGTGTGTTTGTGTGTGTGTGTGTTTGTGTGTACATGTGCATGCATGGCAATGTGAGTTAGAGAGCAAGCACCTGACACACCTTCTCCTCCTGCCCCCCTCAACTCTGTCCATCGGTGCAACTGCCAGAAATGTCTCATTCGATTTTGTCTGTTTATTCAGGCTTTAATCAGAGAGCCTTTTGCTCTCAGCTATGATCATGTCGGCACAAAAGTAGAGAACTGTAAGAGAAGAGAACACACATAAGTGAGAGAAAGGAGACTTAGAGAAGCATTGTAATTCTGTGCAGGTTTGCACAAGCATATAAAAGTTTATCTGGTGCTGACTGAAACACAACTATATTTGAACAAAGTTTTATTCATGAACATGAGGTATATACACTCACCGGCCACGTTATTAGGAATATGTATGGCAGGATGGTTGTTTACATAATGAACATTTATGGGGTTGTTGGCCAGTTTCAATCTAACTATGATACCAACGTTCATAAAATAACATAAAGGTGTTTCTCATTCAATTATGTCAGTGGTGGTCTAGTGGTGGGATACTCTGTTATAAGCCAAGAGTGTGGATGTGGCACAAGTCTGGCTCTATCCTACATCCAGCATTGAGCCCTGGTCGACTGTCCTTATAAATAGAAAGTGTAAGAACCTGTTTACACCTGCCTTTAAATCATACCTTAACCCATAACACATCGAGATCCAATCACTCAAACCACATTTAATCACATATGATCACAGTGTGAACAAAAATGTGTTCCGGATTCTACTCGACTAATGCTGTTAGCGGACATATATTCTTGTTTACATATTGACGCTTTAATTTTTAACCCAAAACCAAATTTTCGTTTTAAACAAATTTTCGTTTTAAACAGCTTATAAAAACATCTGTGCAAAAATGACAGATTTATTAGTTTGCATATACAGGAAAGTAGGGCCTGATCACAAATGGTCACTAGAGACTCTTGTTGGGGTCACATTGTAATGCCAAATGTGAACTGATGTACTTATGGCTGCCCACTTTGTATTGAATAACCCAAGATGCACGTTGATGACACATTGAGTCGCTCAGCTAAATGTAAATGTACCTACACAACTCCCACTACCGTACCACTGAAAATTACCCTCCAATTAAATAAGATCATGTACAATTATGTGGTCAAAAACTGACCAGTAGATGGAAGACAGATCAGTGATGCTTAACTTAACACTTCAGAACAAGTCTCACACTTGCTGCTGTGTATGTACCTTGAGGGCCTGTTTACACATATGCGGATATTTTTATGAATTCATATTTTTATACGTTTATTTTTAAAATTGTGTTTACACGACATTCTGTAAAAAAAGGGCCTGTTTACACGTATGTGGATATTTTTATAAACACATTTTTTAAAATACATATAATCCACAGAATCCAGAGTTTTGAAAAAGCTTCACTTTGGAGGGTTTAAAACTCTGTTCACGTGTAAACGAAAGGCCCAAATGTATAAAAAATATGTGTTTATCAAAATATCCGCGTATGTGGAGAAACTCAGTAAATGAAAGACCCAAACCTATTAAAAAAATGAGTTTATAAAAATTTCCACATACGTGTAAACAGGCCCTTAATCACACAAGCTATCACAGAGTGTTTTAGCTTTATTTGGGATTACAGCCTTTTCTTTCAGTAAAAATTTGTTGACTTATTTGTGTCTGCATAGTAAAGCAATGAAATGTCTTTGCAGACTTGTGCTAAACTGTAAAAAGTATCACAAATTCATGGGAATGTTTACGTCAATGAATATTTAGTTGATTGTGCGCTGTGGGGTGTTGCTGCACTGCAGAGAAGCCAATACTGCATGTCACATCTGTCACAGTTGTAGATGGGGGTGGCCTGTCTCAGAAGATAATGGCAAGTTTGTATGCATGACACAAATTAAAGCACACACACACAGTCTGCAAGGGTAGCAAGGGGGTTAAAATGTAGAGTTAATGAGGCAGCTTGAGCGCCGTCTGACAACATCAGCTTAAATTATGGCTAAAACTTTTACACAAGGATTTGAAATTCTGTTCAGAGAGAAAGGGTGACATTGAAAGCATTTTGCTCTGTGTGTGTGTGGCCAGTTTAGGGTGCGGTGTGATTAGAGAAGTGTTTTGCTTGACTGAGAATCCTCCCATCATATATAATAATTACATGGATCATTGCGTTCACACTTTAGAGAGATGGAGAGAAAGAGAGAGAGAGAGAGAGAGAGAGAGAGAACTGAGGTCCAAATTAATTATATTTAATATGAGCTCCTCCATGCTAAAAGCACATGTCCTGATGGGATCTGGAGAACATGTCTCTGCGTCTCACTGCACTCGTCTGACTAACCACTCCATCCACACTCGTCTCCTCAGTCTACCCCTCCTTCTGTCCACCTCTGCACTTTGCCTGTTCACCTCCTCGCTTCCTCAGGCAATAAAATCCCTCTACCTGCTTCCTTACATGCAGCTTCCGAACCCTTCTCCTCTAATACATCTCTCTCTCTCCCCTCCTATTCATCTCTGCACTTCTTTAATGGCTCTTTCCGTCCTCTCAGTCTCTCTTGTGCCGTCATACTGCTGACTGCACACATGCCTGCCACTGAAAGACAGAGAGAGAAATGGAGGGGGGAGAGGGAGGGATGAATAGTGGTCCCTGTAGAGGAGGCAGACCTGGAGGTCTCTATAATGAGGACCTGAGAGAGGGAGAGAAAGACCTAAAGTTGAAAAACACAGCAGTCATCAACCAGGAACTATCCCTGCCTAAAACCTCTTTCCTCTTCTCCGTCTCACACTCACACATACACACACTCTGAAAACCGACTGACACAATAAGCGGCAGAATAAGCGGCAGAGAGAGCAAGAGGAAGAGGAAGACACACAGAGTGATGAACAGACAGAATGACAGAATAAGTGAGAAAGAGAGAGTCAGAGAAAGACACAAAGAAAGACAGGATGGAAGGGGAAGAAAGAAGGAGAGAGGCAGACAGAGAGGTATAGAGTAAGTCAAAAAGATAGAATGAATGAAAGAGGTGGTGCTACAGAGGAGAGGAACAACAGCAGAGAGAAAGAGAGAGAGAGAGAGAGATCTTTTTCCCCTACCAAGAATTCTGATACACTGTGCTTAATTACTACCTTTATGTCTTTGTAGCAAACTGACTGTTTAATCACACCGACAACACCAGACTTCTCTCTCTACACACACTCATACACAAACTCTGTCACACACATAAGCACACAGCCGCAGTGGCAGTGGGCTGATGCAGCTGAGCATTTCGTTAGCCAGCCGAGTCAGACTGGAATACACACAGCGGTAAATTCGGACACCCGTACACACAATCGTGCCCAGATGTAAACAGAATGCTAATTCATGTTGGTGCTTTACTTTGCCTCCAGAAATTAGACTGAAACTGATTGTTTAAACTCACTGCGTTCTTGTGAATCTCCTTCACACTTATTCTAGGTTCTTAAACATTTTTTAAAACAATACTAAACTACAGTCAGATCTTATAAGAATATAATCTCTAGGGTTGGGAGTTGAATTCCAAAAGAGTCGATTCTTTTATACCAGGTAATGTGAACCTGAGAATTAACTCTAAAGCGTTGGAATCAACTCAAAACTGCAATTGAATGTCACTAAACAAACTTATAGTATTCCATTCATTCATTCATCATCTGAAACGCTTAATCCCAACTGGGGTCGTGAGGAGACCGGAGCCTATCCCGGCAATTTATGGGTCCAGGGTGGGAACCAACCCTGGGCAGGCGGCAACACACCACAGGGCACATACACTTACACAATCACAACCTATGGGGCCAATCTAGAATCGCCAATTAACCTGTGGGAGGAAACTGGAGCACCCAGAGAAAACACAGGGAGAGCATGCAAACTCCACACAGAAAGGCCCTACGGCCGACCCGGGGCTCGAACCCAAAACCTTCACGCGGCGAGGTGGCAGCACTAACCACCGCGCCACCGTTCCGCCCTCATAGTATTCCATTAACGCTCAAATGAGCCTGCGATATATAGAAAATACCGATGTTCGTGAACTAATGTTGAGAGTCTTACGATTGAATTCATTTAACTTTTGAATAAATGACTGAATAAATTTTTTTGAATAAATGTTATTTATTGGACACTATCTAAATCTATTCTCAATCTTTACTGATTGTAAACATCCCAAAATCAACAGAACTAACACATTTAGCAGACACTCTTATCCATTGTTGCTTATATTTGCTAGCTACAGAAACAGCCTCCTTTGAGCGATTTGGGTTAAAGATCATACCATTAGACCTCCAAAACACTACAGTAACTGGTAGAATTACAGTTCTTCAAATCGTTTGTAATCAGAAATTGTTGGCTAACATACTTGCCATAAAGATTATGGAGTTTATTCATGTAAACATTAAAATTTGCTGGATGAGTGAGGAACTTTTCCCCCTGTTATAACAGGGTCATAACCCAGTTGAAAAAATGTTAACTGTAGGCTGTGTCAACAAGAAGTTAGGCACAAAGTCTGAGGACAATTTGCAATAATGTGAGTGGATTTAGTGTTAATTAACCTCTTTTATTGTCTGTATTGACACAGAACAGACCCACACTCTTTATTTTCAACAGTTTTGCTGTTCCAGCAATTAACTACCACAAACAATAGACCCATATTTCTTGGAAAACCATTTAAAACTTTGGCTTGATTATACAGCATGAATTAATTGCAGATTCCAAATATACAGCAGCAGCCATGATGAAATTAAAGAAGTTTTGGGGGTTAGAAAGTTAGAATTTTTTTTCTTTGTCACTACAACTCATTCCTGTTGTCTTTGGTATTTCAAACCGTCTAGTTTTTTGACAGTCTGAATGCGGTGAGCATTGGAAACAATCATTTTCCATTTGATTCTTTCAGGAAGTGGATCTTTCATGGGCACTCAGATCGTTTCTTGAGTGCTTCTCCTCCAGCGTATCTGATATTTTAAAAGTGTCCCATGAGCATTTGTAGCTTTGATTGTGGCCCATTTACTTTCTGCTTTTTTCGCAAGCAGGTTTCAAAACTAGTCATATACTCTACTGTGAACTTTTGGCATTAACTTGTGCTGCCATTGCTAGCCATCAGCACATTCAGCCACACTGTTGAACTACACAGCTAATTAGGCTTATTTATTTGGTTTTCATGCATGATGAAAGCCTCAAAACAAAGGTTTCCCAACTCTGGTCCTGTCAGCTTTTTCTTTGCATTTACTCAGGTAGATTTGCATTTTGTAGTTCAGCTCAAGGACATGGTTGTAGCTGCTGATGCTGGATCAAATGTGCATTATGTCAGATAAAAACACATTGTAACTTGGACAATAGATCTCACACTTTTTGAACTTCATTTAGTTATGTTCATTCACCCATGTTTCCTTACTAGTATTTGACTTCCATAAGCTTCAGCATGCTTCTAGTGGTAAATGCAGTTAAAGCCTAAGTATAAAGTTGTTCTAATTACTAAATGACATGTGTCTACAAATGACACTACAAACTATATCCTCCAGTGCAGGTGTTTTCAACTGGTGATCTGTAACGCGCTATCCAGTTTTTACTACTAAAATCACTTTTTAAAATTGACTTCATTATATTTATTTTGCATTTGCAGATGTTTCGGGCATTTTTACGAATAAATGAATTTAATTCAGCAGCACGGTGGCGCAGTGGTTACGTAGCTGTCCGGGTTTGAGGCCTGGTTGGCCATGGGGCCTTTCTGTGTGGAGTTTGCTTGCTCTCCCCGTGTTGTGGGTTTCCTTTGTGCGCTCTGGTTTCCTCCCACAGTCCAAAAAGCATGCCCTTTACCGTAGGTTAATTTGGCGACACTAAATTGGCCCTGTAAGGTGTCAATGGAAGTGTGAGTGAATGAATGAATGAATTTAATGCAAAAATTCCTCCTCCAACACTCAGACAACTGCTTGGTGTGGATGGTGGTCCAGAACCAGTTGAAAACCCCTGCTCTAGTAAACGTGCATTTATGTTTTTTTTTAGAGCAGTATGTAATAATTAGATTGTAGTTCTAATATTGTTTATTTTCCTAAGGACAGACTTTTGGACATTGATGGACCACTAACAGGTGCAGTTTCTCTTGCCATATCTAAAGTCACCACAAACTGGTGACAGTAAAGACCAGTTGTTAATGAAGTATACCTTTACAAAATATGTGGCATTTCAAGAAACTTTAAATGTAAAGGACAAGCAAACAAGATTATATATAAACACTTCAGTAAAGTGAGGATAATACGTTTGATTTATATCCTTGCTTAGTTACAAATACTAACGGGAATTTACTTTTTAATATATTGCTTGTCTAAAGCAGTGGAAACAGTAGTTTAGAGTTGCACACACAATCATGTTTTACTGCCCTTAGGAGAATTTTTCCCTCTGTAATCACTTTTTTAAGGGGAGAAAAATGCAGGAGATGCAATTTGTAACAGCTAATCATTTTTATTGGTAATTTTTTTTCCATCTGAAGGGCAGTGTGAAAACACTCCTCTTTCCTAGCCGTGGGGAGGAGAGAGAGGCAGAAATATCTCCTGAGGTTTGTTCTGACTTACCTGGTGAGATAGCTCTGCCATATCTGCTCTGGAATTTTGCTATCTTTGCTTCAAACCTTCACTTGCCTCTGAAGAAACAGAAAATAATTAACTGCCAAGGACTGTGTGTTTGTGTGTGTGTGTAGAATACTTGATCTGGATTCGTTACTCACTATTACAGTATGTTGTGTTCTCCTATCAGTAATACTGACTGATTTTTTTTGGTGAAACTTGATAAATTTATTAACGTTTTCTACTTTCACAGAAAATAGTTTCAAACCCTATGACTATCACTACAGCATGTGCAATGAGGCATGGCAACTTGCCTGTTAGACAAAACATCATTGTCTGCACTTTTACCTAATGAAGTAATAAGACGTACTGGGCCCATTCAGGTCAAGATTAAAGCAATTCAGTGCTTAGGTCACTCGCAGGAAAAAGCCACACTTTGTTGGTTTCTTGTGACTTTTATGATGCCTAGAATGTCATAAGAGGAAAGGTGACCTGTTAGAGGCCCCCTGCTTACAGCATGATGTCAACCCCCAGCCCAGCCCTGACTAGACTTGTATAAAAATAAAAATGAAACCGTGAATATTATGTGTTTAATAGAACCACTGTTAAATATTGTAGTCTATATTTTAATTTCTTTTTTGAGTTTGTCTGAAATATGTTTGTAATAAACTGTTAATAAACTACGTTTAACAATAATAAATGGTTATGTCTTATAATTAGTGTTAAAACAAAAAAGTGAAATTAACAGTTGCCATGAGTAATGGCACAATAGTGGCCTGTGAACAGTGCTTTTAGTTAGTTAAGAAGTTGCAGGTGGAAGAGAGATAAACTGAGTTGCCATAATCAGGGAATTGTTATTACAAGCAAACCCAGTGTAACGGGAATATTGTCTTATATTTACATTATAAGACACTCTTAGGCTGAGTGACTTTCCTAATTACAGGGGATTTCCATGGAGCAACTTGCGATAAAGTATCTTGCTCAGGAGCTCCATGGTGGTAGTGCTTGATTTAGGATCATGCTAGACTTGATAATCCCACCTACTTAGCCTAAACTTTATTAGATTATGTCACTATCACATCCACCAAAAGGTGACCCGTACAGCAGGACAGTGGCCTGCTGCAAACATCTAAACTTAAATGTCCTTAAATGCCCCCAGAAATGTGTGCATACACCGTGGCCTGCTTCTTCTCCTGATAACAATCCCACAATTCCCACAAATGCATTTTCAGACACCAACTGACTCAGTATATCACACATGTTGAATCCTGGCGGCTGTAAGACATGTCATCTGATAGTGAACTGAATGTCTACATGACATTCTTACAGTTCACAGGAGATATAGCTTACAGTATGTTGTTTATTTCCTTTATTAATTTGCCCTCGTTTGTGGTTACATAATGAAGTTAAATTTAGGACCAGATATTTTACTTCATCAATGCAGTGGAAGTTTCCTCTTTTATTCCAGAATTGGAGCGCTTCCCTAGCATGAGGTTGTGTGGGTTTTAAACATGGGGACAATGTTGTCATGTTGGACTGAATGTTTTTTATAGCAGAAGGCATATGCATGTATAGAAATCCCTAAAGCATACAGAATTCTGATATTTCTTTCTCTCTGGAAATGAAAAGGATAAAGCAAAGATACACACTGGCCTTTTCAGTAAAGCAGTCCACCTGAGACTACCCATAGGAGATAGAGATTAATGTCAATGCCAAGCCTCGGGTTGTATTCTAGCCATTCTGTCAAGGGATTAATATGCCAAGGAACCTTCTCTTCCATCAAAATAAGGATAGAGATTTTGTGGACTACCTTGTGTGCTTGCACTGTATGATACTAGAGTTTAAAAAAGCCGCTGTAATCTGCTTTGTAATCTAATCAGGTATGATGAGCAAAATACATTATGGTTACCTTTATTTCATTTATTGGGTAAAGTGGGCGATATATCAAACGTACCCGATGTATCTCGGCTTGTTCCACGTGCGATGTAGTAAATAACTATATCGTGAATATCGAATACAGATCCACACATTAGTGTTAAAACGACAGCATGTACGCCACTTTCTAGTTTCGCTTCTCTGCTCCGCCCACTCCCCCGCCCATCCAGAAGATTGACAGAAGCATCGGCGAATCAGCTGTCGGACTGGGGCAGCGCTTAGCATTTATCTACATACCGAAGCTGCGACACGGCGGCAAGCTGCTTTTATTGTCCACGGTTATTCTGTGCACAAAAACAGAAGTAAAGGCATAAACCCGCATAAATGACATTCTTCGCGATGTCAATGCTGTGCGTGGGCGCTTGCGGCTCGATGCAGGCGATTGTGCTCGCGATATAGAACGCCCTTACTAACACAAACGCTCCAGTTCAGTCAAATTTACCCCTTTATTACAGACAAAACAAATATTTTAACAACAACCAGCGTTCTACTCACAATACAGCTATTTACTTGATGTCATTCCAGACACACATCCATCACATATATATATATATATATAGATATAGCTTTAAAATTTTGCAATATTATTTTAAGGGCCATATCACCCAGCCCTAAAGTGGAGTGGTCAAAGGTCAGTTGTTGCGCTGGGCAAATATTCACCTCTAAGGTAAATGTATAATCTCATGTAAAGCACTTCATAACTGCTTGAGTCAACCCAGCAGTATATGTGGAGAAATTGCCAGGAATAGAGGTCTGGATGGCTGGGAATGTCTCTGTATTTGTGTGTGATATATATTAGATTGCATGTTGACTTTAGTTACTTCTAGTGGTGAATATTCAGGATGTAGGTAGCAGAAAATCTTTGAGTGACGATTCCTGCAACAGCATGGCTTTGGGGGTGGGCGGTATTCATCTGTGATCAGCCATGGTTGGTCTGATGTGGGGGAAAACTACACACTGCTGACAGGGCTTGGGAGGCCATGAGTCACTGATGTGAGAGAACAGAGAAGGCCAACATGTCTGAAACAGTTCAACAGTAGGGCTACTATGACAAATTGCAGATCATTTTTATGAAGATGATGAGGATGATGAGCAATGTGTCACAAAATCCTATCAAAATTTAACCCCACAGAGAGTGCAGGCCAGTCAGAGTGCCCATTCTAACCATTTCTTTCCCAGCCATGTGTACACACATACTCCGCTTTGATGATGAGAGAGAAAATGGGATGACACTTGCAAGTAAGTCTATTGTAGGCATTTTTGATTGTGGAAAAGGCCAGTCATTGTCACTCTGACTTGCCTTTTCGTAGTATAACTGAGATTTTTTCCCAGTAAGACTATGTGTTTAGACAATTCAAATTCTAAAAACATTTCTAGCAGCAGGACAATCTACAGGAAAAGAATTCTAACTCTGAGTAGAACATTACATTTGTTTGTTGCTGCATCTTAAATGGGCAAGTATTCTTGCTTGTTTTTGCCAACTATTATGAACTAAAGATAACAAATGAATAAACACCTTGAATGAGAACAAACCCACAAGGGAGAGGAACATTCATAGATGCGCCAAACTTCTTAGTCTACAGCGAACTCAGTTTGTGTTGGCAATGCATGTCCAGTTCCGTTTTTTTTCCAACGCCGTTATTTAACTCTGGGGTGCCAAGCCTGGAGGTGTGAAATGTGATTTTTAGTGAGTCAGATTCGAGAGTTTAGTCCCCACTCCCCCATGTAGTGTTTTAAAGGAAAAAGCTGTGAAAACCCACATGAGCAGCATAACACGCCCCACTTGTGCCCGGCAAATGTCCCAATGCTGATGAACCTCCTTAAGTGAAAACGTGTTTTTTAAAAGACCTTTGCTCTAAACTTTCTTGAGGTTCATGTGGATTTACTGGAGAACAAAGATTTTGCTACTGGAGTAAAACGTGATATACATAGAATCGACTGTTGAATCCAAATCTGCACTCAGAACTTTCCTACCACGTCCAGATTTTAAGTTATAGGCATAATATTGTTTTGTGACAGTTTGGTATTTTGATACACGTATTGTTGCACAGCAACTTAAATCAAAACATAATGTACTGTTCAAAAGTGCTTTAGGCACTTGCTTTTGTGCTTGTGTGTGTCTGTTGTTTCCCGCTGCAGAGAGAACCAGTAGTTGTTCATCATGTTTTGGTTACAGCGGCCCTGATATCTTGTGTCCATCACAGACATATCCTAATAGAATCTCTCCCCATGTTCATCTCTTACGTCATCCAAATTATAATTATACAAAAGCAAGTGCCTAAAGCACTTTTGAACAGAACATTATGTTTTGATTTAAGTCTCAGGTGAACTTCTGTTTGTAATTTAGCTGCAACAAATACATGTTCCAAACATCACACAGCTGTAAGGCAAACTTTCCTTATGTGAAGTATTTTTGCATATCTAACTTAAGATCTTGATTTTTTATTTGTGATGCAGTGTATTCAGCAGTCTAGATATTTGGCATTCAGCCCCCTTTTTGGTGAGAGGAAATGGCTTTGGAAGGATGGATATTTCCTTCTGTTCCTTTAAAAAGCACATAGATACACTTAATACAGTAAAAAAAAAAGTCACAGTTTTGTGAAATAACAACTCCTTTGTTTTTTTCACACTTGGAAGTCACAGCCTTTCTTAGTTGAACCGACTGGGCTAATCTATTTTGATCAACTGAATGAGATCCGCACCTTTTTACACAGGTGATAGATGGAAGGAGGCTGATTGCTTGCAGCGACCTGGAGGCAGCAGGGTTAAAGGGTTGGGCTGAAGTGGAAAAAGCAGGCGTTAGCTAAGCTCGGAAGAGCTGCTAAATTGAACAAGTTACAAGTTGGGGGTTCGGGTGCCCACATTGGCGTGTCGGAAACGTGTCGGCACTGGGCAGCGGAAGGTATAGAGCCAGCGAGCACATTATTGCGAGTTTCCTCTCCTTTTGTCTGCCCACGTCAGGCCTCTGCGGTGTAATTTGAAGTGACTACTCGGGCAAGGATTCATTGGAAGTGCAGCGGCTCATCGCGCCACTGCATGTGCTAAATCGGCTCGCTCGCCATCTCTACGCACTCCCATCTGATCTGATTGAATCCGTTTGCGTCAGCGCAAGGTAGCTGTCTCCTTTCTGCCAAGCATTTTTAATGCGCAGCGGGGGCAATCCCGACAGCAGTATTCAGCCTGGAGACGCAAGTTCTCAAAGAAGTCTTAAAGAAAAGCACAGCGGCTGTTTAAATCCTGAATTTAACCTATAATTAATTGCAGGAATATGACCATAACCATATTACTTAGACACAAAAATAGTGAAGAATACCGTTGTGACACAAGCACTTCACCAGTTTGACCTGCGCTGTTGCAACTTACTGTGCTTGTATGATCTGTAGCATGTTTTTCAGTCACACTTTTTAAATTAGTGCAAGGTTTATTGAAGCCCTTTGCTTCCATTTTTTTTCAATACAGAATTTTCCGAATTTGTGAAATACATTCTCTTCAGCCTCTTTACCCCAGGTGTGCTTTTACTCTGCAGTTTTATTTAACTCCTGGGAACACATGGCATCCTTTGGATAATAAAGGATATGGATTTTGTTTTTTTTATTTTATTTTTTAAGTACTGCTAATTCGTTTTTGTTTTCCCATCTGCACTGATTGTACGCATCTATTGTTTGCTGTCTAATGTGACACATATCTTTGATTCATGAATTACTCTGAGCAAGGTCTCTGGTCTCTATTCCTAGTGTTGTTTTTTTGCAGTCATCTTTATTTTCTGGAAATACCCGTCATCCATGCTTTATCCCCGAACATCTTCACCACTGTTTTTCCTTTTCATTAAATTGTTCTCTATTTGAAATTCCCATTTATACTTTCTTAAATGAATGAAAATCTCACATGAAATAGCTGAACTGAAACCGCTCTGTAGATCCTCTCCGAAAAATTTCATAGACCTATGCTTTTAGCAGTAGACATAGGCATGTGAGAGTGCCATCTGTTTGGATTTGGCTTGGAACTGAAAATAAACAGAGGATGATTAGGGGAGGGGGGCATGTCTCTATTAGTCTGCATCGATTGCTGTATTAATTAGAGCTATCTGAGCTCTCCATGTTTATTGAGCCGGACATAATAGGTTTAGTTCCAAACTGGGTATTTGTCCGCTCACTCAGAAAAGCTGCCAGAGGCAGGGAAATAAAGGAACTCTGGAAGACATATGCTTCTTATCGCTGACACAATTAAACTCTCTGAAATGACAGTAAATTTAATATGCCTTAACCATAGTCTTAATCAGAGGACAAGGAAAAAACACATTTTACTGTCATGGGAGAGCTTTCATAGATCTAATGCTGCACATTGGGGTAGAGACATTAGAGCCGGTCCATTTAGGAATGCCAAACTATGCAATGGCAATACTGATTTCAGATCTATTTAATATTACTTATTATTATTTACAAATTAGATTCTAATATAATATTCAATTATATCAGTAAAAGACCTCAAAGTAAACTGAGTTAGTTAAAGTACAAGATCCAAAGACAAAATTGAGGCAGTTTGGTAGATGCCATAAGCATCAAACTAGCAGGACTTGATATGTATGTGTCTTAACTGTCTATAGGAGACGGTTTGGCAAAAACCATTAACCATATCAAAATGTTGAGCACAGAAACAAACTTAGCTCAGCATGGAGTCACAGTCTCTCACATCTCTGTTCACATATCCTTTAACAGCTGCGCTCTCAAAGCGTAAACAAACACTTCCTGTAATATGGCAGATGTTAACCATGCGCCTCATTCTGCTCTCTCTGTCACTCCTTTTTTGCCCAGCTACAACATCTCTCTGTTCATTAAGTGCTCCTGACGAAACTGCAACATGGAAGAGTAGATTTGAGAAACACGTCTATGCGCCCACGGTAAAAGACAGTACACGCTGCGCTCAAGAAGTTTCCTCCTCCTCCTCCTCCTCCTCTTCCTCCCCAGGCCTTCTCCTTGCATGCTTCTCGGGCATCTCCGAGGAGCAGATGTGAGAGAAGGCTGCATAACTCCATAAGGGTGTTCGCTCGCCACCGCTGCGGCTGCCAGTTACGATGATGGAAACTGTTGCTTGTTGCTTTGGGCATCTTATCAATAATGGATCAAATTGGTAGGCAACATTAATTAGGGGTAAGATGAAGAGCCTGTGAGTTTTCTAGTTCGCATGCGTTCTCTCCTCAGCCTGACTTTAGCCTCAAACTGCAACATATGCTAGCTGCACTATTAATTTAGATGCTTTTTAAATGTGGTGCATTAAAATATCTTCCATGAAATGAGGCCTGAAAAAGCATTTTTTCACTAATATGTTTATACACTTGAAATGCAATTTGAAAAATGAAATTTAGGTAAACCAAAAAAGGTAATTTTTTGCCAGATCTAGGCCCCTTTGTTCTCGCCTGAATTTTGCCGTTGTGAGGGTGATAACTCGATTAAATAGACCAAATAGGAGGCTATCTCCAAGATCTCCACAGGGAATTGCCAACATTTTATTATTGCCTTAAAAGGTCTGTGCAGTCACGGATTGAATGTCTTTGATGCACTTGATAGAGGCCATTGCAACAAAGTCAGTACTTTTCTGAGACTCAATTTCTTTTGGCTTTCATGGCAGATTATTCTCCTCCGACGCCTTTTATCTTTCCATTTAATTCCCAGGCAAATTGAGGACCAGCGACAACTATTTGTGCTGTGAATTATGTAGCAATATAAATTTAATTAACCTAAAGGCAAGAGTTTCATCATATTGAACATGCATATTTAATATGCAAGCAAAACGGTGTTGATTCGCATGGCCAGGGGGATTACAAATGGCTGTAGAAGTCATGGTTTGGATTGATTGCTGCTTAGTTTATCCCCAAACCATCATCAGATGACAAGCAGAAAAAAAACACAATAGAAGAAAACATAAGTGCTTCTTCGTAAAATAACCTCTTAGCAATTCCCTCTGTTGAATTCCAAAACATGCATTACAGCAAGTACATTTAATTAGTGCTATCTCGTCTTGGGTTTTTTAATCCGTAGCTCCTGGCAAACATGAAGCTTAATGTGGTGGAAAATCGTGATTTTAGAGGAGATGAAATAATGATGCGAGTCTGTGGTTTAATCATGTTGACATATGCAATCTTTCCACTCTCTCTTGCTCTATCTCTCACTCACATTTGTGTGTGTGTGTGTCTGTGTGTTTCTGTCCTGCAGGCAGCTGTTCATTTGAAGAGCACTACAGTAGTTGTGGGTACAGCGTGGCTCTGGGGACCAATGGCTTCGCCTGGGAGCAAGTCAACACCTGGGAGAGGCCTACTATGGATGCCGCTGTTCCCACAGGTACATCTCTTTCACTCCCTCACTGTCCTCTTTCTTTCATTCTTTTGCTACCTCTTTCATTAAGATTACACAACTTTTTTTGACCTCTTTCTTATATAGCTATCTGTCTTCATCTAATCTTATGTTGAACTCACTCATCTCTCTTCTGAACCTCATCAAGACTCCCTTTTTTTTCTTTTTTTCCTCTGTTTCTTGGCTCTGGCTCTCACCTCCCTTTCTTTCCTTCACCCTCTCCCTCTTCCTTTCTGATCATGCTGTGCTCAGTAGGCCAGTAGTTGGAGTCTGTTCCTCTCCGTTACTCTGCTCTTGGTTCACAGTCAGACAAATGGCAATCAAGCCTACTGTCACTCTCACTCAGCCATCTCCTGTAGCTCTCAACAACTCTGTGCCGTGCCGTCCCCTCAGAGCCAATAGAGTCGGCCTCCTAGCTCAATCTTCCCCTGCCAGCTAACTTAACCTTCCTCAAATGACTGACACTATGTCCTGACAGTTCACCACCACAGAAGATTGCTTACACACACACAGCTGCGAAGACACAGATGAACGTAGCCCTGTCCCAATAAAGTGTGCAATGCTGTGGGTGATGTGTTATAAAAAGGTCATATGGGGGCACATATCTATAGGATTGGTCTACTATCCAGTGACCGGGCTGAAGACGAGCCTTTGGCCTATCTTGGAACACAGCGTGGGTTGATGACGTGATACGGAACCTTCCCGCAAAATCGGGGGCATCAGCTGTAACCATCAAATAAAACCAGGCCAAAAAACATCAAAAAGCAACAAACAGGCCACGTCTGATAAAAATATGTGAGCGCTTATTAATAAATTAACAGCAGGAAAGACACCATCTGTCCGCTTGTTGAAGTCGATGCTATCTGATTGTCTAATCAAGCGGGTTGGGAGGGGGAAGCAGGGTGGAGGGAGGGAGTTGTAGTAGACTGCTCTGTCACTCCTGTGGAGACGTGGCGCTAGCAGACTGTCTCTCTTCTCTGAATGAGTCGCGCTTTTAGCTCAGTGCTACTTGAATTGCCCTCGAGGTGCCAAAGAGGTGCCTGATGGAGAAGGATGCAAAGTGGTAAGAGAAGGAGAGAAAGGAAGTGTGAATGGGAGAGTGAGAAAATGAGAGTGGGTGAGGAGCAAAGAGGGGCTGACAGACAAGGAGGGTTAAAAAGAGAACGAAGGTGCAGGTGGATGTTAGGAAGGAAGTTAATATGTTTTTGCCTGACAGGTAATGTAGCCTGTCGGAGATTCGGCATTTGACATGTTTGGGAATGAGAAGCGCACCCAAACCTCTGAGTGCTCTTTATAAAACATGCTCTGAGCCTTAACACAGTCGCCATACACTTAGGGAAATAAGTGTTGTGACACCAACCTGTCTAGTGATTTGGCTGTCTTGATACAATCCTGACACAGATACCAGGGATAAGTATTGTAAGGTAGTAAAGAACTGGTAGAAAATGCTCAATCACGATTGGGTGGATATTTTACTTTTACATGGTTGGTGTATGATGGAAACCCGAAGGGAGGCGCAACACATCTTTCTTGATGTCAGAAATCCTTCTTCTTCTTCTCCATCTAAACTGTTCATGGACCTTGGACTATGCATCATAACTATCAAGGTGATTTGTTTTCCAAGCATTCCTCCGAACTGTTCTATTCTGGAAATAGATGCAAGCCTTCAGTTTAGTCAAGCATGGTAATGCTCTGTACTAGATTATTTCCAGACATGACTCACCTTGTGTATGTTTATATATATTCATACAGTTCATGTCAAGGATGAATGGAAGCATTCTGTATTCAGTCTGAGGACAGTACTACGTACAGCCTGACTGATATAGACATTTTTACGCTGTTACCTGTTAGATGAATTGGATTCACATTAAAGGGCGGCATAGTGGCGCAGTGACTAGTTTTGCCACTTCACAGCGCGAAAGTCCTGGGTTCGAACCCCGGGTCGGCCGTAGGGCCTTTTTGTGTTGAGTTTAAATGCTCTCCCCGTGTTTGCATGGGTTTTCTCCGGGTGCTCCGGTTTCCTCCCGCAGTCCAAATGATTCAAATTAGATAATGGTATTTAGACTAATGTTTGTAACCAAAGAAATACAAAACATAAACAAAAAACAGAGACAACATGACTAAATGTAGTTTAGAGATTAACTTGTTTTCTTTTCATAAAGTCTGAACAAAAATACAACAAAAGGTAATAAGGTTTTGATGTTAGAGTTTTTATTTATTAGCCTTTATAATAAGCAACATTGGTTTTACTGATATCAGCCCACAATATTGACATGCCGATAGTCTGTCTGTTCTGTTATGTACCTGCTCGTGTAACATACAGTACTGTGCAAAAGTTTTAGGCAGGTGTGAAAAAATGCTGTAAACAAAGAATGCTTTCAAAAATGGAAGTGTTAATCATTTATTTTCATCAATCAAGTGAATGCAGTGAATGAACAAAAGAGAAATCTAAATCAAATCAATATTTGGTGTGATCACCCTTTGCCTTCGAAACAGCATCAACTCTTCTAGGTACACTTGCACACAGTTTTTGAAGGAACTCGGCTGGTAGGTTGTTCCAAACATCTTGGAGAACTAACCACAGATCTGTAATCCTACAAAATAATATAATGACTACAAAATAATATAATGACTATAATCCTACAAAATCCCTGACTTTGTGCAAGTGTACCTATAAGAATTGATGTTGGTTTGAAGGCAAAAGGTCGTAACACCAAATATTGATTTGATTTAGATTTTTCTTTTGTTCGCTCATTTTGCATTTTGTAAATTGATAAAAATAAACAATCATTATTTATATTTTTGAAAGCATTCTTTGTTTACAGCATTTTTTCACGCCTTCCTAAAAGTTTTGCACAGTACTGTATGTCATGACATAACGCAAGGCCGGATTATTCATAGACTTGAATGGGCAAGTACCCAGGGGCCCCAGCCAATGTGGGGAATTATTTAGCAGAAGTAGACCATTATGTCAATGCCTTTTCATAATTTTTATATTATTCACTGGAAATGATGCATGCAGATCATACATTAATCATTAAAAAATGTTCTTAAGGAAGGGGAAAGGGGTGAGGGTCCTTGAGGTGTATTTGCCCAGGGGCCCCACACTGTGTTAATCCAGCCCTGCATAACATGGTTCTCTTACCATCAAATCAATGTTCCTTGTGATCTTACAGTGATATGCTACGACATACAGTACTGTGCAAAAGTTTTAGGCAGGTGTGAAAAAATGCTGTAAACAAAGAATGCTTTCAGAAATATAAATAATGATTGTTTATTTTTATCAATTTACAAAATGCAAAGTGAGCGAACAAAAGAAAAATCTAAATCAAGTCAATATTTGGTGTTGTTGTTTGGTGTACAAGAAGTCCTGGAAGTGATGGTATGGCCCCCACAGAGCCCTGATCTCAACATCATTGAGTGTGTCTGGGATTACATGAAGAGACAGAAGGATGTGAGGAAGCCTACATCCACAGAAGATCTGTGGTTAGTTCTCCAAGATGTTTGGAACAACCTAGCAGCCGAGTTCCTTCAAAAACTGTGTGCAAGTGTACCTAGAAGAATTGATGCTGTTTTGAAGGCAAAGGGTGGTCACATCAAATATTGATTTGATTTAGATTTCTCTTTTGTTCATTCACTGCATTTCGTTGATTGACGAAAATAAATGATTAACACTTCCATTTTTGAAAGCATTCTTTGTTTACAGCATTTTTTCACACCTGCCTAAAACTTTTGCACAGTACTGTACATTACTGATCGCCTAAAGTAATGTTCTAGATCAGAATGTAAAGCCTTTATAGTTACACTCAATTATTTCTCATTGTCTTTCTGTTAAAGTCAGTCACAGCATGAGGTTGTCTCTTGATGCTATAGGAGTGTCCTATTTAGGTCAGTACTATAAGCAGCTGGTCCACCTTATCCAACAAAGGCATATTTATGGGAAGCGGTTGTGCAGCCAGACCGCTTCAGACACATCAAACTCGTCTGTGGATTTTCATAAAGCCTGAAAATGACAAGCGCCGTTGAGGAGCTTTATCAGACATAAGCCTTTTCCCATGCCTGCTGCTTCTGAACTGAAACTCAAGACTCTCTTTGGCTAAGGCGTCCTTAGCCCCGGGGGTATTTTTAGACTGTGGGATTCAGGGTCATCAGTGACTTCTTTAAAGGGAAAAAATCTCTCAAATCCTCCCCGTCTCTGTATACCTGAAGGGTGATAAAGTTAGACTCCCTGTGTTTGCTTCTGATGTCAAGATCTGTTCCACATGCTTCAAAAACGATGGTCATAAAGTTTGCTTGCCGAGGCGCGATGCTTTGTTTACATCGCCGTTCAGTGAAGACAAAGAAGCTTTATGTAATTTTCTCTTACCCTCTACTAAAATCTATTCTTTCAAGATTTTCCCCATCGCCTTCACAGTGGGCTCTTAGGAAACATAGTCCATCAACAGAAGTTGAAATCATCAGGCTATCATTTTGACATGACAGTTTGGATATTTACTTCTTGGCCATACCCCTGGAACCAAAGGTCTCTCTTTGCTGTATGTGGTTTAGGGAATGGTAATGGAGTTCAGAATTATAGGCTGTCAGGGTGGAATTGCATTAATGCCGGGCACTGAGCGGCTGCTGCGCCTGATGAGGGTAAAGGGGTTAACTAGCCTGTCTCCTTATTTTTGTTCTTGGTGATGATTTGAGTGCTCTTGTGGACAGTGCGCTTTGATTGCATGTCTGATTTTCTGCTGGGTGAGAGCAGAGTGCTGGGCGGACGTGGGGTGGGAGATTGATGAAAAATTGACAGGGGAGAAGAAAGCATTTACTAGTGTACATACACACTGGCTCCAGTGACTGGCAACCTATTTTCAGATGAATACACTAGCGATCTACCTTCTTATAACATGTCTGTTGTCCATGACAAAGAAACAGGTTCCAATATAAGTGATGATCTGGGAATAAGTGTGCTCCATAAAGTCCACATCCTGCACTTGTGCCTGTCTCTTGTCTGCAGTAAGGCAACTTACAGCTACTCTTAAGCACACTGACAGTGTACTGTGTGCCATACACTTTAGTGAGCACATTATTAAATAAGAACTTATCATTCAGCCATAAATCCTGAATATATTACGTTGCGTGAGTGACTGAGTAAGAGAGAGAGGGATTGAAAGAACAAAAAGGCAGATAGTGGCACGATCCGTCCCTTTTAGGAGATAAGTATGTGATAGAGACTTGTCCTTTTGACGGGCACTAATTCCCCTGACACGACTCCACTTCGCACATAACTCACACGTCATGGTGGCATGACAGGCCACAGGGCCTTCGGGAGGAAACATCTGAAAGAACCATTTGAACATAAGACTTGCTGTTAAAGCCACCCCCGTCCACCCTCCGTAGTCAGGGAAAGTGGCAGTTTTAGCAGCGCCCAGTAGGATTTGGGTTCAAACGTCCATCCTTGAGAATGCAGTTGACCGTGTTTTCATTGAATGAGAAGGGTGTGACGGCTAGGCCAACCAGACATTGTTATGGCATTTTTTAAAATTGTAAAATGATTCACACCAACTTTGCCACTGAATTAACAATCTTTTGATTGTGCTAACTGGTCACTTTATTAGTTTATTTCTGTCTCCGAACTGGGTACTTGCCTAGAAGCTTCTTGATTGTGAAAATATTGATTTGTACTCTGACAGATTGCCAATATCGTAGTTGAAAGACAGCTGTTGAGTGAAGTCTGACTGGGTAAGTTGAAAAACGGGTGCTTTGGAGGCCTACATAGCACTAATGAACGTAGCCATGGAAAAGAACATGAGCTGAATTACGTAAATGTAAATTACTTGTACTATACTGAAGGTCCCTAGACTGCAACTCTTCCGTTACCATACCCAGTTTGTCAGGGCCACTCATTATCATCTCATTCTTTCAAATGCTTATGTGTCATATTTTCTGTAAAAGCAGTAATGCTGTTAGTTAATTTAGTTTAGTGGAATAGCTTTAAAAGCAGATCTTACACAAGTCTGTGGCTTATGTTACTATGTCAAAATTGTTACAGCTGTAAGTATGTTGGTTCACAAGTGGAGTTAGAAAGTGTTTCGTGACCATCTGTGACTGGGTCTTACTTTCTTGCTTTATATGCAAATAAATACATACATCATTTCTTGTTTTTAAAAGAGTGACCCACAGGAAAGCCTCAAACAGCTGCTACCAGACAATTTTCTCTTGGTGCATCATAGTATGACATCATTTATGATTATTTATTATAAGGGTAATGAATATTACCATCCATAATTACAAAAATAAATTAAACTTTTTACAACAAAGGACTGGTATGTGGTTAAGGTGATACTTTTTATGAGACAATGGGTGAAATGCAAAGACAAAGCAAGAGTGAGGGAGACTGATTGAGAAGGAGAGACCTTGGCATATGATGAGGTAGGTGTGTAATATACTGAGGGTAGCACTGCAGCCATGAGAGACTTTTGAGAACAAAAGAGGTGATAGACATAGATTGTGTGTGTGTGTGTGTGTGTTTTATGTGAGAGTGTGTTGGAGAGAGAGCGAGAAAGAAGCAGAGAGAGATGGAGGGAGTGTGAAGAGAGGGTGGTAATGGATTGGGCGGCACATCTCGGCACATGCCAGGCTTGTTTACTGACTTCTAGGCTCTTCCGAAGTATACCCGATTGTCTGGAAGCGGCTGCCCGCATCCCCCACTGCGGGCTCGCTTCTCAGCTGTCTCACTCTCACTCAGGAGATCTCTCTCTCCTCCTCCACCTAGTCTTCCACCCCCCTCCCCCCTTTCCTCCCCTCACTTGCTTTCTCTCTATCCCGTCTCACCTGAAGTCATCACACCTTCTGCTGACACGCTGTTTTCATTAAGCCTCAATCCAGCCCTCCGATGGCTTGCTGGAGGAACTTGTGTGGGCTCACACAAACGCTTGCACAGACAGAATAAAAAAAATGCTTCCTTCATTTGATCATTCATTCATACCTTCTATTATTTATTATTTTTAATTGTCATATTAACACAAATTTTCCCTTGGGACCAATTAGCTTTTATATAGGAAAAAAAATGTTATATGCATTTGTGTATGTTTTTTTGTGTGTTAGAGAGTTTGTGCTGTCTGCCAAAAAAGCGCCAATCCCCTATTGCTAAGAGGTTGCAGCCCTTTCATGAATAAGGCGGATCCAGCTGCCTTCTTTATGATTCCTTCATCCTTCCATCTCTCCCCCTGCTGAGGCCCCATACCTCTT
Source organism: Distichodus sexfasciatus (assembly GCA_032718565.1). Taxonomy (NCBI): domain Eukaryota; kingdom Metazoa; phylum Chordata; class Actinopteri; order Characiformes; family Distichodontidae; genus Distichodus; species Distichodus sexfasciatus. Next base: position 734,220 of record JAVGVS010000162.1, on the reverse strand, counting down.
CTTTTATTCATTCCCTATATCTTCCTGCTTGGATAATGCCATTTAGTGATCATTTCAGTGCTGGCAACAAAGACCGGGATTGCCTATTAGATATAAAAGCTAACTTTCTGTTGAGTGTGTGTCTTTGTGCGTGTGCAGTAACCTTGAATAGTGTGTGTGTGGGTGAGAGGAAGCAAGAAAATTATTTTGCTCCCTGCATGGACAGTCCTGTACCTTATTCTTTAGCTCTCCATTTTCTCCATCATACTTTACGTTTTTCTTCACAAAAAGGTTGGAATAAATATCAGGGATGCACCAAAATGAAATTTTTGGCAGAAAACCAAAACACCGAAATAAATTATTATGCACATTTTATGTACCATTGTTGTTATGGCTGGGACTGTGTGTTCTCACCTCACTAAAGTCAAGGCATTGCAATTGCGTGAATTAATATTTATGCTTCAAAGAATAAATCAATTACAGAACATATTACAGAAAATATTTATTTAGCATTGAATGCTGACACTCCAACAATGTACAAAATCTAATAAAATAAAATGTTTTACTTGGCCCCACACTTGAATAGCCTACAGGCCTATAACGGTATGCTGAAAGATTGTAAAATTAAATATCTTCTCTCATAAAACACAACATGCATTAAAGTGCATCGTAACATTGCACAACAAATGTGAAGTTATTAATAAATTATTGTTTATCATTATTTGTTTTAGCTTTATGTAGTATAAAAGCACTGAAACTGTACATGTAATACTACAAATAGTAAGAACAGTGTCTGTTTAACTTTGAGCCAGTTTGGACTCATTTTGGGGTATAAAATTAGCTGCTTTCAGGCTTTCTGGGAAATACCTTCCCACAGTCCCCCAGTGTTCGATGCGGGTCTACGTGCCTGAAATAATCACTAGAAATGAACTATAAATGGCTGTATTTTGAGTAGAACGCTGGTTGTTTTTGATTTTTTTAGTTAAAATGTGAGTTTTGTCTGAATTTGTGGCGTTCCACGTAATAGCTGTGAGCGCTCAAATTCACTTGTGCGTGTGTTTACACAGCTGACCGCGAGCTGTATAATAAACATTCTAATAAGAAAGCTATCGAAGTGGGCTATCCAATTCCTATTTCTATACCTTGACTACTGATAAGACCACTTTGTAGACAGTGAGTTCCATCACAGCTAGAGTCCAGTGGATGGAAATCTATCGTAGGGACCGAATATCTACCTTTCTGCAACAAATTTCTGGTGCAACCCTAGTAAATATACATCTCTGTTAATGCTGCACTAACAAAGCATTTAAAATTTGTGGCTGTCATACAAAATAGGCCCAGAGAGAGACTGAGAGGTAATAACATGTTTAGAAGGAGGATTAGATGGCATTTATGTCAGAATGAATTGGCCGGTGTTGTGATTGCTCTGGGAATGCTGATGGACACACTGATTTTGGGCTCTTTCATTCATCACGTGTGCTATTTATCTTTATCACCTGAAGAACAAAGGGATCTTACTGTGATCACTGGTGTTTTATTTTGGTTTTGCTAATGAGATCACAAAGCTGAGAGGTAGTGAAATTAATGCAATTAGTACCCTTTTTAGTGTAGTGATTACACCACCTCTTCTGCAAAAAACAGTTGCTCAGGATCTTAAAATAATAAGTAATAATCCATGTCACTAAGTTAATTGAAAAATATTTTAATGTTTCAAACCAGTTTGGCAAACCATTTTAAAATTAGGAGTTTTGACTAGCATCAAACCAGAAATGAACCATGTAAAAGTTTTGGTTGGTCTGCTTGTTTTCTTCTATTAAGTTGGCCTAAGGGTTAGCGAACTTAATATAGAGACAGTCTTCCAGTTAACACATCTGTCTGGCCATATTGCTGTGTTCAATCACATGGTGGACTCCATTAGGACACGAGAGGTAATATGTGCATCAATTTATCAGCCCAGCACTTTATATTGGACGGAAATGTGTTAATCATGTCTGAGAAAAGTGGAGCTGACAGGTTTGATCACAGGAAGACGAACTCATTACTCATTAATCCTCAGATCAGCCACAGTGTTATTTTGGCCATATTACAAATTACACATTTCTAAATCGAACCTTGACCAGACACATTTGAATTTCTGTCCAGTTGGAGAATGACATAACAATGTACATATAACTTTTTAGAGATAGACAAAAAGGTATGCTTTGAACACTCAATGTTCAATGAGTTGCACTGAGTAATGCTTTAGTCTGCATTTATCTGTCTGTCATTCTGTCTGTCTATCTATCTGCCTTTTTTGTAACATTCTTTTTCTGTTACTTTTTTTATTCCAAAGTTCTCTTAGTCATTGCTATCACATTTCACCAAATTACCTCAAACATCTAAACTAATTCCGCCAACATTAGCTGTCCTTTAAATGAGCTATTCAAAAGAGCAAAAGCAGACGTGTTCCACTGATTCTCTTCTGCAAATATATTCAAGCAGCAATAATCTGTCCTCAAAGATTCCACTGGCCTGGTGGTGAAACAGGGCTAAATTAATTTAGCGACAGTTTAATAAATGCAGGGAGACATATGAGACACTGTGAGGCATTTTTAATGATATGAGAACAGAGAGGAGGGGGAGGAATATGTGCAATCCCTCTCCACAGATTGAAGAACAGACAGTCAGGCTCAGAGCGATCAGTGGGCCACTTTGCAGCTCAAATTAATTACAGTGACAGAACTGCGCTCAGGTCGGCCTGTGGCTCAATCTCACAGATCACTCCTAAGACTCCCGCGATGTACTTTTAAGATCCATTTGGCCTTTACAGTACGCCACAAATTAGGCTTCTGTGTAACAAGTTCTTCATAATTGCACTTCATTTAGGTCATAAAGTCAACTTCTTTGGTTTCTTCCTTATATTAAGTTTGCTACCCATCCTGAGACTCTCATCATTTTCATTCTTAGTTCTTTCTCTGCTTTGATATTTCATATTGTGTTGAAGTTGTTAATTGATGATTTGAATTATATTTTTTGCAGTGGTATTTTCCATGTTAAACAGCAAAATTGTTCGATACAGACTTGGTGCATCATGGTGGCTACTTGCTGATTATTGCTGGTTACATGATGATCATACTGTATAGTGTAACTTAAGAATTCCATAATGTAACTTAACAAAAGGGGGCGGCACAGTTAGCGCTGCCGCCTCACAGCGAGAAAGTCCTGGGTTTGATCCTGGGGTCGGCCGTAGGGCCTTTCTGTGTGGAGTTTGCATGCTCTCCGGTTTTCTCCCACAGTCCAAAAGCATGCCATATAGGGTAACTGGCAACTCTAAATTGGCCCCGTAAGGTGAGTGTGATTGTGTGAGTGTGTGTGCCCTGCATTGTGTTGGCGCCTGCCCAGGGTTGATCCCCGCCTTGTGCCCGTAAGTTCCTGGGATAGGCTCCGATCCCCCGCGACCTTGGTTGAGATCAAGCAGTTCGGACAAAGAATGAGGGAACTTAAGAAAAGGTAAACCAGCTCTATGAATGACACAGATTCATGCATAGATCCATGATTAGGATTAGGAGCAATTGTAAAGATTTCTATCTGGTGTGCAGAAATGTAGGGATTTAATACTTTTTAGCATGGTATGTGTTTATGTATGATCATGTTAATTTCATGTTATTATGTAGCATTATGGATTATGTACACAGAATGACATCTGGATACAGGCCACCATCAGTTTGATAGAAAGATGGAAAGTTTGAGTGGTCAGTCTTAACCCACCCCCCCATTTCAATATGCCTCTCTGTACTCTACTGAGCCAGCAGTACAGCATGACACCACTCTCCAATTCTGTTTTAAAAATTCAGTGAGGGGACACGCTAGAAATTCCGTGGAGGCTGTTTCAAAGATGCTCTGGAGAGAGCTGAGAGGAGCAGAATGCATGTTTCTCAGTTTCCTCTAGTCTCCACACACTGTAAGAAAGAATGAGTGTTGCTTGAAGTTGAGATTAATTCTTCACCTGGGCTGGCTCAAGCTGATATTGCAGTGCTGCTATTATATTTGTACCTATAAAACCAAACTTTGGGTCACTGACAGTTGTACTGTGTTATTAACTGAAAGGCACCTTTTCTCTATTCTGGTCGTCAGCTTTGGTGGTAGTTGCGTATAAAACAAGAAATTGTGCTGTTTAAGGAAATATTTTATTGTTGTTCATGATAAATATCGATTTTTAATGAAAAGTGTTACTGATGTTTTGTAAATAACTAAGAGAGTTAATACATTTCTTTATGGTTAAAGTTTGCTGTTATAGGCAGTATACTAAGCATAGACCAATAGAAAATGTTTACCCAGATAATACAAGTGTGTGTGTGTGTGTGTGTGTGTGTGTGTCCTGCAGTCCATTGTAATTCTTCCTTATCAACACACACTGCACTGCTGTTTCACCTGAATGCGCCTTTTGTCTGCTTTGCAACCACAACTGTCTGTGGCTTTTGTGGACTGAGTGGCTCCATGTGGCCCTTAAGGGAACAATGAGGGCTTGTCTGAAAGCTTGATTTAGCAGTTAGCCTCCAGAGACACCACACTTCTCTAGCAGGAGATGCATACGTGTATGTGGGTGGCCGCACGAGTGGATAAGCCCTCTGAAATGCGCTGACCTTTCTCTTACCAAACCCATGACAGATTTCACTTCGCAGCTGCCTCAGGGACAATTACGCATCTTTCTGCTTTCGTCCTTCTCGTCCTCTTCACATTTCCCTCTGTGTCTCCCTCTGCTTCCTCTGTGTCTTCAGCCTTTTCTGTGTTGTCTTCGTAGAAGGTCAGCTGCCTAGATATGTATTGAATTTCCCTTATTGTAAATGAAAACTTGTGTGTGGCAGGTTCTGGTGTTTGAAGAATGCCAGAAAATCCACAGTGACCTCCACCATATGTTTAAATTAATGCTTTTCTTTGACCTTAAAGCAGCACCCCCTCTGATATTTATCACATTTGACATGCACTTTTCTAGCAGTTTCTGTTTAAAAAAAACTGACTTGTGAAAAAACTGCAAATTTGATGTCAATGAAGATTTGAACAAAAATGGCAAATATCTGAGAGAGTCCCTGGAGATCATTCCCAGTGAGAAGAATGCTGTAATGCACCATCTTGTTACATCATGTTGGATAAAGAACCAGGCAGGATGCTGCTGTGAGTTAAGTGAAAATATTGAAACAAAATAAAATGGACTTAAACATAAAATAGAGGATAGGAACACAGAACCAGTGGAAAAAATCAGACCCCCACGACGATATATCCATGCGTTTTTGCCTTCCATTTACACTGAAAACGATTATTTTCGAAACCTCCGGCCAAAGTGAAGATTTGGGAAACCTCTTTTTACGTCTGCATGTAGACAGAGGAAAACAGAATTTGACATTTGCATACAGGAACAGGAAGTCGTGTCATTCGGCTTTATGCTTCTCGTTACACTGCCATCTATAGGTTTGGCATGCTCATAATAGCTCTTGACCGCTTATTTATGCGGATTCGTGTAAATAAACACTTTTTGGAAAACAATCTGGTGTGAACAAGGATATTATTGAAAACGGAGAAGAGGAAATAGCTGTTTCTGTAAATACCCGGCTATATGTAAATGTGGCCTCAGAGAAAAGAGAGAGAGAGAGAGAGAGAGAGAGAGAGAGAAATTATGACACTTTTAAGGATTGACTGAAAAAAGCAGTCTTTATGCTGCTGATCATAGACGTCCGTCATCTATGAGTGATGAGGGTCTAGTGGTTAGGCAACTTGCCTACCTCCAGCAGTACCATCCCTGAGCAAGACCCTTAACCTGAAATTGCACCAGGGCGACTGTCCCTGAAATTAAGAAATGAAAGTCATTCTGGATAAGATTGTCTGCTAAATGCCATTAATGTAAATGCATAGTAGATGTTTGACTAACCAAAAAATATATAGATTTGTATCAGAGCGTTCAATAGTGATGGGGAAGCTGTTGTTGTTGAAGACTATGAAGGAGACTGCACCTTTTCTCTGTTGGCATTTGCAAAAGAAAAAAGGCACACATGCACCCATGTCCAGACCTGTCTATACAGAATTGATATGGTATGCTGTATGTAATATTCACACAATAATGAAAAAGTAGAAAGAGGTTGTGGCAATTTCAGATGTACTATACTGTTTTTGAGTCAGAACAGCACCTGTTTATTTTCAAGCAGATGAGATTCATGCTTATACTTGCTTCTTGGAAAAAAATGAGTCTCTCCTTTGCTCTAACTCCTCAGACTTTTGTTCAAGAAAGGGAACAATAAAACCTCATTCAAAAAGTTCAGGAATAACTATAAAGAAGGAATACCATCCAATAATAATAGCCAATCCACTAGTATGGCTAGGAGTTAATGAAAACCAGGGGAACCAAGCAGCCCCCGGCTTTCATTTGTTGTTGGTCATGTTAACATCTTGAGTGGAGTATTCCTTTAAAGAGTTGAGGTGTTCATGACTTAATCTCTCTCTCTCTCAGTATGTTTAAAATGTTCAGTCCTTTAATTCTCCTTTAATTTCCTATCCAGTCAATCACTAAACCATAATTATTTTTAATCTGTTAATTAAAAACATGGAGAAAGTCAGTACTCTCTCAGAGAGGCTCTTCGACAAAGCTAGGCGCTATCTGAAATCCCCAGTGATTGCTTTGAGATAATGGTTGCGGCACGAAGATTGCAGAATATCTTCTTTGTCTTTGAAAATAAGAAAGCAATCAGACAGCTACCTATCCTTCTATATCGGCTCTGTGCCCTCATTATAAGAAAAGGTCTTAGTCTTTCTTTTCCTCCACAGATATTGTCCTCTGTCCCAGTTTCAGTCCCTCACTCTCTCTCTTTCTCTCTCTCTGACAGTTATAGAGAAGGAGAAGGCCGCTTATTACCTCAATCTCAGCCCAATCAAACCGAAGGAAAAATGGGAAGATAGTGGGTGGACGTGTATTTTTTTCCTCCCTTCCAAAGTCTGTACCTTTCCCGCCAAGGGAATCGAAATCTTCTTTCTCACTTCTGACAAGAACAATGTTTGAATGTGGCTAACTGTCCCAACCCTCCTTTCACCTGCTTTCCATCGTTCCTCCCAGCTCTTGTCCGCACTCAGGCTGCTCAAAGGCCTGCCGCTCAAAGGCCTGAGTGCGACTTTTCCCATTACAGTTGTTTTAGGTGAGACAGGAAGGATTCCAGAGGGAAGTTTCATTCCACAAGGGAGTGCTCGTTAAAACCAGCTCTCCGCACCCAGACATGGAGCTAACCAACTCGATTCCCTCTCTCAAACTCTCTAATAGGTAACACTGCAGGCGGAGTTTGAAAGTGAAGAGCAAAAGAACTATGATTTTGTTCAGTGTGTTGACACTGTAGTATTGCAGTACTTGCACTGATCACTCATTATTTAAAATATAATTTCTGAATCTATTTTAGACATAAAGAAAGGATTTGCACTGTGATCAGAAGGTCGCAGGTTTGAATCCAGGACCGGTAAAGTTCCTGGATTCCACTGAGGTACTCATGAACAAGGTGCCATCCCAAAGGAGCGGGCGAGAGAGAGAGGTGAGACATGGTATCAATAATGAGATGGAACTCTGTTCCCATGCCCTGAGTCAAGGTACGATTTGAGATCTAACATTTAATTCAGAACAGCGTCAACCTACAGCATCAACAAGTGCAATTATATGTCTTGCAGTCAGACAGGGTTACACTTAATAGAGTGAGTGTGTGTGTATATGTGTTTGGGTGTGCACGACTGTGTGTTTGAGTATCACATTACCCATCTTTCTCCTTAGCATTGCCGGATATTACATTAGCATACAGTCTGCTGGCTTATGGGTAATCAGCATGTGAAGCAACTTCAAGAGCCATTAACTAATTATAGTTATGGCTTTAAACATCCACAGTTACATGGCAACCCTACCATTAACTACACACACCTTATACTTTCCTTTGGCTTAAAAGGTGTCTTTGCACAGAGAGTTGTGTGAATTTCTTTACACAGAAAGGGAAACATGCCCTGAACATATAGGTATCCATGACCACAGTCGCCTGTCTTCCCTCCCTTCCTGCTGTTTTGGTAGGAAAGAGAATCTAATGGAGGGATTTGGTCATGTAAGATGTGCTGGTCACGTTTCTACCCCCGAGACTCCGATTTCCACCCTGGATAACAGCAAAGAGCAATCACTATCATCTGGGAGGGGGAAAAAAAACAACATCCAGCCACAAAACAGGATAAATGTCTCCCAGAATTCCCATTTTTTCCTTGCTGGCCTCAGAACAATTCGGCCGAGTTTGATAAATGATGAGCCTATGGGCTCAGCGACATTTTGGTTGTCTTGGGGTATTCTTGTACCCAAAAGGCTTTTTAATGAAAGATGGTTCGTGGTCCGAAAGCCCCAACTCCTTTCCTCCTTTTCCTAAAAGTGGTTGACCACCTTCTAAAATGAGCAGGAGTGTCATTGTTGTTAGTTGGGCTGCTAGTTTATACTCTAATTTGGAAAAGCAATAACAAATATTGAGATTTTTTCTTGGACTAATGTGATAAACAACTTAAAGAAAAATGTTCAGTTCAGTGCTGCTGTCTGTATTGAATTTTACCAGCTATATTCCCTTTGCAATGGTGTCATTGGCACAGTGATTAGTGATTGATTTCTGCTGGCTCATGCACACAGTAGGGAAAGGCAGCTGTTCCACAGGGCATTTGACAGTTCAGGATGTATGTGAGTGTGTGTGTGTACTATGTTTTTATGCGTTGTGGGGGCCTTTTTGTCCCCTAAAATCACTTTTGTTCATTTTTTTATGGCTTTGTGGGGACATTTGAGAGGTCCCCATTTCTGTAAAATGACTTTACAGAAAACGTACATATTTTGTTTGAGAAACTAAAAGAGGTAAAAGATGTGCATTTGGTCACTGAGGTTACGGTTATAGTTAGGGTTAGGATTAGCTGTAGAATTATATATATATATATATACATATGTATATGTGTGTATATATATATATATATATATATATATATATATATATATATATATATATATATATATATATATATATTAATCGATTCTTTTTGTCCCCTAAAATCACTTTTATCTGTTTTTTGGGCTTTGTGGGGACATTTGAGAGGTCCCCATGAGGAGAAATGACTTTATAGAAAATGTGCTTGTTTTATTTGAGAAACTAAAAGAGGTAAAATATGTGCTTTTGGTTACTGAGGTTAAGGTTAGGGTTAGGATTAGGTGTAGGTGTAAAATTATGTACTTTAGTTATTATGGGAGTCTATGGAAAGATCCCACAAAGACAGTAATACAAGACTGTGTGTGTGTGTGTGTGTGTGTGTGGGAACTGGGTTATGGTAGTGATGCTTCAGAAGGAATCCTGTGCAGGTATGAAGTATATGTGTATTGTGTGTGTAATTGTCTGTGTGTGAGTGTGTTTGTGTGTCTTGTATTTGCCGGCACGGCTTGATCGATATCACTTGACGCTACGTTTTTAGCCCCTTGTCAGTTTCTTGATTCAGTGTGGCCAGTGAAGTGGAAGCCATAGATCATGGCTGACCTGCCTTTGTAACAGGCCTGCGTGTGTTTGACAGTGTAAGTGTGTTGGTGTATGTGTGTTCAGCTCTCGTGTAAAACATACATTGATAATAACAGGAAAGCATTTCACTTGTGCAAACTTAAATAATTTAAAGAACTTTATTTAAGAGGTGTAATTAGGTTTAGGCACAGTCAGTGGAACTGCTCATATAGAGATTACAATTTAAAATTGTGTGTGTGTGTGTTTGTATGTAGGAATATTTTTGATTGTGTGTGTGTTTGTAAGATAGTCCTAAATCACTGTAAGTCTAGACGTTGTGTCACTAGCTCAGGGTTTCATGCTTTGTAGCTTACAGATAGAGAAGCTGAATAGTGCACTGGGCTGGTTTCCAGCACAGGGTCATTATCCCCTACACTATTCACTCTGCTCCCTGCCAAACACACTTCACTTTGACTAGGGCTATCTCTCTCTCTTTCTCTCTTTAGTAGTAATGCTACGTTCCATCTCTGCTACTCCCTTAGCCTCTCTCTCCCTTTAAACTCCCGCTTTGCGGTCAGCCTGTCAGTTATATTGGTATTATCTTTGACCATATGCCCAAGTCGGTACCAGCTGGGAGTTGGGTTATCTGTGAAAGCCTGTGTGTGAGAGTGTGTGTGTTCTCTTTCAGGAATTGTAGGCCTTAACCTAATTTTCCTCCCCATTCTTTTGTCTTTCATCCTTCTGTTAACCACTCAAATTTGTGTGTAGCAGTCCATCGTAATACCCTGGAATACAAAACTTTCAGTACAATGCACTTGATGAATTGAACAATATTAATCCTGAAGTCCAAAAACATTCAATATAGAGAGAGTAAATCAGTATTAATTAAATAAATAAATTAATAAAGTGTTAAAAAGTGTTATCTTTAAGGGCTGGTGTCCACCAAAAACATTTTATGAGCTGAGAGCTGTCAAAACCTCACTTCCAGAGCACTTTCTCTGCACTTCTCTCAGCACTTGTTTTTGCTAAGTTAGGAAAAGCGTCATCAGGCACTTAAACATTCGTTCCTATTTAATGTAAACATTGTAGCATATTCCTTTGAGATCAGTAGCTTAGCAGACATAAAAGATATTATCTGTACAATGGAGAGAAATCGCATCTTGGCATTAGTGGCAGCGCTTGAACTAGTTAGCTTCTCCAGCTGCTCCAGATACGCCACCATTGTTGTTAGTGAGTTCTTGACTGTGTTTGTCCCTTACCTTCGTTGATTTTGAATGGCTAGCAAGAGAGAGGTATATACAACAAAATGTGACCTATTTATTTGACCCATCTGTAAAGGAGCTGTGAGCAGCTAACGAGAACATCGCCCAAGGAGCAGGGCTTGGGGATGTTACCTTGCTTATGAGTACCTCAGTGGTAACTTTACCAGTCGTGGATTTGAACCTGCGACCTTCTGATCATGGGGCAAACACCCTACCGTTACGCCACCAACTGCCCCGACACGCATAGGATTTGTATTAACAATACAGTAGGTGCTGCCAGCGCAAAAAAACATGTTTGGTGAACACAGGCCCTATTGTTCCTTAAAAGTTACTGTATCCACTGCGGTTTGTAAACTTACATATACATACAGTATATCCATTAAATATTAGATATACATTTTCACTGTGTAAATAACTAACATGCACAAGCTGCCCTTTCCATAAAGTAATGTATTGGTCATTTGTAATACGGAAAGAAGTATTTTATGAGAAAACACGAGGGACAGTACTCATACATTATTTAGTGACTTTTTTCTTTCATTATAAAATCCTTGCCTAAAGACCAAGAGGCCATAGGTTCAGATCCAGCTCTGTTGTAATATTAATAAGCCATCTAAATGCAGCAATTATAAATGATTTCTTGTATAACACAACTCCAACCCCAAATAATACTTTTTGTTTGTATGATAAAATATCATAATATAATCTTGCAAAAGTACTGAGAAACATAAGCACAGATAATTCAAATAAAGTAGTTTTTCAATTCATTTTGTATGGAAATTCTTCTTGGTATGACACATGAGAATCGACATGTTTATTAACTGTTATGACATAAAACATTTGTTTCCCTGAACTACAAGCCAGAATTGGCTTTGCTCTATTTGGTCTTTATTTGGTTCTCCTGTTCAGAACCATATTTAAGCTCCCCTGGTTTGTCTGTTATTTGTCCTACCACAGTGTACTGTATATGTGAGTTCTTAGCATTTCTTTTTATGATCTTGCCTGGATGGGTCTTGCCAGACGTTTGACCAGGAGGACACCAATGACCTTGTTGTTGAGTCCCCAGTTTTCCTTTCCTGGACCACTTTTGGTAGGTTCTGATTTCGGCAGATCAGGAATTCCCACAAAAGCTGCAGATTTAGATATGTTCTGTGTACTAACTACGCTAATTTGACAGCCATTGTCAAATCAGTTTGCTCATAATTTTAAACTTTGAATCTAAATGTTTACTTGCTGTCTAATACATCTAACTCACTACCAGGTGCCATTGCAAGGAAATCAGTCTTTTTCTCTTCATATATTTTCTTTGTGTTTATTATTTTCTACATTGTAGATTAACACTGAAATAATCAAAATGATGAAGGAACACAGAACTATACAGTAAATAAAAAAGTGTTAAACAAACCAGAATATGTTTTATGTTTTAGATTCTTCAAAGTAGACACCTTTCATCATCCAATAAAAAACAACAACATTAAATTAGAAAATGCTAGAATCTAAACTTTTGACTGGTTGTATGACGTGAAAATATAGGGGACATCCTTTACTATATTTTTATTTTGCAAAATATGGCATAGCTTGCTGTATGGTGCCTGGAGAACCATTTCACTTTGGGAGGTGTTGGAATACGATGAGGAGAGTTCTGTTTGGAGCACAGGCTGCAGTGTCCGATTCTCTCCAGAGAGCGAGGAGGACGAGGGGGGTGGTTTACGTCTGCCACTTTTACGGTTTGTGTGGAATGGTGCGGAAAACAGCTTGCTAAGTGGAAATTCAGGGATTTTAGGCCATGAATATCAAGTCTGCTAGAAAAAAACCCGGCATGTCTGTCAAACGACTTTAGTAAAGAGGAAACATTGTAGTACATATTCTGGTAAAATGATTCTGGTCTATGGCTATTACTCTATGGACAGTGCCAAGGGGTACTAGAAACAGCAGTAGTAGTCTATAGCTTAAACTGCATAGTTCAAGTTGTCTTAACTGTTGCAAATTGAGGTGTATTATTTATGTAGACTTTGGCAATGCATGTGATGCTTTTTACTCTTGCAGCTAGTGCCAAAAACATGTAGCTCACAACACAAATTGTTACAGCCTTTTGTTCTTGTGGTGAGTTGTGTTTTGCGCTACACTATGTGTCGCTATGGCACTGAGGTGATATGCGCGTGCACAGGGCACAGCTTTTAACAAGTTCTCAGTTTTTGCCATGTCTTCTATTGGTGACAAATAAGGCTGAATATTCTCTACTAGCTCCAGAAACAGCTTCATTATTGTTGAACAGGATCCTTTGCCTTTTATAAGTTCTTTTGCAGTGAGATGAGCAACAAAATGAGCATATTTTTTACCTGAATGCTTTGTAGCAAATATTGGCATTTTTCTGATGTGGAATTGAGGTACTGTTTATTGTATACCCCGTTCAGTGTGTTATTAGTCCTCCTGTATTTCTATCTCGCAGTTTTTCTCTTTTTCTCAGTCCGTGTCATTAAGCGTGCCATGACCTTGATGTCTCTGGGAAATGTATCTGCTTTCATGTAAACTCCCATGCCTTCGTGGGCTTTTTCTTCTTCTGTATTGCCAATAATAAAGGCAGCTTTGGTCCATCTTGCCGCAACCTGATTGGAATCCTCGACTGTGAGCCCCCCCAGGGCTGGTAAATGCCACCCTTTGTTCTCCTTAGCAGAAATGAAGGAGGTTTAGAGTATGTTTTTGTCCCGGACTGTTCTCATTTGTGAAATGATAAGAATTTTTGCCTTTTCCCTCCTTTTTTGTTTGGTGCTCAGAAATGCCACCGCGCTCTGTCTCAATCTCGAACTGATTTGTGGCCCAATGTTGGGCTTTGTGGTCTCTGAATGTCATCTCTGCAGTTTTATTTTGATGTACGTGTCTGCTTTTACAGTCTCTCCTAAATGCCATGAAGGCAAATCCTGAAAAAATGGTGAAACAAAAAGGCCAAAATAACAATAAAACATTCTGCTATTTGCTTCCTGAAATAGTCTCTTTGGGCAGTTTTTCTGAGATGCAGTCCACCTTTGCACTAAATGAGCACCAGATCATTATGAAACTAATTGACATTGTTTCACACTACTGGCATTCAAGCTTTTTTTTTTGCTCAAGATGTTGTTCCCTTAAGCACTTTAAGTGACTTTTTTAAAAAACAATATATAAATGAACTCCATCAGCAAACAGCGCCTCTAAATTGTTACATTGAAATTGAAAAACAATATCCATGTTCTAGTCAGGACAATAGCAACACATTTGGCTACTTTAGCAACACTTTAGCCATTACACCCTCAGACAGGTTTTGAGACATCAATGAACATGTGCACATTGTATGGGGTGACAATGGTAATATGATGCACTCTTTATAGAAGGGAAATAATCAATTTCAGCTATTCCCTTCTTTTGGGGCAGATGGTAGTGTAATGGTTAGGGGGGTACTCATGAACAAGGTACCATCCCCAAGCACTCCCAAGCTCCTTCACAGATTGGTCAAATGCAGAGGTCACATACTTTGCTGTGGTGTGTTCACAATGACAAATAATCACTCACTTTCTTTTCATTTTGAAAAACTACTAACATTAAAGGGTATTTTATCTGAATTAATTCCAGACTCAATATAAGAAGTTTAGCTGAAAGACTGCAGCAAGATTGTTCAGTCCTGTGAAAAATTCTGTATAACGTCTGATAGAGTGTCTTTCAAATCTTGGTAAAAGAGTTGCTGGAATGAAGAACGCTCATGAGCCTTTATGCAGCGTAGATGCTTTGATTGAAAAGCTATTTTTTGCCGTCTGAACTTTACGCTGAAAGTGTATGTCTATTAGTTTCTGCCAAATCCTTATATGTGACCCTCCACGGCAAAACCAGTCGCTTGTCGCAACGGAGGTTTCTGAGAAAAACGAGTGTTTATGTTCCATGAGGTTAAATTTTGGATTTTTTGGTTTTAGTGTTTTGAAACAGTGGAAGGTCTATACTGTACTGTTGTGAATGAATTTTGCTGAAAAACTTCCCCTTTCCATCCTAAAAACGTGACTTTCTTGAGGTGAGGAATTCAATTCCAGCAGAATGTTAAAAGTTTCTGTTTTGACCGCTCTACTTCAATATTTACTGTAAATCCACTGGTTGACTAGCGTGAAGATATTTCTCCGGAATCCATCTTCGTCCACCGAGTTCAGTTAACCTAACGTAGGTAGGCTATCCGTGTGGCTGTGAATGCAGCGTAGGCTACCGTAAATACAAACGTAGCCGCAACCGCACCAAGCGTCTGTGAGTGCTACGGCGATAGTCAACTTCAAAGGCAGATTTCTCTGTTTCTCACTTGCCGTGACAGGAGAATCCCGACTCCTTTCAATGTTGACATCTCAGTCATATGTCATCCGATTCATTCGATATAGGTATCGTTTTGAAGGTTTCATGAAAACATAATAACTCAATTTTGAAAATTTGCGACAAGCGACTGGTTTTGCCGTGGAGGGTCACATATATATGTGTTAGACAGAGATGGATGTAATTTCATATATTTAACTGATGTTGTTTGTGAATATATTGCATCAGAGGGAATGGATTCTCATACTTTTGCTGGCTGTTTTAATGAACACTTTGGTATGTTAATGTACAGGAGGCTGCAAAATCTCAAACCAAAAACACAACCTTTTCGATATACATGCTTACAATTGCTAACTTGTTCTTATTCATGTTTAGACACTTAATTAATCTTATCTAACGTTATTTAAAGAGAATTAATGTAAAGAAATCTCTGAAATTGCTAATAAAGGTAATTTATATCAGTCATTTTGAATATGTATTTTTGACAGTGTTCGATGTTGAAATTAAAGATGAATTCTTTCATGATTGAATAATCATCCATAGAGATTGACTTCGTGAATAAAAATTCTTACATGAAAGGGTTAGTCAATGATCAAAGCAATTGTTATTTGCAGCCCTACGCTTGGCAAATCAGTGCCTTTGTTTGGTCTTTGATATTTCTCGTAAAGGGGTCTTAATTACCACAGGGTATTATATATACTTTTATATATATACTGCATAAGTATATCATGCAGTATACAGTGAAGACTGCAAGCTGAGTCTATGTTGAAAATCTGGCATTTCATTCATTTAATAAAACAAAAATGAAGCAAATTAGTGTTGGGACTTTTAACAGCAGAAAAAAAAACTTTTATGATTCTGGGTAAAATCATTCTAGGTACTTTATTCATTCTTGACATTTATACTTTGCCAAAACTAGATGTACTAAATGTAGACCACCGTCGGACAGATCAGAAATAACCATCAGCGGACCAAAAATAAAGTTTACACACAGAGAGCAGCTGCACCATCACATATAGAAAATGTGCATGAAGTCACACATTCAAAATACACACTAAATACCATTTAATGAAAGATTAGTCTTAACAATCAAAATGCAAAGCTCACATTTTTATATTTCCTCATACGTTGTCATATTTCCTTTTAAGATAAATATATATTTTTTAAAAAATATGTTTGCTTATGTTAACAAAGGATCTGTCCCAGAAGGTGCTCTTAGACCTGCTAATAAGTGCACAGAGACAGAGTCTTTACAAGTACCTTGCTAGAAGCAAATTGTAGAGAGAAATAAAATGGAAGTGAGTTTCAGAAGAGATACACGAGGACTGCAGGAAATCTAATTATGCAAAGAGGAAAAGCAGCACATTTTTAGCAAAAGCATTTTTTCAAAGAAGTTTGCCTCTTTTTAGCATGTGCACCTAAGTTTTTGCCTTTATGGGGATTGCTTTTTAAACAGCACCCTTTGTAGCCATTTTTGAATATACGTGTGCTTGGTGTGGGCCTTTTTTGCCTGATTTACTAAATCCAATTAGGAACAGATGTGTGAGGACTGTGCTAAATTACACTGTCAGCGCAGAGTCTCTATTGAAGATACTTTTTCATCTATTCGACTTAGCCCCCGTCTGATAAACCAGCCTGGCGGGTTTTGCTAATCAGTGCAAAAGATGAGGGAGAGTGCTTTACCACCTGATGTAAAATTAATTAATTGCATCTTTGCTTCTAAAAGCTTTTCTTGGCTGTCCTAAATGGATGTACATCTGCACTTGATTTTTAAAAAATGCCCCATATCAACAACCCACAGATCAACAACCCATCAAATGCAAGTTCAGGGGGGAAAGCAGGCGGGAGGTGGCGGGTGGCGAAATTCCTCAACCCAGACGCCTGTCCTTTTAATCTGATTTCCGATTGGCCGATTTGCAGATTTGCATCGGCGCTCGCGTCCGCAGCGTGTCGGTAATGACACTTCCATTATTGATTTTCTACTTATCAGATTATCGTCACGTCTCTGGGGGGGCGGTTTCGTGCCGCGGCCTATAACGGAGCACATCAGTCTGCCGAGCGCTCATGGGGAAAGGTCAGTGAGGCGAGAACTGGCATGATTTAAAAGGGTTTGGGCGAGTCGTGCCACTGCTGACGGGTCTCCCTGACTGCATGCCAGTCAAATCGCATTCGGGGCGACGGACAGGACGGCACAAGGCTGTTTGCTGTTTTGTTTTTTTTTTTTGCCTCAGTGGAAGTGGTAGGGGGGAAGTGGGCGTGCGTGTGTGTGTGCGTATGCATGTGTGGTTATCAGGGCATAGGGAGGCTGACAGCTCCGTATCATGAAGCTCCATTACACACCCGGGACGGGGAGCATATGTGCTTTGGCTCATGGCTCAGCCGCCAGAGCCATTTCACTTACTTTTTTGTTATGTTTTCCCCCCGTGCGGTTATAATCAGGAGTTATTATATATTTAATACCCCACCCTTTTACACAGCACCCCCAACATTGTTTTATTGTCTGGCTGTACTGCCAACGTATCATCAATTAATGAAGGTTGAAACTGATAATTGAATACTCACTTGGAATTATAAACAGAAATAAATGACAGTAACCAAATCCCCCCCTTGCCTCTTCCTCTCTCTTTCTTCCTCCTCTCATTTACGCCTGTGGACAAGGTGAAGTGCTGAGGGATTTGGGAATATACAGTGTTTAAAATGTGTAAAGTGGGGCATAGCCCATCCATGAACTGTAGATCTCCCACAGAACTCCTCTACCAAGTTGAGTGTGTGTGTGTGTGTGTGTGTTGAGGGAGATTTTGCGCTTGTGTGCTTGTTCACGTGAGGGTGGCCCATCTGCAATCCGTCTATGCAGTTTTTTTTCCCACTCGCAGCTGCTCTGGGCTGGAAGGGTGCAGCTGACGTGAGGTCGTCGCCTCTGATATCCAGCCATCCTGACAGAATTTCCTCTTTCCTTTTACTCCCCACAGTATTCAGAAGGACATCACCGATTATTGCCCTCGCTTTGCCTCTGCGATAAATAGGTGCCTCATTGTTCCCCAGGGGAATAAAACAGCAAGGGAGGAGAGGATGCCAATGAGAGATGCCTCAACTTTATCAGGCCGAGCAGGAAAGACCCGAAGAACAGCGAACTGCCATAATTGCATATTAAAGTGACAACTAGCCATGGCTCTACTATTCGTCACATGGGGGATCATATTATGATGGTGAGAATGGGACATTCAGCGCAAAAGAGCTCCCAGTGGAAACACTCATCAGGAATAATGGCCTTCCCCGCGAGGTGACTGAGTAGTTTTAGAAGTGTAGAAATAGCTTCTTGCAAAAAAAGGCCTTACTTTTTCTTGGAGTACATTTTAGATTAATGTGAGCAATACAACATTCCTAAAGCTCTTTGCTGTCTTCCCTGATGATAAATCAACAAATTGGGGTCTTTCTAAAATAGACTTTAGCCAAAGACACTGTTGGTTCTATTAAGACCATCAGATGAGCAAAGTTAAGAGAAAATTCTGCTTATTACCAGCTAAGACTTTGTAGTGCAGTAATAAAAAAACTGTTAGCTTTAAAAGAGAGCTGGATGTAGCCTATGTGTCCGGTATGCCCCCTGGTTGTGGGGAACTCACAACTGCGTCTGCAGTGGGCTTAATGGAAACAAGGGTACAGCCATGAGAGGGTGTACTTATGTTTATGCTCAAAGTAGTGAAACATTAGAAATTTAAAGAGATTTTTTTCTTTATATGCTTAGTTTTTTTTTCTTAACTCAAACATGTCGGGCGGTGGGCTTGAATCCAATCCGAAATTACATAAAACAAACCCTGAGGAACAGACTGGATGTTTTTTGGACGAATTAATTTCTCCCGCAAATACTGTTTGCCATTACAGTAAATCCAAAAGATGGCTGTAAAATGTGTTTTAGTTCAGTCACTAATATGATTAAAATGGTCCAGTAGTTTCTTAGCAACTGGTTTCTGTACTGGATGCTGTTTGGATGAATAATAGCTTAGGCTGTTTTTTGTATTATTTATTGTATCACAACAAACACCAAAAATGGCATAAATATACACCAAAAAATAAATTTCTTTGGTCAATAACATGAGTAGAATGCATGTTAAGGATAAAAAATGTTTTTATATGACAGAAGACACACTAATAGAAATGCACAGCTGTTTCAAATGATCGTTCAACATAAATAGTAGACAATTTTTGTTGTTTACATAAGGGTTAAAAAAAGCTGTGTGATTTTTTTCAGCATTTGATTAACTAATGAACAATACAGTCAGAGTCCTCAGGACCCCATTTAGCTACCCGCTCACTGGCTGATTGTTAGGAGATGCAGTGCAATATTATTATTGATTTAGCCGGATGTGATTGTCCTGAAGCTACTCTTACTTAAAAAGCATTTTATCTGACAGCTGAAAGTGTCTATACTTTGCGTGCAGTCGAGAAACAGAAATGAGTTTCTATGGTAATACAGAAGGCACTTCACAATAACCATGAGCCCTTCTTGCTTTGATTGCAATTGATCCTTGAAACAACAAAGTATCGGACATGCCACAATGCCTATTCCCATATTTATTTATTTATTTATTCGTTGTTCTCTCTCTTTTTTCTTTACAAACTGTTGCTTGCCAAATTGTTGTACATGAAAAAAACAGAAGCACAAACTGGTAAATTGGAATGGCCTCGGTTGCACAGGGAGTTGCCCGGAAAGTAATTGAAATCAGGTAACGTCGTTTGAGCAGTTGAGGGGTTGCATTTTTCAGCCTCCCACTGTGAATTTCGGCTAAATTACTATTTAATTGCCTTGTTTGGACATTGATTCTGATGTAAACACCATTTCACTTCTGTAGCTCCTGGGAATCCTGGGAGATATTTCTAATCATATTCCTGCGTGCCTGTTTGTCGCGGAAGCACGCGTTCATTGGGTTTTAAGATTTCTGCTACTGAACTGTATTTTTGTGAGGCCTTAACAACCAGATTTTTGCATTTTTCCCAGCCATGTGAAGTGTTAAAAGGACCTTGTTGATTGGAGAGGTGGTAGGGGATGTTGTTCGTATTGACCATAATTTGTTTCAGCTCATACATACTTTCTTCTTAAATTGCCATTTGGTTCAAAGGCTCAACTCTCTACAACGCTAGAACATGCACAGCAGCAATTGTCGGTCTTAGCACAGACGTGGGCGTCCACGACAAATACCTGATGTAAAACGCTCCAGGCCGGAGATACGACTGAATATGAAATGCAATCAGGCCTTTGGCGGCTCCTGGTTTAGGGGCCTTGCCTGGATTGGATTAGCGTGCAGAATTGATTGGCTGCGTGCTCTGACTCAAGGCTGGGCTTGATTGATAGATGCATTGTGCATAGCCGTGTCTTCGTCAATGCGTGTGATGAATAGGATGATGGCTCCAGGTCTTCCTCGGCCCCTCCGATGAATCACCAGATGCAGTTTATCACTGAGGTGTTAAAAGGTGTCTGGGGTGGGTGGGGAAGGGGAAAACATGGCTTTTGATGTGACTTCCTGGGCAGAGCTGTTTTACCCCTAGAATCATTGTCTCACCTCACTAACATAGGGCCAGTTTTGATTATGCAATCCCTGATAGTACTGTTATCCACAGTATACCAAAAGCCTTTGATGCCTAATGGACAAAAATGACCACAAATTGTAGACAAACTGCACTAGCTAGAAACCAAGGTCTAAAATCATAGGAATTTGGCATGCTGCTAAGTCTAAGGCATTGTTAGATATTGTCAGTTCTCCAGCATAATTTGAACCCTTTTATGCACCTGAGAGGAGGCTGTGGAACTATCCATAGGTTGTGACTGGCTGATTCATGATTCATTCATTAAACTGTTAAATTGAAGAGATTTGCAACCCTCTCCTTTTATTCTTATGTTGAGTTTTGCAGGATGAAAAAAATCCAAACATTAATTGTATGAATATTTTTAATTGTCTTACTAACTAGATTTTGGCTAAGAATTACGATTCTATGCAAAAAAAAATCACAAAATCCTCTTTTTGTTGGTGAAAAGAACGTCACCATAATTCCATTCCAGTGTATTTGCACAAAGATCATCACCAGAAATGTGCTATTTTGATAATTCATTGGAAGGTTATATTTTGATATTTTGTTGTGCAATGTGCTATTTGTTGAAATAAGCAGTGGCTAGTAAGGGCAGGACTTGGAGTTCAGCACTCAGTGTAAAGGTTAAGAACCACAGCAAGCAGCGCTAATGAATGTAATATTTTACTGGCTACATTGGTGTGTGTGTAATAAATTACTGTCATTTATCACAAATTGGCACCTTTGAGCCTCCAGTAATTAGACGTTTTAATCACTTAATTGCTACTCATTTAAGAAATTGAATTATTGTCACCATATGTAGCAAGAAATGTTTGATTTTTGGTTTTCCATCAGGCCACTCTTTCCTTTTTTTCTTCCTCTTGTTCTTTCTCTCTCTCACACGCACTTACTGCCTGGTTCTCCTTATACAGTATCATTTCTGATAATGACATGGCCAATATTCTTGCATAGCCATAAAATGGCATATTGTCTAATACAATTTGAATAAAATGGATGTAAAGCTGTCAGAAGAAATTGTGTAATACTGTATGGAGTCTTTCTGCCCTCACACCAATAGCAGGTAGTTATGTAGCAGGTCGTATAGTCTAGACCACCCATTGTGTGTGTGGGTGTCATGTGCAACCTTCTGATCACTGGGCAAGTGCTCTAATGTTACCAACTGCCCCGACTGTGTGTGTATGTCTTAAAAGAATCAAATCCATACATTGATGAACAGTTATTATTATAAGTTAAAATTGATTATTCTTATATGTTTAGACACTTTGTGTTTACTCTTTACTCGGGGGTCCAGTGTTAGTATTGCTTAAACCTCTTGGTTTTGTTAACTTGTTTACAGTTATTTTGCAGATGGGGTTGTATAGAAGATTTATTTTTTGACCAAAAATGCTTCAGAAGTTATATCGTATTGTCTAATATTTTAATTACAGGTACACATTGAGCTGTGCCCTAAGGTTGGATTTTCACCAAATAACAATAATAAATTCCACTTAAATGTAATAATCCCCTTTTCAAAGTTATTTGTTGATGCCTTAACTTTTCCGTCACTCCTGGCTAGACATCTCGTTATTCTTGACTAATAACATTCTCCCCATCTTTTGATAATTTACTTAATATAATAAGCTTTGTAGAAAAGAGTAGACACACAATCTTAAAGGAATTAGGGATGTTTTCATGATCATTTTTGACCTCTTGCTTGGAAAGCCACTGGGACATATTGTGTAAAATGCTTCATGGTACTTCTTGGTCATCTTTTTTGTTTTTCTGAGTGTATATTATCACTGTTCATTTAAAATGCTCTAAAATAGTATAAAAATGAGAGTTAAATATAGCCGCAAGCGGCAAAGAGAGGGGTTCAAGCACAAGTCGCAAAAAGCAAAACAAAAAGGGGCAGCACTGACCATCAGCAGTGTGTAGAACAATAAAGTGAAATGATGTAAGATGAAACCACATACGGACATTATTCATATCAGGACAAAAAGAGTTAGAATGTAGAAAGTATGAAATAAAGTGAAATGACATGGGAAAAAGAATTAAAGATGCGAACAGAAATTTGTGACTTGGTAGTGAAGCTTCTTTTTTGTCATGACAGCTTGAATAAGTTGTGTTTTTAAAGAAACTAACCTCTAACAGTGTTCATATTGAGTGATTTTCTATTATTTAATGTAAATTATAAAAGCTCTGTTATGATATTACATACTTTTATGTAGCGTTTTAACGCCCATAATTATAAAAGCACGTAAATTAATGTAACGTTGTAGTGCCTCCCCAAGACACAAAACCTGTTTCCGCAACTTATGGTTCAAACTGCAGAATCCGTTTTGTAGGAATAATAATAATAATAATAATAATAATAATAATAATAATAAAAAGAAGAAACAGAACAATTACAAGAGGGGCCCAAAAGCACCTCGTGTTTGGACCCGGAATAATGTGTCTAAATCTCTTGATGCTAAAGTGATATCACTGTGGTTTTTATATATATTTATATTTATTTTTTATTTGCTATCAATCAGTCCTGTGTACACATTTTTTCCTTAGGCTCCTTTATGATGGTGAATGCCTCTGGCCGAGCTTCAGGGCAGAAAGCTCATCTCCTCCTCCCGACACTCAAAGAGAATGATACGCACTGCATCGACTTCCATTATTCCCTGTCCAGCCGCGATGGCCGCAGTCCCGGCTCCCTCAATGTCTACATCAAGGTGGATGGTGGACCGCAGGGCAACCCCATCTGGAACGCCTCAGCCCCAGTCACTGAAGGCTGGGCCAAAGCTGAGCTGGCCATCAGCACCTTCTGGCCCAACTCCTACCAGGTGAGCTTAATCCACCGTCCCTAGAGTTGGAATAAGGTCTCCTTTCAGTCTGAACAGTTCACTTTGACAGAGAAACACACTTGTGTGTCTGCAGTAATGTGCAGATGTAGTGCACAGACGTTTGCATAAGGGTCTGTCAACATATTTTAGTGTAATGCGTGTGAGTTATTTTGGACTCGTTTGTACCATATGTCTTTTTATACAGACAGATGAGTTTTATTTGACCACTCTACCTATTTCTGTGAGCGTAGTTAGCCTGACTTTAGTGTTTTTCTTCAATACTCAAAGCGACAGTGCAGAATCTATAATGACGCAAATTTTACCTGAAAGCCCATTTTTTGACAGATTTTCTACAGGTCATTTCTATAGCTTCTTTTCAACTCATCACTGCTGGTGTAAAATAGACAACAACAGAGGCGCACAATATGTTGAATGAGACTGCTTTCACAGATTTTCAAAACTGGACTGAAAAACCTGATTTTAAGCATCTCCACACTTGTGATCTCCACATCTCCACTCGTTTAAATTGCACGGTTTACATTGAACTTGGGGCTGTGGGTTTTTTTCTCACCATACTTGTTGTTGATGTTGAGTAACTCACCCCCCGCAGGTTCATTTGAACAAGATCTAAGTAAGCTGTGTTGCAACCAGCTTTGTACTAGCTGACGTGAATTTAAAAACAACAAACTGCACTTGAGAACTTCGTAAGTTCATAACGTAGAGACTGCAAAAGCAAAGGCTGCAAAAATATTTTGTAGAAAATGACGTTTTATTGCAGTACAGGTGCATAGTATGCAAAGAAAGGTTAGCTAACAAGGGACTTAGGACCTCAAAATAGCTTTGTCATGTGGAATCTTAACAAGTAGCACTTAAATCAGACCTGTTCCTTGGACGGAAAAAAAAAAGATGTGCAAGAACGGCAGAAGCCACTGCATCAAAAACTGCATTATAAAACCTCAGAGAACTCTCAGAAGAGGCAGCAGTTACAAAAAGCCTGCATGGGTTCCTATTTCAGTCACCACTGTCACTATGGAAATAGATGAAATTTGATAAAAGATGAAAGGGTGCACAGATACAGTTGTTTAGAGTCTTAATGACTCAATATGGTATGCATTCTTAATTAACAAATCTACTAATGTGCACAACAAGGACATTCTGCATTGGAAATACACCAATGCAGGCTTCATGTGATGTTTAGTCCCATTGCCCTTTTCCAACAATCTGAACATTCTTAGAAGATTGATCACTGAAACAAGAAGCATTAGATATATATCCTTATATCAAAGAAACAGTTGTCAGTAATCCCCTCATCAATTTTGAGCGAATATGAACAGTGCAAGATAAAATTAAGTCTGACAGTGGTGAAAATACAGGCAATACTTTCTATGCTCAGAGGCTGGTTTTGTCTGCTCAAACCTCTGAAGCGCTGCCCACTACTACAGAGCTAGTTTTACCTGAGTTTACTTCAGTACCTATTTTTTTTATTTATACACACATGCAGATACACCTGTACCCGGGACTTGGGTCTTAACTTCAATTATACTCCTTGCCTTCTGCACATATGTAGCTTTATTGTAATATAAGAAGTATTTTATTTATCTTTTATCTTTATTTCCCTTTATCTCCTTATTTCTATGTTTATTTAAGTTGTATTTGTATCTCTATTTTATTTTAATTTTTTATAAGTTTCACTGGAAGGGATGAAGACAGTGACAGGATCGTAAGCACAGTCTGGGCTAATATGGAATACAACACGGGATTATTGCAGGGAAATATTTAATCAGGAGGACAGCGGGGGAAAGGCTAAAATGACAGAGGAACACTGAAAAAACAAGGGTTAATAGATAAGAGCAGAAACTTTGCTAACTTCCATTTTACCATGCATTACACCACCGCTATAATTCACATCAGAGCTAGCTCATACGGATTAGCTGCGCTAATCAAACTAAACTAAAGAGTTCTTTACAACAGGCTAACATGCACACATCATATTTTACAGTTTACGACAACACAAAACAGGTAAACTTACACTTGATGGGTCAACGTCAGCCGCTGGCGGTGAGGGAACGGAGATATTGACTTCAGACTTAGTGTATGACAGACTCTCTTAGCAAACTTGCCCAGACTAGCAGGTAGGCTATTGACGCTATGCAGGTGGGCAGGGCCATAGCAGTAGATCTGGGCAAAGCTATGCTGAACATAACCTCTCCACGTAAGCTGGCTGCGTTTTAGTCCCACCCTACTTAGACCTACTGTAAAAAGCCATGAAAAATTGTTAAGCCGCATAACTCCACAACTGAATTCAGGGGTTTTCCACATATTTTCAGACACATTTCACATGTTGCCAAAACGAAGATGGTTTTCACCTTACTGGGTCTTTAAATAAAGCCTTAACAGGCAAATATCAAAGTAAATGTACATAATAATGGCAAAATATACATGTCAAAGTCAGATATGCCCTTTTGCCAGCTGTGATGTCTGGTTACTAGTTTAAACTTGGCCCAGGTTTTTAAAATTTGTTTGGGTCAGCACACCTTAATAGCTTCAACAATTGACTGGTTCATTGACAGCTCGGATGCCCAGATTATGCAGAGCTGTAATAGCTGCTAATGGTGGATAATGGTGGATGAATCCAATCCATTTTCTATGTATAAACTATTTAATAAACTGTTTCTGTAATCAAACATGTTTTCGTAGTTTGTGTTGTCCCTTATCAGTGCAACATTATCACAAATTAAGAAGGATTCATGGCAATACTGTCCAAAAGCCCACTTTGCCAGGGGCGTTTCCAAACTTTTGGAGGGCAGTGTATGTACATAGGAAAAATGTGCATTGTAATGTATTATATAGCATTGACTTTTTCGCCAACATAGTGACCTTCGTTTGTAAAACTGTCCAGAAAACTCATTGTGTTATCTAATGAATACCGTTATAATGTGGTGAGGTTTATAGGTAGCTGTGATGGCTTCACTGAAGCATGAATCATGAGACCAAAAACATTTTTATGTGCATGCAAATGAACATGCAGCTATATTTAACTAATCAGTATTTAACAGGTATCACACTTGCTCATTAATTTTTATAATTTACCAGCCATCAGTCATACCTGTAAGGAATTTATAGGGTGCTGTGATGAATATGTTTAAGTATAAATTATGAGAGCGAAAACATTTTCATGTACTGGCCTAAGATCATGAATATAAATGTAAATACAATATGATGAGCTGAAATATACATTTTATGTGACTTTTACATAATAGTCTTTACTGTAGCTTTAAAAATGCTTCTTGTGTGTATGATTATCCTGTCAAGAAAGTCATAGTTGTTGGACAGAGTGGGGTGTCCACACCATCAGACCAGCAGCTGCTCTGTGCTTGATTTTGGACACTAAGTGTGAGTACGGACAAGGCAGAACATCTAATTACTCTCCATTTCTGGGTCCGAGCACATTTAGGCCAGTGAATTGGCCTCCCTAACCTGCGCTGGGTGTCCTAATGTACCGGTCATAATGGTGAAAATTAGCCTATTTTCAGACCTCTGGTATTGGTGAATGGTGTGAAAGGGATTGTGGGAAAATGGGCTGCGGCTGCCCTGGTGTAATTAGTGCTGTAATTTCCTCTGTACCTTAATCGCTCTTACAAATGGCTGTGAATACACTTTCAGGCATTCATTTAGGTCTGTCTATAACTTGTGTTCCATGCTTCCCCTCTCTCTCTCTCTCTCTCTCTCTCTCTTCTTAATGTCAATATATTTGCCTGTCAGTCCATATAACCGTCCAGAGATTACTCATGTAATTGAATCGACTAATGAGAAGGTTAAATATTTAGCCACTATTGTGATTATTGAGCTCCGGTGTGTGTGTATATGTGTGTATGTGTAATAAATGAATATTTACTTAGTCTGTTTGGACAGCAGGTAATTTCAGAACCTGTTTGTACGTGAGTGTGTGTGTGTGTTTGTATGTGGCTTTGCTGGGAGAAGCGAACATGTCTGTTTGTGCATGTGTGTTTAAGCTTGCATGCGTGTGTGAGATATGTCATAACTGAGATTTTTAATACCGCTTGAGTGTTTGTGTTCAAAGGAAGCTGCTTAGCCTCTTCTGAAAAAGCTCCCTCTTTCTGACAGTGGCAAGCTTAATGAAAAGGCAGTTAAAATTGAGACTTAATATTTCCTGTAGTGTCCCTCACTTGGATCTTAAACTAAACAGAAAAAAATACTTCTGCACATTTGATGGGAGCAATGAATGTCACCCAGCAGATAAGTAGCCACTTCTGCCAAATGCATCTCTGCTTTAATTGACATTTTACCCCCTCACGGTGCGGTTAGAATTCCCAGGGTGCCATTTCAAACGCTTCTGTGTTTGAAGAGGACGCTGTAGTTATGTTGTGAAAATTTATGACACATGAATTCTGTCCCTGCTGAATCCATCTGAAGGTTAAAGCTCTACAACTCTGCTGTTTATGTGACGGAAAAAATATGTGAAATGTTGATTGGATCTGAGCAAATACGAGACCTCGTGAGATGGAAATGATGAAGTTTTACTGGAACGTTTTATGGGAGGTGGTTCAGTGATTCGTAAACACCACAGTTAAACAGAAGTGGCTTCCAAATAACCCAAGCAATGGTGCATTTCACATTCATTACGTCTGGCACACCTTACAAGCTGGATTTGGGATTCAACTTGCCTCTTCATACATAGCAAATGGTGTCTCAAGTTTAGACTTCTCTTTTTAGATCATCTTGTAATCTGAGGTGCGTAGAAATAATTTTTAGCTACAAGGCCACAGTTTCGGTTATGAATCATATGTATGATGTACAGTTTTCTGCTTACATTTTAAGATTCTTTGTAGGGCAGCACAATTAACCTTTATGCTGGTAAATGATAGTTTAATGCTGATTACCAATATGGCTTTAAAATACATTTTAAGGTAGTCAAAATTTAAAATGCTTTCACTGAAAGACACCTTTTCTGTCAACATATTTTGGGTTCCAGCATAAATATTTGTGTCTTTTAAAATTATTTCAGTGAAGATTTTAACAGAAAAATCAAGAAAAAACTACCATATGAAGTTTCCCTGGACTTCTAGACTGTCATCCTGGATAACATTTTCTTCAAAAATAATCTTGTCTGTTTTCACAGACTATCGCAGGCTGATGTCATAACACAAGTTAGATGGCAGCTAATCAGTAAAACTGTGGAAAGCCTGTTGAACATTTGTCAAAAGGTATCAAACTTAATGTGTGCCATTCAATAAAGGGACGCTCCACCCAAAAAAACTACAAGATGAAAATCAGCGGGCCAACTAGCATGGCTAATCTTAGCCCAAATGCACCCATGTACTAACATAGCCTTTTTGACCTTTTGCTCAGTATTATTCATTCTAGCACCAGTGTGTGGTACTTCCCTCAAACGTAGGTTGGATTTCACCCCCAGTTCTTTTACGTTTCACTTTTGTAACTCGATTAGCCAGAAGCGTACATGAAAATAAGCCATTAGCGCGTGCTGGCGCTGAATGGGCTCGCGGTTTTAATCCCTCTTCCGCTTCTAATGACCGATCACTGGGTGAAGTGGGCCCTCGGGGGAAGCCGGGCATCTATTCTAGACCACGGCCGGGTTGGTCTCGCTCAGTGCCAGCACGGAGAGAGCGGACCGCTCGACGGACCACACATGCCTCTACCACATGGCACAGGCAGCATGGCGGTCATTCTCTGCCAAACCCATATGGCCAGAAGAGGAAACGGGAGTATGCATGTGTTGGTGTGTGTGTGGTCACTTAAAGATGTGATATTATGTGAAATTATGGCTTTGTTATTTGTAGTTTCCTGTTCATAGATTGACTCTACAGGTTGCTTTCGAGTCATTGTTCGATTTATTGTTTTATTTATAATTATGCATTTTAACAGACCCTTGAATGCTGTGGTCATCTCACTGATGTTTTCTGCACTGCAGTCTCATGGAAATGCCTCCCCAAAAATCACTTTCCCTATCTATGTTTCTGGTTCTGACCCTTTGAAGCTTGGGGTATTCTTAGTGAGAAATACATTTCTCATCTCTCAGATTTCAACTTATGATGCCAAATCTGCAGGGGCCCTACGTTAACCTCACGGTGCGCTCTTGAATTGAATGGTTTTGTTTCAGAATTAAATCTCTCCTTCTCTCTCTCTCTCTCTCTCTCTCAGGTCATATTCGAGGCAGTGTCCGTGCAAGGGCATCCTGGTTTTATATCAGTGGACGAGATCCACGTTTTGGCTCACCCCTGCCGTAAGAACACACACACACACACACACACAGTCTGCTCACTCACACTCTTGGCTACACTGCAGGAGCTCAGTCTGTCGTCTGTTTCGAAAAGCACTTCATGCGGATGGACAAAAGCGAGAGTAAACATGCGTGTGTGTGTGTGTGTGTGTCTGCGTGTGCGTGTGCGTGTGGGCGGGTGTGGCTTGCGAGACAGACAAAGAGGAGAGAGAGTGAAGAGAGAGAAGGAGAGACAGATTGTAGGAAAAACTTGTTCTTATCACTTTTGTTTTGACAGAAGCTTTTGAAATATTTAATTTAAAAAATTGTTAGGAGTGAAATGGCTTTATTTTAAGAAAAACAATAGTTTTGGGCCACAATATAATCTATTTTTACAAGAAACAAGAACAAGAAAATATGTATATATTTTATATTACACCCAGCACACAAAGACGTGCCTGGTCATTCTTTTTGGACATTTATTATTGTTTACATTTCATTCATGTTATATAAAATGAGCAGTTGTTCAAATTGTTTGATGTAACATTTACATCGACAGCCTCAAAATGAAAAATACAGTGCACTCATTCTCCATATACTATACAATATGAGCATTTTAATGTGCTTCACAAACAATATTGTTGTTTTAGGCAAACTGTGTATTTGTTATATTTGTAAGAGGATAGTTTGTATGTTCCAGGTGCATGTGTGTTGGATTCAAACAGTGAGAGTGTGTGTGTTCTGTGTGCATCTGACAGGGAAGACGCCCCATTTCCTCCGGCTGCAAAACGTTGAGGTTAATGTGGGGCAGAACGCCACCTTCCAGTGCATCGCAGGGGGCAAGTGGTCACAAGAGGACAAACTGTGGCTTCAGGTGAGCGTTCACACTCATCTTCATGCACACACACACATACACACAGACATATACACACAATCTCTGTATTACTATCTTTGTGAGGTCTTTCCATAGGCTCCCATAATGACTAGATGTATATAATTTTACACCTAATCCTAACCCTAACCTTAACCTCAGTAACCAAAAGCACATCTTTTACCTCTTTTAGTTTCTCAAATAAAACAAGCACATTTTCTATAAAGTCATTTCTCCTCATGGGGACCTCTCAAATGTCAACACAAAACCCCAAAAAGACAAATAAAAATGATTTTAGGAGACAAAAATGTCCCCACAATGCGATAAATACATTCACACACACACACACACGCCATCACATCTAGGACCTCTCTGTGATAGGCAGATAGATTAGAAGGCCTTGTATTCTGCATGCATGACCACTCATGCCTGATCGGATTACTTATACTGCAACCTGTGTTTGTGTGTGTGTGTGTCTGTGACTAAGTGTGTGACTGACTTTATTTACATTGCAAAGTTTTATCCCCTCAGTATTAGGAAAAAGAGAAGGTACTCTTGGAAAATAAATTACCTGTGGAAGATTTTTGTCTCTGTGCGATTTCTAATCAAGTTGATGTGTGTATGTGTGTGAAAAGCTGTGGTGTGTGTGTCTGTGTGAGTGTGTGTGTGGGGAGGCAAATTGTGCGAGATGCAAACTGCATTTTCCCTGGTCAGAGACTGCAAGCATTCTTGATCTCCCTAGTGATATGGCACAAACGTTTTTGTGCCTGTGTGTGTGCTCACACATGCATAATCTAATGTGTGTTGTGATTTGTGTGTGATGTGGGGATACTATCCCTACTAGTGTGAGTCCTGTAATTCTACCGTACAAAACCATGTAATTTTCTGCCACAGATGTTCTTACAGAGGATAGGTTTTAATTGTGTGTGTGTGTGTGCGTGTGTGTGTGTGTGTGAGAGAGAGATAGTCTTGGCAATTTTCCTTAGTTGTAACATAATCTAGTTTTCAAACTTGTGATGAAATATTTGCACATTTTTTTGTTGAGCTTTAAGTTACAATTAGTTTTCTTGTGTGTTATGTGTGTTGGTAAATAATTTGTGTATTTTTATAACTTGCAGCAGTGGAATGGGAAGGACACCTCCCTGATGGTGACCCGCTCGGTGAACCAGCGGCGTTTCTCTGCCACGGTACGCGTGGCCGACACGTCCCAGCGCGGGAACAGCCGCTACCGCTGCGTAATCCGATCAGATGGCGGCTCGGGAGTGTCCAACTACGCAGAGCTTAGTGTCAAAGGTACCAACCCCCACCTACCGTTAGATCTTTGTGGTTCAAAATTTGCATAGGTATTGTGTAAGTATAGCTACCTGTACGTAGCTTCATGGAGCAGACCTATTGGTGTACGTTATATCATTGTAAACCAGAGGCAAATTTATGCTTCTAAATCTAGTACTAACTTCTGCCAGTAGTGCTAATTTCCTGTGTGTTTGAGTGTATTTGTAGAAATTTGCATTAGGATTCCATTTATCAGAAAGTCTTATCCAAAGCAACTTCCATTTCCCAATTACAGGTAGCAGCTTGGGGTTAATTGCCCATCATTCAGTGGTGGTAGTGCTGGAATTAGGATAGACCTGGAATTGAAACTATGACATCTTGTCCGTAACAGGGTGTGCTGCCACAAGGCCATGATCACCCGTTTAAAAGTAATTTAGACTGCACACTGTAACACTACATGACAGTGAAATTTGTATTTACCATCTGCTCTGTGCAGATTTTGGTGAAGATCTGGTGTCTGACAAGTTTAAATTGTGAAATATAATGTGTCATTAATAAAGTATTTAACTCTGCATGTCCTTACTATTCAAGCAACTGCGTTACACAATGTGTGCTGTATGGAAGACCGTTCCAAAAATTGCTCATGTTAATAATTGCTATCGAGCACCAAACTGTCAACGGCAGGATTCCTTCGGAATCATTACCCACAAACACAGACCGTTCATTATTTCAGCTAGCGTCTCTAACGACTAGCGGCAGGCTCGCCTCTCCTCCTCTCTTCCTCCCTCACTCTCGCTCCAGATGAGGCCAGTCCTCCTTCACAGTTATATCTGGAAACGGAGTAATCATATTGTTTAAGGAGGGGATAGGAGAGAGGAGAGATGAAAACGAGCACTTCCCCTCCCCGCTAGGCGCTAGTCACTTGTTAGCATGTGGCATCTCCGCCTGACTGGATCGAAAAAATGTGAGCCGCTGTTTGGCTTTAGCTGTGCCCAGCTTGCTTTACTTTAGCCAAATAAAACCTTTAGTGTCGCTGTGTGCCCTTGTTACACCAGGCCAGCAAACCACACTCCTGTGGCATTTGGCGGTTGAAAGGGGAGAGAGGGAAGGGGAGAAAAAAAGAGAGATCCTGTTGTAATACTTGCATGTACCAGCATAGATTTGGCTTTTTTAAGATTAAACATTTTTATGATGGTCAGTAGTCAGTTTTGTTGATGGATAAGCTTTCAAATAGGTTTAACTTTCTAATACTCTACCATATTTAGATGTATTACTCAATCCACTTAATCCATTTTTCACATCCATTGTTGGATGAAATGTTAATTACAGTTGCTCACTGCAATAACACATCTAGTATAATGGATCTTTTAGCAACAGAAGTATGAGTTTTAATTGAACCTATTTTATGGTACAATACTGAAGGATTTCAATTTTTAGTAAAAAGTCTCTTTTAGCATTCTCTGTTTCTATTCTGCATTATTTTTTGGACAGTAGTGTTGTAGTTCCAGTTTTTGAAAGTTTTGGCCGTATTTGTACTCGGTCTTGTCATGGACTTGGACAAAGAGAACTCCATATTTTATTTTGTGACCAGCCAAGACCACAGCTCTGAGAATATTACTATTAACTCTTTGAAAACAATGTAGACAGTTTGCGTTGTGTATTAATTAGTGTTTTAATAACTTTGATTCCCTTTAACTTATAGAAACCAAACACATACTGCCAGGATCACAAGACTTTCAACTTGCCAGAACTTATTATATTCATTCCTCTGTATGTGAAATTATTTCTGAGTAATTCTGTGCACAAAAACTGAAGTAATTGTGTAAAGCGCATTAATTGTACTATTCCCGTAAACATGCTTCAGCGCTCGCCACTCTCATGTGGAATGGCATCATGTGCAGCAATGTCGTATTCTTCCAGAAAGGCCAAAACCAGCTCATTTTATAGGCCTAAATGAGTCCAAATCGGCTCAAAATTGCCCAAAACTTTTGTATTTAGCGGTTTGGACAATGAATGAATGAATGAATGAGTAATCAATAGGGAAAAAATATATAGAAAATACATTATTTGTGATCAAATAAATTTATTCTGTATCCAGATAGATACCAAATGGATAAAGAAGAATTTCCACCTGGCACTAACCTTATTTTTCTTCACAGTACTAAGCCATAGAATGTCTCTGCACAATAACAACTTTGGAAGTCAATAAAACAGTGAGTTTGGTCTTGAGGGATGTTCTGCTACTGTGGTTTGTTGAGTTTAACATATGATGTGATCAGTTTGGATAACTGCTTCCAGTGAAGTGATTTCCTCATTTATAGATATGTAAGAGAGAAATACTGAATAAACGTGTTTAATGTTGCTTAGGCTTTGCATGTTCCACTTATTTGTCATGTGGTGTGAAACATGCATTGGTCTGGTCTCGGTCTCGCCCCATCCTGGTCTCGGTCTCATCTCGGTCTTGGCCCTTCAGAGTCTTGGTCTTGTCTTGGTCTCGACACACTCTGGTCTTGGTCTTGTCTCAGTTTAGGTGGTCTTGACCCCAACTCTATCGAACAGATCACATTTACGTGTTAAACTTGTTCTCATAATCTATTGTGGTGTTTTGTCAGGCATCAGGACTAATCACAGTTCACAAGTGAGTTAAATGTAGTGTTTGTAGTGTTTAATTATTTCTTCAATCATATTGACTAAATAATTCACCATTATTCATCTTTGATACCAAACCCAGCCTGAAGGCAAGCATAAAACACTGGTCAAAAAAAAGGAAAATAGTATTTATGGACCAGCGCAAATCAGTTCACTGTGTCAAGGTGTTGACAAAAAGGAAGAGATAACAAAAGAATAAAAGGGACAAAAAATGAAAGGCAAAAAATGAGATTCTGATAAACTAATTCATTAAAGGGTTAAGAGCGGCTTTGGCATGACTTCCAGCCTGCTGCTGGTTTGAGGCAGGGGAGCTGAGGCAACCTTCATTTGTCCTGCACC
This sequence comes from Distichodus sexfasciatus, assembly GCA_032718565.1. Lineage (NCBI taxonomy): Eukaryota > Metazoa > Chordata > Actinopteri > Characiformes > Distichodontidae > Distichodus > Distichodus sexfasciatus. The sequence continues at coordinate 699,409 of JAVGVS010000162.1, read as the reverse complement.
TGTCTTGGACCCGGGCAAAGCCCTCATCCAAAGGCTTTTATATTCGGGAAAAATGTGGCCAGTCTGTGTGAGTCCCATATGGACAAGAAGGAGCGTAGCTCTGGCTGAACAAGTGACCATGTCTGGGTTCTACTGTGCAGTGTCCCAACAATTTGGAGTCTGCATTTGACTGATAAATAAAAACACTCTTAAATAAAGCTCTGCACAGTGTGGTGCTTTGGAACAGCTTACCCTTTTTCAGTAGTCCATTACACTGCTTAACAAATAAATCATTTCTCTCTGCTGGTCTAATTCATGTGTCATAAAGTAAATCCTGTGTGCTGAATTCAAATCTGGAGGCACATTGTGTCTATCACATCAAGATCTTAAGTTATATATGCAAAACTGCTTCACATAAGGAAAGTTTGCCTTACAGTGTGATGTTTGGAAAATGTATTTGTTGCAACAAAATTATAATTATAATTATAATTTGGGTGCTGCAAGAGATGAACATGGGGAGGGATTCTATTAAGATATGTCTGTGATGGACAGAAGATATCAGGGCCGCTGTAACCAAAACATGATGCAGTGGGAAACAACAGACACTCACAAGCACAAAATCAAGTGCCTAAAGCACTTTTGAACAGAATATTATGCTTTGATTTAAGTATCAGGTGAACCTCTGTTTGTAATTTATTTGCAACAAATACATTTTCCAAACATCACACAACTGTGAGGCAAACTTTCCTTATGTGAAGTATTTTTGCATATATAACGTAAGATCTTGATGTGATAGACAAAATCTGCCTCCAGATTTGAATTCAGCACAGGATTTACTGTAGGACACATGAATTAGACCAAGTAGCAGACAGAAATGATTGATTTGTGATGCAGTGTAATGTACTGTTCAAAAGTGCTTTAGGCACTTGCTTTTTTTGCGCTTGTGAGTGTGTGAAATGTTGTCTGCTGGTATGCTGTGAGCATCTTGTTTACGAGTTCAGTTTACAGCTTGCTGGTTAGTGAGAAACAGCTGTTATTGTGTTGCTGTGCAACAATACATGTATCAAAATACTAAACTGTCACAAAACAGTATTATGCCTATAACTTAAAATCAGGACGTGCCAGGAAAGTTCTGAGTGTAGATTTGGATTCAACACAGTCGATTCCATGTAAATCACATGTTTTACTTCCAGTAGCAAAATTTTGTTCTCCATTGTTATGGGCTGCAAAGGTCTGGTTGAAAACTAAATCTGTATATAAACAGAGATTTTGAAAAATGTTAAACAAAGCAATTAAAAATGCTTTACCAAAACTGCTTTGGCTGTTTCCAGACCATGGTCAGTCAGACTAATGCAGGATTTTTTTTTTTTTTTTTAAAGCCTATTTCAGAAATAGTGCATTATGCAGAAACAATTGTCGTAAAACTTTTTTTTCATTGTCAGAAACCTGTCATCACATGTTGATCACGCTTATATGATGTCAAAAACATTTGACGTTTTATACACTATGAAATCTAAAACCTAAATACTTGAAATTTTAAATCCAAATCTGCACTGTATCCCAAAGGATGAGGCTTTAGATCAGATAGTAACACGTAAGAATTACAGCCATTGTTAAGTAACATATGCCGTTTAAAAAAGTGTAATGCATTGGACATTGCAACATAACTACAGGCTGGTGAACATGACACAATTTTAATGCCCGTGCTTTGAGACACAACCAATTATGAACCCATATTTGCTCTGATTTGTCATTTGCCAACTTGAAATTAATATCATATTTGAGATAATGTGGAAAAATGTTTTATAGTCAAATATTTATAAAGTTCCAAACCATTGTATATGTCAGTGCTACAGAGAAGGCTGCTTAATATGCTGCGCATGAGAACAATGCTAACAGTTCCAACGTGTTCCATAGTGGTGCAGTTGGTTGTATTTACAGACTGCCGTGATTTGCTGTTTACTCTGACGTGAGACCCAGCGATCGTTGCCATCTGGCTTTACCCAGCATGCTCTTGGGGATTAGGAGGCGGTGCATTCCTCGAGGTTGGGGGTGTCGCATAGCTTGATGCGACTCAGGTGTTCAAAGACTTTGACGCACCAAAGCGCACTCTGTCTCTTGGGAATTTGGAAGTGTGCGCCCATGTCTGTAGGTATCTGTGTGTGTGTGTGTGTGTATGTGTGTGTGTGTGTGAGGGTATGTATGTTTTGAAGCCAGGGGGATGATCTACAACAGCATGGCCCCAGGGAAATGAACAGAGGGCAATGGAATATGAGGCCAGTGCAATATGCTTTGGAGCAAGAGAGACGCTAAGTGAAATATGGATTCATTATCGTCGGCAGTGGCAGGAGCTCAATTCGAACGGAATGTGGGGCGGATGGCAGTACTGGCGCTGTGCCAACTGCACACAGAGGTTTATTAAGAAGGACGGCCAGAGATTGGCAGGGCCGTGGGGGGAAAAGTTAGGCATGCTCCTAAACGCCTGGAAAGCCATGGTTCTCCAATACATTTTAATGGAGGCAAGCTGGAAGGCAGAAGATCTATTTTCCGGATGTCCTTGCATGGTAGACTGAGTGAAGATGACATTGGCGAGGCTGCTGAAGAGTATTCCTTGTCTAAGAAGAAAAACAGAAGCGTAGTGCTATAATCAGTAGGTTTACACAGGACTCAAACTGCTCCTTGAGAAAATTATTTGAATCAAAGCCTTATTAATTCCATATAGTCATGACTGAGAGAGCTCACTATGGTCCAGCAGAATGATTTTTCCTGACACACAATGCACTTTCACGGTGTAAACTTTAAGTGATTAGCAAGAGGCAAAATGAGGAGACAGAAAGAATATCAAGAAGTGTCCAAAGGTCTAGAAAAATAGAAAGGTTGTAGTTTAGATGTATTAAAAAAAATGAATTAGCAACAACAGCACAAAATCAGTGCATGTCAGTTAACAAGAGCATTTAATCTGTAATAGTTAACTAAGCTTACTAGCTGAGGTTAAGGTTAGTAATGAATGTAGGCTAATTGTTACTGTATTCAATGGCTAGTTAAAACACACTCGAACACACACACACACACACACACACAAAGTAAAGTATTTCAAACTGTATAATTTTAGATTTTAGTAATAAATTGTACAGTACTTAAATACTAAAATATTCAGTTGCCATATTTGTAGAAACTACAGAAGCTAAATATAACATGCTTTATGTAAAGCATAGAATGGCAGATAGCTTTTTGCTAACCCTTTGCTAACACTGCTAATGTCCTCTAATATAACTGAAATTCCCTTAAACACTCCAGTTGAGGTAAGAGAGGGGTTTAATCTGACAAATATGAGACAAAAAGAGGAAATTTTCCTTTGATCAAGAGTTTAGGCTGAAAGTGCTGTGTTGTGCATTCTCCAACCGCTATAAAGGAAACCAGGAGGTGAAAATATGGGTGTGTTTGCAGCACAGAGATATGTGTGGGGAATTATGTGTACAGGAAAGGATTAAAATGGAGTTTTATAAATGGAGTGCTTACTACAGGGTATAGGGGGTTATTAATAATGTCTGTCTGTTGGTGGGAGAGAGAAAGGTTGTGTTGATCTGTAGATACCTTATGATGGTGTCCATGAAGACGTGAAGATTTGTTTCTCATCTATTCTGCCTCTTATCCCTACTTTCTGACTTTTGCATATCTTAACAACAAACAATATCTCATCCCCTGCTATCCCCCGTCCCTGTATCTGAGCCATTTCCATCACCTTTCTGTGTTTTGTTCCAGAATCCAGTAAATATATATACAAGCACTCCCCAAACACAACACACACATACACACACACACACTCCACCCCCTCTTTATCTCTAATTCCTCCTGTTTAGTGTCAAACCTCTCAAGTGCTTAATATTTAATATATGCTAATCTGCATTAAAGCAGTATTCATTCTGACAGACCAATGTCTTTTTCACACTTCTACCCTGACTTACGGAGGACCAAAAGGAGGGGGAGCTTTTCTGCACATGATTGTGTCATTTATCCACTTTTACATTATTTCATTTTCTGAGAAGGAGTTAAATGAGAAGCCATTTTCACAATCAGGTATTGCCAAGGAAACTGAGATGACTGGAGGTTTTTATCAAAAAAAGGTGGAGAATTCAGCTATGTGATTCCCATTTATATTACATTTGTTGAATGAATCAAAACCATCTGCATTTATCCTGTGAGTTGGATTAAGTGGTCATACCTTACAAAATTTCATTGTCTTATTACAGCTCAGAAGAGTTTCAGAATACAGTAATCAAATAACTTTTTTTTATTTTTTATTTTTTTTTACCTGCATCAGTCCATAGGCCATGAAAAAAACTCTAGCTAAACACCAGTATGCTTGGACTCAGTCCAGCGAGGTTGACTGTGCAGATGTGAATGGGACAGGTGGCAGAACAAATATGAAAGTTCTGCCAGGCCCCTAAATATGTTGGGCATGATAGTGTGGGATGCTTACAAATAAAAACAGCACAGTCACCCAGATGAACCATGTTTATTGTTAATGCAGTGAAATGTCCCAAAATGAAAATTTTGCTTGTATATTTTACTGTTTGTGAGTTTTGGGATTAATGTTAATGTGGGATTAAATTCTAACAGTGTGTGAACAACTGCTGGGGAACTTGTTGAATGTTGTGTGGATTATTAACAGCTTTTACATACATAAATGAAACATTAGTTTTAACATAGCAAATGCAACGGGTGTTTAAAGTTTCCCCACAGTGTGGTTTGATGTGCCTAATGTGTTTTTTTTAGACAGTGTTTGCGATTTTAGGAGGTCATCAAACATTACACCTTTGATGTTTTAGTCCAGCAGTTTTACCTTTCCTGTGTATCTAATCTAAAATATGTCTAGTAATTGTGTGATGTAAGACGAGCCAGATTTTTTTCAAAATTTGTGTAATATCTTAGTGGTAAAACAGAGTAAACTCTTTCAGTCTCTGGTCATTTAAGAAATGTATGTAAACCGCTAAAATAGTTCAGTGCATTAAAGGCCAAATGAGGACTATTTTTAACATCCAGAATAATATGTTAGAACATTTCTCTTCTTTCTAAAGAAACCTGGGACAGTCATGGCGATGGTTTGACAGGCATTTTTGAGACTGAGTTTTGCACTGTACATGGGAGACTAATAATGGCAGTCCTTGAGTTTGACAAACTAGCCTATTGCCAGCTTCCTATCAAACCATGATCCTGGAAAACTGTCTCGGGTGACAAACGTAGCCAGTAGTGAGCGTGAAGCTGTGCCAATCTGACTTGAGATCGAGATATTTCTGTAGACACTTATATATAGGTATGCCCTAAGGCTTTGTGCTGTAAGCCTGCATACTTTTCATACAAACGTTCCAATCCATCCTGTCAGTGGGCTGTGCTGGATAGTGGAGATGCTTGGCTAGTTAACATGCAGCTCTGGTTTTCCCTACAGTCTGTGCTGGATGTGCTCAGCCATTGACAAGACAGGAAACCCCCTGGGATTTCCATACTGCCCTACAGTCTCCTTTCAGGCCATCCTCAGCAGAATATTGTGTGTGTGTGTGTGCGTTTGTGTGTGTACCTGACCTCCCTCCTTTGCTTTTATGTGACACTCTGATCAAAAATGCTATTAAAAGAAACCTAACAAGGAGTAAAACTAACAGTGACTAGGAATTGTCATGAGCACTTGATTACATGAGCACTCGTTTTATAAGCAGCTGCTTTAATAGTAAAAGACTAGAGGCTCTAAGGATCTTAGCACATGAGGCGAACATGCATGGCACAAGCACATTTAGTGTCAAGATCCCAAAATTGTTGTTACTCCAGGTGTATGGTCTAAACGAGTTGTGCAGTAATTCTTTCTGCATGTTTCTGTGTGTCTTCATAGTGCACTGCTGATGTAGGCACATATTCTATCCTGTCTTTAAAAATACCAGTAAAAGAACACTAAATTACTAAGACCAAGTCATGGATAATTGGACATGTGCACATTAATGGCAACAAACATAGCATTGTTTGTTGATTGTTGATTGTGGTGAATGTGGTGCAAACACGGCATCGTTCCAATATGGCATAGGTTAACACTACCACCACCAGTTTGCCCCTGTGGAGCATGTACTTTGAAATGAGGTAATATAAGATGATAAGCGCATCTGCTAATAAATGCCAGGTATAACAGGTAAATGTGTGATTCTTCTTTTTAAGATCACTCAGAGTCTAAAATTATGTGTTTTGAAATAAGCCAGTATGTAATATAAAAAAAAGAATAATAATTAGTTTTATGTGGGCAAAACCAATTCTTGAAATGCTCCTCCCTAATAGTTAACATTACCGTTAAGCTTACTAATTACCTTTACTTCATTGTTGACCATATTAGTAATGTTCAGTGCTCTGCCCCGTTAGGGTTTACCTCCTTCTTCAGTCGGGCTCATTGACATGCTGCCGGTCAATTCTCAGGCCTCGGCGCGAGGGCGAATTAAAGAGAATAATTTAGCAGCGATATCATTAATGCATTCAGGTAGCGGGGGAATGGCCACGTACGAGCGGAGCGGAGATCACGGGGAGACGGAGGCAGGCCGTGACAGATCTATGCCAACCTTCAGGTGGAGCTGCGTTTCACATTCAGGATGGAAAAGGAGCCTCACCGCACTGGCGTATCAGTCTCAGTTCGCCCATTGCGCCAAGCCTACGTGAACCAACTTCGAATCCCCTTGAATCCCAGAGCGCGCAGAAGAGCCGTCTCCATACCCCCAGTGTTCTCTCATCGATTTTCAGTCACGAACCGTTCTTTCGAGGCCTTTTGCTCTTTCTGTCTTGATTTTGGTAACAGAGGCAAGCGACGTGATTCCGACTCACTTCCCGGCAGTGGGCTGGTTGTGCAGTGGGCAGTGTTTGCAGGGACGACTTTATTTGGGATTTTCTGCAGATGGGTTGATATTTGCGTTCTCATAGCAGTATTTCTGATGCAGGGAGAGTTAGCCGCGTTGGCAAGCTGTCATCTGAGCTTTACAGTTGGAGGCTGCTGTTGTCAGTTAGCTCTGGTCAGTTGATAGACAGTGGGTCTAAAATCTTACTTGTTTAAATATATGAATATTGGCAAAGAACATAATATAGGAATGTGCTTGGTTGTGTGTGAGAAAGAGAGCATGTTTTCAAGCGAAGATACTACCGCCAAGAAAAGAGAAGCAGCGAGGGAGTTAGCACTTCAAACAGTTTCTGCAGTGTATGGGGTGTGTGTGTGTTGTCCATGTATGTGTGTATGAATGTGTGTATATCAGGCAGGTTGTGTAAAAAGACCCTATATATGTATTGATATACACATCCTTGCGAATATGTTTCTGAAGCCAGAAGACCAGAGTGTGTCTCCATTTCAACATTTTGTGGGAGTATTGTGTGTGTATGTGTGTGTGTGTGTGTGTGTGTGTGTGTGCGAGTGGTGCTTGGAGCAGTGTGAGGAGCCTGAATTTTATGCACAGGTGTCCTCAGCATGCTGTCTTTGAACAGCGCCAGGCTTCCGAATTCACTCTAGCGAGAGACTTCCCTCCTTCCACCCCGCCTCCCTTTCACTCTCCCCTCCGTCCATCCCCAGAGCTTTGCTTTTGTTTGTCCAACCCTGAGACTACCTCATCACAGAGGGGTTTTGAAGTGTCTCCTCTCTGTTACTTCCCATACTATTCTCTTTCTTTCCCTCTCTCCCTGCCTCGTATCCACGTGCTTTCTTGATTAAAGCTTTCTTTGTGGGCATCTACTAAAAATCTCTTCAAACACAGATACACATTGCCTCTAAAAGATGGGGAATACATTATATCCCAGAAAGAGTGGAATGGGGGGCAGTGGAGGGAGAGAGAGCTACATTCGTCCCCCGACAAAGAGTATCAAATAAGGACTGTGGGAGTTGAAGCTGAGTGAGAGAACAGGGGTCAAGGTAACAGCACCAGGTTATTATCTGCCTTCCTCCGGTCCGAGATTGTCAGCGAGTTCCCATGAGCCTTTGTGAGAGGCAACCATGCCGATGGACACTCGGTGCACTGATTGTCCTGGAACTGAGTTCCTGGTGCTTGAGTTTGTTTTGGGAAGGTTTATAAGGCTGTGCAGCAGGCCTACGCATTCCGTAAGTGTGTGTGCAGGGACTCGGAGGTTGGAGGCAAGGTTTCGGAATCGGAAGCAATCTGAGGCAGGAAAGCTGAAAGAGGGATCTGCTTTGGAATGATTGTGTGTATTCCTGAACTTTTGTAAGAAGCTTCATGTCCAAGATAAAGGCTCAGTGACAAGTGTGTGTGTTCAGTCAGCGTGGAGGCAGTAGAAGCAAAAATCTTTTTCTTTGTTTCTTTTACGCTTTGCCTGTTGATCTTCCTGGCGTTCCCTTTCCATCTTTTTTCAGACTTGTCCGGGAGAAAAAATCAAAAAACTGATTTCAGTAGTTGTTGTTTCACGGTTACAAATTCCCATTTCGCGGCCGCACCCAAATCCCCGAGCCCTGGACCGCCGCGCTATCGGGCGAACCTCGGGGGCTTTGATCAGATAGCGAGGTGGGATTTCGGGAGCTTTTTTTTCACCCACAAATCCAGCCCAGTTTTAAAGCCTCCCTGTGGAAAACAGGTGATAAAGACCGAAATTATGTTACTGGACGAATGCGGAGGAGCTTGTATGCGTGTGTGTGCCCGTTCTGCTGCTTCTGGTGGTTTTTTGATAGCCGAGGTGTTGCTAACCGCCAACGTTCCCGAGTGTACGGAGCGGTATCAGTGCGGGGAATTGGGAATGAACTCCATTTAGCGGGAGGCCGTGATAAGAGGTTCAGTGCTGCCCCTACAGAAGGGCAAGGGGGACTGGGGAGGGAAAGAAAATGTTTTATGAGTTTTATGGAGTTACGGTGTTCTTCTCTCTCAGTCCCTCCTCTCTCTCTCACACGCACATGCACACATACACACACAGTCTTGTATTACTATCTTTGTGAGCTCCTTCCATAGACTCCCATAATGACTAGATGTATACAATTTTACACCTAACCCTACCCTGCTGCATGTCAGCTCTCCCTCCCCTGCAGGACATTTACACCAAGAGATGTAGGACCAGGGCAATTAGGATTATAAAAGACTTGTCTCATCCCAGCAATGGACTATTTCATCTTCTGCAGTCAGGCAGAAGGTTCTGCACCATCATGGCCAAAATAGAGAGACTCAGGAGGAGTTTCTATCCTCAGGCCATCCGTTTTCTGAACCAGGACATGCCTTTTCTCAGTCATATTGTTATGATCATTTATACTGTCTGTCATCTTTCTCTGTCCAAATATTACATACTCCTTCTCTGTTTGCTACTTGCTCCATTGTTCACTGCTGTGCAGTTGCACTCGGCACTTTAAACAGTCACTTTAAACAGTCACACTGTACCTGTCATCTTTGTATATAAGAAACAGTTATTAATTTAATTTTATCTTTCCCTTATCTCTTTTTCAAATTTCTACTGTAACTTTATTTTATTTTAATTTAAAATTTTATTTTTAATTATTTTATATTATTTTAATTCTGCCTAAATTGCAGTCAGGAGCGGATTAGGATACATTTCACTGCATTTTGTACTTGTATAACTTGCATGTGACAAATAAAGAATCTTGAATCTTGAATCTTGAGCTTTAACCTCAGTAACGAAAAGCACATCTTTTACCTCTTTTAGTTTCTCAAAACATGCACATTTTCTATAAAGTCATTTCTCTTCATGAGGACCGCTCCAATGTCCCATTATTACCTGCCCACACAAACACACCATTAGTTCTTTCAATCCTTATTAGGTGCTTTCTCCGATGTTACTATATCTAAATAATACTATAGCTGCACCGTAACCTGTAACTAACCTTAAGATCAGTAGCCAAAAATCTTTTAATGCTTTTAGTTATTTTATCTATCTATCTATCTATCTATCTATCTATCTATCTATCTATCTATCTATCTATCGTCTATCTGTTCATTCATCTATCTATCTATCTATCTATTCATCTATCTATCTATCTATCTATCTCTCTTTCTCTCTTCTCTATATATATATATGCATATATATATATATATAAAAACTATAACTATTAGTAATACTAATACTAAAAAAACTAATATAGTTATACTGTATATTTGCTCATCATATTAATTTTTAATACGAGGTCATTGTGCGCACATTAAATTTCTCCTTTGCGTTGACGGATTTCCGCCAATCGGACTCAAAGGCATATTTGAGATAAATGTAGATCCAATGACAATTAAAATGCGAGGTGGAGGGGGTGCACATCATGAACTCACTGTCTACAAAGTGATCTTATCAGTAAGCAAGGTATAGAAATTTAGGAAATGGTGTAAACACGCGAGCAGTGACTTTGAGCACTCACGGCTCTCACACGGAACGCTTCAATTCCCTTTTGTTACAGACAAAACTTATTTTACCATTGTTCTACTCACAATACAGCTATTTATTCATATTTTGTAGGGTTTATTCCTATCCATCGCATTATTGTGACACGGCGCAGAACCGTGCGATGGGGACTATGGGAGATGTAGTTCACTACCAGAAAGGCCAAAAGCAGCTCATGTTATAGGCCAAAATGAGTCCAAATTGGCTCAATATTTTCTATGACTTTAGTATTTCTTCATTTTTAACCTATCAGAATATTTTGTTTCTCATTCTTTAATGTAATACTGTAATGAGTAGTAATGAGTAACCAATAGGAATTCAATAATGCATCATTTAATATTGTTTGGTTTTGCAAGTATGATAACTGTTCTATTTTTATATATATTTGTTAATGAAGTTTACAAATCTCTGTTGTTTCCATCTTTTACAGGACAGGTCACAAGTCCTCACAAATAGCTAAAACTTGTACATCCTCACACACACACACACACACACACACGCACACACACACAGCACCAAATTCAAAACACACAAGCCCCTATACTTGGGGAAAGCAAACAGTGCATGCAGGAAGCCTCTTATGTCCAGAGGAAATGGGTTTTTTTCTTGAGTGAAAGGGCCCCCTGGTGAACGAGAAATGTTCCTTTTGTGGTGTGCATCCCTACTGTGGGGACCAGGTGTGTGTCTGTGTGTGTGTGTCTGCGTGTGTGTGTGTGTTGTAGCCCCCTCCATGTCTCAGTATCTTCTCATAAAAACCCTGTTTGTAAGCAGTGCATTTACTGACATAAGGAACAGAAAAATAGAAGCGGGTAATAAGGGCTTCGGATGAAGCTAAAGCTGAAGTCAATATGTGTACAGCTCCCCAATCTTGCGTCCCTCACACTCCTCTTTCATCTGTCTGTACGCTCGAACTCCCGGCACTTTGACTCTGTTCGATCTCCATCCCTTTCGTTCTTTCTCTTTTTGCATCCCGAGTTAGACTCCTAGAGTTAGTACTGGGTAGTAAATGTACTCCCCCCTTCTCCCTCTTTCTTTCTATCGCTAGCACCCCCCTCTCTCCATCTTGATCTCTTTTTGTCTAACTATACTTTTTTGTCTCCCTCCCTCTCTCTCTCTCTCCCTCTACATGTCTATCTCTCCGGGTTTCTCACCAGCAGACATACAGTATATCTGAATGATTGAGTCCTCCCCCCGCCCCCCAACCCCACACACACACACACACATACACACACTCACACGCCCCCCTGTTGAGACCCCAGACGACATAAGCAGGTGAATTTTAAAAACACACACAGGTGCCTCGCTGGAGGAGGTGAACTCTCTTGCTGCAGTTCTGTCACTTATTGCAAATTTTTTTTTGGTCTTTTTTTCTGTCTCCTCCTTTTCTCACTTTACCTGCAGTACTCTATCAAAACCTCACTTCTTACAGCCATTAATATTAAGGCCCTATAAAAGGGACCACAGGAATCAATGGAACTTGAGCTCGGAGTACCCGGCCAATCAGCAGCAGCCTCCTAAACGCTCCTCCAGTCTCACCCTTAGCTTTAAAAACAAGCCGCAAGTCCATTACACAGTCGCAGAACACGTAAGTAAAGCAGTTTGAAGTGACCAGTCAATCAGCACAAAGCAGTCAATCAGCACTGACCTGGTACCAAATCAACAGTTATTATCCTAAATACTCAGCCAATCAGAATCAGGCCCTTATACTTTGCCAGCAGCATTAAGCTCCATCAGGAAGAAAGCCGATCTTAAGTGATCACGTTGGTTTTCACATCTACTTGATTGCGCACAACACGGCTCGGATGGGAGGAGTGAGGGAATGAAGGAAAGATTCTTGAATACTTTTCTTTCAATATGGAACGTCATCCTTTCTTCTTTCTCATTTTCTCATTTTCCTGCTCTTTTCTTTCTTGACTTTATTCTCTCTTTCTTTATATTTCTTTCCCTTTTTTTTTTTTAACTATAACTTATCATGTCTCTACTTCTGTAATGGTTTTATTCTTTGTCTCTTTGTTTCTTATTATTTCTCCCTTCCTTTTCTTACTTGCATTTCATACTTTTTTCGACTCTCACCATTTCCTCTAATAATTATTTATTTGCTTCCCTTTGTCAGTTGTGCAGTTACTTTTATTTATCTCTCTCTTGCTTTTTTTACCCTCAGCTCTAGCCTTTTGTCCTTACTTCCATCTTGAAATCTGTTCTTCCTTCCTCAATTCTTCCCTTGTCTCTTTATTTTATTTTTTTCCTTTCTCTCTCTCCTCTCTTTCTTTCTTCCTTTCTTCCTTCCTTCCTTCCATCCATATTACTCTCCCTCTTCTTCCTACTCCTACACTGCTGAATGTGAAGCCCCTGTGTGTGGCAGGTGTAGAGCTCTGGTGTGTGTGAGAGAGAGAGCTGGAGGAAGCTGGTGCTTATCAGCCGCATGTAGACGCTCTTTGGTAATCTGGCTTAGTTGATTATACGGCACACTAGAGGCAGCAGCCTCTCATTAGACTTGGTCTGGGCGGCTCGGCCACGGTCGGGAGAGCTCTTCAGGCCCCGCTACGCACCTCTAACCCCAGATTACTGCCTGTCTGCTCCCTCCTCTCCCACTGAGAAGAGCAAGAGAGATGGAGACAGGGAGAGCGAGGTCAGTGGAGAGAGTTGTTGGCTGGAATTGGGTCTGGAAGTGGGAGAGAGAGAGAGACAGGAAGAGAACAAACTGGTAGCAACAAAGGAAAAAAATGGCATTTAAGCGTTGAGTGAATGAGCGAACTCATTTTGTGCTTTACTAATAGATCGTTTGAGTATACCTGAATAAAAAAAATAGTACCCCCTTAAATAAAATCCCCCTGTAATGACCACTCATTTTGGTTTTAGTAAATACAAGTGGACTGGAACCCATCCAGAAAAGAAATAAATTTTTCACATTTAAATGCTCTGAGCTCCTCCACTGATAAATAAACACACCTGGTATTTAATGCAGTGCCCACCATGGAAGGAAGTCCACAGGAAGTGCATGCTTCATGCTTAATGACATTCCCTAGCAGAATCCAGCATGGCAAAGTTCCTGTTGCTCAAGTGTACGCCAAATGGAAGGATCGTAGTGATGTTTTGCTCATTTGGAGTAGGCGCAAGACAGGAGCGAAACCAAAAGAGCTGGAGCATTAGAAGCAAGAGAGAGAAAGGCAGATAGCTGAGGCTAATGCGGCAGAGACTCTAATCTGTCTCGAGTGGTTTCGTGAGAGTGAGTTGAGTCTGCCTGGCGGAACGTTTATCAGGTTGGCGCTGTGGCAAGGAAAAAACTGCTCACCTTCCTCGACAGGATCCTATGAGGCGTTTCATTCCATTTATTAGGGAGGCTGCATGGCCAAAGTTAGTCCACCTGATAATGACTTTATAAGCTTCAAATGAGCATAACGACCTCCAGCACGCAACCGTCCTGGCTCTCAGAACTGTGTAATTTCTGTTTTACTAATCCATGTTCTACAACAGAACGTGTGAAATATCACACCGACTCATTCTCCAGTGCTAGAAGGAAAGTTTCTTCACTTATCACTTTAAGCAAAATATGGAAATGCTGTTGCCTTAGATAACCTTTTAAATTAAACATAGGTCCAAAAATCTCTTGTGGTCAGTGTCTTATCGTCCAGTCTCTTTCAATAGGAATTCATTCTGTCAAAAATATTTTTCACATTTAAACAAGCATATCCATAAATTTTAATTTCCCTTATGTACCCAAAATAAGGACACAGACAGATGCTAATTCTGCATCATTTATTCAGGAACTAGCCCAAATACGCCCGTATGTTGGCAACCATAACCGGTCAGTTGAAGGTACTGTATTGATTTTATAGTGACTGTTTTTCTCTTTGGGGTTTTTAGCTCCGCCAACTCCAATTGCGCCCCCTGAGCTCCTCGCTGTTGGCGCCACCTACCTATGGATCAAGCCGAACGCAAACTCCATCATTGGGGACGGTCCCATCATCCTTAAAGAGGTGGAGTACAGGACGACCACTGGCAACTGGGCCGAGACCCACATCGTGGATGCGCCTACATACAAACTGTGGCATTTGGACCCAGACGTGGAATACGAGATAAAGGTTCTGTTGACACGTCCAGGGGAAGGCGGCACCGGCCCTCCGGGACCGCCACTCATCACGAGGACCAAGTGCGCCGGTAAGTTACTCGTTTGGTTTTAGATTCTTGGAGAAAATTAGTAATGATCTGTATGATTTATGTGTGAACTGATGTGGTGGTGGTTGTGGTTTAGTACTAGGACACTCATCTATTTACTTGAGGTAGGGGCTTAGAGCCTGCATGTATACATGAGATTCAAGATTATTGATTTATCCTAAAGTGGATGTGTTACTGCTAGATTTTTTTTATGGCAATAACATCCCAAATAAATACTAAGTCCACATGGAGCAATCAAGAATGTGCAACAATAGGCCCATTAGATGCAGGAGGTCAGTACTACCATTGATCCCCATTTGGAATGGGGATTTTTCCTCCAGAAAATCTGTTTCTGTAATTAATGAAAAGTCACTCTGGACATCTGCTCTAGCCCAAAAATGTAAATCTAAATCTGATCCTTTGTGTAGCATATTTTACACAATTGCACGATGCCATCTGTCGCAGAGATAGAATGGGCATAAATGGACATAAGAGATGTAAACAAACATTATTCATGAAGGGTGGCAGAAAAAATGTCTTTGTAATGTAATTGAGTCATGCACTTTAGAATATTGTTATACAGGAAAATCTCAGTATTGGATTGGGAGTTGCTAACAGAACAGGACTTGGATTAGCATTGCAGTTTAAAATGTCTGTCTTACTGTGTTGTGTCTCACTTAAATTCACTGAAGTAATCACTCAATTAAATTCAACTAAATGATGACTCACTTAATGTGATAGTGAGTGGCTAAAAATGTTGTTCCATAGAAAGTAGGGGTGTTGAAATTTATGGCATAATCGATGCATCCGGCAGACCATTATCGATTATAACGGTGGTTTTCAACCGGCGGTCCACTGCCCCCTAGTGGTCCACGGCGGCATTGTAGGTGGCTGTGCCGTAACATGCGATTCAGTTTCACTATCGAAATCACTTTTTAAAAAATTATTCCCTTTTTCATTTTTCCAAACATTTCCAGATGGTTTGGGCATCTTTATGAATAATGATTTTAATGCACATATCTAAAAAGTACTCCCCTTAGTCAGAGTGGTAGTCCCTGGCACAGAAGCAGTTGATAACCCTTGAATCAGCGTTTCCCAATCCTGGTCCTCGCGCCCCACCGCTCTGCACATTTTCCGTATTTCCTGCACTGTCGCACGCTGATCCTACGTTGCTAATTAGCTGATTAGTAGCATCAGCTGTGCTGTTGGTCGGGAAAGTCGAATCTGTGCAGAGCGGTGGGGCGCGAGGACCGGGATTGGGAAACGCTGCCTTGAATTATATCATGATGTCGAATCATTGACCTAATAATCGTAATTGAATCAAATTGTGAGACCAGTGAAGGTCCACACCTCTAAGAGAAAGTTTGAACTATTTTTGTTGCTGCAGTGCCTTAAAGTGTATATGGGAGACAGGAAAATATGAGTATTGGTTTGGAACTTTCAGAACAATGCCTTAGCATAAGGTCTTATATATCTGTCTGTATCAGAGGTGTTGAGTGTTATGCTGAAGGGAGTATTCATTATTGTGTACGGAAGCTGAGTGTTGACTCGTCAACCTTGTTATGCCACATAAGCATTCTCTTCACATACAACTAATGAGAAAACAGCAAAAAAGACGTAAGTAGAAGCAACAGAAGAACTAAAGACTAACTACCTGGTTATTGTTTGTCTATAGTTTATTTTTGGTAATTGTAATCATAAGCGGTTAAGAATGTCATTTGTAAATTCAAATTCAAATTTATTTATATAGCGCTCTTAACAACAGTCATTGTCACAAAGCACTTTACATATAACCGGCCTAAACCCCCAACAAGCAAGCCTGAGGCGACAGTGGCAAGGAAAAACTATCTCTAATAGGAAGAAACCTTGAGAGGAACCAAGACTCAGAGGGGGACTCCATCCTCCTCTGGGCGACCGGGCGCAGAAACATTAAACGCACAACAAGCAATAGTTCAAGATGAGTTGTTAGTTATTTAAAGAAGCAAAGATACAAAAATAGTCCAAGGGATATTTCGAACCCCAGGTTGTTGCTGGGCCACTTGCAGGACGCGCTCTGCAACATTAAGCTGAAATTAGTTCAGTATTGTGCTGATAATTAGTAGAGGTCCATAGGGTCCAATCCCAGTTGGTTTCATGATGATGTCTCCATGGAGTCCTGGTGCGGGTTCAGTCGGTCAGGATCAGCTCGGGAGGGTTGACAAAATCAAGCGTCAGCTCAGGACGTCTCCAGGGAATCCTGGTGAGTTCAGTTTGTCAGCGTCAACTTGGTAGGGCTGAGATCGTCAGCATCGGCTCGGGGCAACTCCATAGAGTCCCGGTGAGGGTACGGTCAGCCAAGCGTCAATCTCGGGATCAGCTCGGGAACAGCTCAGAAAAAGAAGAAGAGAGAGAAGAGAGTTAAGTGCCCTAACCTAACCTCCGGCAATGCTAGAGTACTATGGCAGCCTAGCTAAGAAGGGAGAGCTGGAAGGTAACACAGACATGAGGGCTTCCAGGGGTCTCGGCATCACACCAAACCACCGTCTGCAAACTTGAGTGATCAGCAAAAGTGGTAGGATGACAGCACCAATCCCCCCTTTCACCTTTAATCTCAAATGACCATGAACCCCCAGATCTCGCCTTTAACTAAGAAAAAAAGGGACTTTAATATCCAAAAGACTGACTAAACAAGTAAGTCTTAAGCCTTGACTTAAAAGCAGAGATTGTTTCTGAGCTCCGAACACTAATAGGAAGTTTATTCCACAATTGTGGTGCTCTATGAGCAAAAGCTCTTCCCCCCACAGTAACGTTCTTTATTCTAGGTATTACTAAAAGACCTGCATCTTGCGATCGAAGCATACGCGTCGGATTGTAGTTGCAAATGAGGTCACTCACATACTGCGATGCAAGACCATTTAGAGCTTTATAGGTCAAGATGAGTATTTTATAGTTGACACGAAATTTAACTGGCAGCCAGTGGAGTGAGGATAGAATTGGGGTGATATGATCATATTTTTTAGTTTTAGTGAGGACTCTGGCTGCTGCATTCTGAACTAGCTGGAGTTTATTTAACAACCTATTTGGACAACCGAAGGATAGGACATTACAGTAATCGAGCCTGGAGGTAATAAATGCATGAACTAGTTTCTCTGCATCTTGAAAGGATAGCACGTTTCTTAGTTTGGCAATATTACGGAGTTGAAAGAAGGCAGTGCGACTAATGTTAGAAGCATGTACATCAAATGAAAGATTGGAGTCTAAAGTAACACCAAGGTTTTTAACAACAGTACTTGGTACAATGGATAATCCATCAAGACTGACCGTGATGTCAGATAGCTGACTTCTGGTGGCATTAGTGCCAGTAAGAAGTCTTGTCCAGATTTAGCTGGAGGAAGCTGTCCGACATCCACTTTTTTATGTCAATTAAGCATTCTTCCATTTTTTGAAGTTGCTGTCTGTCTTCCGGTTTAGCCGATATATGTAGCTGTGTATCGTCCGCAAAACAATGAAAACTAATTCCATGCTTACGAATGACTGAACCTAAAGGTAGCATGTACAGCGAAGACAGCAAGGGACCTAAAACTGATCCTTGTGTTACTCCATATTTCACCCTGACGTGTTCTGAGGAATCACCATTTACATTCACATACTGATAGCGGTCAGAAAGGTAGGGTCTGAACCAAGAGAGGGCCACTCCCCTGATACCAACAACATGTTCAAGTCTGTCTAGGAGAATGGCATGATCAACAGTATCAAAAGCAGCACTAAGATCAAGCAGCACTAGGAGGGTGGCATAGCCCTGATCAGCAGATAAGAGGACATCATTTACTACCTTTAGCAGAGCAGTCTCTGTGCTGTGGTTGGCTCTAAACCCAGACTGAAACATTTCATAAATCTGGTTTTCCTGTAAGAACGAGGTTAGTTGACTGGCAACAACCTTTTCTGTTATTTTGGAGATAAATGGGAGGTTAGATATTGGTCTATAGTTTAACATTACTAGAGGATCCAAATTAGGCTTCTTCAGCAAAGATTTAATCACTGATAATTTAAGAGATTTGGGTCTAATCACTACTGGAATCATCTCTTTGAGTAGCCTTGTTGGAACAGGATCTAACATGCAAGTAGATGAATTTGAGGAAAGGATTAAAGACGTTAGATCTGACTGGTCAACCGGAGTAAATGATTCAAATAAGATGGCTGCAGTATCAGTACTTGCCTCGTCAAGGCCAGCCACTGTTGTTACCTGAAATTTTAGAATATTCTGTCTAATTAAACAAATTTTTTGGTCAAAAAAGTTCATAAATTCGCCACTAGAAAACAATGTTGGTACAGTTTGAGTAGTAGTCTGGCTATCAGTCAGCTTGGATACCATGTTAAATAGAAACCTAGGATTATTTTTGTTATTTTCAATTAGCAATGATAGGTATTCTGATTTCGCAGCTCTAAGAGCCTTTTATGTAAATAATATGGATTAGCAGTGAAAACACATTTTTCTCTTTTTTGATGTTGCAGTGCTTTAAAACATTTATGGGAATTGACTCCTTCAAAAGATATTTTATGGATTTTTTTTAATAAGCTCTGTTTCGACAGGCGGTCAGTAAAATTCCCCTCCCGTCTCTCTCGTCCGTCCTACACTTCCCCAGTCGCAAGCCCTGCGGGTATTGTGATACTTCAATAAGACAGCTTTCCTTTCCATCTGCCTCTTTGTCCAACACTTTACTGTGTCCCTGGGTATGGTGCTCACGAGCAATAAAAGCGATAACAGCGGTTGGGGGACTGGTCAAGGACACAGTGCGGCTGATACGGCACTCGCTGTGAGACAGAAGAGCAGGACTCAGCCGAGAGAGGGCCAGTGAGACACAGCAAGAGAGATGCCGAGGTCACATCAGTGCTGCTTACATGGCAGCACGTTTCAGGTGCACAGGTTCACAGAGCCAAACGCTTTTAAAAGACCTTTATCACCTTGACGTATTCAGCATCAAAGTCACCAGACTCCTTTTTTATGGCCTGTGGGAGTTTTTCATTAAAAAAATAAAAGTTGGATGTAGTTTTCTACAAGTCCTGGTTTTCCAATTTTGAGCAGTGTTGAAGAATAAATGGCGTACAAACGTCCTTGTGTCATTGCATCACCTCAACATTGTGAAGTTTAAAAAAGTCCTTCACCACCATGTTACTGTGTGTAGTTGCCTTTTTGTTTCATCTGATATTCATACTTAATTTTTAGACTTTCAAACCTTCCGCGCTTGTAACCAAGTGCAGGGCAACATGTTCTCACTTATGCCCGTGTTCTCACTTACACCCTTATACTTTGAGTCATATGTTAAAGGAGCTATATGTAAGACATTTATGGCAAGTAATCATAAAATGAACCTAATATGTCACAAGAAATTAAGGAATCATGTTCATTTGAAATATTGATCTCACTGACAAAATTAGTACAGCCAGAATATTCACATTTTAAAAATGTAAAATTATCGCTGAGCTGCAGCTACAAACATTCTGGATTACAAATGTCTGACATTGCTAAAACTAAAAGGACTCACTATAACTCTCAAAAACGTGTTGACCAAAGCAGAAACAAAATGAAGATCAGCATAGGAGAAGTGTTTGAAAGCAGAGAAGAATTTATATTTGGCTCTAATTGTCAATTTGCTAATTTAGGGACTGTGTCCACCACACGTGTTTTTTGCGCAGAGAGGGCCAAAACCTCACTTCCAGGGTACTTTCTCTGTACTTGTTGGTGCTAAGTTAGGAAAAGCGTCATCGACTTCTGTGTTCATTTCTATGTCATGTAAACATTGTAATGTGTTCCTTTGAGATCAGTAGTTTAGTCGACATAAAAGAGATTATCTTTACAATGGAGAGAAATGAAGTGAGTGATTATTTGTCGTTGTGAACACACCACACAGTGCACCACAATGAAAGGTGACCTCTGCATTTAACTCATCCGTGAAGGAGCAGTGGGCAGCTAACAAGCGCCCGGGGAGCAGTGCTTGGTGACGGTACCTTGCTCATGAGCACCTCAGTGGTAACTTTACCGGCCCTGGATTCGAACTTGTGACCTTCTGATCATGGGGCGAACACCCTATCGTTATGCCACCAACTGCCCCTTAAGCATTGAGTGGGAGACTCAGAAGGAAAGCTTGATTGCTGCCGAAAAAGGTTTGTGGAAGCAACTGATGTGTGGATCCCAATGCCCCAGTGCAGTGATAAAATCTTTGCTGTAAATAAGGTGCCCCCCCTCCCTTAGAATGAGAAGGAAAAATAGCGCTGGCCATCTTCTAAAAAAAAAAAGGGAATTTTGAATTTTGTGGGCCTTTTTTGTGCGCTGAAAGTTGCAGTATTTTTAAGTGTTTTGTTGCAATAAACTCAAAGTTGCAGAATGACTCGTTAACCAACAATTAAAGTGAAGGGAACAAAACCACTATATGCCCTGCGGTTTGTTGGCATCCACCCAGGGTTGGTTCCCGCCACGCACCTGTGATCCCGGGATCGCTTCCGGTCCCCACGATCCCTATAGGGAATAAGCGGCTCAGATAATGACTGACTGACTGACTGACAAAACCACTATTGTTTGTGTTAACCTTTAAGCATTAAGTTATTTTTGAAGGTAAATTATTACACGTTTCCTGTGTCTTCCAAACGCAACAATGAAGTGAGCTCTTTGACGTATGGCTCAACACTTTGCGGGAAATAACAATGATTGGTCAAAAATTGCGGAAAAGTTACGGTAATTAGTCAATATTGAAATCGTGATGAATTTGCGGAGATTGGCTGTATTTAATTTTTAATGGTTGTGATTGCAACGTCGCGAAATCCTGGAGCATCTGCTTTATATCTGGCCTCCTAATCATCCCCTATGTCTCACTGAAAAATTCTGTCTTGACCCTTCGCCACCTTCGCTAATATGTGGTGAGTGTTCTGGTTGGTGAAATTGCTCCACTCTGTGTGTGTTGTGTTTTTAAATGTCTAGAATGTAAATTAATCAGACATTCTTTCATTGATTACTAACATAGTTTGTAAGACCAATGAACAAAAAATCACTTTTTCAAATCTATAGAGGACTATAAGAACTCATGCATGCATTCATTATCTTCTTAATCCCAACTGGGGTTGCGGTGGCGGGGCTGGAGTCTATCCCGGGAACTACGGGCACAAGGCAGGAACTAACCCTGGGCAGGCATCAACACACAGCAGGGAACACACGCTCACAGAATCACACTCACAACCTACGGGTCCAATTTAGAGTTAACCTATATCGCATGCCTTTGGGCTGTGGGAAGAAAGCGGAGCACCTGGAGGAAACCCACATGAACACGGGGAGAGCATGCAAACTCCACACCGACCTGGGGATCAAACCCAGGACCCAGCGCTAACCACTGCACCACTGTGCTGCCAACTATAAGAGCTAATAGGGTTAAAAATTTAAACCCGAAGTCAAACCAGAGTTAACAGTTGAGTCGATGAGGAATAAGGCAGGATGTCATGTAAAAATTTTGATGTGGAAGATGCATCTTCCTCACATTTAATACATGATCTCTGATTTTGCCATCCTAAAAAATTATATAAAATCTCCCAGACTACCTTGCACACGTACAAGAGTTTTATGAGACGATCTATGGACCTGTGCTTTAAAAGCTAATCCATGCTTCTGCGCAAATCATCAATTTTTCATTAAATGTCAGCAAACTGATGGGAGTAGTAATGCAGAAATGATCAGAAATTCCTGGTTTAATTTCCCATCTTTATGACGTCTTTTGCAAAAGAAATGAAAGTTGAAGGCCAGGAAACCTGACACGTTTGTCAGAGTAATGTCAAAGACATGTGGAGCGACTGCACTGAGAAACAAGCCCTATTCAGGCCTAAAGATGATTAAGACGGAGGAGGTGGTGCCCCAAGGGGGGTCGGGTGGAGACGTGGGGGCGGAAGAGAGGAGGAAGGGGGCTGAGGTAGGAGCAATTTTAGGGTGTAATTATGAACGCAGCAGGGTGGCCTGCGGGGAAGGATGAGGAAGACAGAGACACACTTGATTTGATATAGTGACAGATAATGAGATGAGAGAAAGAGCGAGAGAGCAGATGAGTGAGCCCCATGAAGTGACTGTTTCAGGTGAGGGAACTGAGTGAGTGTATATGTTCCAGCATGTGTGTGTGTGTGTGCGTGTGTATGAGATTGTGTGTGTTTCACGGAGGTGAGGGTTATGATGAAGAGCTCAGTCTGCCACTGATGGCGCAGTGGGGGAGGGATGTTGATCAGGACACACTCTTTTTCTCCTCTCTCCTCCCTCATTCTTTTTTTCAGGATTTATCCACAGTTCTCCCCAGCACATGTGCAGAAACTCACACACACACACACAGAGCACCATCTCTCACCTTTTCTCACAGTTTGATACAGTGGCTTCATTTTCAGTCTCCTCCGTGAGAAGCGGGGGAAAAAAGCCTCCGTCAGGACTTTTCAAACGGATGGAGCTCTGAAACTAATTTAGACGAGCAGGCAAGCAAAAGGAGAGAGGATGACAGCGCGCACTCACACATTTGAATAGATATAGTGTAATTCTTCTCGGATATTTTCAGTGTCAAAGCTGTGTGTATGCGTGTTTCTGCATGGGAAAGCGCACTTTCATTGTTCAGGTGAAAAGTACTAATTCTCTTCTAACCGCCTCACTCTGGGAGTTCCTGTTACACCCCTGGACTTACTCTCTCTCTCTCTCTGACACACACACACGCCGTGAAATGCTCCTGTTCAAATGAAGCTACATCTAAGCTGGCTCCCCACCTCTCAGTGTTTTTCCGTTTATGTTAGAGAGCATGGCAGACTAGGGGTAGCGATCCGATAGCGACTCAAAAAGCTGGATCGGGTATCTATGGAGCCGTCCTGTAAATTGTAGGTTTGTCTACTTTTGCATCTGCGTGCACGCACAGTTCATTATGTTTCGGAAGTGTTACAGAGGTAAAGCTGGTTTATTGTTCGACATTCACTTTAATACCTGTATATTGAAATGACAATGAGCAGAACAAGCAACGCAACACACTACAACCCCAAAAGCAAATTATACGTGATAATACTGTCTAATTTCCCTAACAAACAGGCAATCTCTGCATTCCTCGCTATGTTTGTTAGCGCACGTGTCTCTCACATAGAGTCTGATAAAAAAAAAAAAACTGGACATTTCGCCAACCCGACCAATCACTTTGCCTATAAACGGAAAAACCCATTTCACTTATAACATTCAGTGTCCCGGGAGAGTGGACAGTCCTGGTAAAACCGGAACAGGTGGCAATCCTACTTCACAGGGAAGTCCAACATTAACTAAAGCGTTCTACTCACAATGCAGCCGTTTACTTGATGTTTTCAGTGTTTATTAAGAGACGCACGTTCGTCTCTTAATTGCAATTGCAAACATTACATTCTATAATGTTAGAGAGCAAAAAATAAATATAGAAAAATGCATTATTTGTTATCAAATAATTTTATTCTATATTTTGACGGATACCAAATGGATAAAAAGGACTGTTTACACCTGGCACTAACCTTATTTTTCTTCACAGTACTAAGCCATAGAATATCTCTACATAATAAAAACTCTGCAAGCCAGTAAAGCAGACGCTGTTCTTGCTATGCTATTTCTAGTAGTTATGTCTACAGTTTCAGCAGTTTTATACTACATAAAGCTGGAAAAGAAAAAATTCTACAGACGCGAGTCAGTTTTCATAAGAAATTGAATGATTTCAAGATTGTCAGCATTTACACATCAAACTATGTCAAATATGAGTAGTGCAGAAGCCCGTGTATCGGCATTGGTATCGGAACTGAAAAAGTTGGACCAGTGTATCCATACTCACAAGGTAGCGAGATCTCGGTTGTTGTCTTATACTTATGCATCTCTAAAGATGCCCTGTAGTCAAAGCATTTCAGACGGATTGTGTGAGGTTCAGCACTTGCATCAAACTTTGATAAGACAGTCCTGAAAGTGTCGGCATAATCAGTATAATTTGCACCGGTAGTGGACAGGGAGGGATCGAGGGAGGAATAGAGGAAGACAGAAAGAGGGAAGTCTGACTGCACATTGATCAGCATGATTAGCTTCTCCTGGTCAGTGTGCATGTGCATATATATAGATGTGACACGAGTGTGTGTGTGTGTGTGGGTAAGTGTGTGTGAGAGAGCGAGAGAGAGATTGATGCGGAAGCTGCTGTCTGTTTTCATCATATCAGACTCAGCCAGGCGTTTCAGTAGAGAGGGAGGAGGGGAGGAGTGAGGGATTGGGGAGAGGTGAAGCGCGGCTGGAAGAACATGTGTTTTGTGAAGTGGCGCCAGTGTTTACCTGTCAGGCACACATACACACACACACAAACGTGCACAAAACATTGAAAGTGACGGCACTGTCCTCCTGTCAGACCTTAGGCAGATTGAAGCAGACAGGTGTGGAGGCTTGGTCAGGGGCTGTATATGTGTGTGTGTGTGTGTGTGTGTGTGCGTGTGCATGTGTCCAGGTTGTGACACGTGCACACATAGGTCTTCAGTGGTGTGGTTAGATGAGTTTCAGCTGTCTGAGACCATGAGACCATGTTGCGTGCCAGACTCTGACTCACATCCACCTTAATGAATCATCCTGAATTAGGAGCTAAAAGGTTTAGGAACTTGGATTCTCTGCTCTGCAAAACTTCCTTTAAAATGGACATCTTTTCCTGTTTAGGTAGACATAAGAAAACTATAGGCACTAATCCTGGAATTTAGATGGAATATCGAAGCACCCATACAGACTTTGTGCCTCATGAAATCACATGACTTAACATCTGTGACAAAAATATGAATGTGATTTATACTGAATAACGGGAATATGCTCTTATAATCTCTTAAGCATTTTTGTTGAGTGTTTTTTTTTAAGTCTGACTTTACCTTGACCATTTTAGCTCACTGCTAATGAAATCTTATCTGCAGTTGACCAGTGAATGTCCATGTTAGTCGAAGCATGACTGAACCAATAGATTGCTAAACATAGCAAAAACATTAGATTACTGCACAATAATTATAACTTCAATAATTATAATCTTATTTATGCACAATAAATGTCCAGCAGAAGATTTGCAACAACTTTGGAATTTTCTCAGCCTGAGGAAGAGTAGAAAAGAGCTCATCTAGAAAAGAAATACTCCTGTAAAACATTGTTTATGTACATTTGACTTGGGCTCAAAGTTTGTGGTAGCTTTTATTTCTTTTAGCTACATTCACCTTTACAGTGGAGTGGTTCTTTAACTGAAAAGACAGTAATTGTTCCTTTCTTGACTGTAAGCATGCTGCAAGACTTTTTCAGTTGTTGGAGACATTTTCAGCAGTTTTAGCCTTGATTCCCTTTCAGAAGGCTTACACAGCTTGTTCAGTTCTCAGCTGGAACTTATACAGTCACAGTTGACTGCCTTCAACTGTAAAACTTTTCAGATCCTTGTTGTATTGGAGATGCTGTTCCATGTCTCTTTTGGTAGTAACCAGTTATTTAACCTCTAAAAGTTCTTCTTGATGTTTAGTTTGATGTAGAGTTAACTTTAGAAATGAATGTTTTATGTTCAAAAATACATTTGCTGTGATGATTATGCAGCTTAGTATCACAGAATTTTTCAGTTACAATGAATTGATTATGTTGAAAATTTGGATTCATTTGTAACATTCACAGTTATACAGGTACAGTATGTGGTGGAAAGCAGTTCTGGCATAAAAAAAAGATTATAATAAGCAATGCAACCCCTAAAAATAAGAGTTAAAGGAGCTATAAGTATGTAAGACTGAGGCCAAAACTGGTACTGCAAGTCAAATTCAAAATACTGTAACGTGTTGTTTCCCCTTCGTCTCCTTCCCAGACTCGAGGTTGCCTGTTAGGTTGGCGGATGCTCATATTTGGCCAATGTAGTGTCTAACATTTCGTATTGCCATAATTAGCGTGCTAAAATTGCACTGTTACCACATTATCTCAGCGTAACAATTTGCTGACGTTGGTCATCACAAGTCACCGTTTTTCAGTCGGTTCGATGACCCATCTGCACATCGGCTACAATCTATGATCGAACTTGAATAACGTTATTCAAAATATTTGAAATATTCATCCCTGCATCTAGTGGTGATACAAGTTAGCCAACCTTGGCTAAATCTTACCTGTGCAGTCTTCAGTTTCTTCTCTGCTTTCAGCCGTCTCCGCCTTTCAAACACATCTGCTATGCTGATCCTCGCTTTGTTTCTGCTTTAGTCAAAACGTTTTCGAGAGTCATAGTGAGGCCTTTTAGTTTTATTAACATCTGACATTTGTAATCCAGAATGCTTGTAGCTGCAGCTTGTAGCTGGATAGCGGTGGGTGGCCAAAACACAAAACCAAAAACATAAACACGCTTTAAACATGCTTTGCGTGCTGTAAATTACATTTTAAAATGTGAATATTCTGGCTGTACTCATTTTGTCAGTGAGATCAGTATTTCAAATTAACATTATCCCTTAATCTCTGGTGATGTATTAGGTTCATTTTGTGATTACTTGCCATAAATTTCTTACACATAACTCCTTTAAAGCAGGGATCATTAAGATGATATTTTTTCACTAGTGCTAAATGCTAATATTCAGAAGAAGCCAGTTAAGATGGTTAATTAATCCTTCTGTTATATTCGTTTCTCAGGAACACCAATGATTTTTCTGGGTCAGTTTGACCCGGGGCATGTTTAATTATCCAAAAGTGTCAGAAACCAAAAGATCACAATAAAAAATAGTTTATATCTCATTATTAACCCCATTACTCAATCAATATTTGGTGTAATGGTGTTATTTACCTCTCACAGATCATGGTTTAATGAGAATAATTCACGTTTTTCATTAAAAAATGTAAAATGTACATTGGAAAGACCTACATATAAAACACATTAGTTTTATATGACATTGATTATTTTAAATTCTAATTGACCATGTAATATATACTGTATCTATGTAATATAATTTTTTTAAATGTAAAAAATTTGACCGGCAAAATAACAAAATAAGCAAGGTTAAGACTATGGTAACTTGTCTGTTATCTTTGATCCATGGCCACATTAAAATGAAATGCAAATCACTACCAGATTTAAGTTCATAACTCCCCAGTCTCTCACAGCAGCTATTTCCATCTTTTTTTTTGAATGATGATTAAGGTGTTTGAATCAAATATTTTTCCCACACTGCAATGTGTTCAATTCTGGTTACACCTAATTTTAATGTGTAACAGAATTTGAATGCAGAGCCACTGACTATTCATTTATCGTAGATGCTTCTGTTGAGTTTTATCTCTCTCTTTCACACACACATGCAGACACACACACACACACACACACACAGTCTGTGTTTTTAAAGCAGTAATAAATGAAGACCCAGATGGCTCCACAGTGCAAAAAAAATCATGCACAGTCATTGTAAAAAGAATGTGCAGGATCTTTTTTCTTTTCCTTTTGCTGACACAAGGTACATTTTCTTTTGTTATACTCATTTTTCTCTTCCACAAATGTCCCTTCAGAGTGCTGAGATTCTCTTTTTGTTTGATGGGCAGACGTCCTCTTTTATTGCCCTTGTTATCTGCCCAACTAACTAAATATGGCCTGGTTTAGTTTTCAGAATCTCTCTCTCAGTTCCCCTCTTCAGCTCCTGTCTCCATGTCTCTCATCCTGCTTTGCCTCCCACTGTGACAGAGAGACTTAAACACACACACACACATAGAGGCTTGGAGCGGCAGAGCTCTAATCCATCCCTCCTTCTCCGGTCCATCTGCATGAGTGATGGATAGAGTTCAGACCTCCGTTAGGCTCTTCAGCAAAGCGGATTTATTTTTATTATCTTTCCGCGTCGTTTATGATGAATCTCTCTCGAGTGCAGGAGCTGGAAGATGGAAGGTGATAATGTGGGTGAGGGTAAATGAACATGCCTGTGGTAGTTATTGTGTGTGTGTGTGTCTTTTTTGGCTTTTAGCCTAGCTGGGTTTTCTCTGTGCTCCCCCTCTGTTGTATACGGAGAGGTTTTGCCAAAATCCTGCTTTGTGTCTGGCTCAGGTAGATTTAATCCCTATTGCTGATTGGATCAGTTTGATCGTCCCACACTGATTGGGTAAAGTCTCTCCTTCTGATTCAAGGTTCAGAATAGTTTTTTGTAAGACACACAGTTATAGAAGTGCAACACGTAAGGAAATACACCTTGAATTGGCCATATACCATATATTCATATATACAGGTAGCCCCCAACTTACTATGGCGATGCGTTTCCCCATGATAACTTAAAACCATTGTAAGTCGAGAAACACCAACAACACAGAAAAATGACATGGTGTAATACTGAGTCAACTGAACTCTGTCGATCACTGGTGAGAGTGAGACATCCAGGCAGCGTCCCAGCATGTCATTCTGCATATAGAGGAGTGAACCTTCACCGGTATCACGATTCGATCCAATTATTAGGTCAACAATTCATTGTGATATCTCGATGCATCATGATGCATGGCATCAATTTTTCAACGTTACGTCACATTGCATGCAGATTGGGCAGCCATAGCTGATACCGGGATGTTCATTTTAACTTGATCACCAAACAATGTCATTATGATATAATTCAGGGTTTTTTTTAACTGCTTCTGTCCCAGGGACCACCACTCATACTAAGCAGTATAGAAGGTTGTATTTATTGTATTACTTTTTAGATATTTACATTAAATTCATTATTCAAAAAGATGCCCAAATCATCTGGAGATGTTAAAAAATGAAAAAGGGATAATTTTAATAAAAAGCGATTTCAGTAGTGAAACTGGATGTCACGGACCACCTGCAATGCGGACCACTAGGACAGCTAGTTGAAAGGTGGTCTACGGTGTGCCATTGCATTGATGCAGAATCATCTATATCTGCATTGCGATGCATTGATTATGCAATTAATTTCAACAATGCAAACAGCGTACGCTGCTATGTTCACCTGCCACTTTAAATATCATTACAATTTTGTTGTATCGTATTGTCATCGTAAGAACAAAAAATCGTAAGTCAAACCATCGTAACTCTGGTACCATCTGTATCTATAATCACTATTTTTACATTTTGACTAAACATTAATAATCTAATAATAATCTAATAATCTATCTAGTAGCCCACACTGCTGTTTATTTTGATATTTTCAACATACACAAGCACACACTGAGGTTGCTATGACCATGAGATAACAACCAGCTGTAAAAAAAAAAAAAAAAAAAAAAACTCTTTTCCCCCACGACCGTCAGCAAATTTACAGCATTTTAAAATGGCCACTTTGCGAATTAATTACTTGGATATTTATGAGCGAGTTGGTCTAATGCATCGTCTGGCCTCTGTTCTTGAACTACAAGATGGATGCCTTTTGAAATAACTTCCCCGAACAGCATGATGTGGCTGAATTACACACATGCACTTTGGTTGGAAAGGAGATTTCGAAAGTCAAACTCTGTGTAAATTGGTTCTTTAATTAACGTGAGTGATTATTTGTCATTGCGACCACACCACAGAACACAGTGCGCCACAATGAAATGTGACCTCTCCATTTGACCCATCTGTGAAGGAGCAGTGGGCAGTTAACATGGACACCACCCGGGAAGCATTGCTTGGGGACTGTCCCTTGCTCACAAGTACCTCAGTGGTACCTTTACTAATCCAAGACATGAACCAGCGACCTAACCGTTAGGCTACCAACTGACGTACCATCATGTGTAACTGTTTTATAATGGCTGAACATATGACTTCATGCCTGCGCTGTGAAAAGCTCTGGTTAGAAACCATAAAAATCACAGATAAGGCTGCACCGCTGGTGTCGGGGGTCTCGTAGCCTTTTGACAGAACTCAATTCCCAAGAATCAGTGCCACGGCAGCGTGAGCTTGAGTCGTGTCCCCTATAGCTCATCCCCTTTAAACTGACAGATGCAATTTGAGTAGAAGTGGCAGTGTCACCCTAGAGTAATGCAATGGTTAAAGGAACCTTCAGTAATTTCCCCCCGTTCAAGATGTTCTTTTTTCTCCTCAGGATTCTCTCTTGACTTCCAAACAAACCCATACAGCAGTTCTTTAGGACTTTGTATGGCTCCCAAGCGGTGTGGAGGCATCTTGTTTCTCAACACAAACGATTTTGACCACTTTTACAAAAATTTTGGTCAGGCAGCCTAAGAACAGAAATAATTTAAATCCATGTTCAGTTCATGGAATGTTAATCTTCTCAGTACATGTGAACGGTTGCTTGTGTTCTTTACTGATCTGATCTTGCAAACAGCAATAATTACTGTGCCTCAACAATAACTCTTACAGTACAATACAATCAACAGTCTGTCTCTAAGGGTATTTTAATATATAATAACATTACATGCTCGATTGACCAGCTGTCATCTAATCATTCTGTGTTGTTTTGAAATTAAAATGCAGCTACAAGGGATTATGAACATGCTTATGAATCCATTGGGCCTCGCTGACCATGTTATAGCCTCAGACTGGCTCATAGTGCTGATAGACGAAAGGTATTAGAATAACCTTAGAATCAATAGCAACGAAGCCAGCACTGCTCGCACTGTTGTGTTTCCTGCTCTTTCTTTGTAAACTGCATGTTCTCCTGGATTGAGTTTAGCAATTGTGGACTGGCCTTTAATCTGTATTTCCCTCCTGTAAAAATTCAATTTTACAAGGTCCTTCACCATAACAAGGAAGTGGAAAGAAGAAAGTGAGATGGATGGGATGAAAGGGGAGGGGAAGAAAAGTTTGACAAACAGGGTGCCGAAGGGGCGAACACACATGCATACACAAACAAACAGACACCATATTCCTAGCACGTCGGCTGACCATGGCTCAGAGAAGGAGTGAATAATGCACATAGGACACTGTCAGAAAAAGACAGGAGTGGGGGTGAAGGGTGGGGGGAGGCAGAGAGAGAGAGAGAGAGAGAGAGAAGCTTTCCTGAGAACAAACCCACAGTCACTACGTGAGGTCTAAGCCTTTCTTTTCATAAACAGTGTTTCTGCAGTGTGTGTGAGAGAACAAGAGGTCATACAGGATATGACTCAGGATATGATCAATTGTATACTTCTTCAGACTGGTGCATTAGCTGTCCATCATTAAAGGCTTGACTGTGCTCTAAATGGCACTAAAATTTCGGAAACACATAACACAATGTGCACTCACTCCCTCTCTCTCTGTCTCTATCAGATGAAAACTGTACGCATGAAGTCACAAACTAAAGCACTAACTGAAAGACTTGTTCAGTTAGTTCTGTGGGTTCCAAAGTTTTCTGCGGGCCCCACCCTTAGTAGCTGGAGGGGCAATCAGAAGTGGAGTGATTATTCGTGAGCACAGCACACAATGCACCACAACGAAATTTGAGCTCTGCATTTAACCATCCGTGAAGGAGCAATGGACAGCTAACATGGGCAGTGCCTGGGGAGCAGTGCTTGGGGACGGTACCTTGCTCATGAGTATCTCAGTGTTAACTTTACTGGTCCTGGATTCAAACCTGTGACCTTCTGATCACAGGGCAAGCAGCCCAGCGTTACGCTACCAACAGCACCCCCCAAAAAGCTATTAGGACTTTAAAGTAGGGGTTTTGAAATTAATTGCATAATCGATGCATTGTGATCCAGACGTGGACATTCCTGCATCGATCCAATGGCAGACCATTATCGATTATAATGGAGGTTTTTAACCGGCGGTCCGCTGCACCCTAATGGTCCGCGGTGGCACTGCAGGTGGTCCGTGACATGTAATCCAGTTACACATTCTTCAAAACATTTCCGGATGATTTGGGCATCTTTATGAATAATGAATTTAATAGAAATATCTAAAAAAGTAATACAAAAAAATACTCCCTCCCACACTCAGAGTGGTGGTCCCTGGGACAGAAGCAGGTGAAAACTCCTGATTTTCGAGCTACGGCATAAAAACTGAAGTTAAAAAGAACCTCCTTTTATAAACTATTGCTCCCTGATCTGCGTGCAATGTGATGAAATGTGGAAAAATTAATGGCATGCATCGTGATATCATATCGAATCGAATTGTTGGCCTAATAATTGTAATCGAATTGAATGGTGAGACCAGTGAAGGTTAACACCTGTACTTTAAAGGGATGTGACACTTTGTGAGATGTCAAAAGTCTTTTGTGAAGCTTCTTGTGAGATTGGATGCCAGTGTCCTAGGGTTAAGATACTTGCCCACAGACCTAGAGGTCATAATTTCAAATCCAGTTCAATCCTACTGTCAGCAATAGCACAGTTGGTGCCCTGAGTATGACCCTTAAATTCAAATTGTTTTAATGAGTTATATTTCAAATTCTAATTGTATATTTCTAATTCGGTTCTAATTGAGTCTACAATTAGGAAATGTGCGGCATTCAGCGAGTTCCTTCATCTTATAAGTACTGCACTGCACACCCAGTCTAAAACATTATTTACAGCAAGTTTTTAGAGCCTCAGCGTTTTAGAACTTTTAGAACTAGGTGAATTCTGCTCCAAGGGTTCAAGGGTTTCAAGGGCAGCATCTGTACTTTGTACTGGTCAGTTTTTAGGTGTTCTTACACGTTCAGCCTGTGCCTTTTGACACCAATAAAGTTCCATTACTGCTCTTCTCTGGCTGTTTTTGGCAAGATGTTTACTATTCTTGGCATAATCTCCCAGTGGACTGGACTCATAATCTCTTTATAATGACTCTGCTCCATGCTGGACATTCTAAATAAGTCCTTGCAACCCGCTGATTGGCTCCCATCCATTCCGTATATATATATATATATATATAGCATGCATTTGCAACAGTGAACTCAATAACGCTGCCCTGAATAATAGATGGGAATACTTTTATTGTTTGATTTTATTGAGTTGCTGTTTTGCTTTTTGGCGGTGGCAAGCTTTTGGCTCGGCAGCACTTTTTGCCTGTGTTATTCCCAGATTGATTTTAACAAACAGAGATAAATGTCATCGAGAAATCATTTTGACAGCAATTTACAGCTTGGCAAGGAGACGGATGTGAGAAGAGAGAGGGAGAAAGAGGAAGAGAAAGAGAGAACGAGAACAGGCAAAGGACAGAAAGAGAAAAACCCATAATAAATATTAATTTCCTTCTCATATACAAGAGAACTGCTCAGGCAAACAGTGCGCGGAATTCATTTCCTTTGAAATTCTTTTGTTATCCATATCCTGCCTAGCTATATTAGCGCTAAATACTTCAAAGCGGAATTGCGGCCACCTCTTTTAAATGCACCCACCCCCCTTCGGAACAACATTTGAAAGCTTATGTAGCCACAGATTTTTCAGGAATTGGTTTTAGACCAGCGCCATTGCCTATAAATCAAACATCGAGAATGAATAAATCAATATGTTTACCACAAGAGACGAATAGAAAAGCTTTTAACTTAAATATGACTATCTGTCCCGGAGGGGAAACACTTCATTAAAAATGAATCACGTTTCAGAATACTGCTTGCCGCTCCCCACGATGGGTCTTTAAGTTTGTTGTTTTTTGAGCGGTGCACCATTGATGTGTTAGTGGTGATGCAAATAGCTGTTGTGCGATTCAGACAGTGAAGGTTGTCATCTGAGCAAAGGATTGTGTAACCCTATCAGAAGTGGAAAGCAGAATTAAGAGGTTTTTAAAAAAAACGACACCGGCCTCAGTGCCTCAAGCGTTGGAAAGGGCAGGATGCGGAACGTGGGCATATTTTCTGTTAATTAACTTGGATGTCTTCACAGGAGGCAGCGCAGGGCCTCCTGGTAGTAGGGAGTCAGGGGACCCCACAAGGAGCGGGCATATGGAAGATGTTCATGGCTTTGGGTTATGGTTAATGAACTCAGTGATGCTCGGGAGTTCAGATAGTGAAAAACACGCCTGAAGGAGGTGGGTGAATGCTGTGTGTGAGAGCAGATGATTGTGGCAGCTAGGGCCTCTCCCGCCTGGATGCTGATGAAACAGTGTCATCCTGAAACTTGCTCCTTAACAACTTTGCTCTCAAACCAGCAAACTGGGCATCTTTGGACCTTATAGTGAGACGAAATGAGGTGAATGAATGGAATGAGAGATGTTTGTCTTGTAACTCTCTAATTACCTGAAATCTGCATGTATAAGATTCCAGACAAAAATAAAACAACTCATTACAGTTAGTGTTTATCAGTTTATACAGTTACACTGAAATATATGAAATAAAGGTATATTATAAAATTGAGAGAAATATATACATTTAGCTGCTATCAAGTGGAGCTTTAGTCTAGGCTTTTTTTTACAGTGTCTTATTTTATGTATATTGTCTATTCCTAAGTGAGATAATACAAAGTACACAATATATATATACAATATATCATTAGTACCTCAGTGGTAACTTTACCAGCCCTGGATTTGAACCTGCGACTTTCTGATCATGGGGCAAACACCCGACCGTTACGCCACCAACTGCCCCAAAGTCTCCATGTCCAAAATACAATACTTTAGTAATACCAGAAACAAACTTTAAGTTTAGTTTAATGGGGATAAAATTTGATTTGGGCTTAGATTTCTGAAACATCTTAATGTGAGCGATTTTTGTCATTCTTAACACAGCACAGCATAGCACCCAGTGCACCACAACAAAAAGTGATCTCTGCATTTGACCCATCCATGGAGGAGCAATGGGCAGCTGATGTGCAGCACCCGGGGAGCAGTTCATAGGGATGGTACATTGCTCGTGAGTACCTCAGTGGCACATTTTACCCGTCCGGGACAACGAGGCCAACTCACTACTAACTGCTCCTAATCTATATGATGCATGAAAACCTCTGCACCTCCTGCACTGATTCCTTCATCATTTCTGTCAGTTTAGGTTAATACTTTGGATTTGCTAGTCACTGAGAAAGCCAGGTGTTGATTTGGACCAGGTACTCTTTAAATTAGTTACCTACAGGCGGTGCAAGGGTTCTGTAAGAGCAGCCTGCAGCTTGACGATGTTTGGGTGGCTCCCATCAGCCCTCCGCCACACATTAAGGGAATAACGACAATTTAATTGTCGCCTCTCGTAATTGCCTTCAGTGAATTGTTTCTAGGCAACGTGTCTTAAATGTAATGATCTCAGTTTGATGGCTCTGAAGAAAAAGAAGGAAGCGTGGATGATTAAACGAAGACAAGCTTTCTTAACGGCAAATGCGGGGGCTGAAAACGGTGAAACGAGTTCGGCTGTCAGACGTTGGAGCGTATAAGAGCTGCGTGAAGGCAGAGGAGGTCCCAAAGGAGATTTAGAAGCTCTCTTCAGTCAAAATTTGGCTCAGACGTCTGGCACCTCAAGTTTTTTTTTTCTTTTTATTTAAACATGCAGTAAATCTGTTTAGGCTCTATATAGAGAGAGAACAAGAGAGAAGGTGGAGTGTAAAAAGATGTACACTTGTGCTTTTACACTGCCATTCCGGTATAGCACAGTGCGTTCAGGTACATGTCGTAAAGGTTCTAGGACTGTGTTGTTTGACATCAAAATTAAACGGGCATGACATGATGTAACACTGTTGGTTTTGTACATCATTGTTTATGAAGCTGTTGTACCGAGAAGGAGAAAACTGTAATGAACAGACTGAACTGTCAAACAAGAAAATGGAAATACTGGGAAATTTCCAGCAGAATGCAAATAATAATGCCAACAGGA
The DNA here is from genome assembly GCA_032718565.1 of Distichodus sexfasciatus. Lineage (NCBI taxonomy): Eukaryota > Metazoa > Chordata > Actinopteri > Characiformes > Distichodontidae > Distichodus > Distichodus sexfasciatus. The sequence continues at coordinate 663,271 of JAVGVS010000162.1, read as the reverse complement.
GGTTGTTTTGCTATTACAAACTGACCTGTATAACTACATTAGCTACTCCATACGCAATTGATGCTTAAAGTGTCTAACAAAACCGTAGTCTTCAGTTTTCTGGCTCTGCCTCTGAGTTCCTTCTTGGAACATCTGCTAGTTCAACAAAAGGAAACAAAAATGGTGCAGATTCTTAGTTATACTACGGTACGTTTTGCCGTGGAAAACTTTTAGTACCCTATGACTTTGGAACAGAACATCTTCCGTAAATGTTTGAAAAGTGTTGTATGATGCCCTAAAGGACTGGAGTGGAATGGTTACACGTAAAGAATATGAAAAGCGATTAGAAATATAGCTGCAACTGGCAATAAGTGGGGCCCAAGCACAAGTCGCAAAAAGCAGTACAATAGCATCTGATGCAGTAAGCGTCAAAGAAAGCAGTCAGTGAGTAAGAAGTCAAAACTAGCCAAAAAAAGCTCTATTATGATAAGGGCTGTGCAAAAAAAATTGATACATCAATACATCCCAATATTTCCTTTCCTGATATACTATGTACTATGTACATCTATATTTCCCAGGGGGAGAATCATGCAACACAAGCAGCCTCAGATTGATCTGACTGGACACTTTAATGTCTTATTTTCAATCTCTTGGTGTCCACTAGTTCAGTGTGTTAACATGCAAAGACAATATAGTTAAAATTCAGTTCTGAGTTGTGTTGTTTTGGCTGAATTATTAATGTAATGTGATTCATTAAGACCACCCAGATCGTAACTGCATTTCAGCTCAGTTTATACATTTTCAGTGAACTGTAGAATATCACAATATATCACAATATGTATACTATCGCAAAATATTGTGATGTAATGATATCGTGACCCATGTATCGTGATACGTATCATATCGTGAGGTCCTTGCCAATACCCACCCCTAATTATGACATCATATAAATGTATGTAGCATTGTAGTGACCCCTATTGTTCAATTAGTATCATTCCATATCTTTGATAGTTTTGATTGACTACATTGATCATATCAAGACATAAGGAGTTTGAACGTAGAACAATAAAGTGAAATGACATAGGAAAAAGAATTAAAGATGCTTATAGAATTTTGTGACTGAAGCTTTGTTTTTGTTATGACAGCTTGAGTATGTTGTTTATAAAGAAACAAACCTCTAACAGTGTTCATATTAGAATTAGGTGGTTTTCTATGATTTCATCTAAATTAGAAAAGCTTTTATATGATGTCACAGAAATGTATGTGGCCCTCTTAGTGCACCCTACTGGTCAAACGCTTTTTCCTTTGCAATAGCTCCAATTTTCGGCTGATCACTATGATTTTCGGCCTGCGAGTTTCACAGCATTCCTACCCTGCAAATTTCAGCTTTCTGTGACTTACGGTTCAAGTTGCACAATCCGTTTTATAGGAGAAAAAAGAATTATAATAAAGAAGAAGAAACAGAAGAATTACAAGAGGGGTCCATAAACACTTTGTGCTTGGAACCTAAAGAGAGAGAGAGAGACAGAGAGCGGGAAGGAGGGAGAGAGAGAGAAACTGGGTGAGAGTGGGCATAAAAAATAAGAAAAGGACTACTTCTCATTGCCAATTCGTGGTTGTGAAAAAGAAGAGAGGGAGAAGAGAGAAACAACACCCCTTCTTTTTCCAGCCTTTGAAGCTGTCACCATGTCTGACGTGCATGGCTGCCGATAGCACGCTGTCCAGAGCGAGCTGACAGGTAGAGATGCTCCCACACTCTACCCAGTCTCAGAAAAACACACTTCTAAAGCACAGTTGTGGGCAAAACTACCACACTGAGACCACAGAAAAAAAGGAAAATGACAAATACATTGAGATTTTCATTGCTGTTGTGTTCCATGAGTATGATTGGTCAGATCAATTAGATAATTTAGCACTTTTTTCTTATACAAAAATCTATTAATAAGCTGTCTTAAAGTTTATAATATGTCATGTTTTGTCATAACGTGATAGGCCACTCGTGGCCAACTTACCTTCCCTGCCCATATCTAAGGTGTGTTTGTCCTAATGTGCTATACCTCTGTTTGTCTCTGCTCTTTCTCTTGGTCTTGAATGTGTTTTGTATTGTTTGCATTTGTATTTGCATGGTGTCTGATCCAGTTCCCAGTTTTGCTCTCATTATTCTTGTTTGTGCTAGTTCGTATTTGTTTTCTTTGTTCTGGTCGTTGTCCCATGGCTGCATTTGTGTTTGTTTGGACCGGGGTAATAAAGTCTGGATAACCTGCTTCATCCGTCATGCTTCTACAAATCATACATTTTCCATTTTCACATTTTACATCAGTTTCCAAAAGAACTATGCACAGGGTTCCTTAATGTTCTTTTCTCTACAAACATTTTGGATAAATCGCAGCTTTAATTGTCATAACAGCTCAAGGTTGCAGCAGAACCAAAACTTACTTGTGCTGGCAGGAATGCTTGAACCTTGGGGAAGCTCTCCGATTCCTGAATAACAATCGGCTCCTTGGCCTTTACTCATTGAGGTCATTCAAGAAAGAGAGGAGCGCAAGTCGCTCAGTGGGAGAGGAATAACAATATTGTAACCTTTTGCAGTGTTTGATTAAACTGTCAATTAAAATTTATGTTGTGAGACCACACGCTAGGAAACCCAGCTTTCAGCAGGGGTCTCGGTCCCCTCCGATGTGACTTTTTTTTTTTAGACCAAGAGAATAATTAAAACTAATGACTTGCCTGCTAAAGTGGCCGATTCAGCATGTTCGGACTCATTAGTTGGCAAATTTAAAATTGAAATGAATGAGACACGGTCACGGGTTAGTTAGTCCATTGTTTTGGAGAAAGCCTCAAATCGGGTGCCAATGTCAGCCATTGCTGAGGACTGCAGAAGGAGAAATACGGTGGACTACCAGACTAAACTTACAAAAGATGTAGTGACTGCTTTAAAAATGAAGACATTTTGTGAGATCTCATTTAGGGAAAACAGTCTTGTTTTTATCCACTGCCTAGATTTTATTAATCAATATTTACTCATGATAGTGTTATGATTTTGCATGTATAATTCTTCATTGATTTTTGTAATGCTTGTGTCAAAGAAGTCAAATCCTCACGTGAATCTTTCTATAATCCTAACTGACTGGATTATAAGATTTGCTCTATTGACACATCTGTGCTGCGTAAATGAATTTAGCAGAGATAATCTATATCAATATTGTGCAAGGAGTCCTTGACCAGATCATTGCTGCTCTGTCTTGAATGCTGATTTACGATCCAGTCATTTCCAAAGTGTCAGCCAGGTAGCTTAAAGGCCTTTTGAAATGTCATCAGTATTGCACATTTGTCCAAAAGACAAGGTAAATATATATTTATTAATACACTATAGTTATCAGCATGAGGCAGGTGTCAGTATCAATTTCACCAGATTTGACATGAAAAATGACAAACTAGTCCATTAAAAACATTAAGCTCATGTAAATACATAAATCCAGCATTTCTAAATTATAAATAAGTCTCGCTATCTCTCATTCTCTCAGTGATACTTTTTTTCTGTCATCTATAGTCTACATACTAAAGACACAGTATTTGTTTGGGGCAGTTGGTGGCGTAACGGTAGGGTGTTTGCCTCGTGATCAGAAGGTCGCGGGTTCGAATCCAGGGCTGGTAAAGCTACCACTGAGGTACTCATGAGCAGGGTACCATCCCCAAGCACTGCAGCCCTTGTTTGCTGCCCAGTGCTCCCTCACAGATGGGTTAAATGCAGAGGTTGCATTTTGTTGTGGTGCACTGTCTGCTGTGGTGTGTTCCCAATGACAAATAATCACTCACTCCCTTATGATCTTGATGTTATCATTAGTGTTGAACACTCACAGTTTTAATAGGAATCCAGAAGTATAACACATTTATAATACACTTTTAAAAACCAGCAAAAATTACTGATATACAGTTATAGACTACAGTCCATAATAAACTATGTGTGTTAGATCTCCAGAAGCCCATCTTCAATGGTTAATGTTTGACCACAGAAGCATTAGTATATTTATTTAGCAGCAATTGATAGTGTAAAGGTTAGGGAGTTCGCCCCATGATTGGAAGGTCGCAGGTTCGAATCCCGGGCCAATAAAGGTACTACTGTTCCTTTACTCACTTTCATTTCATTTTTATGGCCTTATTGACCACCCTAATCAGTAATACTGTGGTGCCTCACTCATTCATAAAACGCAGCAAGTCATGTTAGGGTCACTGTAGAGCATCACATGGCCTTTCATCTAAATAATAGCTGGTGAGCTCCTGTGGTCAGAAACAGATTTGTGGTGTACAGTACATGGGTATGTACTTTGTAATGGAACTGAGTATTATCTATATTAGAAAGATTCACTCTGTTCGACTACAAATACACTAAAAGTAACTCATACATTTCTGTTAACATCAGTCATTGCTAATAGTTGTTGGAACGAAACCTCTCATACATATATTTTGAGTCAATTTAAAAAACTTTCAAATGATTGTCCATTCCCGTTTTACTGTGCAAGAAAGAGTGAAGACAATTGGTTTTATTTTTTGAAAAATTAGATGAAGTGTGTAACCTTAGACACTTTAGAGTTGTTTCATGAACAAGGATTAAAATATTTTGCTTGTTTATATTGCTATTACTATTAATATCAGAATGTTTAGTAATTTTACTATTCTAATTCTATATTTTTCTGATGGGGAGTTACCTTTTTGGGGGGAATTCCCGTCTTTTCTTACTAGGTACTCTATTCACCACTTGTGGTATAAACGGTAAAGGCTGGAAGGGAGTACTTGTGACTGTAATCACATAAAAGGTTCAACTATAATGTAGCTTTACTCAACTAAATTGTCAAGGACTACAGGTAAGCTTGGAGCTAGGTTGGCAAGTGTATATACACAAACTCTCTAAATTTCCATTACCATTAATTCCCTCAAGCACTTGCATTGATTGGCCCCGGGTGAAGTTGCTTCTTTTCCACCTCCCTTGAGCCCAAAAGCTCTTCAGTGCTCTTCACAGTTGTGAGTGCAAAAGCTGGCCCACAGCGGTTTGTATAGAAGCACTCCAAATCTGAGTCTAATGTCTCCAAAGCTCCCAGAGTGCACATGAATATAAGCTCTACCTTTTGTTGCTTCAAATGAAGATTTTAAGTGACCCGCTCGGCTCTCCCGCTCCCTTTCTTTCATTCCCACCTACCATTTGATATATCATGATCTGCGTTGCGAGAAGTCATTACGTTAGGAAGCAAGGAGTGAAAGCGAGAGAGAAAGAGTGTCTTGGGGTTCCAAATGAATGGAATGTGATCAACTGGGAAAGAGAAAAAGGTGATTACTCAAGTGCTCAGATGAAAGGTGGAACAATAACGGGAAAAAATGTTTCTAGAGACCCAGTCTCAGCAGTCCATTTCTCCTCTTTTCATGATATTATTGCCTTTTCTTTTCCCCTTCTCTTTTTCTCTCCTCTGTTGCTCAGAATCCTCATATGTTCTTCCAAATAGCAAGTATTCTGACGCTGATTTCATTTACATTTTAAGATGATGGAATTATGGGAAAATATATATTTAGTGTATTGCTCAAATCGTTCATATCACTTTTTCATTGCTGCATCCTTGAAGTTGGTAGTACTTTAGCTGTGGCATATGATCAACATTTAATGAGCTCATTCCAATTTATAGTTATAGTCAGCTCCATGCATATGACAGGGAGTTTAGTGGACATCAATGTTGGCAAAGGAGAGGAACATTATAACATGTTACATGCTGGTTCTTTTTTGCATTGCAATTTATAGTCAGCCTGTGTTGATGGGGGTGAAGTATGTTGTGTCCATTATGTCAAGACTGACGTCTGTCTTCAGAGAGTCAATGTCCCTGTAAGATGATCAAGACTGTCAAACACCTACATTGTCTTCCTGTACCAAAAGTATTGATTTAGCTCTTTTTCATAGTAAATGAGTTCAGAGACACTGCTCTGGATTAATCAGTGATTTTATTGATTTTTTTCTTGAACACTTTTATCAGGCAGTGCTCGTAAGATTTCAGAAAATCATAAGGCTTCACTTTTTTTTCTGGGTGATGTAATATGATCTACTCCGGCATAAAGTTACATTCTGTGCAGGGATGTTAATGAGGTTAAGACTAGAAGCTAGTTAGGTTACTAGCTGCAGTAGTGTTGAGTTTTATTTAGTCAGCACAATTGCACAAAGCGGTTTAAAAAGAGTCAAATGTGAAAAAAGTTGATCTCTAGACATTAGAGTTCTTCTACTTAAGAAGCTTGTTGGAAAGAGAAAACTTGAGAGACTCAATGACTAAAGGTTACTAGACTTTGGCAGAAGAAGAGAAAAGGTTGTGCAGTCCTCTTTTTCTTCTTCTGCTCATTTTATTTAAAGAATGAAACATCAGAGAAGGAAGAAATGGTAGAAGGAATAAACAAAACCAGACACATGGCAAATTTTACATTTTTCTTTTCATATCATTTATGTCTGAGACTGATAATTAAGTAGTCACTCAGTTCTCTCTCTCTCTGTCTCTCTCTCTCATTCTCTTTCTGTTTTAAGCACCTATGATCTTTCACTGTAAACAAGTTTAATTAAACGAGACTGTAAAGCTGAAATGTATGTATAAGTATATTGTTGGTTACCCCCTCTTTAAGCTACTGCTAAACAACAACGGAATGTGTCACCTCATAATTAGCTTTTTGAAAGAAAACGAGAACAAAAAATTTCCTCATGTGCTTTAAAAGTGTCTAATTGGAGAATAAAGTTCAGCTGAGGGTTTCAGTGTTATCAGCGCATCAATGTTGAGCTTCATTTAAGGCATGCATGCAAAAGCAGGCGGTAATTAAAAAGCCCTACAGTGAAAGAAGCCATAACATCTGCTCACGGTGATGTGCATCCAATTTGTTTTCAACCGTGTCACTGCATGGGGCGATGAGAATCTTCAGGAGGGCCCCGTTTCCGACGCTGAATGCATTATTCAGAACACCTCCATTATTCTTTAGCGTGCCTGATACGCTCCTTTGAGCTCTACTTCCATCTTAACATGCTCACAGCATGGCACACTCTCTGGCCTTCACCACCGATCATGCAAACTCTTTGCTCAGATGGAGATGTTCTGTCAGAAAAGAGCATGTTTCTTACTGACCGCTGGCGCCATGTTGGGCTACCAGTGGCCATAGAAGAAAGGAAGGAAAAACTCTATCCTCTATTCAGTATGACTCATGCAAAATGCAACGGCAGAAACAGAGGCATTAGCTGGAAAAGCGAGATGGTGGCGGTTCTGCGCTAATGCATTCCTGGACCCCACTGCTTTTGTTATGGTACCTGATTATACCTCCTGCAGATTTAGACAAGATTATGTCCCCCTCTACCCCCATGGCACTTTAAAAGACAGAAAAGTGGCTGAAAAATGTTAAAAGTTATAAGAGATGTTACAACTCCAATTCTCTTTCTCATATGAACACTTTCGCAAGACAAGGGACAGGGTATACAGATTGACATGAAGTGAGATTTCTTTTTCTTTGCCCTACCCACCACACACTCAGGAAGATAAGGGACATGGCAGACTGACTGACATAGAGTCCGATTTCTTTTTTCTGTGTATGTCAGTCTTCTCTCCCAATCTTTCACTCCTCTCTGTCTCTCACTCATAGATGTAGAACCAGATTTCTTTCTTTTTGTTTTTGTCTCTGGTGTTTTTTGCTCTCTCTCTCTCTCTCTCTCTCTCTCTCTGGACAAGGGGCAGACTGACTGGCTTGCTTTGTTCTTTGACTCCTCTCTCTGTCTCTCTCCCCCCCTCTCCACCCCTCTCACCCACTCTCACTCTCGCTCCCTCATCTGAATTGGCCAGTTTAAAGTACCTTTGCAGCTGGGGTTTTGGACACCCTTAGATATGTTTATTGCTTGCAATTTCCTCACTTGCCGCGTACAGGGGAGATGCACGGCGGGAGCAGCGGAGTTGTGATAAATGTAGCGGGGCGCTCGGGCTCGGAGAGATCACGCCAAAGCGCCGCAGCAGCAGAGCACAAGATTGATTTCTTTTCCGTGTTCCTCCCCAGTGCCTACGATTAATGACCCTCATGGCTTGCCATCCGTCAGCTCCTCCCCTGCTCTGACCCCTCATCCGGGTTCCAAAAGTCTACACATGCCTCTGCCCCTTACCCCCTCCTCTTGCCCCCACCCACTGTTCATTAGCATATCACCAGCATACCTACATTCCACTTTTTGCTACAGATTAATGATGTTCCTCTTGAACTCCACCTGTTCACCAGCAGAGCCTTGTTTCCCCCCACTAACCTCCCTCAGTGTGGGGCGGTGTATGGACACGCTCTGTCGCCAGCCAATGGCTGAAACATGGCCATAGCTCAACTAGACATGCTGCATGCCACTTTTACAAGGGCGAGTCAGCCCTATTGGATTTGCCGTCTCAAATGAGCAATCTTTTTTAGATTAGGGCTGAAAGCCCACCCAGATTAGCCGCAGATTAGCCGTAATCAGGGCCTCGGAAATGAGGGATTTTTAGGATTCCGTTGTTCAGCATTATTTTCTGTAGTTTTTTTGGAATGAGATGAGGCAGCCAACACTAAGTTTAGTGTGCTGAACAGACTCATTTTTTTAACACTCAGATGAACCAGGATGTGGTATGCTTCGTAAGACCATGAGAGGCCACAAAGATTTTAAGAGATATTTGGTAGAAAAAACAGCATGAAACAGAACTGCAAACACCATTGTTAATCCTTTTTGCATTATCAAGCTCTTAATGGCTTCATATTGAGTAATAACAGAACATTTACATATAAAATGTCTTTTTGATTAATTCGCCATTGTCAGAACTTTTCACAGGTCATGACTCAAAAGTCAAAAGTTTTTTCAGGGCAGTTACACTCAATGGCACTATGGATGACTGGCTACTTTGTAGGGCAAGGCTGTGAAAGTGGCATGATGTGCTTTATCAAACCAACAGCTGTAGAACTCATTGTACACCACTGTCTTTTCACTACCAAACAATTACGTCTTGCAAAACTTCTGTCTGCATTTTTGAAACGCAAATCTTCTCCAGTGAATCCTTCCTAAGAGAACTGAAGACCATGTAAGCTTCTAAAGATGCTAAAACCCTCTTTTCAAATTCAGCTCCCTTAAGATACATCTGAAGCTAAACTGAAAGGAAGCTTTTGACCTCCTTTATGTGATTGCTCTAATCTTGAGGATTTAACAGGACATTGAGGACAAACCGATTTGCTTGTGACAACCCCGTAGGAGTGTGATGAATTGGCAAATGACTGCTTTGGTTTGGCTTGTTGCTGTTTCACTAAACATCATGTTTTTCACAATGTGAAGAGAGACTTTAAGTGGAAAGTAAAATATTGCCTCTTCCAAATGGATTGCTCCTTTCTCTGAATTAGTTGGAGTTCACTAGATGTTCATGTTTTTATGAATCTCTCTCTGTCTGTCTGTCTTTCTGTCTTATCACCCTTTCACTTTCTACCGCTCATACTTCCAACTCCTCCTCCCTTCCTCTCTCCAGATCCAGTCAACGGCCCTCAGAATGTAAAAGTGGTTGACGTCCGAGCACGGCAGCTGAGGCTGGAGTGGGATTTGTTCACCTACGCTGTGACACGCTGTCACAGTTTCAACCTCACCGTGCAGTACCAGTATGTGTTCAACCAGCAGGAGTTTGCAGCAGAAGAGCTGATTCCCACCTCCTCCCACTACATCCTGAGAGGACTCCGGCCGTTTGTGACCGTCAGACTCAGGCTGGTGCTGGCCAACCCAGAGGGCAGCAAGGAGAGTGAGGAGATTGTCAAACAAACAGAGGAGGACGGTAAGTTTGGGACATGATACACATGGACACAAAAACACACAAACACATCTGGGGTCTGGGGATCTTGAAAGATCGATGTTGTAAAACTGCTACGTTCTGTTTGAGATCAATGGAGATAATACACAAATCGTTCTTAAGACAAAGTGTTCTTGAAAACTTAATATTGGTGAATGATGCCCAATATCATTTTAATTCAATTAATGTTACATTTGTATATCTCTTAAATTACTGACACTGTCACAAAACAACTTTACACATTACAGTGTCCAAATTGTGGCAAGTGAAGACTTTCTCTCTGTAGTAAATAGGAAGAAACCTTGATAGGAGTCATAGCACAGGAGAAGAACCTATCTTCCTCTGGGTTGAGATGATGCATTTGAACAAAAGATTTTTTAATTTAGATAATCAGTTGAGGGTCAAAAAAATCACTGCAGGTTCTAGATTATTAGGCCTCTATAGAACTGAGGTCATCATGTAGTCCTACTCCACCGGTTGAGAATTCAGCGGGTTTCCCACAAAGCCCAGATACAAGGTCGAGGTGAACCCAGACAGTTGTATAAAGCGTCATCATGGCTATAATTTGTTGATAACCTGTTTGAAGAATCCTCTTATACTCAGCAATTAAAAAATGTGACATGTACATTTACAATGTTGCCCTTGCAAGTAATTTATTCCATGTTTTAGCCCTTTATTGGTTGTGAGGGTCAAAGCACCTCTGCTGCTTATTTATTTACAGAGTTCGCTTCAGCAGTAAAAAGTTTGCAATGATATTTTCATGCACAAACACTCAATCAATGCCTCTCTGACTGAGACCCTCAGAGAAATGTGGTACAGCCATGCCATGAGACGTTCATGACAACAGATGGGCAGAATTACCTAACGGCATACTTGTATATGGAGACTTTTTGCTAGATGGAGAGATGGCCAAAGTACCTAACTTCATTACTTAAGTGCAGACACCACTAGCCAAATAGCCACATAGTCTCTCCAGCGTGTCCTAGGTCTTCCTGGGGCCTTATCCCGGTGGGATGTGCCTCACCAGGGAGGCGTCCAGGAGGCATCCTGACCAGATCCCTGAGCCACCTCATCTGGCTCCTCTCGATGTGGAGACTGAGCTTCTCACCCTCTCTAACGGAGAGCCCAGCCACTCTGCAGAGGAAACCAATTTTAACCCATTTTTTATTTGTAGATTTACTGATAAATCGAGAGTTTTGCCTTTTGGCTCAGCTCCTTCTTCACCATGACAGACCGATCAGCGTTACTGCTGATGCTGCACCAGTCTGCCTGTTGATCTCCCGCTCCATCCTTCCCTTACTTGTGAACAAGACCCCAAGATACTTAACATTTGAGTGAGTGATTATTTGTCATTGTGAATACACCATAGCACAGCACACCACAACAAAATGTGACCTCTGCATTTAACCCATCCATGAAGGAGCAGCAGGCAGCTAACAACCAGTGCTTGGGGATGGTACCTTGCTCATGAGTACCTCAGTGGTAACTTTACCGGCACTGGATTTGAACCTGCAACCTTCTGATCATAGGGCAAACACCCTACCGTTGCGCCACCGACTGCCCCTTAAATTCTTCCACTTGGGAAAGGAGACCCTGAGAGAGCACTCCACTCTTTTCTGGCTGAGGACCATGGTCTCGAACTGCCCCAGTGAAAGTTGAAGGTCAAGGCCCGATGAAGCCAGCAGAACCACATCATCTGCAAAAAGCAGAGACCCAATCCTGAGCCCACCAAACTGGACCCCCTCAATGCCCTGAGGAGGTCTTCAAAGTATTCCTTCCACAATTCCACAACGTCCCAAGTTAAGTTCGGCAGTGCCCCGTCCCCACCATACACAATATTGACGCTGCACTGCTTTCCTCTACTGAGACACCTGTGTCCACCAGTGGGTTCAGGGATTACTGCCATGACAGTTACCGACCATCTTTCGGCCACAGCCCCGGTCAGCTGCCTCAACAATCGAGGCGCAGAACATGGCTTACTTGGATTCAATGTCCCCTGCCTCCCCCGGGACATGGTCAGCTGGAGGTGGGAGTTGAAGCTCCTCCTGACAGGAGACTCTGCCAGAGGTTCCCAGCAGACCCTCACAGTACGTTTGGGCCTCCCTGGGATGTCAGGAGTCAACCCAGCAATATTTCTGTTTTCAAGTTATTTGCAAATCTAAACATGACCAGATTCAGCTATGCTTTATGTGCCACACATGTTAAAGACAAATGGAATTGTTTAAATACTTTTACAATATGGCTTTTCCAACCTTAGGTCACATTCCCATTTTCTTTTTTCCTATTGACAGTTCTCAGTGTTATATTTATTTTACACAAGGGAAAGTCTTTTCTTGTCTACTGCAAGCCGTTGTAATTGTCTGCGGTATGAAAGATTAGCTGATTGCAAGCCGGCTGTGCTTCTTCCCTACTAAATGATATCTGTTTGCTGTAAGGTCAAAGCTGGCACATCAAAGGGGAAGGTTTGTTTGATATGGGGACCATGAAAGCTTGTTGCTGGCGATCAAGCCGGCTGTGAAATAAATAAAGCCTTTCATATAGCTGCGTCTTTCAAAGAAAGCCTGAGGCAGTGGAAAAGAGGAGGAGGAGGAAAAAGTAAACCAGCATCAACCCTTAGGGAGCAAAAGGCGCTTGATTTCATGCAGACTGGAGAAACATATCGATGGGGAAATGAAATGCTTCACATTGCCAGTCCTTTGATGCCTAATATCCCAAATTAAGGAATGTGCTGTAATGACCTGAGCTAAGAGGCACAGCTGCCAAAGGCTAATTGGTTTTTGCAACTTGTGGTGTTTTGTATTGTGAAGTGCGAGTGCTGCAAACATTCGTGATCCCCTTGTCTTTCAGCTTCAATTAAGCAGTGTTTAGGTCTAGTTCTTATCAGACTCTCAAGAATTCACCCTGCTTTGTCTTTGAGGCTTTTCCTGAGAAGACTTTGCATGTGGATGTCAATGAAGTTTTGTGTAGAATTCAAGGATCTTTAGGGGCCAAGTGGTTTCTGTTTACTGAGCAAATGGGGCAAAAACTATTCGGCACTGGCCTTTGGCAAGCACTTACTTTGTGGTTCAGTGGTAAATGAAGAATTAAGATGTAGAGTAACTACGTTTATTGACTGATGCTGAGAGAATTGTGTGTATGTGTGTGTTGGCAGAAGTGCAATCTTTTTCCTTACCTACTGTGTCAGCAATGCAAATAGGATATAGAAACATAGGGTTCTCAAAAGAAAGACCTAAGGAAAGAAAACAAAATGTTGGTGAGAATTACAAAAGAAAATAGAAATAAAAAAAGTATAAATGATAGAAATTAAGCAGCTTCAATGTTGAGAGACTTGTTACCTCTGGACTGTCATTATTGTTTTACTTGTCTATCTGGAATCTCAGGATTGTAATTTTGTAATTAGTGTGTTATTTTTGTTCTGTGTGTGTCTAATTCCTGGTCAGCAGTAATGACTTGATGCTACATCACTTATTGATATTACAAAAAGATTTTCTGGAAAAAAAATATAGGAATCAGTTAAGAAGCCATTGTTAAATTTAATTAAGCCACCCTAGACTGCATTATCTTTTTTCTACTGAGTAGTCGGGATGACTTTCTTTAGAATGTAGAGAAAAACTGGAGAATTTGAAAGAAAAAAGATTAAAAAAAAAAAAAAAACTGAAATAGAAGAAGAAATTTGGTTCTACTCAAAATGGATTAACATTGTTTTAATAACACATTTTTAAAATTAAAATAGCATTAAAACAACAAGGGACATCAAATAAAAAATGTACTTTAATAGAAGCTTCATCATTTTGGACACGTGTAATTGCTTCATTTTATTATTAGTCTTCATTTTATGCTTAGTCTTACATTTACAATCAGATTTTCTTAGCAGACTACACGCATCATGGAGTGGCGCATTGTATGTTTTTCTAAAATGATTCTGTGCTGCCATGGTTCATTATATCAATGCTGATTATATTCACTGCAACTTTATTTTCAGCAGCTTTTCACAGACAAGGGATTAGTCTCATACAAAGCACTCTCTAAATGAAGTGATAGTGTCCATAAAAACTGAAAATGTTCTTGATGAATTGGCTACATAAACAGTTTTGACAATCCAAATTAGTGACAAAGGCAACACTATTCATTATTCAGTAGAGCCAGTGGCATTTTGAAGTTTTAAACACGTGTTAATTTTAATTTAACTCAGATCTCTGTGGTAACTAAAATCAGAAAGTGCCGTAAAAAGAAGGGAAAAACTGAATGTGAAAGAAGTGACGTATTAATAGTGATATTATATATGAAGCTTATTAACCTGACAATCAAATTAAGCTTCTTCATGAATAGTATAAATAAGAAAAATTATATTACTCTCCATACCCAATATTGAAATACAGTTAAACAGATATACATTTTCTGTGTACCATACCTGAGTGATATATTTTCGTCATATAATTCTGCATCCGAACCACCATCAGTCAAAAATTCTTCCCTTTTGGTTAATATCAAAATGAATCAGTAATAAATAAGCAAATGGAGCTTCACAGAACTGATGAAAGCTTTTCTCATCTAATCTTCTCTTCCTATTTAATGTTTTGGTTGAAAAGGAAATCTCAATGTTATTATTGCTTCACAGCCACCAAAAAAGTGGATACAAAAAACCCCCCAACAACAATATCTCCCAGATTGAGGTAGGTTTGTGAGCTATGCTTAAATTCTGAAATTTTCCAGAGGGAACGCAAAGCACTCCAGATCCATTTACAATTCATTTCTTTCAGCTTGTTTTTAAGCGGCAAGCGGCAAGTTAAGAACAGAGGCAGGGATTTTGGTTTATGAGATTAGAGCATATCATGCCAGTTTATACAAAGGTTTTTTAAAAATATATCTTATGCTGGGGAGTTTGTTTTGATATGGATCAGTCTCTCTTGGATATTCAGCATCTCCTTTTCTCTGTCCTCAGGTTTTCTTTCTTTTTTTCCCCTCTTCTTTTTGCATATGAAAACCCATAATTGCTGGTCTTTGTGTTAGCAAATTGACGGACATCTGCTACATTTCATTTGTAAAGCAGATCTATCATCTCTCTGTGCAACCTTATATGGTGATAATTGCTGTAGGGAAAATTAGCATTGGAGCCGAGCAACAACTCTTCCCTTATTAGGTAAACACCAACATGAAGGGCCGTGTCTGATTTCTGTTTACGATAAACTCAGAGCAAAACAGCAGTTGAACACACATGAGGCTGATGCAAACACACACACTAGAACACTAAAACACACTTACAAACATAAAATCTCACTGACTGTGAAGTAGGAAGCTGATCAAAATCAAAATATCAACCCCAACTTATCAACTTAACCTTAACCTCACTAACTAAAATAAATTTTATTTTTAATTTTTATAAAAAAATTTTCATGGGTGTCTGTCCTCATATACGAAAATGTCCTCAGATAATCATAAAAAGGTAAAACCTTTGGGTTTCCCTTCATTCCTTCAATCTTTCATGGGACAATCAAAGATACACAAAAGTTTGGCATGTTATTTGACTTGTGTAAAGAAGATGAAACAATAGTGAAATGGACTCTGAAAGTAAAGTGAAAGAAAGTAAGACTCTGAAAGTGAGTGATTATTTGTCATTGTGAACACAACACAGCACCACAATGAAATGTGTACCTCATGAGTACTTCATGAGTACTTCACTGGTACCTTTAACCGGTCTGGGATTCGATCAGTGACCTACTGATTGTTACGCTACCAATTACCAAATAGCACTGTAAGCTTCAAAATCAGTTCTAAAAGAACTAATGAGTTTTTGATTAATGTGTAACCCTGTCATTTTATTCACCGATAAACACAAACTCATACACAGGCAGGCATGACAGTGGACAGAAGGTCAAATCTAATTGTATTTCTTTGTAACACTGATTTAATGTGCCAGGGCTAAAGCTCAGTCTGGACCAAGTTAAATGCATTTACATCATTTATGATTATATGGTGAAGCAATGGTTTTGTCTCCTGAATAAGAAGATGTGTTCCTTGAAAACTAGGTAAACAATATTTCTCATATAATGGCTGCACAGAACTATATATATTTTAATAAATACTATATGTAGATATGCAGCAACACATAATTTTTTAATGTGTCAGTCAATAGGAGACTAAAAATTAAACTAGACAACTGAGTATTTTTCACTTTTTTTGTGAAAGAAGGTACTGAACAAACAGACAGCCAGAACGAAATATATTCTACAAGAATACTAGAATCACCGGGTTTTGTGTCTTGTATAAATATAAGATCTTCCGTCCATTGTAGTGAAAATGAATCATAAAATATTGTAAATTATAATATAATAATAATATTATGGTGCTACAATAATAATATTATTGTAGTGGTGCAGTGGTGTAAATGATGAAATTTCTGTAGTGGAGATCTTAAGGTGGCAGTAAGAATCCCAGGAGAAAGGCCCTTGTTGCTCAAGGGAGATTGCCTCTGTAATTAGGAAGTGGAGGCTGCTCTGAATAGCGTGCTATATAATGTAAATGTAAATGAAAGTCATAACACAGCATTATTATCTTTATTATCTTTGTTTTGTTTGCTATGGTATTACCATTAGAACATTTGTGCTTTAGCTGGTAACTAACATTTTTGTTATATATTGTATGTAATTGCCATTATACTTTTTCTTGTTCAGCACCAACACTATAAACAATGAAAATTCACTGCCATAAATGGAATTGCTTTAAGGGATGAACACATCTCTCCATCTCTCTGTGAAGTGCAAACGGAGTAACTTTCTCTTATTCCAATAATCTCATTTTAGTCACTTGACCCAAAGTTAACTGTGAATTTAACTGTTATCAAATTACTGCTGAGCTCACAATGTGCTATGGAAAATTAAAGGACAGTAGCCATCAGAATGACAACTTAATGCCTTTTCTCCTCACAAAAAGACTAGCCGAGATTGCTAGCAGCTAATCTGCAATTGCCTTAGGGGGCTCCACTGTCAACCCCATTACGGACCTGCCATGCTCATCTTTATAATCTGCCCTCCCAATTAGCCACGTCTTAGCACTAAACAAACAGCACCACTACGGCTGCTAAGTCTAAATGGCCACTTAGCTAAGTCATTAGCTCCCTTTGCTCTGAGTGTGAGGAACGAAGCTAATTAGCTTCGCCACACACAGACGCTACCTAAAATGTTCTTAGGGTGTAGCCATAAGCACTGAGGTATTGCTTGTTTCAGGAGCTAATGTGCTAGAAAGTAGTGTTCTCTAGCAACAAGCGCTGACGTGTTAGCATGGAGAGAGAATTCTTTAGTGGCTGTCACCTCGGGAAAAAAAGACTGTCACCCATATTAAATACAACAAAAATATGGAAGCTAGTAGAAATGTGGAAGGGAGTGTAAATACAACTAAAATCGCACATATACACATTACACATGGAAACTCAGGCTGACACCTCCACTGACAGAGACAGACGTTCTCACACATACGCAGACACAACTGTACACAGAACAGACTAATTCACACTTGTGCTCTCTTTCTCTTTCTCCATCTCTCTCTCATCTCTTTCTCTCCTTCCCTTCACACACACACACACACACACACACACACACAGGCACACACACACACACACACCGAGTTGTACTCGTAGTGCTTGTTATCACCTCTCTGCGCTGAAGGGGTAAAATCTCAGCAAAGCTGTTACAATTCACACTCCTTCTTTGCAGCTGAGGTGTGTTTGACATAGTTTCACAGATTTAGTCAGCCATGCCCTGCTTGCCTTACTTTACCTTCTGCCCAGCAACACTGTCATCCTACGTCAGTCTTTTTCCAAAAACAAATGCAGTTATATTAATAGGTCTTGTATCTTAGAGCATATAGACCGTGGGCGGTAAAAGTTAAGCCATTTTCCTCAAAGCAGCTTAAAGATTGTGCTGCAGTAAAATATCTTGAACAGCATCCTCTGCTATAAAAGCACTGTCCAATCTTGATGGTGCATTCTATAAGGTAGTTAAAAGTAAAATGACTGTTGCTAATTTTAGTAAAGTTGGTATATTTGTGTGTGTGTCTTCTGCAGTCCCTGGCCCTGTTCCTGATGGGTCCATCCAAACAGGCCCATATGAAGAAAAGATTTTTATACAGTGGAAGGCTCCCAATGAAACCAATGGAATTATTACTCTTTATGAGGTAAGATCTAAATTCATTTTCAGGCCATTTTTATATAGACCTATCACATCTGTGTGCTGGAATGCTTCAATGGCTAACTTTTAATGGAGTAAGTGGAGAAAACACAAGAAAATATGAATAGAAGTTGATAAGAGGTTATGGGGACTGCTAAACCAACAAACTATGTATCATAAATGTAACATGAGTCTCACCATTATTTTAAAGCATGGAAAATCACTGCTACATTGCCACTGTATGCTATAAACTTTTTAAAGGCAGTAACAATTTGTGCAATTAGTAATAAATGATTCTGTAGTTTCCGTTCTTATCCAGAGCGACTTACTTTAACTATTGATAGCAATTTTCCCTGAAGCAACTATGGGATAAGGGTGGTAGATCTGATAGTAGGATAAAGCGGGATTTGAACATGGTGAGTATTCTATCACTGGGCCACAACCACCCCAATTCAAGTAAAAAGTGCCAACAGAAGCCATCATAAATTAGACCCATAAAGGTTTGCATTTACTGTAGATATGCTTTCGAAAACACATAATGTGACATGAATATCTGTTGATGGCAGTATAATGGTTGTGTATTAAATGTTCATGCACCCCAGTCACCCAGAGAAGGATGGGGTCCCCTTCCGAGTCTTGGTTCCGCTCAAGGTTTCTTCCTACTAGAGGGAGTTTTTCCTTGCCACTGTCACCTCAGGCTTGATTGTTGCTGGTCCAAATTCCATACTAGGAATGGTGCCACTCATTTACCCATGAGCAAGCCTCCATCAGAACTAAATGCAGAAGTACATTTTGTTGTGTTGTGTTGATGACACCAAATAAACACCCATTTGACTTACTTTCTCACACATACTTATGATTCATCCATATATGCATTTTTTTATGAATTCCACAGCATGTAGATATTTGACTTCATTACTTTGCTGCTTTATCTTTAGTTGCAACATGCAATCACACACACAGACACACACACACATACACACACACACACGCACACACACGCCACATTTGCTTTAATGTGCATGTATGAGGGGGCTGTCAGACACAAAAAGACCTTCGGCTCTCTCTGATGTGATGAAGCAGACGCCACGCCATTGTTACAGGTACTATGTGTGCCAGCTCCGTGATAAGAGGCCTGGCAGAATTTACCAAATGTACTGAGCGGACACAATACGCTCCCATTTAGAGATAATTGCTGTAATAGCCTTCATTGATTTTAATTAGGAGCGGCCAATAGAATTATCAGACGGATCTGAGGAGCCTGACGCATCTTTTCACTTTGCTTTTAGAGATTCGGTCAAATTAGATGTAGGACAATACCTTCACAAGAGAAGGGAGAGGAAAACATTGCAGATACAGCTGAAGGGATGAACTTGGCATCAGGAATGTTTTATGCAGAAAAGAAAAGAGCGAAAGGTAGCCATGAATATTTTTTTAGTAAGTTATCCTGTATACCATATATTAGGAGTTCTATTTTGGAAGTTCCTTCTTCCAGACTTTCACGATTTTATCTTTCAGGAGCATTAATCCATATAATTGGACTCCCAGATCATATACACTTGAATACTAGCTATTGGATAATGTAAAATGCCAGATTTTACCCCATTGTTCATTTTATTATTTCTAGTGTTTTATAGTGTTATTTCAAGTATTTCTAGTGTTTTTGTGGCCTGTTGTACTGCAATTACATTGATCTGTCTCCAGGTATCTAGAGCCTTTGTTTCCTGGCTTTTCCTGGCAGTTTTGACTTATTTATGTACTGTTATTTCCCATTTTCAGTTTCTTGTAAGTGAGCTAGATAGAGAGATCTTGCACATTTAAATATAAAGAACTGACTTAAACCAAGATTAAAGATAACATGGTTGGTGGTAGAATTAGTAGATCTCATTCATAAGAGCCCATGAGCCAGATAAATCATGCTCACTTAAATTTCTACACTTTCAACATGAGATAGGCAAGGTATTGTTATGCTTGAAAACACTCTTTATAGCACATTTGTGAGTTTTTAAAAGACCATTCATAAAATCATAATGCTGTATCTGACTGCAATATGTTGCACTTCTTCAGTCTATTGAGCCAAAAAATGATGTGACTGGCTGTTTACCTCAGCAGTGTGAGTAATGAAAAGGTTTAATCAAGACTGTATCTCGTACTAGTTCCGCAGCCAGATCTTCTTTCATACTGAAATACCATGTGAATGGAAGAAGACTACTGTGTAATTACTTTTCTTTGGAGCCCAAATAACATGCATTTTATCTGGGCAAAAACATTTCTATATTGCCTTTTGCAGTCATGTGTAATTAGTTCATTAAGGACTCAGACAAATGTGCTTTTAAGAACATAATGCAGTATGTGGAAGGCCTTCATGTAAAGTGTTGGAAATTCACATTTCCAGTTGGACTAAAGCCTTCCCTAATAGCTGATGCATTTGCCTTATTGAGTTATAATTAGGAGAATGAAGGTAGAGCCGGCCGTGTGTTGACATGGACAGCGACTCTGTTGTCTCACAGCTAATTGGGGAATCAGACGCACAGTGGTCTCATCGATCCCTGTTTGCTCAGGAGCACCTTGCCGGCCATCACTTCCTAGTATAACGCCTCGCTCACGCACTTGCAAGACACCGCACAGAGTCTCAGATCAGTGTCAAAGTGCTTGCGATGTGTCCTGCATGAGAAGCTAATCTTTTGATCAACTTCTCTTTTTTTCCTGTAAAGAACGCTGGCAGGTTTCACCAGAGCCGGGTGGTAAATATGCCCTCCGCCCCCCATCGTTCTGTCTCTCACTCTCTTGCGCTCTCTCTCCAAAGCAACCTCCTGCTATCAAGTCATCGAGGCTTTTCAGAAATTAATTGCCTCGCTGCCAAAATAAAAGGGAAGAATGTGAACGACGCACGGTGGGGAGAAAGAAAGACAGGGGAAGAAAAGCGGGACTCGTCTCCACCTCCCCGGTTGCTCCGTGTTAATCAACAAGTTTTGCAGTTTTTTTTTCACAGGAAAAGGGGGGTCTTTTTGTCATTGCTCCCTTTATTTTGCATCGTCCCTATGCAAATAGGCCTGAGTAAACAGCTTCGCACCAACCCCGCACCCTCCTTTCCTTGATCTTTGTTTTGTTTCATTTGTGTGGTGCATTGTTAAGGCGTTAAGACTGTGCCAGCTAGCTTCGCGTGTACTATGACTGTTGCGTGAGACCCGTCTGTTTTGTGCCCAGTCAAAACAACCTCATTGTTTACAAAGCCGGCCCTGCTTTCCTGCCTCATATGTCTTTGAAGACTTAACACCCAGTAGGTAGAGGGGTGTTATTAAGAAAAGCAATTAAGAGAAATCAAAAAGAGCCTGATTTAACCAGCTTTTGTACCTGCACCTAGCGAGAAACCGACATGCTGCGTCTGTATCCGCTGAACATGACGATCACGTCGTACTTCCTTTGAAGGCCGAGCAGAATGCATTAGCCGCTTTTTAGCATGCGGGGGTGACAGCAACAGACAAGTGTTTTTATACATGGCTGATGGTTTTTAATACTTGACTGTGGAGTATAAATTGCTTTAATTGGCCTGTTTGCAGCTCAAGAAGCACCTGAGAAAAGACAACCAAAAAATCTAAAATTTCACCTTGACTTTTTAGCTAGTTAATATTTCAAATTTGCTGTTTATATTGAAATAATTCCCGGTTTGGTAATTGTTTTTCATGTTATTGTCATTATGATCTTTCTCTTTATATCAATATAACGCTGGTCATAATGTCTAATTATTGTCTAATTATTAAATGAATTATTACACTCTGTGTTACTGTATTGAAACTGGTCACTGCTCCTTTCATAAGCTGAAAGGGTGATGGACATTCCGGTTTACTTTCGGACCGGTCCAGTTAGTTCGCTAATCATGGAGAATGGCAAAATCCATCCATCTTTCCGCTACGCTCAGTGTGAGAATGAAGTTTCTCCTCCACCAATCTAAAATAACAATCTAGAGTGTAGTGTGGGGATATTAGGAGAGGTTTGGGATCCTAACAAGGGCAAACAGCTCAGCGAGCACTGTTGGGTAAGAGGGAGAAGCTCATCCCTTCCTCCATTATTTCCCTTCTGCCTTCATCCCGTAGTTCCATCTCATAACTAAAAACAACTTTTCAAACTGAGAAACTGAGTGACATCTCCCATTCAGGTGAAAAACTCATCAACTGCGCACACTCCATTTGAGCAAAGCACCCGTTGTCATCTGGCAGGTGTGGGAATGTCACAAAAATGGAGAAATCACCGAATAGAGATGCACCGTCCGGATTTGCTTTACAGAAGAAATGTTTTGTAAAGTGAATGTACTGTTTATGAGGTATGCATTTGAAATGCACATGAATGCTGCTGGCCCCAACTTCACACTCCACTGTGGTTTGTGCTTCTGTAGATTGCCTGTTGCCTCACCCTAAAATTAAAAAAAAATCCTTTTGGCACCTTAAAAGTGAGCAAATAACTCCGGCAGTACGCAGTGCAAACCTTCTCCTCTCATGTCTTTCTCGGCCTCTTGTTTACAGACTCCCAAGCCTCCAGAGAGCGTCCTACTCCAAAAACGCTTAACGTATTTCCCTTGCCTAATGCAGCACGACTTTCAGTATTTGCATTTGAAGGGACAACTTAACAGGCGTCGGTAGCAGATGCCTTCGATTTTCAACAGCGGAAGTAGCACAGTGGGCTGGGAGCTCTTGAAAATCTTTGGGGTTGAAAGTCCATATGGGATGGTGCCTGGATTCGTCTCATTGCTTTGTGACTGGTCCTCTGGGGTTATGGGAGATTGTTGCCTGCCAGATCCTTGAATCTTTCATTTGGATGCAAATGTTGCATGGTGTTTATGTGCAAGGAACTCGAGGCTCTTTTGTGCAAGGATCCTGTCTTGTGCTCGGTTTCACAGTCCCCACCTCGCTCAACTTGCCAACTACTCTTGCTTCTCTCTCTCTCTCTAACACACTCTCTCACTTTGCCTCTCTTCTTTTTTTTTTACAGCCCATCTCCCAGTGGGCAGGCAACTATTTAAACATTGATTATTGCTCCAAATTCAGATGATGCCTTGGAAACTGGGTAGTCCACTTATTGGCAAAGCAGCTCTCGATCTGAAAACCATTGTCAGGCATCTGCTACAGTCATCTCAGGTCATGTTTTAACAGCATTATTGTAATACATGACAAACTTGACTCATCACATAATGAAATGGTAACGGACTCTTCATAAATCAACTTAGTTAAGTACAATTTCAGACCTATTTTTTGTCTGTAGCACCTCTGGCTACTAAATGCCCCTCTAGCCATGTTTTAATTTGATGACCATCACAGCCTCTCACAGGCAGAGAGAGAAAGAGAGAGGTAATAAAATGGGGTGCAAGCCTCCTCTTCCACACCTCTGCATTTTACCCTTCCATTCAACACCAGGCCAGCAGCGCATTGCTGCTCTATTTTCTCTCTGGGTAATGGGAGTTAAGTGGAAGCTTATGACAGAATAATGGGTGCTCTATCGATCTGGCCGGTGACCTTTTGGTTGCTAAGGTCTTTTCATTCGGTCCATTGAAATAGACGTGATAATAAGTACAGCAGCAGGCAGGTTGTCTGAATGAGTTCAGATGTAGTTCATTTCAGTCATATTCGTTTAACTATTTCAAGAGGTCATAAGTTCAGTGGTCCATCGGGCGAGGCGGGGGGCAGGCATACAGCATATTTAATTTAGAGCTCAAAATGTCCATCAGCAGGTCAAGGCTTGGGTCTTCCATAGTTGATGCAAACTTAATCCTCACGCACAGCTTCCCCATGACAGTGATGGACGAAGAATTAGTTAAACAGCATTTGATATGTTTGCAATGACTGTTTCTTAATCTCGTTACAGTCGCCAGGGTGCACAAACTAGAAGAAGCATGAGTCGTTGTGGGCAGCATCTGCTAATAACTATATATAAATTATACATGGTATTAATGCTCCCAGATAAAATACATTCTGGTACCTACATGCCCTTATTTTAGTTAATAAGTTAGTAAAAAATATTAACTGTATCAGGAAAGTATTGTTTGTCAGTATTTCACAGATAAAAGTGAAGGGAAAAGTTTTCAGGCTGGTCAGGTTCTCGTGGATTTTGTGCATTCTGAGGTTATCTTCCCAGTGCTTCAGTATTCCCTACATGCAGGGACTTACATTAGACACAGTGTGGGGTTCTATGGCATGAAACAGAATTTTTTGGCAGATTTTGTGCTTGTAGCAAAAAAATGAGCCTGGTCTCAGCTCAGTGTGAATACTGCAAAGTCTCATGATTTAAAATGGGTGAGAAATTGCACAACCTGTATCAAAAACTGTTAAAGTGGTGGTGGTGGTGTGTTTATTTGTGCATCCCACGTCTTTAGGCTTGCATACTGGTAATGTCTGTAACTATACATCCATCAATCGAGCATCTCTGTAGAACCACCTTAACCTACCAAAACTCCATATTGCCCACAAACCTTTTCTCCTCCCTGCCGCTTTCCCTTTCATTGGGCCATAAAGAATCTCAGTTTTACGAGGTCTGTTCAATATGACCCCACTATAGCTGAAGTATATCAACATTGAAGCAGGCAGTAACATACACAGGTCCTAAAGTAAAAATGATTTGAGGACAATATTTTACAGGTCTCTTTAATAAAGGGGAATGTCATATGTCAGCAGACATTTTTACTCCTACTCTGAAAATATAACTCCTCAGAGTATTCCATTATAGCCAACATAATTGGGAAGAGTATTTCTTTAAACCCCAAAATATCTTAAATTAGTTGGAAAAAAAGAGAATTTTGAAAATTGAAATGTGAGTATATTAAATAGCAATGTTAATATCTCATTTTCAAGCTTCAGTGCTGGCATTCTCTGTGGTAATTACAGAATAAAGCACGATGCCCCCTTGTCTCTACTCCACTTCAGTTGCACTTCAGTTTGATTTACTGAACAAATATTGTAAACATTAAATGCTCTTTAAGCCACACCTTAACAGTGTTTTGGAAAGACATGTCTTAAAAATGTACAGTTTAACACTGATGGTTTCTTTGCTTGTGACTTTTTACTGTTCCTAAATGCCTACAGGCAGATACTTGGTATATCGCATTATGAACATGTAGTTTTTCATCTTTAATTTCTTTATGACGTATGTTCCTTGTTCTTTGCCATTCTCAAATCTGGCTTGGTCTTTAGCAATCTGCACAAATGCTTTGTGACAACTATATTCTAAACAGATTGATTTTTTAATTAGATAAAGCTGATTTGAGTTAAAGGGTTGTGGTTTGTTTTTTTATCTATGAAAGGTCATATTAAACTTTGATACTTTGCCACAGTTTGACAGGAATGATGGCAACTGATCTAGTCTTACAGCTTTGTAGAGGCATCTAAAAAGAGTGTGAAAGAGTCAGCACGAAGTCTGCAGAGTCAGTAACAGTCTGAGTCTTTAGGAACTTGTGTGTGTGTGTGTGTGTGTGATGTCTGTAGGATGAGACTCATCTTTTACCCCCTAAACACATACACACACGGCAACCGGTGTAACATTTAGCTTTGTGGCTTTGTGTGTCTGTGACACTATGCATGAAAGGCTTTTAGGTAGCAGGCCTGCTAGGCACCCAGCTGTCAATTTATTTGATTTCAGTCCTTAAATGAGTGTCGTGAACTGTGAAACATCAAGGCTAAAATGTTTTGATTGCCCCCAAACCCTGTACTTATCAAGTTATACAAGCATCAATCTCCTCTGGGTTATGAACTGATTGACTTTGTTGCTGTGTGTGTGAGAGTGTGTGTCCCATAGACGCTTTCAATCTGCATGGCAGGTTTAACATTTTGCTGTCTTATTCTTAACTCACAAGCTATTTGGGCGACAACAATAGCCAAAGTTTTGAGTGAAGTGTCCTCGCTTGCTCTACCAAGTTTAAATTAAAACTGATTCCCAATACAGATGCAACATTACACATCCACCTTGAGTCCATTCATTAGGCGACAGTGTATGTTGTACACAAAACACGTCCTAGTATCGATATTGATGAGTAGGAAGCCCCTGAAACACTGCTTTCTTAGAGCTTACACTGGTAAAACCCACACTATCATACCACTTCCACTACAGTGCCACTGCTGTACTGAAAATAACCCAGCAGCTATATAGTAACAGGGCAGTGTCGAAGGACGTAGACAGATTGTACATGACAACAGATGTTACTTAGTTTGTTATGACATACCCAAAAACTTGATTAAAAGTTGAACTTTGTAATTTCTTAATTAACTAATTCATTTATTTGTATTTTTAAAAATTACACAGGGCTCTGATAAGATCCAAGTAGACGATTTACATTTACATTTACGCTATTTAGTGGACACTTATCCAAAATGATTTTCTTTTCCTAATTTCAGGGATGGTTCTTCTGAGAGTTTAGAACTTGGGGTTAAGGGTCTTGTTCAGGGACCCAGCGGTGGTAATTGCCAGAGGTCGGATTCAAACCCACAATGATGAATTTAGTGGAAATTGAATAAATGAACAAGGTAAAAACAAGTTTCGAATGAAATGGCACAGAATTGACTCTGCCATTTAGTCCAAGAATAGTCCCAAGACTCTGCCGCCCGTATAAACAGTGCAGTTTACAGCTTGGCCAAAGCGCCTGAAAATAAAGGGGCAAGCTGACAGAACGGTTAGTCCCCAGTTACGCTCCCCATCTCCAAGCAGCTTGGCTGTCAGAATCTGTCTTGCCCATTTGTTTATATATTTATTTATTTATTTTTCTCACATTATTGTCCAGCAATGTTTCTCACCACTATAGTCCTGGCCCTTTGCACTTTTCGGTCAAGCCTTTTTTTGCACTAACACTCTCAGTTTTACTGGATCTAAAGTGGATCTGCTGTCTTCATTAATCACACAGGTGAATCCACGAATCCAAGTGGTCAAACGCTGATTATTGAGTAGATTTTTTTTTTGTCTCTTACCTTTTTTACTAGATCACCTACAAAGCTCTGAGTTCTCTTGACCCTGCTGCAGATCTGAGTACCCAGCATGGCCGTGTTTTTAAACTACAAAATGAGACCCACCATCTCTTCGTTGGGCTTTACCCCGGCACGACCTACTACTTCACCCTGAAGGCCAGCACTAGCAAGGGCTTCGGGCCGCCCGTCAGTACTCGTATAGCCACCAAAATCGCAGGTAAGAGGGATGCTCAGGATCTTTGAGTGGCGTTGATTTATCCATGTGTCAGATTTAAAAACAAAGGTAAAGGAAGGTTTATTGTTATCTCAAAAATATACAAGTATCGATGTAGATGAATGGCCACAGTGTACACATGGTGCAGACAGACAAGACAACACATTATATGAGTAAGTATATATATGCAAGTAGATTGAGCTACGATAAATTCCTAATCGCAGTTGATCTCAGTTGGCATATCATGCCCTCAGTTGTGGCACATCAAGATTTATTTACTCAGTTTTTATTGATTTATTATTATAGTCTAGGCCAGATTAAGGAAAACAAGTGAAGGACACAGATTGATTCAGATCAATTCCATTAATCTTCTAAAGCAGAATAATGCTCTGGATTACAGTGCAGGCAATTGGCTTGGAGATAAAGGATCTATAATCTATAAACTTTAATCTTCTTTTAATTTTAGCTCTAATATTATTATCTTTTATTTAATGTTTTATTCTAATTGCGTAAATTAATACATTAATATGATAAATCTATTAGTTTTTCAATTAAATCAGATTTTTTTTAAAACAAGCTTCACATTTTGCATATTGCACACATATTGTTTACATTTCTGAAGTGACACACTAACTATTAATATTTTATAATCCATTTTCCACTAATTAGTTTTAGATTAATATTGAAGAGGTAAATACGAAGACAGTGGACGATATGAAGAGGACAGAGATTGTAAACAGTGTTTTTTATCCAAGTTCTCCTCTCTGTTCCTGTTGCCCACGGCATCAACAGACACTTGGTTTAATTTTATAATCATGTGGCATTTGTAGCACCCAGCAAACACAATGTATTAAATCTGTATTGCTCACTGAGTATAAACGTGATAATGAGGGAGAAGGCGAGGCATTTTAGAACTGATTACACAGTCAGGGCTCCTGCCAAAATGATGTTTTATCACATTTATAATTACAGTAAAATTGGACAAATACAATGCCATTAGTTCGGTCCAATTTCTGTTTAATAAATTATATATTGTTTTATTGTAACAACCAAAAAATTGATTCTATCCAAAATATAATTTTTCATGTAGAATGATCTCATTATATAATATTGATATTTTGACAACAGATATGGGAATATTGATATGTGCATGTATATTGTGTATTTATATGTCTGTTGTAAGATATTGTGCAGTCATCTATAAGTCTGTGTTTTATAATAAATTATGGGCACAGCAGATAAAAAAAGCTGACAGAATTTGTGTTGGAACACGTAATTAGTAGAACTCCCAACAAAAATGATTATAGAAATTGTTTAGTGCATTTAAACTTCTAATTTGGAATAGTATCTTTTATTACTATCATATATCTATTTCTACGATTAATAGTAATACAATATTCAAGTTGACATTATTTTGTTTGTAAATAATTTATTTTTGCTTTTGACCTATTGGTTGTAATATACTAAAATATTTAGTCTCAGTCATTTCTTTTCTTCAACTCTTCATCCAACACGTCTGTATTATAAATTGGAATATCTGTAATATCTTTTAAATTTCGTTTTCTTTGAAAAATCATGAGCATGAAAAGTTTATGGCATTGTTTTTATTTATTTCTTGTGTTCATAGCACCATCAATGCCAGAATACGAGACTGACTCTGCTCTCAATGAGACAGACACCACCATTACCGTCCTTCTGAAGCCTGCCCAGTCACGAGGAGCCCCTGTCAGGTGAGACTGAGATCCTCAGACTTATAAATATGAAGTAGCTGTAAGGAATATTTATTTTCACTTTATTTTTCACTTCATGTTTTTTCAGCACAGCTAAAATTTCAGAAAGCTGCTAAATTCACAGTTGAATGAATAAATTACAAAAAAAAAAGCAAAAAAACTTTGCTCCAGGCAGTTAAGAGGCATATTGAGGTTAGAGACATATTGAGGTTAGGTGTCAAATAATGTGTCCATCCAGAAGGCACCAGGGGCAAAGTCTCCAATGGGGCATTTTTTATTCTCCAGCATACCTACCAGTTACTTTCTCTTTGGGCTAAACTAACTGCCTCTTTAAAATATGCAGGCGGATGCTGCTAATAAATACTACTAATAAAACATAATTAATACTAATGATAAATGCTGAGTAAAAATAAATGAGGCAGCATTCTTTGGGCTGAGTCTGAATGAAGAAAGCAACGTGCTGGTTAGTAAGCTGACAGTTTTAAAAGCCCTCATTCAAATGAGAATCATTTGTATGCTAAGCCTTCAGGGGGGTCCTGCTCCATTTGGGTTTGCACTGGCACAGCAACAGAGCTTCTCTCTGTGTTCGCTTTCACCCTTTCTAAAGCAGCGCTCAGACACGACAAGCAGACTTCAGATAGTGACAATGTACAAAACAAACAAACATGCTTTTGCATTCATAAAGGCCATTTAATTGATTGCATTGTACATCATTTCCTTTTGTTACACGACACTGTCATGAATGATTTGGTATCTAATTTGTAAAAGGACCAGAGCAAAGTAATCAGTCGCAGACCTGTTTAAAGTATTAGGTATTTTTACTAGACATATAAGTAATATTATTATTTTATACTAACGAAAATAATGAAAAGCAGAGCAGAATAGGTTAATATGAAGGTCTGTATTCAACATTTTCAAAAATAATATTTTAACTTTTGTGAAATATGCTACTAATTGCAGGAGCTTTAAATGACTTTGCCTATAACAGACACACACACATTCACACAAATGCTTTCTTTCTCCTATATTATATTCTCTACAGAAAGCCATTTGTTTGAAATAGAGATGTACTGTTTTTGGAAATAGTAAAACTAAATAAATAAAGCCCACAGGCCAGGCTTCTTTGGTCATAAGTAATTATCCTTTATGAAAGATGCCAAATTAGAGGCTAGGATAATTTGCCATCTTCTTTTCGACGAAACATACATTTCCCTAATTGCACATAATTGTGAAGCATGTTCGCCGCATAGACAGACATAATTGCAAACAAGCACTATTAGTGATGAAAGCTTAAAAGATGTTCTTATCTATTCATGAACTCTGCGGGCTGAAACACAGGCATGCCCTCTTAGCATCCTTAGGCCCCCCCTTGACAAGCCCTTTCAAAAAGCCCTGTCCAACACGACCCCACCTCCACTCCTTTAAGCTAATTGCAGCAGCAGAGATGTCCCTCTACTGGCCCTATAATGCATCGTCTAATTGGACCTTTTCAGCAGAACTCACAATGGTGCTTCAGTTCGCATGCGGCTTTAAGGAGCTACAGAGCAAAGTTCAACACCTAAGAGCAGTCTGGTGGTCCTTAGCAAACGGCACTTACAGCCTGCATCAGGTTTAAGGCGATGTTTCATTTTTTTTAAACTGTAAATATTTGCATTGTCTTTCACTTTAGATTAACAAAAAGCAAGCGGTTGACAGTGTTTATTTATTTATTTATTTTTATTTTACTGAGTGCTGCAGCAAAAAAGCTAGATACAGTCAGACACTAAAAATGTGAGACAAAATAATGAAGATTTAGTAAAGTGAGTTTAGGCACAATCTTAGTCTATGTTCTAGGTAGGAATGAGTGAGTTACAAAATAGCAAAATCGTGATTGCAGCCTCACGTTTTCTTGAATGCCGATCTAACAGGTGAAACAAGACGAGGACAACGCTCCAAACGCTATACTCTACTACATAGTGAAACGAAGTGTCAATTAAAAAAAGTATATTTAGTGATTACACAATGAATGCCAAGCTTTTATCATTTAATTAAGTGTAAGTGAATATCAATAGCATTGGCAATAGCATATTGTGGTGATGGGCACAGTGGTCTGAGGGACTACATCTTTAGGTTGGCGATGACAGGACTAGAGGTCAAAATATTTTACAATTCTTTTAGGTAAATTCTTTTGTTCAAAAATGTAAAAAATTAAAAAGAATTCTTAAGGTAAATTTTTTAAAAAGATTTTTTTCTGTCATTAATACTAGTCCTCAACTAATGCATTATAAGATCTGAACAGTCATTCATGACAGGAATATTTTTCATAAATACAACACCACCTCAGCATTTCTTAGGTTCCATTATGATGCTGGAGAAGAGAATGCCTTTTTATTTTAAATATTTATGTTTGCTAAAACACTTGTAAATGTATAAATGTACACCACATAGTATTACAATTCTATCTATTGTTTCATAGCTCATATTTTAATTTAACTGCTCATATTCTGTCATTTATTTCATTTCATATTTTCTCCCTCCAGTGCGTACCAGGTGGTGGTTCAGGAGGAGCGCAAGCAGAAAACTCGGCGGGCCACTGATGTCAGCGAGTGTTTTTCCGTTCCTGTGAGCTTCCGGAATGCCTCCATCTTGGACTCGGCCCATTACTTCGCGGCTGAGCTCGCCCCTGTTAGCCTTACAGTGGTACAGCCCTTCACCATAGGGGACAACAAGACCTATAACGGTTACTGGAACGCGCCTCTATCTCCCGCCAAGAGCTACAGCATTTACTTCCAAGCCATGAGCAGAGCCAATGGGGTGAGTTCTGCCAGGATGCCACCAAAAACGAGAATCTGTTTCTGCAGGGGAAAACTTCCGCAAGAGTAAAAACGACATGCATTGCAGTACTGTTACAGAGGTTTATTCTAAGAAAAAGTGCTTAATAGAAAGAAAAGTAATACTTCTGAACCTTCGGGTTTAGTCTATGCACAAAAAGAGTTTGAGTAGCTCTGGAAATCATCCTACAACCCAAAACAAAACAGGTGCAGCATAAATATAAGTACAGACGCCTAAAGATTGCTAGAAGTATACATGTGGTATGTATGTATTGTACATATATGAATGTCTTAAGAAGCTTTATACACTTTACATACTTTCTACAGTGATCTGGCCTATCAACGTTGCCCTGTGTTTCAGCTGCTGTTGTGTGTGTATGTGTGAGTGGATGCGTGTGTGGCTCTTGATTTGATTGGATCTCGTTCAATTCAATCTCCGCTTCGTATGCTCGAAGAAAACCACTCAAAACCAACCTCAGACTGTGACCTAGATAATTTGATCTGAGAGTCATGCATAAAATATGGATTTAGGTTGGTAGTTTAGATTTGATATCACCTTTACCACACGCCAAAAAACCTTTG
Source organism: Distichodus sexfasciatus (assembly GCA_032718565.1). Classification (NCBI taxonomy): domain Eukaryota; kingdom Metazoa; phylum Chordata; class Actinopteri; order Characiformes; family Distichodontidae; genus Distichodus; species Distichodus sexfasciatus. Next base: position 631,028 of record JAVGVS010000162.1, on the reverse strand, counting down.
GGGCAAAAATGTGTTGACGTTGATCTAATTTCCAATTTCCGGAGTATAGGAAAGTAAATGCATTTACCACTTGACAATCTGGCAGCTATTTATTATCATTATGATAATGGCCTGAGTTTGGAGGATATTAAGGATCCACATTATCGCTTCTTTCATAACACTGTAAAGTTAACTATATACACTTTCTTCTACAGTGCCAGTTGATGAGTGCTTGCTGGGCCTCAAAATATAAAGCGTTAAAAAAACAAACCTGCCCGAGTTGCTTCGCTTACAGCACCACAGAGATCTACCTATTTTAATTCTTACGTCAATTGTGTGCTGAATCCCTAACCAGTGCCAACTCAAGGACTGACTCAGTTTCCCACAGCCCACCTCCCCCAGCAGTGACTCCGCTGCCAGTCCCATGCTAAACACTCAGCCTCGAGGGAGTCTCTCAGGTCTGTGGTGTCATGGGGAAGGAACAGAGTAAGAGTAAGTGAAGAATGAGGTCTTGCAAGCCAGATTTGCTAGCTAATTTCCAGGTCATTGGTCTCAGCTCATACCGGATCTCTTAACTTCCCAGACAGTAATTCAGTCAGTTTGCCATGCAGCAACTTGTCCCCCGGAAAGAGTATGTGTATAGTCAGAGATGGGAAGTAACGAAGTACAAATACTTTGTTACTGTACTTAAGTAGAATTTTCGAGTACTGGACTTTGCTTGACTATTTTTTAGCGGTTAAATATCTGTACTTTCTACTCCTTACATTTTCAAATCAGGTTTGTTATTCTTGTTTCGTTTAATTGAAATGACGTTTATTTGGCCTGCATTTTACCTATTCTGTATCAATAATGCGCACCATCAAGACAAATTGACTGATTGGTTAAGGCTTAAAAATGTGGTTAATACGCACGGAAAAGGCAATCCCATTGTGTATTCGTCTTTGAACATTACGCACAACACGATAGACATGGTAAAGTGCGAGAGAGAGAGAAAGAGAAAAAGAAACTAAAACAGGCGGCAACTCGGTGGGACATATTGTGGCAGAAACAAGCTTAGCTCAACGAAGTTCAGTTCAGTTTATTAATATAGCGCTCTATATTATAATATTACTATAATATTTTTTGTATGATGTGTTTAGGATCCAGGCAGTCATCATGTATAATGATGGTAATGACCAGTAGAGCTTTATGTATTCATGTGGCTTTATTTTTCTTTGCTTGGACTCTACATACCGCTTGGACATGGGGTTTAGCCAGCTTTGCCCTAAAAGGGTGGTTTTGTCCTTCATAAAGGTACTTTATACTTTTATACTTTCAAACTTTTTTACAGCCTGTACTTTTCACTTTAACTTGAGTAAAGAAGTCGGGTAATACTTCATCTTTTACTAGAGTCTTTTCAAACACATGTATCTATACCTCTACTTGAGTGAAGAATGCGTGTACTTCTGACACCTCTGTGTATAGTATTATATAACTACTGTAACTGACTGGAATTTTATACACACCAGTAACAATCAATTTTATCAATTACCTTAACTTCCTGTGAATACAAATATCTCCATGGTGATGTTTTTTTTTCTTAAATGAGCTTTTGCTTAGTCAAAATCAATGCGTGCTGAAGTGCCTTATATAAAAGGGTTTCGTTTTTGTATGCAATTTAATCCTATGCTAATACATACCTTTTTAAATGTCTTGATTACTTATAATACTCAATTGTTGCCAAACCCATATTTTTGTATTAAATCGACTCATAGGGTGGGATTTGCTGTAACTGTACTGTACTGTACTTCTACCTCTAACTAAAGCTTCAATCTGATGTTGATCGTTGCTTTGGCTTACAGTTTGCCTGCCGGTGACCTGTAAGCACGTTAGAAGCTTAACCCAGCATGTAGCGTCAATAACAGCAGAGATTACTATGTAAGGAACTTAAACCCGTTATTACAGATTTTTGGTGTGTTCATGTGGCTAGTAGTCTTATCATCTTAGCTTCCAAGGTGGAAATGCAATCAAATTCACCATTTCTTTCATTCATGAACCAATGTGGTACAGCTGGGATTCAAACACATTTCTACGCTATGTAGGTTTGAAGTACCATCCCCTTTATTTGGATGTGAGGCTTGCTAAAAGAGCGAGTAATTTTAGCTAGGGGCTCATCTTCTTCTCAGGGAGCAGGGCAGACTTTCTCCTTTTTAAGTTACTGGAGCAGAAACCTGTTGTGATCTGTCATAAGGTAAGCTTAGTAAGCAGTTTTGAAATTTGTGCCTAGATGAACGTCAGCTTATCTGGTTAAAGCTTCTGGTTTTCTTAAAGGGAATAATTATTTGTCATTGTGAACACACTACAGCACCACACACAGTGCACCACAACGAAATCTGTACCCTACATTTGACCCGTCTGTGAAGGAGCAGTGAGTAGCTTTTCAGCAGCGTTTAGGAAGCAGTGCTTAGGGATTGTACCTTGCTCATGAGTACCTCAGGGGCACCGTTACCAGTCGGGAACTTGATTTAGCAACCTTCCACTCACAGTCGCTAACCATTACGCCACCAACTGCCGTGACGGATTTAAGGCCTGTTGTTAAGACATTACACATTGATATTTTTCATTCTTTTTTGACTGTTATGGTGTCCTTGCTAAGCAAGATGGTTCTTGCACCTTTGCTAAAATCTCAAATCTCAGTTTGTTTCTTTATGCCAGGAGCAAGGCAATCTGAAATTCTGACTTTCTCACATTTTTATATAACATGCAAACTTCATATGTGACCCGATCTGCCGTAATGAGTTGGAAGTCGGCATATAAGACCAAAAAAGAAAAGTCGATATTTTTGATGTTTGTCAACATAATCGGCCCGTATCTAAATAAATAGAACGCCGACTTCTGACTCATTATGGCAGATCGGATCACATATCATTTGTTTCGATGCCCATGACAATGAAAAAACTCTTTCGGCCTTTCGTTGGTGGACAGACTGTGTGGACTGGTTAGATCCTTCTGTTTTTTGATGAGCATTAGTCATATTAAAGAGTGATTTGGTCTCATTGTAGATAGGGTAAAATATATTCTCTTGATTCACTCCCTCACTTAATAGCTGCCTAAGACTAATTTAGCTAAATTCAAAAAGATGTATGTTTCACCTTTACGGGCTCTGGGCGATTAAGAGGTCTCCCATTTATTAAGTGAATGCTTTGAGTAAACACAGCTCTAGGCATTCCATTACTGTCCATTGACGTAAACACTTAATCTCAATTCATTTACTCTTGTACATTCTTCAACCTTTCCCACTTTAACAAGAAAGAAGCCACCATAAATAAATGGGTGATTAAACTACTGTATGCCACAGGGATAAGATAATAAAAAGAGATTCTCTTTTTCTTTGTTGCTTTACCTAAGCGCTTGGGGTGGTAGAGGAATATCAAACTAAACAAGCTTCATCTGAACACCTCATCATCTTTAGTATTTTGTATGAGCAAGTAGGATCTTTCCAGTATAGGGAAAGAGTCCTTTTTGGGGGCTTAGTGTACCTATGTTACATTTATTTTGGTCATAATTCTGTAAAAATACAAGTGGTATATACTGTATTTTTATTGCAGGGTCAGACACTCGTTGCCCTAGAATCTGTGAAATGCTTGCTCTTAAAAATGTTGACCTCCTCTGTGACTTTGATTGCTTCTGTGATTAAGTTGTCATACAGCGCTGCTATTACGCCAAAGACTAAAGACTAAAGCATGCGAAACAAAATGACAGCGTGACTAAAATTACACCGATGCATTCCTCTTTGGTAAAAGCAAAATTTAGCAAAACAATCTAATCAGCATCTGTCATGTCTCCCCCCAGGACAGTTGGCCCCCGCCGGGCACTAGTGGCTGCAAGAGACTTGTAAAGAGTTTCCTTTGGGTTCATTGTTCACGGTGTATATGTCCTTTTTTTGGGTATGTTGTGTTGACTCCCTCCACTTGTGTCTAGTTGTCAGTGATCCACTGGTTGTTCCGCCCTTCTGTCTGTGTCATGTGTTTAGTTAGGCCCTTATATAAGTCCTGTCCTTTGTTCTAGTATTTGACTGTGCACCCTCACAATGCCACTGCTTTCACCTTCTGCCAAACCTGAGTCCTAGCATATGTTCCTGTCTGCTGTCGGTCCTAAGTCCAAGTTAAGTCTGTCTTTGTCTCGTGCTCTGTGTTAGTGTGTTAGTTCTTAGTATTAGTTTAGAAGCTCAAATAGTAGTTAGCATTAGCATAGTTAGCATTAGCATTAGCTTAGTTAGCATTAGCGTTAGCCTGTGCAGCTTTAGCATAGCCACTTCCTGTTCACCCTTCCCCTTTAGCATTAGCCCTTAGCATTAGCCGTTAGAGTAGTCTTAGTATTCGAGTAGTGTAGCTGATGTTTCCCATATCCGTCCCTATACCCGTCTGCCCCTAGTTCCGGTTCCTGTGGTTGCCCTTGTTTCCTGTTCGTTCCTTGTTTCCCCGCCTGGTTCCTGTTCCTGTCCCCGAGTTAGCTATAGGGTTTTGTGTAGTGTTTGTGCTAGCCTGTCTCTGCATCTCAGTCTTGTGTACGTGTACCCCACCTGATTCCCTTCCTTCTACTTGTGCACATTAAAATGGAGAAAAACCGACAAGCCTGCGACTTGCGTGCACTTGCTCCCCGCTACGTGACCGCAACATTTTCTTCAAATGTTGACTTTCTTTCAGTTCTTACAAAGTGATGTCATTAAAAAGTAAGCTTTGTGCTGTTATTTTAAAAATAAATTAGACTATTGGCTGGTGATTTTGGAAGCAGCAGGTGTAGCTTAACAAAACGTTGATTATTGTCCATACAACATTGCATACATAGTTGAAAGGATTATTACTCTTTGCTTTAACACAATTAATGGTTATTCAGAGATATCGCCCTTGGGAGCGTGAAAGAAAAAGATGAGAGCAGATCTCCAGGTTTGTGTGAAAAGTTGGCATTCTAGATTGGCCTTAGAAGGTCAGAGGTCACAGCATTTTAATAGCATTTTTTCTACTTGACTTAAAAGGGTGGGACCTAACAACAACAAAATACATTTTTACACACTTTCAAACTTAAGATGTGTCATGACTGTTTGACTGTAAAACAATACAAATGAATGAAAGGATTAACTATAAGTTAGTGTTTTTACCATGATTTTTCCCCTTCAGGCAACGCCAACATTTAACAGCGTTTGTCAGTAGTCAGTATCTTTTACAGATTCTTCTTAATTGTTTATGTATCACTATAATAATAATAATAATAATAATAATAATAATAATTAATAATATAATAATAATAATAATAATAGGCCTAAATAAATAAATAAATAAAATAACTAACATAGTGTAACCTGTGATCCCCCAAAGCCAAGCTTATTTTGTCTTGTGTTCTCTGACTTTGTATTGGTTGTCCATTTGCACTAATGTTTTTCAGTGTGCCTCTACTTATTTAATTTGACTTTCCCCTTTGCCTAACATTTTTTCTACTTAAGCTTGTGAGTGCCGTCCATTTTATTTTGTTTCAGGAACGTGTTTTGCCATTTTTTTTCTTTACTTTTTTGTTTCTTTTTGTGTTAGTATATACTGAATGCCTGTTCCACTCGTACCTGCATCCTGCTTTGTCCCTACATCCCTGCAAACACATACACGACACATTTCTTAAGGTGTCAGATTAGACTTCATGAAGCGGCCATGTCAAAAGCTATCTAAGAATATACTTAGAACAAAATTTGTATTTTCATTCTTTCATACTTTAATGCTTACAGACATACATGTATATAATTTCAGTTGAATTGAACTGGGGGACATTACTTTAGTTCTCTGTATTTTGATTTTAAAATATTGTTCTTCGATGTTAAAAGCAGGAGAAGTGCACTTTTGCCATCATTCCATATCTAGGCAGTCTGTGCTATTATGTTCTTGGAACTATCTTCATTGCATATTGATAATTCTGATTGAGTTTAAAGTTAAGAATAAGCACACTGCTTATTTTCGCTGATTGGTTAAATGCAAGAATCCAGAGATTCATGATGGCCTGAGCATTTAACTTCTTTACGGAACTTGCAGTTGGTGGTGTAACAGTAGCGTATTTGCCGCGTGATCAGAAGGTCGCAGGATCCGCAGAATCCAGGACAGGTAAAGTTACCACTGAGGTACTCGTGGGCAAGGTACCGTCCCCAAGCACTGCTCCCCGGGCGCTGCCCTTGTTACCTGCCCACTGCTCCTTCACGGATGGGTCAAATGCAGAGGTCACATTTCGTTGTGGTGTATTGTGTGCTGTGTTGTGGTGTGTTCACCAGCTTGAGGTTTGAGGTCTTGATCAGGGCCTCAGTGCTGGTAGTGCTGGAAGTAGGATTTGAACCCACAATCCTAAAAAGATAATGGTATCCAGTATGTGTCTTCACACTTGTTCAAGTGCTTTCAGTAATTCAGTGTGTCCAAGCCACCTTCTCACAAACAGTGGTCAAAACAGGAATAAAAATTCACTTGTAAAGGCATTTCTCATTTCTGACTGCATAGTTTCCACTTGTAATGTTTTGGAAGATATTGTCTCTCTGTGAATGTCCTCTTGAGAATGTCATTTTGTAGCTTTGCTCACTTTTATTTCTCTCTTTATGCACTGATTTTGTTAAGCTAAACATCTCAACAGAAAACTCTCCAAGAAAATGCAGTTATGCAGTCTTTGATGGACTAAAGAAATCAGTCAAGGGCTGACACACGTCAACTATTTCTGACAATGTCCTACATGCCAGAATAAACACTGGCCACCAGCAATCAATGACAACCGTATGACCTCCAGTGATCAGTAGTCGGTTTGGGGTGTCAGGTTCCTAAATTGACATAGGGAGAGAGAGGTTAAGCCATTCTGCCAAGTGTAACCAAGGTGGTCTATCCAATGGCAGTGAATCCAGCTACACGAGTGTAAAATTGAACTCCTTAATCAGTCACACCACTAAGAAACCTACATGCAATTAAAACATAAGCCTCCCGTAATCATGATTTATTTGGTAAACACCAGGTCATGTGACTCCTTTGTATGGGAGGAATCTGGTAATGAAGCGGATTTTTAAATATTGGTGTACAATGTCCATTCTCCTTTTTCTGTAGAAGCTGTGTGACAACCGTATGCTCTGATTGAGACAGTAAATGTAAAAATGGCAAATAGGTTTAATTGATCAGTCACAGCTTCATCTGACATTGTGATGCGCTTAATATTTGATCCAGGCCTGTAACTGACAGAACAGCGCAAAACTTCATTAATCTAGAGAGATAGAGATAGAGCGAAAGTCAGAGTGAGGGAGACAAAATGAGAAAGGCAAGGAGATAGAAATAGATTTTCCTCTTTTGAGCCCCTGTTTCCCCTCCAAGGATACTTCCTACCTGAATCAATTTCTCATTGCTTTAATCCGTTAATTTGTTTCCTTCAAGTGGAATCAGCACATTATTATGGAGTACATTTACAACTGGAACTAACAAGTGCTTTTAAAGAATGGTCCTAGAGGGGTGTGTGTGTGTGTGTGTGTGCGTGTGTCCATGTATTTATCGCATTGTGGGGACCTTTTTGTCCCCTAAAATCACTTTTATCTGTTTTTTGGGTTTTGTGGGGACATTTGAGAGGTCCCCATGAGGAAAAATGACTTTATTGAAAATGTGCTTGTTTTATTTGAGAAACTAAAAGAGGTAAAAGATGTGCTTTTGGTTACTGAGGTTAAGGTAGGGTTAGGATTAGGTGTAGGTGTAAAATTATATACATCTAGTCATTATGGGAGCCTATGGAAAGTCCTCACAAAGGTAGTAATACAGAGAAGTGCGTGTGTGTGTTCATTCTTGTGCTGTGAAGGTCTCAAAAGTGAACAGTATTAAATCAATATCTGGGGTAATTTGAATGAATTATGTACAAAGCTGTAGCCGGGAATTGACTGACGATTGACAATCAGCATGTGGCCTTCTGTGTGTGCGTGTGTGTGTTCATAGTATAAGTAAAGCTGATTACTGTTTTCTGTGTTTTGACAATAGTGTTACCCAGAGCATTTACAGGTGACGGCTACCAGGAAGCGCACAATAAGCCTCACACAGATAAACACAAATGACATGACAGCAAACCGATTCTGTCTGGATATCTAAATGTCAGCAAGAGTCCACGCTGTGCCAGTCCCTATTTATACCTGCCGACTTGGAGGAAATAATAGGACTCCATGATGTCTAATTAAAACAAATGGACAGATAGTTGGCTGGGTGTTTCATGGCTCTAAATTATTATGTTGGCATCGCATAAATCTTAAAACAAACAGGCTAATTATTGCGTGTCATACACCAGTTTTACCACTTGTCATCTGAAATAATACCCTAGCACTTTTATGTGTTGTCTGGTTTTGCTAATTTGACCCGTTAGCAGCAAAATATTAATCTCGGACCATTGCAGTGAGAAATGTTGGGACAGTGATCCATGTTCTCACTTACATACATGTTCTCAACTAAATTTAAAACAAGCTTTAATGACAGTCACCCAGAAACAGATTTGGACACAGTTGGGATCAGATTTCACTTTAACTGCTAATTAGCATTGTGTTGTGTTGTGTTGGTGGCCTAGCGTTACAGTACTTTGTTTTGTACCAAGTGGTCATAGGTTAAACCTGACTTTATCCTACCGTCTGTGCTAGTGCTCTTGTACAAGGTCCTTAACTCCAAATTGCTAAATGTTTGTTTCTTTTATTTTCTGCTGCTGTCACTTAAAACTCTATATAAAACGTGTAGTTCATCAATATGCTCAAATGCTTTTCCATTGATCAGCCCAAATCTAATAGTCCAGACAATTTCCCCAAGCATGATTGGTCTGTTTCAGTCAGAGGACAGTTTATTTTTGGTAGTGGTTCCCCATATACATAGTAATTATCCCCTTCTACAATCTTTAGTGATTGTATCCTCAACTCAGACAAAAGGGCAGATATTATCCTTCAGTGTAGATTTGTTCAAACATTTAATTAAAAATGTAACTTTCCTTTTTCTTTCTAGGAAACAAAAATCAACTGTGTGCGACTGGCCACCAAAGGTATGGCACATCTTTTTATTCATTTCTGTTTTTTTTTCTCTAAAAAACTAATACAATTTATGGTTTTGCCTCCCATTATTGTAAATGTTAATAGTCAGGAAATATATCTGGACCTTTTAGTGGCAGGTTATTTGACAATTCCATCATATAACAAGTCCTGTTAAATAGAAGCTATAATTCAAATCATATCATAAGTGTACTTTTTTAGTTTTTTAGTTGTTTGCACAAATTACATTACAAACCCAATGCAAAGATTTAGCAACAAACTCTATCCATTACAAAATGATACAAGTTAAAATTTCATCTTTATCTGCATGGGTATATGCTTCAATTTGTTATTCTATTTTATCCACTCAGCAAAACATGATTTTATAATACACTGTTAAAGATCAGAGAGATATTAAAAGGGCCTCTCCATTACACGATGGATGTCTAAAAATGGCTACATCCATTTGGTACGATAGTCATTACATTTTATGTTTGGCTTTTTCCTCCCATTTTTGATTTGCCGCTAATCCATTTCCATCAACTGCTTATAGTTGTGATTACAAACATCGTTCATTCTTTTTAGTTTTTGATTTGCTTTCATTCACTTTCTCTCCATATCAGACATTTGTAACTGATTTTCCCCCCCAGTATTGTCAGATAGAGTTAATTGTGATTGCTCGGGAGCTCTTCTATTTTATTTTTTTTGTCTGCTTTGGAAAAGACATGCTTTAAACTTTGTGGCTTTATCTAGAATGAACAGTGAAAGAATGAAAATATTGATTTTGACTTTTTCAAACGTAGAAAATAATAATATAGTCTTAGTGTTTGTCCTTTTTACATATTATTGAAACAAATGAGGAAAGTAAAAATCCTTTCCTTAAATTATCCCTTTGCCACAAAGTTCAAACCCTTTCATAGTAATTGTTCATTTTCGTGAATTTTCTTCCCACCCCCCTCCTTTTTCTTCTTCTTCTTTTTTTTTTTTTTTTTAATTTTCCACTCATTGTCAAAAGATACTAAGGTTTACCACCTACTGCCAATCCATATCCACCAAAGTCTATGTGAAAAGAGAAAGTCTGCCCAAAGTATCTGGAGTAACATTTTAAACTTGTAATTGATGTGATAACATTTATACATAGTATGTTTATCCCGCAATGTTCCCCTGTTTAGCAAAGTTCTGAAGAACTGACACTCACTGAGAGCTGAAGGCGTATTTCTTTAGACTATTTTTTTCTTTCTTTCTTTTCTCATGCATGCCGACCTGGAACGTAAAACCTTGTCTTAGTGGTAATAGGTAGGGGACAAAACACCACGCCCTACATACTTGTCATTCCCAGTGAAGGTGAATATTATACCATGGTCAAAAAATTTTCTTTCTTCTTGATTCTTTTCATCCACACTCTTCTTCCGCTGTTGTTTCCTCCCTAAGCCTTTTTTTTTAACTTTTTGTTTTGTTTTGAGACTTTGTTCATTCTGCTTTTCTTGGTCTACATTATAATGCATCAGTTTGCATGTCTAGTCCACAAAAGCTAAGTGTAGCTGAATGTCATTGACCTCATTTACACGACTGTTCTTGGTACCCTTATGATGTATGGCTCCCTTCACATGTCTCAGTCTTTTTGCAGTTTTGCAAAATCATTTATTGAAACAAAAATCCCCTGACATTTATTGTGATTTTGCTCAAGGCCTTGTTAAACCTAAAAGCATTGCAATCCTGGAACAAGATATTAAAAGTAAAGAGGTAATTTAATACTGAAAGTTTATGTGAACTCTATAGTATTTTTGTGCAAAATAATATACAGTCATTTACGAATCAGGATTTTATGTTAATTGAATTATATGAAATGAGGGTGAGCTACAAAATTCTTTTAAAATCTTTTCTGGATGTGATTATTGTCACACTGAAGAATTTGCTTCACATTTATCCATATGCTGATGTGGAAAACAGATTAGATTAAAAAAAAAAAAAGTTTAACACGCTTCTGAGCAAAATCTCCAGAAAAAAAGTGTGTTGCCTTACTCACAATGCTCCACCTGTACCTGTGCAAGTATCTGCTTCACTTACATAACCCCTCCCATACACTCACACCCTGCCAGTCTAACCTCTACGTGACGTGTGTGTGTGTGTGTGTGTCTGTCTGTCTAAATGAGTGTAATACAGTTCTAAATTATACCATGTTGATGATGAAAACAAAGAAAAAATGTCTGTATCATTCGATTTTAAAGATCACTTAGTTAATGTATTTCTTATCATTGCAGCTACTGTGTTAAAAACATATTAAAGTAACAAGACATACACTGCCCTCCATAATTATTGGCACCCCTGGTTAAGATGTGTTCTTTAGCTTCTAATAAATTCAGTTTTTTTGTAATATAAGACCACAATGAAAAAAAGAGAAAAATCCAACCTTTAATTCAAGTGCATTTATTCAGTGGGAAAAAAATCCCACATTAAGAAATAATTCTTTTACATCAAATCATGTGTGCCACAATTATTAGCACCCCTGATGTTAATACTTTGTACAACCCCCTTTTGCCAACAAAAGAGCACCTAATCTTCTCCTATAGTGTTTCACAAGATGGGAGAATACAGAAAGAGGGATCTTCGACCATTCCTCTTTGCACAATCTCTCTAAATCATCCAGCGACCTGGGTCTTCTCTGCACCCATCTTCAGCTTTCGGGCAGAGGCCACCAGATTCTGATTTAAAATGTCCTGGTATTTCGAAGCATTCATGATGCCATGCACCCTAACAAGGTTCCCAGGGCCTCTGGAAGAGAAACAGGCCCACAGCATCACCGATCCTCCCGCATACTTCACAGTGGGCACGAGCTGCTTTTCTGCATACTCATCTTTTGTGTTCCACCAGACCCACTTAGAGTGTTTGTTGCCAAAAAGCTCTATGTTGGTCTCATCTGACCAAAGCACACGGTCCCAGTTGAAGCCCCAGTACCGCTTGGCGAACTCCAGACGTTTGCATTTATGATTGTGAGTGAGAAAAGGTTTTTTCAGTGCATGCCTCCCAAACAGCTTGTAGGCATGTAGATAGCGCCTGATGCACCCCAAGATGCTACCTTTTGTTGCAATTCTTTAACAGTGAGCTTTGGAAAACTTTTTATTTCTCTTACCATCCTCCTCACTGTGCGTGGTGGCAAAATAACCTTGCGTCCTCGTCCAGGCTTGTTTACCACTGTTCCAGTTGTTTTAAACTTCTTAATGATTCCTCTGACAGTAGATATGGGCAGGTGCAGGCGAGTGGCTATTTTCTTGTAGCCATTGCCTGACTTGTGAAGGTCGACACACATCTGCCTTACTTGAATGGTGTGTTCCTTTGTCTTTCCCATGTTGAAGAGTGGATAAAAGAAATGGCCTCTGTGTCACGTCATATTTATACCCCAGGGGAACAGGAAGTGATGAATTACTAATTAAATGTTCCTAGATACTCCGGTCAACTTTGTAAACTACTGTAGAAATGACAGAAATACTTCAATTACATTTATTTCCTAGGAATTGTTAGGGGTGCCAATAATTGTGGAACAGGTGATTTTATGAAAAAAAATTATTTCTTAGTCAGGGATTTTTGTTTCCCCTTAAAATTCACTTGAGTTGAAGGTTACTTTTTTCTACAATTTTCAGCGTGAGAGTATGCTTCTGCAATAACAATTGAATTTATTTTAAGGCTTTTAACACATCTTAACCAAGGGTGCCAATAATTATGGAGGGCACTGTACTTCATTCACGAACACTTAAGTCAACATTTGTACATGATGTCCAGCTTGTGTTCCAGTAGAAAGTTAGAAATTAGAGTTTTTGCACAAGCCACAATTTCCATTTAAAAGACGTGACAAAATGTCATTCATTGTAACTGTCCAAACAATATTTCATAAGCACTAAGTAGATATTGATCCATTAAAATCTGATAAGATTCCAAATAAGCACTGAAGTTCATATGAAGTGATATAGTACTGTAAAGATGTAAAACAAATATCAATACGCATTGCATCTCCCACTGAATCAGTGAGAACAATGTTATGTCTTGTGTTATATGCTTTATTGGAGTATTGGAGGAATTGGGGAAGACATCAAGCTGTAATTTTTATCGGCATCATTCAGTATCAGCATCATTTAGTATGAGTTCACAGCACAGTGTGCTATTAAACATGAATAACACGTTGGAAGGCTGCGCTGTACAGCTTCAGTGATGAATGCTGTGAATGCACGTGATAGTCGGACAGGTAGTGACTTGGTCTTACTCATAATTCATAGTGATAGTTATATGAAGTTTGTTAAATCCGGTCCGAGATATTCTGTGGTTGTATGGTGTGGAGTTGAGCGTCATTTATTCATACTCTGTGGCAGCAGAATCGTTCCTTTCCATGATTGTAAGCAACATTGACATGAACTCTTTCTGTAGGAAACATTTCTTCAGGTGAATGCCGGTGCAGTGCACAACCAGGCCGACAGCATCATCCTGAGTTCCATAAACACACCACAGGTGGTCTGGGTAATGGGGTTGTCGACGTGAGCCGTCACCATATTTTCCAAAGCGCTTCATTTCTAAAGAAGTGAGAGCCAGCCAGAAGCAGTTATTTAGGCATGACACATTAGCTGTCTTTGGCTGTTGTGCCAGGCCGACGCTTTCTGCGCCAAGTGAGGCTGTGGACGCAGTGCTCAGTAAGTTAAAAATAGGCGCGGTGCAGAGAAGTCGTGTCCACTTCACTGCTTCTCTCACTCTCCTTCCATGCCCCTTTACAATATGTTCAATTGCCCTGACTGAAATTACAAATTGGGGTGCAGTAAAACGTTTCAGACAGCTGAATCGCTGTGCCAGGTGCCAGTTGAAGAAGTTGTGTTTAGTCAGCTAGCGAACCGTTATGGATGTTTAATGGACCAAAAGGGCGCCTCAGCAACCTGCCATTTTGACATTTGACAGTTTTATTCATAGTTTGACGTGCATGCTTAAAATATTATGTCATTTATATATGACGTCATGTCTGATATTCAGACCTTGCAATACACTCTAGCAAAAGGGCAAAAAATCGCATCGCCATTACTCTGCTTTCCTGTCACATTTCTGGGTGAAGGAAATCTACCTGCTTTTGCATTATGCATGTAGTATTGAAACTTGAAATGAGCCGCAGTTGGGGTGCAAAAGTGGCATTCACCACCTCGCCAACAGCTGAAATACAGTTGACATAAACAATTGTTGTGTAACAGTTAGATTATATGGAAATACTGGTGCCAGAGCCCATTTCTGATAAGAGAAAATCAGATTAAGGATTTTAAACTTGAAACTACTTAAAATGCACCATAACCCAGTGGCTTTTAAACTAACCCAATCATCCTTAACCAATACTCCAAAACACACATATATACAAACACACACTAGGTGCCTGGAGTGGAATAATGTTCTTTGCCCCCTCTCCCAAGCCTCTCAGAGCCATTGACAGCGCAGCTTGTTTACATGTCTGATGGATGAGTAATCTTAATCTTAATCCGAGTCCATCTGAGATTATAATCCTTTTAAGGGCATTCGACTGTAATGCTTTAATCCTGTCTAGCGAAACACAATACCGTTCATCTTCAAATTACCCTGCCATCTCCCCGAGACACCGCTGTCGATACGCGTCATAGTCATCCTTGGATAATCCTTCATCCTACAGTCCTGCTTTAAATTAAGTTTGACTCAGAAAAGTATACTTGTTGGTGGATTGTTTTCTTGCAAAGTTGACCAGCTCCTGCCCACCCATATTCTCGGAGGGGATTATGCTTTAATATCATAGGCATCACTAATAATTCCTTTTTGATACTTCATTTTGCCCCAGATCAAAATAAAATGGATTTGCATGTTCTTTTTTGGCAACTATGTCAGGCTTGGAGGTGTGAGAAAATGTATTATGAGTGGTTTTAATCAGTGGGAGGTTATGGGTGACTTTTGTATAGTTCCTACTTTGTGAATTACGCAGAAAATGAGTCTTAAAGGTCCCATATTATGAAAAAAAAAATCACTTTTTCTATTTTGGCCATCCATTTGGGTCTGTACTGCCTACACACACTGTAAGTTTAAAAATTGTCAATTGTGGTAGTATTAATTTATGAATGTCAGAAATCGTGTGCTAAAGCAAGCCATTTAGATTTCTCCTCTACTTCCATGTCACCCACCCACCAGGTAGAACAGCTAGTGCTTCCTGATCCGCCATTTTTTCTCGCAAGCGCTAGAGTACGAATAGCGAATCAACAGTCTCAGAAAAGTACAAAGATAACGCACGAGACAGATTACCTGCAGCCAGTAAATGCAATGGTCTAGTTAGTTTAGACCCCCTTTCTGCCTAGAAGTTGTTTCTAGTGATTCAGAAATAATTTTCCCGTGTAGTCTAGTGATCAACTCACCATATGAGAGAACAATTTAAAAAAAAAAGTAATAAAGGCTAGATTTGGCGTGGGATTTCTTGCTTGAGCGTGAGAGCGTGAGAGTTGCCAACCCTGTGTGTGTCGTGTTCAGTTTGTGTTACTTATGTTGGTCATGCTTGATACAGGCACTTTAACACTGTCAGTACAAATATGCTACTTGCAGCATCCGGTCCATATAGCCCAGAGGGGAAGAACAGTGTGGCAGTGACCTAATAGCGAAGCAGCTATTGCCTTACACAGATTGCACAGAGTGCAAGCAAAAGATCAGATGCTATAAAAGCCTAGGTCTCTGTAAGAGAAATGATTGTGGCATGGCAGACCAGGTTGGGAAGATAAGCTAAATGGTTGGTCAAGGCCATGTAAAGTCAGCCAGATTGTAGGGTTACCATGGAATGGAGAGCCAGAAAGGCTCTCTTTATATATGTGTGTGTGTGTGTGTGTGTGTGCACTCACGCTCGTGAACTGCTGAACTCAATCAGATTGAGGCAGACAGCGATGGGTTAGCACTGACAGGAGGGTGATGGGTCTCTCTCTCTCGCCTCACACTTGTGCTCTCTCTTCCCCACCGACCCCTCCCACTTCCGACACACAGATCCACCTGTTAGCACCTGTAGATAGAGTTGTAATGCTTTCCTGCTAAAAATATTCCCTTTCAAAAGAAGAAATGTTGGCAGATATTGGTTCCATTTCCTCTAAAGCCGATAAGGAGCTAGACGTATAAGCGTGCAGAAAGCCATGAATCTCATATGGGGCAGCAGTGTGTACCGGCGGTTGATCAGTCTATTTTACAGCATCATTTTTTTTTCTGATAAAAATTTAGCTTTCAGAAAAAATAATTCAAAAATCTTTTAAAAAGACTTGATGGTCTAAATGATATTTTATATAAATTTATACAGGTTAATAATATTCCACATTCATTTATATACATTATTTAATTTTTTTTTTTTACATGTACACACCTGAAGAGTTCAGGGCTTAAATATTAATTTACATTAAATGTAAACATATAAATGAAAATCCAACAGTAATGTAATTAACATACACACATTTTATTTAATTACAATAATATTGATACAAATTACAATTAATGTGAAATTTAATTTGAACATAATAATAATAATAATAATAATAATAATAATAATAATAATAATAATAATAATAATAATAATAAAAAAATTCAGTTTAGTTATGACATTATGTATACAGGGGCGGAATGGGTTCAAACCCCGGGGATGGGCATGGGGCCTATCTGTGTGGCGTTACCATGCTCTCCCCGTGTTCGCGTCGGTTTTCTTCAGGGGCTCCGGTTTTCTCCCACAGTCCAAAGGCATGCACTATAGGTTAGTTGGTGACTCTAAATTGACCCCATAAGGTCTGAATGTGTGTATGACTGCATGACTGTGTGTACCCTGTGTTGTGTTGGCGCCTGCCCAGGGTTGGTCCCCGCTTTGTGCCTGTAAGTTCCCGGGATAGGTTCCGGTCCCCCCGCGACCCCAGTTGGGACTAACCGGTTCAAATAATGAATGAATGAATGATTATGTGTACAGAAGCTAATAATATTCATATTTTATTACATTTTATTACATTTATTATCATTAACCTTATATTTGTATGAGCAAAAAGGCATAAATTAAGGCAGTGCTAACTGGAATGAGAAGTTGCAGGTGAAGACTCAACACAGATGCTTGTCTTTCTAGGAATGTTACTCTGACTCCGCTCTAACTCCGTTCCTGAATTCAGACAGGAAAGAAAGGTTAATAAAGATTAAAGATGCCGCCGGTCTGATACGTGGATTGCCGATAACGACTGAAATAGCTGGATCAACTATCGGTGGAATTGGGCCGATCTTTGGAACCGATCTGTGAATGCATGCACGCTCAATTCATTATGCATGGGAAGTGCCACTGCGTTAAAGCTGGTTTATTGTTGGACATTTGCTCTAATTCGTACATATTGATATGAGCAGAACAAGTAACGCAACACACTTCTACAGCCCTGAAATCATGTGATTATACTGTTTAATTTCCTTAACAAAACCAGCTCTCACTCGCAATCTCTGTGTTCCTAGGTCGCAAAATTAGGGACTGTCACAAAATTACAGAACTGTTTAAACGAATAATTTTTGAGATGTTATTTTAATAATAAATAATTTAGCATATACATATGGGTGTGTAATTATTACATTGTTTTAGTTTGGAAAACTGTATTTAAGTCAAGTATTTCCTTGAGCAGAACAGAATAATCTCAGTCGTGTAGTCAGACATTTTTTAGAGCATCATTTTCTGTTTTCTATCAAAAAAGACACTGAATCGGATTTGTGTCATATCGGTAGATATCCAGATTACAATATCGGTATCGGTATCAGACATAAAAAGTGGTATCGTGTCTACCATGTCTAATAAAGATAGATGTAGACATTGGCGTAGACTTGGAGTCCTAGTCGGAAACATGTCTCCACGCTCTCTTTGTCCGTTACCATGACGCTCTCCGTCTGCATTCCAAGGACTCGCTCCTCGGCAGCAGGTTGTATAGGCAGCCTCAGAAAAAGCACGACAGCCTGATTTAATCTGTGTGTGCCAGGAGAATGGATATATTTTACATTTCAACCTATGTAGCAAAGGAGAGAGAGGCAACAATGAAAGCAAGTCACCCACGCCAGAGATCAGCATATTAATGCTCTCTTATTGGCAGTATCAAGGTTGTGCAAGTGAGAATCAAGTGAGAATGGGAAATGCAGCAGGAATTGTGCAGAAAAGAGTAACCACAAAGCAAAAAAAAAAGATCATTATTCTTCATGTTTTGATCAGGCACCATGATTTGGTTCTGGCTTTCCACTTCTGGTCCAGTATGCTTGATCACTATTCTCTGATAAATGCCATTTTAACTCTGGATTTTGTGATTACCACTGCGCCAGAAGTAACAGCTCATTTCTTCGAAATAATGACAATTTCACAGTAGAGTGACGCACTTAATGGAGCTGGATTCGAATATGCAGGTATATTTAGCAGAGTATTTGTTTAGCTCATGCTGTGCAAGTAAATGATAGCACAGCCTTATCACAGTGATGTGAAAAACAGACAGAGATGGTCTTTATAGATGTAGTGGAAAAGCCAAATGGAAGCCAATGGCCCTGATTATAGAGTTAGAAAGCAGTTCGGAATTTTGATAATTGTGGCACCACACAAACACATACAGTGCAACACATTTTGTGCAATCACAACTGCCCTCATCGTAACCTTTTTACCTCACTAACATGCTCACTGACATGCTGTCCATACAGTAAATTATGGCTGAAGATTCAGTGCTGCTGGACATCCTTGTGGAATTGTGTCTCCCTCCTGCATGGAAGCCATCATACATGTAATGACACACCCTTAGCCATAACTCAGCTGCACAACAATTAACTAAATCATCTGTGCACTCTTTTTGTGTCCGTGTATTTGTGTATTTGAATGAAATTTCACGTGTGTCTTTGTTTCTTTCTGTGTATGTGTTCGCGTGGATATGTGTATGTGTGGGGGTGTGTGGGTGCTTATGTGTGTAGGGGTGTGGACTGTGTGCTGGAATCATGCATGTGTGTGTGTGTGTGTGTGTGTGTATAGCGGATTTCTGGGCAGCACTTGTCCCAGTTAAACGCCTCTCTCTCTCTCTCTCTCTCTCTCTCTCTCTTCCTCCCTCTCTTCTCTTTGATGTACTGTTTGCTCTTACAGGTGCGTCTACCCAGAATTCAAATGCTGTGGAACCTGAGAAGCAGGTGGACGGCACAGTGAAGATGGCGGGCGTCGTTGCCGGCATTCTCATGTTCATCATCATCCTCCTGGGTGTGGTTCTGACCTTCAAACGCAGGTATCAACTCCATTAAAGTTTCCCATGCTCAGATTTAAATAAACGAATAAATAGCTTAGTCTCGCAAAAGTAGACCCACTATACAGGAAAACTAGTTTACTTTGCTCATTCTAAAATAAGATCTAGAACGTGAGGGTTGAAAAAATCCAACACCAATAAAGGTTATATCCTTGTGGGTGGGGTTGAGCTTAGCAGTTAGCGGTTAGCATTTCTCACAGCTCTTCTGACATATCCAGCTTTTGTGTCTTTTGGTGAAACATGCACACTGGCTTCCCTTCATTGCATCGGCATCTCTCACCGCCCTCCCCACCTGACCACCACCAGCAGCCACCCGCCTTTTTCCATTTACCCTCCACCTAAACACAGCCACTCTTTCCGCTTGCTCCAAACACACTCCTTTCTCATCCTCAGTGACTAGACTGCGATTCTGATCCATTCTAGCTTAAAGAGAAAACTTCTCATTTTCTGTTTTTTTTTCCACAAAATACTTTTCTTTTTGATTTTCCACAAAATACACGCATTGAGCTGGTTCCATAATAATGCCACTAAAGTGGCTAACTGTATGTGAAATGTAAAGGGACTTTTAGCATAATTCAAGAGACTCTAGTCCCTTCTGTTAAAGAGTTGACTTTAGTTTTCTTCTGCTTTGTACCTTTTATTTATTACTTGTGAAAATAGAATTGACTTATAGCCACTTTTATTTAACACCCACCTCCATTAAGGGCTGGTTTCTTGCTCCTGGATTAAGCCTAGTCTTGGACTAAGTTGCAGTAGCAATAGACATTTACCATTTACCAACACTATCACTAGGCTAAATGTCTAATTCAAAACTTACTTTGAAAAATCTGCCTTATAAATTAGCCTTTCATAGGTTCAACCACAGGTAGTAATCCATCTTTTGTTGTGCAGAATCTGTCGGACAGCTGCTTCTCTATTTGCCACAGGAGTCCAGTTGGTAGTGGAAGGATAGTGTGTATTCTGCTGGCACAAGAGAATAAGGTCCTGGTCACTAACCCTAGGATTAAGATTAAAGTTACACCTTTTGCAGATGATGTCAGTTGAGTGCTTTAATAGTCAACCTATTAAAAGAATTTGGCCATATACACATCCATATCACCTTCAGAGGTCAGATTATCATATTTCAATGATCAGCTATCAGATCGTTATCAATTTGTCCTGGGTGCATTCAATGCTGTATTTAGAATTGTCCAACAGGGATAAGATCTCCCTTAATCTCACCTCCAAAAATGCTGGTTATTGCCAGATACAGCTGCATTACTGGGTTTTATACCTGTCCAATGTCTGCAAAGTTGTCAGTCAACAGTTCCAAGAGTAGACAGCCAAGATTTTTTTTTATTCAAAAAATGACCATCGATGAAGGTCTTGTGTAAGGTGAGCACAAACTACATGACATGAGAATTGCTATGATCTCTAACCAGATGTTGACAAGGCAGGAGATTCCTCAGAAAGTGACTAGTGAGTCTTAATCCTCTTAGGGATTTTAAAGCAGAACGTTTCATATTTTTCACCTCTTCTCAGCCTGAGCGAGATGGAAATTTTCTGACCTTATGTACCTTACGTGGGGTGCGATGTATGCAGTCCATGCGTATGTCTCACAGACAGGAATAGAAATGTGAAATCAATAATATTGAGTTGCGTTGGGGGAGGGCCTAGTTTTAACCCATATGAATATGTCAACTGCGCCTGTTTTATTGTCACACATGACATGAGCTGAGGCCTTTTAGATCACTGCATTCGAAGTGTGAAAGTCAGTAGGTCAGCCTTATGTACCAGCACTGAAGTTTCCTCAGCTTAGAGCCATTGGAGGTGAGGAAGTTCTACTGTTCAACCAGCTGAACCTTCCTCTATTGTAAGTCTGAAATTGTAATTAATTAGAAGAGAACGCTCTCTCTGTGTTGAGGCAGACAGTGTGTGGGCAGCTGCAGTGTCAGGGGTTGCATGTAAATTGGGGCCAGCAGTCATTATTCACACAAAAGTAGAACCTGGAGCAAGTTTCACACTCACAGCCACAGTCAGAGTCGACCAGCAGCATTCAGATTCAGTTTACTCGCTGCTCTGGAGCTCTTTAGAAATGCAAAGAATTCTAGAACTTTCCGATGTTTGTTTTTAGTTTCATGTAGTCTGCAAGAGTGTAGCCCAAACCCACAAAATATGGTCATAAAGAGAAGAACAAAAACGGCTTAAGGCCACACACTCCCTGGAACATCCGTTTTTGGGGGAAATATGGCATCCATATTTTATCCCGAGGAAACAGACAGACAGGCTTAGGCGACGATGTTGGAGTTTAACACGACCCTCAGTGGTTATAAATTATTTATGAGGAGCAAAAAGAACTGTCCAGAACCTGGTAAACTGCACTTTTAATCTTTTAAAAGAGTGGAACATATGTTTCACGAGGGCTATAGAGACGGATTTTCCAAGCTCATAACACAAGGATGAATGAAGTGGACAGGCTGGACCTAATGGCAATTTGATGTTTTTCTTCATGCTCCTAAAAAGCACCCCCAGGCAAGAAGAATAAGTAAGAATAGCAGCAGACCTTTTGCTAGGTCAAGGATGACGTAAAACTGAATTATTAAGCACATGGATTTCTTAAAACTCTTTCTGTATGGGGTACACATATTTTTTCAAATTGATTTTGCATCGCATACCCAACCAGACTGAAGCAAGAGAGAAATGATGTGTTATCATGCCATCACCACAATATAATAGTTACGTTTTTATCTGATCATTAACCAGGACTGAGTTTGCAAGTTTTATCTCCCATATGCATTCCCAACGGTAAAGTTATACCATAAAGAATGAGATTTTTCATTTGCTTTCAGTAAAGTTATCTTAATTGCTCATTTGACTACCCACACAAGCTTAAAGATTGACTAAGTCTGGGCCTGATGTGAATAATTGCGAGAAACAAGGCTTAGATAATGCTTAACTCATTTCCATCCCAACGCTCACCCACTCACTCAAGCTTTTCCATTCCAGCTAAGGGTGAAAGGTTTTAGCAGGGTTACATTGGCCTTAATCTGCAAACATAGCCGCTGAGTAGCGGCAAAACACGCTGCAGCCTTCGGATGTTAGCTTTAAGATGATGAGCGGGACGGGCTGATGGGTTGTGTGGGTGGTTGGGTGTGTGCACGCACTTGTGTGTGTTCCTAAACCTCTAGTCTCATTATACTTTGTCTCTTATTTCCTCTCCTCTGGGCTGCGTCTGCTAGAGAAATCCACACCTGGAGAACTCTGAGTGTGGGGTATTGTATGTTTATTTCTAGCTACGCATGCTCAGCCCATTTTTTTTTGGTGTTTGCTTGATTTTATAGTTTTCCTCGTTTGTGTCCATTTTTGTTATTTTTTATTCACTTTTTGGCCCATGCATGCATATCTCTTAGTCACCATTTCTACGTTGCACATGTCCGCCCCTGATGGTACCATGGCTTTTGGAGTTTTGAGTATCACACCTTCGTTTAATGTGAGCGTGATGTAATCTTGCATATGAGTCAGTGTGTCTTTTTTTTATTTGCTAACACACACATGCTCGTTGCTCGTTAATAAATGTGCAATTCAGCTGTCTGCAGTGATGTATGCTGGGAAAGAAAGTTAAATGAGTTTAATTTCCAGAGCAGGCTCCCATAGATCAGTAGATCACCTTTTCATAAGAGGCATTAGTGTAGTAAATCCCATGATGCCACAGTGGCTGTGAGAAGGGCACTTCATGTACTTACTCAGCCTGTTAAGGACTTCAAACAGCACTCAGCACCACAAACCAGGCCAGTCAGTAATTATTTCCTAGTAAAAATGTCACAGCCCCTTCTTGAGTGGGCCGCTAAGCCGTTAAGCTAATATGTTGTGTTGGTGACAGGAAAATGGGAGCTACTCCTACGCCAAGTCACCTACGTAAGGGCCACATGTTGAGGATTTAGCATGAAACTGGGAGGTGTACAGACACTTTGTTATTCCATATGAATGTTATGAAACTAAAACAATCTTATTTTCATGTATTATTAAAGACACTTACTGGTGGCAGTCCATCAAAATGAGATGTAAAAGGAGAGAATGTGATGTCGACTCAAAACTGAAAATCTGTCCTGAAAAAGGACCCCCAAAACTCCATTTAAAATTTTCATATTGTAAATAATAATAATAGTAGCAAAATATGTATTTATTATTTATATATTTATTAAGAATTCATAGACAGTCTTCTTTATCTATAATATGAAAGTAGTTGAAAGTTTGAAGTGTTTTTGTTGTTTTTTAACAATGGATTGAAAAATGATAGTTTTACAGACCAAATCTCTGTCCCTCCAGGATTTCGCAGACCTTTTTTTGAGATTGTTGCAGCCTGAAATGCCTGATTTTGCGGCAGCTTTTCTAAAAAATTGCAAGATTTTGAGAGTTGCTGTGCTTTTAGGTGTTTTTGTTGCAGTAAAGTTGCAGGAGTAAGTAAAAATTAGCGAAAAAAAGTTGAATTATTAATTATCATTAATTATCCTTTAACAATGAATGAAAATGAATGGAGCAAAACCACTGCTGTTTTTGTCAACCATCATCCATTTATTTTTGAAGGTAAATGTGAGGCATTTTTATCACATTTCCTGCGTCTTCAAAGGTAACAAGGAAGTGAGTTTGCTACTTTATGGCTCAACGTTTTGCGGGAAATGACAATGATGGGTTAAAAATTGCGTAAAAGTTGCGCTAACTGGTCAAAATTGCAAGGTCGCGATGAATTTGCAGGGATTGGCTGACTTTGCTTTAATAGTTGCGATCGCAAGATCATGAAATCCTGATGGGTCTGAATTCTTAAAAAGCGAGTAACAATTTCTTTGCTAGACCTTTACTGAAAAGTAGTGAGGAAAGTTAATAGTATTCTCTACTGTTCATAAATTATTAGCAATTTTCACCCACCAGCACACAGGTGAACAAAAGTTGTCCTTGCCCGCAATAAAAACTCATAATCAGAAGCACACTTTGTCTGCGACTGGTTTCGTACAATGTTTCCGATTCTATACCTGAGCGAGGCCTGATTTGCTTCAGTCGTTTTTAATTACGACCTTTCTCATTTATTACGGTGTGCCACCTCACATGATTTTGCCGCGGAACAAAGCCTGTTTAATATCCGCTGAACCCAAGAGTCAATAACAGCTGCTCAATATATCCTCACCTACACACACTATATCAACAAACTGCACCCCTGACACCTCTCTGTCTGCTGCATTTTATTTAAGGAAGACTGCCCAAATCCAAATCTATTATCTCAGATGCACTTCACTCAAAGCAAACAGAACAAGCTAGAGGATATTTTCTCAGATATTAGGTGTCTTAAAAAAACAAAGCGTTTCTGAAGAGAAATTGAGAGTCTTGGATCATTAGTTAATATGATCGCAGAGCTGCAAGGATATGTCCAGAAAGAAGGCATGGATGAAGCATTACCTGATATACAAAACCGAAAAAGAACTGGAATGGGCACCTCTCATCATTAGATGGTATTCATATGCATAGGCAAGCTGGGTAATGCCTCCCTTGGTCAGCATTACTTCGATGTGTGGAGGGGTCGATCCAACTTTAAGTACTCATTTGGCCACCTCAGTCCCAGACCATTAAACATGCGCGCACACACACACACACACACACAGAGTCTTGTATTACTATCTTTGTGAGGTCTTTCCATAGACTCCCATGACTATATGTATATAATTCTACACCTACACCTAATCCTAACCCTAACCTTAACCTCAGTAACCAAAAGCACATCTTTTACCTCTTTTAGTTTCTCGAATAAAACAAGCACATTTTCTGTAAAATCATTTTTCCTCATGGGGACCTCTCAAATGTCCCCACAAAGCCCAAAAAAACAGATAAAAGTGATTTTAGGGGACAAAAGGTCCCCACAATGTGATAAATACATGGCCACACACACACACACATTTACATTTTAAAAATTCAAATGAAATTATATTAATTCATTCATTCATTCATTTGTCTGAAACTCTTAATCCCAACTGTGGTCGCGGGGTGACCGGAGCCTATCCCGGGAACCTTTGGGCGCATGGCGAGGAACAACCCTGGGCAGGTGCCAACACACCGCAAGGCACACACACACTTACACAGTCACACGAACCTATATTGCATGCCTTTGGACTGTGAGAGTAAACTGGAGAAAACCCACGCAAACACGGGGAGAGCACGCAGACTCCACACAGAAAGTCCCCGCGGCCTTCCCCGGGGTTTGAATCCAGGACCTTCTCACTGTGAGGCGGCAGCACTAACCAATGTGCCACCAATGAAATTATATTTTGGGATTAAATGTTATGTAAAAGTCTAGGTTTAATATAATCATTGACCTCTGAATAAAACAATGACTAGGTCTAAATAATCCTACACTCACACCTAACCCTACTTGTAACGTCCTCTCCAATAGAAAATCTTTTGATTTTGAAATAAATGCTACATCTGTCCAGTAACATCAGAATCTTGTGAGGCTTCAGATGTCCTCAAAAAATCGGACAAATCAAGTCCTCACTTCTACATCTACAAACCTATACACACACTCAGTCTCTGTGTGACACACACGCAGTCTCTCACACAAAGCAGCAATGGGACCTCAAACTATCCTTACAGGACAGACTATTGCAACTCTGCATCGGGAATACACACATTTTGTCCTTGTCGACATGTGCAGCAGGGCCAGACTCCACCACCGGGCTGCGGGACGTTAATAATAAATGATCAGTAATGGATGTAGGTGAGATGCTCTAAGAACGGTGTGATACAAGTGAACGTGTGTGACCTTGTTCTGTGGACGAAGGGGAGAGGGAACCATGCAAGCCTTGCTTTTACCTCCTTATTTCTGACACATTGCAATGTTGAGTTAGTGTGTTAAACATGGAACCAATCATACAAGCACACAAACGCAAATTTGTTGTCATCCCCAGCGGTCATAACTTTTTTTTAATGATAATTGTATATTGTATATTTAATACAAGTAATATTTTAAAGTCAAGCATGTACGTGTATCTATGTTCCCGTTGCTATCCAGATGTTCAGGATGAGTTAGTTTCTCTCTCTCTCTCTTTCTGTCTCTCTCGTACATTCTCGTATGTACGTCTTTCCCTTCCCCTTTTGACTACTTAGTTTTTCTCCCACCCGACCACACTTACAGACGGTGTTAAGAAAAGAAAAGCGTTACAGAACCATTACACCGGATACATTCCTGTGAAGTTTAGCTGGCAAAACGTGATTATGATCGCTCTCACAAAGTCCAAAAAATATATTCTGTTTATTAAAAAGTTCTTATGACACTGGCAACCCCTTGCAGTTCTTACTCTATTAATATTTATGGCTTGCTTGGCCTGCCGACGCTCTGCCCACTTCAGTCTCTTTTATTAATATGGTAAGAACAATGTCAGCAGCCCCGTTTAAAGGGTCATTGAGATGAAATGGCCGAAGATGGATGCTCTGGCCGGGTGCGGGCACCACTCAGTCCAGCGTTTGTTTGCAAAGCACAGCTTATTTTGTGTTTAGCAGTGCCAGCTCTTTGCAAACTGTGTCTAGCGGGAAGGCCTTCATTTAAATCATGTTTTTATGACTTTGGCTGTAAACCTGGCGATGGGTAATGGCTGTTCATTGGATCAAATTCGCAGTTAGTGAGTTTCTGCATATTGAAGTTTGCGTTTATTGCCTAGGAGAGTGTGTGGAATGGACTTCATTGAGACCCTGTATTAACTTAGTTGAATTTTAAGTTATTCTTAAAAGGAGCTTTGTAAACAATTGTGTGGACTATTTGCATACATTTATTATTAATAATCTGCCCATTTGCTTTTTAAGACTGGTAGTTCAGGCCAGTTCAAGCCTGCTCTTGTAGAGTGTAAAAGCCAGCAGAGTTTAGCCGAGTAAACACATTTGTCCTTAAGACTGCCATTACTGGGTTTAGATGGGTTCACTTTGGTTTAAACTTTTCAAACTGACTGATCTCCAGAAGTGCTGAACATTGCTGAATATCTTGCTTAGTTGTCAAGCCATAGATATATAGCATATGGCTATATATAGAGCATTTATTTATCATTTGACTTAACCACTACACTTTCTACTTCTGGTATAAGTATTTAGAACACTAATGATCTCTCTAGGCATCGGTGGCACAGTGGTTAGCGCTGCCGCCTCACAGCGAGAAGGTCCTGGGTTCGATCTCTGCGTCAGCCGTAGGGTCTTTCTTTGTGGAGTTTGCATGCTCTGTCCGTGGTCGCAGGGGTTTCCGCCGGGTGCTCCGGTTTCCTCCCACAGTCCAAAGCCATGCAATATATAGGTTAATTGGCAACTCTAAATTGGCCCCGTAAGGTGATTGTGTGAAGGTGTGTGCCCTGCAGTGTGTTGGCACACAATGAATGAATGATCTTTGCATACCATCTGGTGTATGTTACCTTGTTTTTGAAGCTCTTGTTGAGTCTCATCCTCCTGAGAACAATTTAACTAGTTCAGTTGGACGCTAAAGTATTCTATGTCCACTCCTGTTGTTGACTTTTTAACTTACCCAGTTTAACTTGACCTGCATTAAACCAGGAAATGATGATCATGAAGCAGGGTAAATGTGTGCCTTCTAAAGACCATATGAGAACAGCTCCTTTTAGGATGCAGAGGGAGCCATCATCCAGTACTGGCATTGTCCACTTGATTCCCTGCCCATTTAATCTGTCCCTTTGGTCTGTTTCTCTCAATACATCAGTGTCTTCTTTTAGTTTCTATTACTGTCCTATCCTGGTTTTTTGACACTAAATGGCCATTTGCAACAACACTCGCTGCCCCCTGCCCATTCCATATCACCACCTGATGCACATGCAACACACACAAAACTTTTCCTTCTTTCACCGCTCTGTCCATCTTTGTTTTTCATTCAAATGGGAGCCAGATGTTGCTGTTTCACACATTTACTTTGAGTTAATGTTTACTACTTATTTTTTAGTAACCTATTAGTTCTGCTCCCACAATATCGATAATACAGAGCAGATTTTTCTATCCTACCTGCTCTATGGTGCTCCACCGATAGGGTCACTAAACAGACCGCTAGTATACTGTAAAATAATATGTGAGCAAGTACAGATATGTTAGATTTTGATAATGACTTTTTGATATTTTATATGATAGATTATTAAATCAATTTCATTTATTCGAGTGGATTTTTTTCCACGTTGAGATATCTTGAGGAAAAATGATCTTACAGCACAGCAAGATAATTTCACTTAATAATATTCTTTTAAATGAGCGAAGCTTCCAGAATAGGCTTAAAAATCTTTATGCAAAGTAAGGAAAATAATACAGTGACAAATGAGATAAAATTTAGATTAAAACACAAGATTCTTTCACCTGCTAAGAGATCATCATTGGCAGCATGACAGGTAGGGAAATGTGGCTATAATGTAAATGACTCTCCACTCCTGCGGGAAGAATTCCATTGTATGGTCATGTGTTGTGATTAGAAAAGGAATATATTAGCTTTATAGTAATATAATGTAGACAAACAAATTAACATTCAGGCTAAGACTTTATAGTGGTCTACTTATAACAGTAATGGCTTAATTCTCTAATTCAAAGTAAAGTAACACCTCACATACTGTATCTTATCCTATATATGCTGTATTAACATCTTGATCATAAATGGTCTTTTGCATCAGTTCTGAACTATAATTTAGTCTTCTTTTTTAAAATTTCATGAAAACAAAATATTCCCAAGACCAAATCTAATCAGTGTGCTGCAACATAGCCTTTTAACAGTATTAGAAAAAGCTATCATAGCTAACACTCCACAAATCTTCACCATTTTCACTCTTAGTCATATCTCTGTTTTGTCAATTACTAATCACTGCATTTGTACCTTTCTGGGGACTGTTTCTTTTTTTTTGTCCCTCTGCTTTGTCTTGATGCTTCAGAAGAAATGCGTATTCCTACTCTTACTACCTGTAAGTAGAATGTTGTTAACCCTTTAGCATTATCAGTTATTGTTTCCCCTTTTTAATGATTTCTTATGATTTAAGTAGATCCCAGTGTCATATGTTTACCTATTTATTATTTCCCAACTAGCCAGGAAGGGGCACAGTTGAGAGATCCAGTAATAAAATACTTGTATTAAGAAGAATTTTCTTTATACAGACACTAATAAAGTTAATAAAACTAATAGAATTATTTCACATTCATTAGAAAGTATCAAGATGCCAGCATTCTTTACTTTTCTGTAGAAAACAATAAGATCATTGACAATTAAAAGGTTTAATTTTATGCAGCTTGTATTATTATATTATATTATTATATTCAAGTTTCTATGTTTGGAATTTATCCTTGCATTCCATTGTGGTATCTAAAATGAAAGAAATTTGACGCCTTATATAATAGAACTTCGCACATGTACAGCAATATCTCCAATAAACTGGAGATATATAACAAAATTTAGAGATTGATCAGTAGCAAACCGTCACACACTAATAAACATTGACAACAGCTAGTTTAATGACTACTGAGCAGCTGAAATTATTGATTCGCTAAACATACTGTCAGCATCCAACATTTTAGTGTGAATGCAAGGTTAACAAAATGTAAATATAGTTTTTCTGTGTCTATAAATTGAATCACCTAATCGTCCTCTCAGATGTGTTAGAAGACGTCCCATATAGCAGACTAGAAGTACTGATCAACATGCCGTGATGGACAAAGCATTTCAGCACAAGGAGTTGGTGCCTCAATTCATAGGACACATTTATTATCTATGTTCATACATCTCCATTTTTTAACCTTCACAATCTTTCCAAGCATGTAGACTAGCAAAACCTGGACTGGTTTAGCATAAGCCTTCTCAGGACTTTGATCGTGGACTGTGTAGCTCAAAACGAGGCTGAGCTAATCACACTTTCCTGGGCAAAAACAGCCTGGAGTTGTCGATTATCCGCGGTGTTCTGGGAGACGGGTCGGCCCCACTGTCAACACCGTATTGGAGCACTTCTCTATTTTGTCTCAAATCTCCGTGCGTTTCAGACCTGCTGAAATTGCTCACTTTTTTCACTTAATCTGGGAGTTCAGGGTTTGGCTATTATTGCTGCCTCGGGATTGTACGGCCTCAGATTGTTGGATTGGCGCCCTGTGTGAGTTTAAGAATAGCCCCAGGATGTTTGCCTTTTACGCTGATGGATTTAAGAGCTTTGGCTACTCCTTTTTTCTTTCTCTTTGTGCCTGGCGCTCTTGAAATATAGATGAAAGTTAGGACTCGACCAGTCTGTCATCAGAGAGGGCTATAGGCCATAAAACCATGACACAAATTACAGACTCGTTACTATGGCCATTTCAGGATTTTTCTGGCTAGCGTACCAGGTTGTTTATCATGATATGCTGAGAATGATTTTTATTTTATGTCCAGATTCCACTTTCTGTCCTATTCTATTTCCATTTTCTTTTTTATTGCTTCCATTTGTCCTGTATGATGACTTCAACTTCAATCATCCAAGTTTGTGTTCTGACATGTTGATATACATTTGGTTCTTCCAGCATAGTTAACAAGGTATTGGGGAGTTCATTTCTCCCCATCATACTCACTTGCTCAAACACAATATATTTGGATGCTATCATTTTGTATCCTTATATGCTTTTGTATGTGTATGTGTTAGTGTTGTAGACCGGTTTTCAGACCAGTTTTTTAAAGTCTCGGTCTTGTCTCGGACTCTGCTGTATATGTACTCGGTCATGTCCGCACAAAGAGGACTCTGGATTTTACTTCGAGACCAGCTGAGACCACTCCGACATTTTGCATTGTTAATTAATTAGTGTTTTAATAACTTTGAATCCGTTTAACTTACACTCAATCACAAGACTTTGAACTCATCGGACATTCTATTTATTCCCATGTATGTGAAACTGAGTAATTCTGTGCACAAAAACTGAAGTAATTTTGTAAAATCGCATTAATTAGCCTACATTATTCACGATCTAAACACACGCATTAGCGCTTGCAACACACATTTGGAACGCCATCATGTGCAAAAATATAATTCTCTTCCAGAAAGGCATTTTATTTTAGTATTTCTTCATTTTCAATTTATCAGAATTTTTTTTTTTTCCATTTTATAATGTTAGACAGTAATCAATAGGGAAAAATAAATATAGAAAATGCATTATTTGTTATCAAATAATTTTATTTTGTGCAGATGGATACCAAATGGACAAAGAAGAGTTTCCACCTGACACTAACCTTATTCTTCTCGACAGTACTAAGCCATAGAATATCTCTAAATAATAACTAATCTGCAAGCAAATAACACAAGTGAGTTTGGCCTTGAGGAATGTTCTGCTACTGTGGTTTGTTGAGTTATGATGTGATCAGTTTGGATAACTGCTTCCAGTAAAGTGATTTCCTCATTAAAGATATGTAAGAGAGAAATATTGAATAAACATGCTTAATGTTGCTTAGGCCTTGCATGTTCCACTTATTTGTCATGTAGTGTACAACGTGCATTGGTCTGGTCTCGGTCTCATCTCGATCTTGGCCCTTCAGAGTCTTGGTCTTGTCTCGATCTTGACACACGCTGGTCTTGGTCTTGGTCTTGTCTCGGTCTCGGTTTAGGTGGTCTTGTCCCAATCTCTAGTGTGTGTAGAGAGAAAAGTAGAGCATACTTCCTAACACTACTCTGACATACACTTGGCGTCGATGACTTCTTGCGCATGTATTTTTATAGAGAGAGGTTGCGTGAGGAAATGTGTCCACATTTTCCACTGCTGTGATCAACCATCAGTTCATCCATGCCTGATATCTTTATTAATGAACATACTGCGAGTTTCATGCATGAATGACAAATGAATGCAATCAAGCAAAGACTTTATTTATTACCAGAAATCTCTCTCTCCCTCCTCCCCAGCACATCAAATAATGTGCAGTTAACAAAGTTGGTGTCATAAAAATTGGTTGATGGCTGAGGCACCGTCCCGGCCCAGTGCCGTATAACCTCACATTTAATGAAGTGCCGCTTTGACATTCATTAAATTGGGATTATCTCTACTTCATTACCACTTACAATATGGGGGGAATTTGTCTCTCAGAATGAGGTCCATTACTACAGCGCTGAATGGATTTTATTTTTGAGAGGTGTTGTGTTGAAATGGGTTCCGGTGACATTCTGTTGAGTTTGAGGAAACAGGAGGTGAGAGCTGATTGGTGGGAGCTTCAGGGGTCTCTCCATTATCTTTATTAGGCATAGTGTTATTTTAGCGGCCATGAGATTAATTATTTTGGGGAGTTTTGTAAACGCTTGGCCGGGTTTCTGAGCACAGATTAGGTTGAGTCTGGACTGAAAATGATTTTTAATAAAGCAATGGTCATTGACGTTGTAATAGCATTACATTTCATTTACCCGTAGTATTTGAAAAGTCTAGACTCTTTCTCACCAAGTTACACACAGTTTATTTGGGTGCAAATACATTTTCCTCTCTGCTGTTCTCTCTTCATATAAACATATATAGCATAAATAAATTTAGCACTTGATTTGGAAAAAATTAAAGTTTCTAGCTTTCATTATTTTTCACCTTAAGGTTTCTGCACACTTTTTCCAATCCATTGATTCCACACAAATTAGCACTTTTGCTTTCAAGTATAAATTCAGGCTCAGGCATAAATGTTGCCACTTTGAAAGAGTGCTGTGGTTATGGCGCAGAAGCAGAGAAGTAATTTCAATTTTCGAAAATGTTGGCTTCTTGATATGTTGAAGAGAAGTGTCCTCCTCCCCACCACCCAAAAAAGATGAGGTCCTATTTATTGTGTGTGCCTGGAATAACAACGAGGATATGCCAAGGTCATGGAAGGGATTTGGAGAAATCTGAGCAAACTCATTTTATTGGGATGACTCTGCTCTGCAGCTGACATTAATACCAGCCCTGAAGCACTGTTTCTACTGGGTGTGGAGAGACCAGTATTAAAACTCAAACATCCTCACACCAGCAGACCGTTTAAACTTGCAGGAACAGCTTATCAGTCTTGAGGCATTTATAGACCTTATTCAGTCCTGTTAATACTCTATAAGCAGTTAACTTTTAGCCTTAAAACTCTCCAAGATTGTTCTTCCTTCAAACACTTTGAAAATGTTTAGTGCTACTGAAAAAAGCACTTGTTTGGAGACAAACGTGCATTTTTTCTAATTTAAGGAGAACATTTGTACGTATAATAAATAAATTTTACAGTACATATTGATTTCTTGGTGATTATGCAGACGTTGGCATGTTTTAGAGCTGTTGCTGCCTGATTTGCTTTGTTCCACATGGCAAGGTTATTTTAAATTCGACCGTTGCTCTTTTCTGTAATAAATACTTTCTTGAAGGTTCTTAGGGCATGTTTACACATATGTGGATATTTTTATGAACGCATATCTTTTTATGCATTTGGGCCTTTCGTTTACACATAAACAGAGTTTTAGCTGCCTCAAACGAATATTTTTTACAACGTCCTTTTACAAGTGAAGATTTTTCAAAATTCTGTTGATACGTGTAAACGAAAGGACCAAAAAATATTTAGAAAAATATCTGCATATGTGTAAACAGGCCTTTTTTTAACCGAATGTTGTGTAAACGTAATTTAGAAAAATAAATGTATAAAAAATGTGTTCATAAAAATATCTGCATACGTGTAAATAGGCCTTTTTTTACCGAATGTTGTGTAAACGCAATTTGAAAAAAAAAGTATTTAAAAAATGCGTTTATAAAAATATCTGTACACGTGTAAACAGGCCTTTTTAAAAACAGAATGTTGTGTAAGTGCAATTTAAAAAAATAAACGTGTTAAAAATGTGTTTATAAAAATATCTGCGTACGTGTAAACAGGCCACTAATCTCTGAAATTTTA
This sequence comes from Distichodus sexfasciatus, assembly GCA_032718565.1. NCBI lineage: Eukaryota > Metazoa > Chordata > Actinopteri > Characiformes > Distichodontidae > Distichodus > Distichodus sexfasciatus. The sequence goes on along the minus strand of JAVGVS010000162.1, from coordinate 596,893 downwards.
GCACACATCACTGCAGATATGGAATCATAGTGTATCATATATTTAAATGGTGATTTCAGAAAAGAGTGGAAAGAATCTGTTTTTCCCCAGCCTTTACTCTAGTTTTTTGTGTTTCTCTTTTGTGTAAATCTGTGTTGTGTGTTTTGGGTTTGTGCTTGTTGCATGGTGCATGATGTTTTTATATGTTGTGCTGTTTATAACATGTCTGAGGTAAGTTTTCTCACATTACAGAAACTGATTTTAATACCAAACTTCTTCCAATTTCATTATTTTTGTTCGGCTTTAGGGCAATTAGTATTTATCATTTTGTACCATGAACATATTGTAGTGTCATTATATAGAGAGTTTTCTCTAAAAAATAGCTTTAAATGTCTTTTAACTTCATTTAACCACTAACATGTTTTAGACCAAACTGCAAACACAAAATGGGGCTTGACTTCAGGTACGCGAGTGTGAACATTTTTTTTCTTTTGTGGGCGATTTTAAAGGAAACTTGCGAAGAAGCAGAAGGAGACAGCGAGCAGCAGCACGCAGAGGGAGATGGGACCCGTGGGCACAGCAGACAAAAGCACTGGGAAGGTCAGCACCCTTCACAAGGACGACCCCTTTTCCACCAGCAACCAGGACCTCAACGGATTCGGTAATTTCATACCTGCCACTCTTTTGAGAATGTTGCATTGTTGCCAGTCTATTCAGCAGGCACTCTGGTACTGTCCATATGCTCATTTTATGACATCACACATTAAATATTATGAGAAGAACTAAACATGGCACGATACCACTTTATTCATTTACCACTTTACCGTTATTGTAAATTTGAATATCTGCCGATATGATACAAATCCAATACAATGTCTGAGTTTTTTTAAAACAGAAAATAATGCTTAAAAATGTCTCAATGCATGACTGAGATTATTCTGTTAGGCTTAAGGAAATACTTGACTTAAATACTGTTTACCTAACAAAAACAATGTATTAATTACACACCCATATGTATATGCTAAATTATTTATTATTAAAATAACATTAAAAAAACACAGTTCCGTAATTTTGTGACGGTCCCTAATCCTGCAGAGCTAAAACCATCAGGAACACAGAGATTGTGAGTGAGAGCTAGTGTTGTTAAGGTAGTTAAACAGTATAATCGTGTGCTTTTGGGGTTGTAGTAGTGTTGCGTTGTTTGTTCTGCTCATTGTCATATCAATATGTAGGAATTAGTGTATGCGCGCATTTACAGATCGGCTCCATAGTTCAGCCTAATGCCGCCGATACCCGATCCAGCTATTTCAGTCGTTTTTGGACCGATATCCGATCCACGTATTGGATCGGTGCCATCTTTAAGAAGAATCTTCATGTGTAAGTAACAGCTAGAAAAAGGATGCCATTTTTGAAAGAGAAATATTGCACTCAGTATTTCACATTTATCATGCAAGTGCTGTTTTGCAATTTTTGACTACATTTCATGAGTAATGGCATCTGTATTTATTGAGTAGTAGCATGAAAATTTTATGTCAAAATATCAACAAACTAGCACAGCCCACTTACTCAAAAAACGGTTAGGGAGTTGCTCCTGTGATCGGATGGCTGCTGGTTCATATCCCAGACCATTAAAAATACCACAAAAATACCCATGATTACCGCACTATCATAGCAAAATGACTATTAACCGCTTTCTGTGTATAATCCATTTTGAGTTTGGAAAACTGCTCTGACCTGTAACATAATCATCTTTGTTATTGTGCCATTTACACCATCATCTGTCAAACGCTAAGAAATATTTTCAGTTACTATCTAAAGTTCTAAGTCAGAAGTTACATTAGTAGTAAAATGGGTACAGTGAAATAAGGTGATTAAAATTCTCAGTGAATTAAATGAGTTTTTAAATATTTGCTTTACTTAATCACTGTGGTGACTGTGGTGTAGAGCCCCCAACCAACAGTCTGTACTGGAATTGCTACTGCTCTGTTCTGCTGTAGTTTTCAGATAAATTTTTTTGATAACCACTGAGTTACAACCAGTATGTGAGATGTTTTATTGACACCTTCCATGGCTTTCTTCTCATCATTTGATGGCTGTATCTCTTTAGGCTACTGAAGATTCTGTGTTCATGCAGCCTTTTCTCTTCAATGACATGTTGAGAAATACTGATAGTGGCTCATTCAAATATAGCTGGCTGTGAAGAGCTTTTAACAGAGGTTGTTAGAAGATCAAGAGAGGAAAAGTCTGTTAAAGACAATTAAATAAGAAATCTATGAAATAAGAATCTCTGCTGAAGCTTTCACACAGCACGCATACTCGACGTCTTTCACCACTCTGATCTTCTAACAATCTTCTTCCCAAACTGGTCTCCGTGGGTCAGCTAATAGCCACGGGCCTCAGAACACCGCGACCCCCTCATAGCGCTGAGGGCACGCGTTGCTGTTTTAACAGCCCACTCCTCCCTCCGATTCAATCAGAGGGATTGTAGGCACTTCGGCCTCTGTGTCGCTGGCCTCCGGCACCAGTAAAAGCAGAGAGGGGTCGACAACTTGTAATTTTCACCCTCTCCTCTCGTTTCAGAGATACCTATTAGAGAGGCCTACCTTTTTTTCCCCACAAGCTGCCCGTCTCTGCTGAATGTTCCTTTGCATTTTTTTTTTCTGAAAAGCCACTTTGTGCCCAAACTGAATGGAACAGAGCACTCTGCATATCAAGAGGCCACGCATCGACTTCTTTTCAAAGACTGGGCGAAGAAAGAGTGGCATTTAGGCTGGCCGGGGTGTCTCTCTGCCCCCGAACTGTTTTCTGTGTTTTAAGTGGTGCTGGCGTGCTGTGCACGGGCCTGTAATTAGGACGGGCCTTTCTGAGTCTCTTTCTGCACAAAATGTCACTGTGGCCTTTGTGGACCGATTAATTTGAATGGTCCTCAGAGGGCGAGGAACAGTGAGAGGGATTCAGAATAATGCTTAGTGATCATAAACATAAATCATGTCAGGAAGATCATATTTATTAGCCACATTTGATTAAACAATATTGATTGGGCAGAAATGGTCAGTTTGTTTCATAAATGTTCTAAATTTGCTGCTTTTTTAGACTTGCAAGTGCACGTTTTTTCCTGTCACACTCATGCCCTTAACATCGACATTACTACCAAGGTTGGTCCCCGCCTCGTGCCCATAGTCCCGGGATAGGCTGCGGTCCCCGCGAGCCCGATAGGGATTAAGTGGGTCAGAAAACGAATGAATGTATACTAGTCACCAGTGGACTTACAGCTGACAAGTAGGGTTTCAGGAGTCAATGCTTCTTTTGATTAAAGCCCAAACTCTCTTATCCCGGAAGAGCTTAATTCAACTTAATTCTAGAGAAGTCAAATATACAGCTTGCTGTCAATATCAGAATTATAAAAGCCAGACCCTAGCAGAATAGTCTTAGTCCAGGGGTCTGCAACCTGCGGCTCTGGAACCTCATGCGTCTCTTTCATCCCTCTGCCATGACTCCCTATGAATCCCAATGCATGGCTCCCTGTAACTTTAAAAAACTAATGTATTAATAAATAATGGTTATTATATTTAATTTTTATGTGATTTCTACACAATGAGATACCTCTTATTTTGGAGATCAAGGGGATAATTTAACATTAACATGTTTTGTTGGTGTAAATATGGATCACTGGTCACCTGTTTTAATTCCGAAATGCAACAGCAAATGCAAAGTAGTTCTTAATATAACTATAAAACCAAATATGCTTTGTTATCTACATTTTACGGGTTTCATATCTTTTGGTGGGAAAAGGGCCAAAATGACTCTTTTGATGCTAAAATTTGCAGACCCCTTAGTCTTAGCCTTAGTCCTTTCAGCAGAAAGATTAAACTCACTCAAGTTTTCCTTTCTGAGACAACAAAGTCAGCTGTTAACTGGCATATTGATTCAATTAGGGAGGATGATAATCTCTTCATTGCTGTGACCAGCTGGTAGTTTTTCATATTTGTAGGAAAACACAACAAAGTGCCTGATTTTCTGCTCTTATTAAACATTACTCTAATATGTGCCAATTTTCAGATCTCAGATCTGAAAGGTGCAATTCAGGGTATCCTGACTAATCTTCTTCACCTCACAATTCTAAAGCAAAAGATATGTATATGGCTTTGCAGATTTAAACAGCTCTGGTTAACATAATCCATTGAATGGATTCCTGAGAAAAAATGCTATTTTTGCAGGTCATCATATTTGTTGGTTTACTGATTTTAGCTGAGGCTGGTCCATTTGATCAAGATCTCGTTTTTTGAGATCTTTTTGGCTATTTTGATCTACTTAAAGCTGTTTCTGAACTCATGGACACTTTGTCTACATTATGCTTAGAATCTATACATTTATTATTTTAAGATATTGCGCTGTTTTTTTTATGCAAATATCAATTTCAGCAGGAAATACTGGCAAAAAAGTTGGAAACATAATTCAATCTTTAATGCGTTTTACGGCAAATGTCTCTTAGGCTACATGTTTTCCATTTTCACTTAATTTCACGTTAAATATTTCATATAATTCCTGAGTAACTTTAGACTATTTTACAGGTGTGAGTGGCTTATTGGTCCTTACTATCTCGAGATTAAATTCAGGTGATGCTGAATTCTGAGAAGTGTTCAGGCCAAATCCCCAAAAAGAGCTAAATGCCTACATGCCCGTGGCGCAACATATTAACTGCGGTATTTTCACGCCGTGTTTTTGAAAGTGGGTCACGGAACAAGATTTGGCTGAACTCCTGATGGCTAAAAATTCATGCCTGAACGCCCCATGAAATGTACAGCTTTAGCAGCCTGCTGCTATTACCATCTAAATGAACGCAGGGGTGTGAAAGAAGAGCTGCTGTCTGTTCCACCGCTTGCACACCATCTGACGAACCTTGCTGACCTTACTGATTGGTGCTTCTGCTACTGATGCAGTTAAGCCTATGTAGCAGCCCTGTGTCACACTGCGATGGTTGGGAATGGAGCGGCCTTATGCAGAATACGCTGTCATTAAAATGTAAAGCAGCCTAGATCGAATGTCATGGAAGCTGTAGGCCTGACTCAGGGCTGGATGACACTGCAACATTGTGCATGTCACCGAGAGCCACGTTTAGTTTCTTTGTGACTCACTGTTTTGGCTCCACATGTTGTGCTGACTCACTGTCTCACAGACTTGAAGGATTTGCGTGCATCTTAAATGAGCAAACTGCGCACACGGATTGACGTGTATTTTACTGTGTTTTTACTCTACATATCCATTAGTGCTAAAGTGGTATCTGGTATGTTTGCTCAGATGCTAAAGATGCTGTGTTTGTTCTGCTGTGTTAATCTGAGTGTAGATGAGAGACGTAATATCAGGGTGGTGGTGGCCTAGTGGTTAGTAGTCTCCTTGGACCAGGAGGTCGTGGGATCGAGTCCTACCTCTGGCATTACCTTCACCGGGTCCCTGAACAAGATCCTTAACCTCAAGTTGGTCACAAGGAGACTGTCCCTGAAATTAGGAAATGAAAGTCACTCCGGATAAGAGCGTCTGCTAAATACAGTAAATGTAAATGTGTAATTAAGAGGATAAGGAATAGTGAGTAGGGGTGTTGAAATAAACCGCACAATCGATGCATGGACGTGGACGATTCTGCATCGATGCAATGGCAGACCATAATCGATTGTAACGAAGGTTTTCAACCGGGGGTCCGCTGGTCCTTAGTGGTCCGTGGCGGCATTGCAGGTGGTCTGTGACATGCAATCCAGTTTCGCTACTAAAATCACTTTTTAAAAAGTTGTTCAAAACATTTCCAGATGATTTGAGCATATTTATGAATAATTAATTTAATGCAAATATCTAAATGTAATACAAAAAATACTCCATCCCACACTCAGACTGCTTAGTCTGAGTGGTGGTCCCTGGGACAGATGCAGTTGAAAACCCCTGAAATATATTATAATGATACTGCTTGGTGTTTTTCTGGCTGTGGCATAAAAAAGCAAGTTAAAAAGAACATAGTAACTATGGCTGCCCAATCTGCGTGAAATGTGACGTAATGTAGTGCATCGAGATATCGTATCAATTGGCCTAATAATCGTAATCAAATCGAATTGAATCATGAGGCCAGTTAAGGTTCACACCTCTAATAGTGAGGGACAAAAATGTAATGATTTGCTGCAAGTGTGGTTAGGGTTGTAAGGAAGTTTGAATCCACTAATCCAGCTTTTTCAGTCCTATGTAGATACTGATACCTGGGCTCTGTGTATTGGCTTTTACAGGCTATGGATCAGATACCAGTGTTTAATTAATAAACAGCATGTCTTCCTATGTATAAGAGAATGAGAACACGTATGTTTAAGACACTAGTTTTATCAATCAGTAAATTAATTCAGACAAGTCACAATTCACACAAGCAACATTAACAAATAATTTACTAGATCTGCCCATTGTTATTGATACCTGATCCAGCTATAATCAGTATCAGTTGCCTATATAGTATTTAAATATCAGGGTGCTTATTCACAGCAGCTTACTTTCCTAATTACAGGGGGGGAGATTGGTTGATTATAGTGTGGAGTTGTATGAAATCATTTTGAGGAGGAGTAACTGAAACAGAACTAAAAAAATCCACCGAACATCAATAAATATCATTTGTAAGATTCATAATACCTTAACCTCACACAATAAACCATATTATAAACAAGCCCATGTTTATGTAACGCTAGCAATCCAGATAAAAGGTTTACCAGCAAGATTAACTCAAGGACAGATGCAATGTGTTGGGTTCCACTTGTTTATTCTGGTCAATTTTTATTTGTATTGCCCTGAAGCTTTTTAATGCCTTGATTATTTATTGATTTATTTATTTATAATTTATGTGTGTATAATGAGTTTTTACTAAATCTTTCCTATTTTTTTCCTTGTAGCGTCATCCTCTCCTTGCTCCTTCTCTGTCCAGGGCAAGACGCTGCAAAATAAAACTCTCCTCAATTCTTATTATTCAGGTAAAAATATTCCATTGCTGGTGCCCTCGTAAAACACTTTAAATTCTTAAGCGCAGTGCCATATTGCCATATGCATTTTGCCTGACCTGTTACTCTCTTATTATATCAATCTTTAGTGTCCAAAGAGCCTGTTCCTGCCACCACTTCTATAGGTAAGCATCTCTTAGATAGTTTATATTGGAACAGCTACATTGTTTGAATGCTTACTGTTCTGTTCTGTTAATTTAAGTAAATGTAAATGTTTTAGTCTATTAATGACTGTGGTCGCCAAACCCATAGATATCCAGACATGATTTTTTGCTGAAATCCCTTATGCAAAAAAGAAAAATACAATCAGGGCTTTTATCAAATCATCACTTTATAGCTAGGCTAGTTGTTGGTGACTTGTTATTTTTGCTAAGTGGCTGCCTTCGCATCTGCTGAACTAGCTCACATTATCCATGGATTGCAGGGTGGCCAACTTTGGTCAGTTGGCAGGAGTGAGATTTTCAATTTTCGGATGTCCGAGCGTCGGGGGGCTGTTAACCCTAAGCCTAACCAGCTGAATACGCATCTGTATTGTTACTACACAAAATTGTTTTAATAAAGGATATTTTTCTTACCTTAATAATCATTGATTTCACACCGACCCTTCACCTCTGTCCTACTGACTCTGAACTACTTTGACGGATAGGCAGACGGATATAACACAGATAACGCACAAGACAGATTAACTGCAGCCAGTGAATGCAGTGGTCTAGTTAGGAGTTTAGAGCCCCTTTACAACTAGAGCTTGTTTCTAGTGATTCAGAGATAATTGTCTTATCTGGCCTAGTGATCAACTCATCAAATTTTTTAAAATATAATAACGGTTAGATTTGGCATGAGATTAATGCTTAATGGGTGGGTGTTACCTCAAAACTGGTCGTGACTCCTGTGATTAAGGGGCTTGTATTTAGAAGAATTCAATGATTTATTTAATTATTATTATTTGGGGCAGTTGATAGTGTTGATAGTTGTTCGGAAGGTTCCCGGTTCGAATCCAAAGACGGGTAAAGATATCACTGAGGTAACCATGAGCGAGGTACTGTCCCCAAGCACTGCTCCCTGGGCACTGCCCTTGTTAGCTGCCCACTGCTCTATCACGGATGGGTCAAATGCAGAGGTCATATTTCGTTGTGGTGCACTGGGTGCTGTGCTATGGTGTGTTCATGATGACAAATAATCAAAGTCAAAGTAAACTTTGTCATCTCTGCTATATACTGTAAAGGTACACAGAGAGACCAGACGACGTGGCTCCAGTTTTAACAGTGCAAAGAACAAAGAACAAGGAACAATGAACAGATATGGCCCAATAAAATATATAAATAGAATATAAAATATACACTTTAAACCAGAAGTAGAATATAAATGTAAACTTTAAACTAGATGTACAAAGAGAGAAAATTAGGATGCGGTACTCAGCCTACAATTATAAGAAGTGCATGTGAATGTGCATGAGGTCAGTAACAGATTCAATATGAAAAATTCTATACAGTCAATGAAATAAAACAGTATGTGCAATACTTTCAATTTGTTCAGATACCAGTCAGTTAGAAAAAAGCAATCAGTGATTTCTACAGCAATGTTCAATAGTTGTGCAAATTTTTAGCAGCAGTGCAAAATTTGTGTAAATATTGTAGCAGTAGTCAAGAGAAGACAATTACATTTTCGATTGCCTGGCATTAAATGTGTGCCAGATCAGCAGCAGCAGCAAGTGACAATACTGTACCATCTGTAAACATAAACATTAGTCATAAACATTTTCCTCAGACAGTTTCAGTGCAACATGAATGAGAATGTCCGTATAGCAGTGTGTACATCACAAAGACAGTGATGTGCAGAGGTGCAATAGAGTCAGTTTACAGCCGAGGTGAGTGTGAGGGCAGGAAGTGTGTTTAAAAGTTTGATGGTTTGTGGGAAAAAGCTATCACGCAGTGTGGTGGATCGAGTCCTGAGTCTGCAATTGCGTCTGCCGGATGGGAGGAGTGTGAAGGATGTGAAGGATGGTGATTAATCACTCACTATCGTTTAAGCGTTATCGTTTAACCATTCAATGTGGGCTTTTTTTTATAATCTCATATTTCTGTCAATATGATCTTTCTCGTAATCTCTCTATCTCTATGTCCGGCTATGTTTATATTACAAGCCTAACTGTTCCGTTTCTAACAGGCTGAGGATGATTACAGAATCCTCCTCATCCTGGATCGCTGGATGATACGGGGTGAGAATGAGGAGAAAGAATGCTCTCTCCCTCTCTCTCTCTCTCTCTCTCTCTCTTTCGCTCACTCTTTGCCTTTAGCTTTAGCAAGTTCACTTGTGGTTGCTGTTCAGATCCCCACACAAATCCATTCCATAATACAAGCAGGACACTGTGGACACGACTAAGTCCTGCTGCCAGAGATGGCATCGATTCAGCTTCATTTTCAATTGAGCAAACATGGGTTGAAATTTGAGCCGTAGACTGTGAGTCAGCCAGCTGCAGAACCAAATCAGTTTTTTGAATTTATTTAATGTGTCAGACAGGAGGAAGATAAGTGCACTGACCTCCTGGAAGCGGCATTGTGTGTCCGGCCATTTTATTTGGCTATTGTCATATATTATTACTCCAGAAACTGGTTCTGGGTATATTTGCTAAAATAACTGAGACCAAATCATTTCTGCCTGTTCAAAATCGATGTGTCATTTTTTATCCACTTAGACCTCCCCCCCATGAGCCTTTCCTCCTCCAGCTTGTCAGGTTTTGAAATGTGATTTTGATCCATATCTTGGGCCGGTCAGAATAACCCAGTTCAAAGCTGCCATTTAATGTCTGAGCACAGGAGCATGTGAGCTGTTCTCCTCCGGCCGTTTGTATGTGTGTGTATATGTGTGCGTGTGTGTGTGTGTGTCTCAGCAGGGGGCCCCATACTGCTCCCTTCACCCACACATGAATAGTGAGTCAGATCTCAAGATGTCAGTCATCACAAACTTTACCTGCTGTGTGGAGGAAGTGGAGATCGGTGGTCTGAAGTACTGCTGCAGACTGAGGAAACACTGTTCATTTGTCATGGCCAAACTGGCATGCACACACACACACACACACACACTTGCAAACATACTATTTGGAACTGATATGCAAAAAAAAAAGTCCCTGTGAGAAAACCAAGCTAAGCTGAAACTCTCCTCTCTCCTCTTCTCCTTCTCAGAGCTTCACGCTCACATGTGAGTGTGGTGTGAGTGACAGCAAGGCTTCAGTGTCGATTGGCTCCTACTTGTGTTACATTTAGCCAATCAGAGACTGTTGTTGGCGGGACATTGAAGCATCGAGTCGAGAGCACAGAGAGAAGAGGCGTCACTGGAGCCACAGTAGCGTACCTTGTAACTACTTAATATCGGTGATGCTCAAAATGAAACACTGATACTGATAATCGGTAAAATGCCTAAAATCTGCCATCGGTATGTTGGCGCCTGCCCAGGATTTTTCCCTGCCTTGCGTCCGTAATGTCCCGGGATAGGCTCTGGTCCCCCCGCGACCCCAGTTGGGATTCAGCGGTTCAGATCATGAATGAATGAATGAATGAATGAATGATATGCAAGAGAAACAAAACATCTCTGTCCAAATTTTGAATTTGACAAACATAAAGCTTTATTTAACTAATACTTTTTACATTATTTTCATTTAACTTTAAATCATATTAAATAAACCTCTTACTTACTTTTCACACATTATAAAAGTGTGAAACCTAAATTTGAAACTTTTTATTATTCCAAAATAAGCAAGAGCAGGTTGTGGTGAAGAAAACAAAGCTGCTCAGCGTATTCTCCACTTAACCTAGATCTTGTGCAACATATATCCAATCAGAGACGTTAAATGAAGCAACAAGTCGAGAGCCAGTCAGTCTCTCAAAATTAATCAGTGATACTGATAATCGATAAAATGCCAAATATCAGACCGCGATAATCGGCCAGGCCAATAGTCGGTCGACCCTTAACATAAATAACAGATGACAGTCATCTTTTTGCTGCTGCCATGACAGTAATCCAGCTGCGTAAATGCCCTACATTTTCAACAAATTTCTGCAACACTCATCTAAAGTTTATTGCCGTTAAATAATGATGTTGCGGTCTAATTAGACAAATGTTCATGTTACATTATGTTGCTTTGTTCCTTTACTGATCGATCATCTGTTAAGAGGTCAGTTTTTCCGCGTCTCCACACTGCATACAATCATGGCCACCAAAGACTACAGTTCCCTGTCGATATTCCACTCGTACTGCGTCGTAAGACGCTGTATGGGAAAAACTCTCTTTTTGTCCCCGACTGAAGCCTTTTCCAATCACGCAGTGAAACTGCACGGTTCGTTCAAAGTAATAAAAACGAACCAATGACTCAGTGGCGGAATTGAGCGAGTCAATGGCTGCGCGGCTTCGCCAGCGCCCGGCATTTGCATGGGCGGGGCTAACTGGCTCTATATAAGCGGCCATTCCGCCGTCGTGCTCAGATTTCTTCTCTTCAGCTACGGAGATTTCCTTGCTGATTCTTTCACTGAACGCTGTCGATCGTGCTTCGCAGCTGGAAAACCGGCATTCGCCGCTTTACTTTCGTTTTCCCCTGCTGCTATCCGGCGATTTCTAAAGAGCTTATTTTCTCTCTAAAAGAGCGAATGGCATTTTTAAATGCCCCGTCGTCATTGTGTGACGTGCGGGAATCCCCTGTGTGCCGACGACAGCCATGCTGAATGCGTAGCCTGCCTGGGGAAGCCCCGCGCCGATGCTGCGCTCAGCACGGCTGATTGCCCGCACTGCGAGGCTTTCAGCATCGCCGTTTTATGCTCGCGGATAGCTTTCTTTTTAGAGAGTGACTCCGCCCCTCGAGCCCTCCCATCTGCTTCCTCCCAGGGATCTCTGAGGAGGTGCTCATCCCCCTTCTTTCCCGAGGTCCATGAGGAGCTCACCAAATCATGGCGTGACCCCTACTCTTCTCGTATCCGGGCTTCCTCCTCTACCGCACTCTCCTCCATGGACGGCGCTGAGGAGAAAGGATACAACCACCTGCCTCCTCTGGATGAGTCTGTGGCCGTGCATCTCTGCCCGCCCACGGCCATCGGATGGAAGGCAAGGGCAAGCCACCCCTCGAAGCCCTGCAGAGCCACTTCAGCGCTTGCTGGACGTGCTTATGCGGCTGCCGGTCAAGCAGCTTCAGCTCTGCACTCCATGGCGGTCCTCCAGGTGTTCCAGGCGAAGATGCTCGCCTCCGAGGAGACCGGTCTCGATGCCACTTCCCTCAGAGACCTGTGAAGTGCGACAGACCTGGCTCTTCGTGCCACCAAAGCCACCGCCCAGGCCATCGGGCATTCTATGTCCAGCTTGGTGGTGTCGGAGCGGCACTTGTGGCTCATGCTCATGGAGATGAAGAAGGCGGACAAGGTCCCCTTCCTCGATGGTCCAGTTTCAGCGGGTAGCCTGTTCGGAGGGGTTCGCCGAGCGTTTCACAGAGGCCCAGAAGTCGTCTCAGGCGATGTGACACTTCCTCCCGAAACGCTCCAGCGCGTCGTCTGCTGCCAGTCGCCCCAGGCCTGCGTCGACTCCTCCTGACCCATGACCCAGGGAGCGACAGGAGAGAGGACGTTCTTGCTCTGTGAGGCAGTTCCCCTTCCCTCAGTGCCAGGGTCCCCAACCCAAGGTCACCTTGGACCCGGCGACTCGGAAGTCCTCCTGAACGTCCAGGCAGGAAGAGGAGGGGCTTGAGTCTCGCTACGGCTGGACCACCCCGCAAGCGACTTCTCAACGACCTCTTGCCACCCCGCTCGTCGCCGGGTGCAGAGGAGAGTGTGTCTTCGGCTCCCCATGGGCTCAATTATGCACCCAGGCATCCGACTGCTGTGATAGCGGACATAAAAATAAAAACACATTTTCTCCCAAAAAGAGCAATTATCCTCTTCCACCTACCACAGATATCCTGCCTTCAGGCAGCCAATCTGTAGACCACATCCATCCTCTGTCCACACGGGCCGAGGCCTGGCAGGCCATCCCCGGGGTGTCAGAATGGGTGATGGCTACGATAAGATGAGGTTACACTCTGCAATTCGCTCGCAGGCCCCCCCCGCTTTTGCCCCGTGGTCCCCACTACAGTGCGCGGCAAGAACACTCCAGTTCTCCGCGCCAAGGTGGTGAATCTGCTGGGAAAAGGAGCCATAGAAATTTGTACTCCAGCTCAGAGCGAGTCAGGCTTCTACAGCCGCTACTTCCTTGTCCCCAAAAAAGACGGCGGTCTGCGACCTATTCTGGACCTCAGACTCCTGAATCGCGCCCTTGCGAAGCGGTCGTTCAGGATGGTCACGTTGAAGCAGATCCTCGCGCAGATATGCCCCGGGAACTGGTTCATGTCTCTGGATCTGAAAGACGCTTACTTTCACATCCAGATTGCCCCCCATCACAGGCGCTTCTTGAGATTCGCCTTTGAAGGGGTGGCATACCGATACAAGGTCCTGCCGTTTGGGTTATCTCTGGCTACCCGCACTTTTACGCAATGCATGGATGTGGCTCTCTCCCCTCTGCGACAGCTGGGAATCCGCATCCTCAACCACCTCGATGACTGGCTCATTTTGGCCCAGTCAGAGGCAGTCTCTATATCGCACCAGACCCTTCTCCTCAGCCACTTGAATTGCCTGGGGCTCAGGGTCAATTTCGCCAAGAGCATTCTATCTCCCAGCCAATGGGTTTCGTTCCTGGGGTTAGTGATCGACTCTGTGCGTATGACGGCAAACGTCTCGACGGAGCGAGCCAAGTCAATTCAGAGCCGTGTGGCCTCCTTCATGGAAGGGACCTCGCACCCACTCAAGGCCTTTCAGATAATGATGGGCCTCATGGCAGCGGCTTTGCCAGTTCTCCAGTTGGGACTGCTTCACATGCGACCCATCCAGTTCTGGCTGAAGCGGAGGGTTCCATTCGTGGCGTGGCACCACGGTCGCCACTGCATAACGGTAACTCGGGCCTGTGATACAGCCCTGAGCCGTTGGAGGGACCCTCTCTGGCTAGCCCAAGGGGTGCACTTAGACATGGTGCACAGAAGGAAGGTTGTCACAACAGATGCTTTCAACAAGGGTTGGGGAGCACTGTGCGAGGGCAAACCGGCCTCTGGCCTTTGGTCCAAGGAGGAGGCAGGACTGCACATGAACTGCCTGGAGATGCTGCCAGTGTGCCGTGCCTGCCAATTCTTCCTGCTGGAGTTAAGGGGACACCACGTGTTGGTGTGCTCAGACAGCAGGTCCGTGGTGTCGTATGTGAACCACCAGGGCGGCATCGCCTCGAAGCGCCTTTACACGCTTGCGAAACACCTTCTGGTTTGGGCCCAGGTCAACTTGCGCTCACTAAAGGCAACGCATGTGCTGGGCAAACTAAAGCAAGGGGCAGACATGTCAAAGAACAACGTCTCCTCGGAAGAGTGGATGCTCCATCCCTTCACGGTTCAGAGGATTTGGGAAATTTTCGGCAAGGCTCGAGTAGATCTCTTTGCCTCCGAAGGCAACTCTCATTGCCCGCTTTACTTCACGAGAAGCATGGATGCTCTGGCCCACGAATGGCCAAATTTTGCGCTCTCTGTGTTCCCTCCAGTCGCTCTGCTACCATAGGTACTCAGGCGAGTCAGGGAACGCAGACACAAGCTTCTCCTGGTGGCCCCCTTCTGGAGGAACCAGCCATGGGTGTCAGATTTATTCCAGCTGCTCGAGGCAGCCCCGTGGCCCATTCCCTTGAGGCAGGACCTCCTCTCTCAAGCGAATGGCTCGCTGTGGCATGCACGGCCCGAGTTATGGGCCCTTCATGTATGGCCGCTCAATGGGAGTGTCTGGGCCTCCCAGAGCGTGTCCTGAACACTATAACTGAAGCTAGAGTTCTGTCTACTCGGCGTCTCTATGCTCTGAAGTGGTCCCTTTTCTCGGCTTGGTGTCGAGACCATGACATTGATCCGGTCACCTCCGAGGTGTCAGTGGTTCTTTCATTCCTGCAGGAGTTGCTGGATAAGCAGCGTTCTCCTTCGACCATCAAGGTTTATGCTTCAGGTATAGCAGCCTTTCACGCCTCTATCGCTGTTTGCTCGGTTGGCAGGCACAGTGCGGTGATTCACTTCTTGCGAGGCGCCAGGAGGCTGAACCCCCCGCGTCCTCGCACAGTTCCCTCTTGGGACTTGTCTACCGTACTGAGGGCCCTGAAGGGCCCCCTTTCGAACCGCTACACTCCTCGAGCTTGAGATTGCTCTCGTTTAAGACCGCCCTGCTCTTAGCACTGGCGTCGGTTAAGTGGGTAGGAGATCTGCAGGCTCTCTCTGTCAACCCGTCTTGTCTGGAATTCAGGCCTAATGACTCCAGAGTCATCCTGAAACCAAGATTGGGTTATGTACCTAAGGCGCTCTCAACTTGTATCTGCTCTGCCCCGTCAGGGCCTTAAGGGCGTACATCGAGCAATCTGCCTCGTTCCGGAGTTCAGAACAGCTTTTTGTTGGCTTCAGTAGCCGCGCTAAAGGTCGCCCGGTTATGAAGCAGAGGCTTTCCAGGTGGATAGTGGAGGCCAATGCTTTGGCTTACTCCTCCTTGGGGTTGCAGTGCCCCATTGGAGTCAGAACCCACTCCACCAGAGGCATTGCCACTTCCTGGACGTGGTCCAGCGGGGTCTCCATCTCGGAGATTTGTGCGGCGGCTGGCTGATCCTCGCCATCCACATTTGTCAGGTTTTACAACCTGGATGTCCCCGCTCTGCAGTCCAGAGTCTTTTCAGCTTAATCCGTCACTTAGACTGACTGAGTGGTCTTGAAGGTTACTTGACCAGTATTGTTCAAGTCCCTACTCTCTCGGGCCCATCTTAGGGCGCCAACTGGGACAACACCCAAGCCACGGCGGGCCCTCTTGGCTCACCCTGTGCTTGGTGTAATTTTGCACTCCCCTGGGTTCCCCACGGGTGTCATGTTTTGAGTCATTCCCCATCATAGCACGGCGTGATTGTACTGGTTCCCATACAGCGCCTTATGACGCAGTACGAGTGGAATATCGACAGGGAACGTACTCGGTTACCTACGTAACCTTGGTTTCCCTGAGATATGGGAACAAGTACTGCGTTCCTTGCCGTGCTATGTGCTGCACGCCTCAGTACGCTTCATTCGAAGAAATCTGAGCACGACGGCAGAATGGCCGCTTATATAGAGCCAATTAGCCCCGCCCATGCAAATGCCAGGCGCTGGTGAAGCGGCACGGCCATTGGCTCGCTCAATTCCGCCGCCGAGTCATTGGTTCGTTTTTATTACTTTGAATAAACCAATCGACGTGCAGTTTCACTGCGTGATTGGAAAAGGCTTCAGTCGAGGAGAAAAAGAGAGTTTTTCCCATACAGCGTCTTACGACGCAGTACTCGTTCCCATATCTCAGGGAACCAAGGTTATGTAAGTAACTGAGTACGTTTCCAGCAGCCCGCACATTTGAGGTCATATGAGTATTGAGGTTTCACAGGTGTGAAAAAGCAAAAGCAACTTCTCAGTTTTGTTTTGTCTGACCTTCACCCTGCCCTGCCCTGTCCTGCTCTTTATTTCTATCCTGGTTTTTTTAGCTGCCTTTCCTTTAATGTTTGAATTTGCCCTTGTGTATGTTTTTTGGACTCAGTCCAATTGGCTCAGACTGAGTATTGTCAGGAAAGGAACGAAACTGTAGCTTCTTTTGTTAATTTCATACATCTACGACAATTCATCTGAGTAAAGCAACATACACTGATGATCACACTACTGTGATTCCTCTTGTTTTCACTGATCTCACGATCACTCACAAAAGCTGCCACAGAGATTGTCGAAAAAAGGGAAGATAGTGTTCCGTTCTTGGAACGAGATAGGCCACCCTGGGACCGTCTGGACTCATTTTACTGTAGAATTGCAAAGACAAACAGGAAACTTTTAGAAACACAAACTCCGGACTTAGCCAAGGATGACCTCTGTAGTCTTTGTAAAATTCACTAATATACCAACAGTGTACAAGTTGAGCAAGATCGCTTTAGGACACACATGAATCATATATTTTTTATGTAAACAGCTAGAACCGACGTTAGCTACGTCTTATGGTATCGATCATTAGTTGACACTTTGAAGAACAACTTTCTTTTTTATACTCCATAAAAAACTACAAGATAAAAATGAACAGTGACTTGGATTTTCTGAATGCTGTAGCCGAATGCTCAAACGCTCACAATTTTACCATCTATGCGCAGCTTCTTTAGAGACCTTTTTAAAGTTATATTTAACCACTGTTACAGTGGCACGTTTGAAACTAATTTAAAATGTCATTTTCCTTTTCTCGCTCAAAGAACTGCCATTTGTATTTTAGCTTCCGGGATAATTATCGTTAATGGCAAGTCGCTACATTCTTTTGCAATAATGTAACTGTGCCTATAATTGAGCTTAATGCGATTTTTAGCAGTGATCATTAGAACGCACCTTATGTGACGCTGACGTGCAAGTCACGCTAAAATGAGGGGACTATTATAGAGCCGCAGCATTGAAATGAGAAAATTATCCCTATAAGCAGAGCGGTTTTAATTTGAAGCCTTTTCTCCGACGGCACATGGTGTTTTCCCCTCACTCCTTTTTATGTCACTCTCCTTTTTTGACAGTGCATTTTGGATTTTTTTTTCCAGGTTTAAATTCTTAACACTTATCCTAGACAAAAATCTATCTTTTAACACTACTATAATCTTAATTTCTTAATTTAAAAAACACTAAGGGCCAATTTCCCAGTCAAGGATTAACTTTGAGTTTGAATGGTAAATCTCCATTGGTACTGCATCTTAGTCCAAGACTAGTCAAGATTCACTCAAAACTGGTCTGCCATACATTTAATGCCAGACAATAAAAATTGTAATCCTGCTGCAACAATAGTTGTTACAATATTTGAACATTGCTGTACACATCACAGATCACTTTTTCTCACTGACTGTATCTGCACAAAGTATTGAAAGTACTTCACAAACTCTAGTTCTCCACTGCTGATACAATATCTGCACTTACTAGAGCCGACTTGCATGTTATCTCAGAATTTATAAAAGATAGTTTTATTTCATAGACTAAAGAATTTTTCATATTGAAACTGTTACTGACTTCATGCACATTCAGTGTAAAAGATAACTCCTAGAGCATAATTGTGACCCCCCACGGCAAAACCAGTCGCTTGTCGCAACGGAGGTTTCCGAGAAAAACAACCGTTTATGTTGCGTGGAGTAAAATTTTAGATTTTTGTGTTTAGTGTTTTGAAACAGTGGAAGGTCTATACTGTACTGTTGTGAATAAATTTCGCTGAAAAACGTATCCTTTCCATCCTAAAAACGTGACTTTCTTGAGGTGAGGAATTCAATTCCAGCAGAATGTTAAAAGTTTCGGTTTTGCCCGCTCTACTTCAATGTTTACAGTAAATCCACTCGTTGACCTGCGAGTCTCCCGAGTTTAGTTAACCTAACGCAGGTCAATTGTTTATTCTATGTGCCTTATTTTGTTCTTTGTTCCGTGTTCCTTGTTCTTTGCACTGTTAAAACTGGAGCCACATCATCTCGTCTCTCTGTATACCTGTACAGTATACAGCAGGGATGACAATAAAGTTTACTTTGACTTTGACTAGGCTTAATCCACAAGCAAGAAACCAAATCAAATCTTAAAGTGTTGAAGTGTTTACAGACAGGTTTGACACATGTAAACAACTAAGGAGCTCACGTGGAAGCTAGTTCACCCACTTCTTGTAATTCTGAAAATAGTTTAATCGACTAAACAGCCTTCACAACACTCTTACATCGTTCATCCCACAGTTTACCCACCTAACCCTGCTCTACAATTTGACAGATGATTTAACTTGGCCTAGCCTACCCCTTTGCTGCGCTTGCAACAGCTAGATAGCGTTAGCAACTGTCTACACAAAGTTGACCAAAAAACACGACTTATCTTTACTTTAAGCAAACAGATTTTCTTCTGCCATATTTTATAAGACCAGGTAGATGACCTTTTCGTTGTATGTCTTTAGTTCTCAGGCATCAAAATCAGAAATATCCATAACATCGATAGGTAGCCTAATTGAAGTGAACGACTTACAGGTAACGTTATCTGAAGCATTTAGGTGACAGTCTGGAGCAGATTTAGTACTCACAATGGTGGCAACAAGGTGACTATGATGTCATGCGACTGATAAGCATGATAGATAGACAGATAGATAGATAGATAGATAGATAGATAGATAGTTTTCATTGGACACAAGCGCAGTACTCGCTATGCCCGGTACTCAATATAGCGGCGGCTAATGGACTTAGCCTAAGCAAGTGGGTAAGCACAAACAAACATGTTTGTACTCTTCTAGCATTTATGATGAGACAGTTGACCTCAGTGTGTAATGATGTGCTTCAAATTGCTATGTACTAATAAGCTACAACCTTCACCTCAATCTTAGCGACTGTGAGAAAGTTTTACATGTTAATTTCATAATTCTTCTGTATCAAACTTCAGCCACTTAAGTTCAGCATGTGAAACTCCTAACCAGAGCTCAGGAGTAAGGAAAGTTCTTCCAGTTCTTCTGAAAGTCATTAAAATCTGACGATACGATTTGAAGACAACTTTACAGGAAGTGCCTTGGGGACAGCAGTCGCCGCGCAAATACTTTTAAGAAGCCGCCCGGTGTGCTGCCGTCCTCCTTCACCGCCGTAAAGCGCTGCCGCTCGATATTTCTCTGGGCCGCGTGCGCGGGGAGCCGCTCTGTGGTCATTTTGCCAACATAATATGCCCTCAGGGCTGCCACTGTGAGATTTGCCTCCTACTATCGAGACAAAAAAGAGCATGAATAATGAATTAGGGAAGAACTGATAGGGAGAGAAGAGAGGAGGGGTAGAGAGAGAGAAGAAGCACTTTAGATTCTCTAGGGTGTATCTGTCTCTCTCTCTCTGTGTCTCACACATGCACACACTTTCAATATGTATCTCTCTCCCCTTTTTCTTCGCTTGTTTTTTGTCTTTCTTGTAACCTCCATGACCTCCAGATCCTCCTGTCTACTGCCCCTTTATAAACTAGCACAGAGAGGTACAGACATTCATGACCTTCTGTCTCTCTCTTTCTCTCCCTCACCCCTCCCCTCTATCTCATTCTTGCATGGATAATTATGAGTAAATCAAGCTATGGAGAATGTTAGAAGTGAGTAATGCGTAGGAATATCGGAATGAAATACCTCACCATTGCACCAGGCACATTGTCAGGTTGCTACACGCTAATAAGCCACTTTGACTAATGCTACGTTCACACCAAGAGCTACAAGAATCCCAGAGAACATACTTGGAAAATCTGGTTCCTACCGTATTTTGTTCAGATTAAAACGATGTGTGAAAAGCTGATTACGACGACTGCAGGGCAACCTGTCTTGAACGATCCGACCCTTTTCACCTTCAGAGATCGTTACAAGAAAACACAGACATGGGATGAAGTGTCTCAGTGCAATGCTACTTTGCATACTGAATTATTATTGCCCAGTATATATATAATTTTTTTTTTAATTTACTGAACTACAAACCTTTACCTAATTTATGTAATTCTGTTTTTGGCTATAATTTGATCGATTAGCCTCTGCTTGTCCTGACCTCTTGTATTTGAGTACCTTATGTAGTTTTTTGGGCTAGGCAACAGCAACAACAGCACAGCTTGCTGTCGCACTTGCTAAAAACGTGCAGCTACTTTAAGCAAGATCAAACGTTCGAATGACATCATGAGTGACGTGGGCGGCAAGAACGAACAAATATATGTTGACAACCATGCTTTTTGAGCAACTTCAGCTTTCATCTTACAGCTTTAGTAGCTTGGTGTAAACCTGGCATACAGGTCACAAACTATTCACACTCGCATGTGCCCTATTCTGCCATTTCTGTTAAATGATACATGATTTTTCAACACTTGTGCTGATTTGTGATGTCATATGCCAACATATTAAGTATGGAGAAATCAGGGTGTTTCAGTGACTCAAATCAATATGCAAGTTGATGTTAAGCGTTTTCATTTTAATTTGAAAACTGCTGGTATAGTGCACTTTTAGACTATTATTTTACATGTTTTTGTTGTTTTCATTTCTCTTTGCTTAGATTTCTGACAGTGACCAAAATGATCAAAACAAATAAGTGCATGAAACATTATTTATATCTAAAGCTCAAGCGCCATGTGTAAATGCAGTTGGCAGTAAATTTATTTACCATATTTGTAAATCTCCACCAACTTTATAACAAATATATACATAAAAGAGTCACACTCACACCTTCCAGTGAACGTGTTGCTAGGCGATCATTCCTCTTACTGTCTGCACTGGACAATCAGTCGTTGGAAAGAATGAGGGTCACAGAAGCTTATAGTCTAACTTGTTTAACTGTTATTGAAAGCTGATAGATCTACAGCAAATTCAGATTAGTATGATAATTTTTCAGAAGATATACTGTATCTAACAATAACTAAATCTCACACAATAGGCTGTATACTTTTACAACAAAAATGAGAAAATTTGAGTTTCAATTTTCAATCGGCCCACATGTTTTCAGCAGATGGTCATCTGGGACGGAAACCTTGCAGAGATAAAGTAATCCAAGCATCTCATACATTCTCGCTCACGAGCGAGCATTAATGGCATTGTCAGATGGACACTGACCTAAGTCCACTGTACAGTGCTGCGGTCAACATGGCATAGTCCGGGATGGTGTTCTTAACTGTAGTCCGACCTGAACCATGTTTTTAATAGAATATCTCTGATAACAGGAGCTATCCACTGGTATCTCTTCAGCGATCTTATGGACATTGTACTCTCATGCAGGGGAAAGATACTGAGCGTCACTCCTGGTTTGGTAACAGCTGTTTTCAAGACCTTGAGGCATTACAGAGAGGTAAAGGTGGCAACTGATGCACCAGGTTAACTGTATTGTCAATGTGGGTATTTTCACCAGCTGATGCAGGACCAGTTAGGATCATTAGAAATGTGTCTCTCCCAGGAACTGTGTTTTCCCTGCTGGAAACAGGCAAAGCATTTCGGAACCATTAACAAAAACAGAGACACAGATGGAGCTTTTGTTAAACAGGACATGACACTGCTGATTTATTTATTTATTTATTTGTTTATTTATTTATTTATTTATTGTACAAGCTGAACAAATTCCACCTGGCTGTCACTAGTGTTGTAGTACACGAGACCGATCTCGAGACCAGTTTTTCAAAGTCTCGGTCTTGTCTCGTAATCAGCTGCATTTGTACTTGGTCTTGTCACGGACTTGCACAAAGAGGGCTCGAGATTTTATTTCGAGACCAGCCGAGACCACAACTCTGAGAATATTACTATTAATTACCTGTTTACTGTTGGATTGGATAACTTCTCACTTCAAGTGCAACCAATGATATTACTGCCGACCGCGGTTACCTTCCCCGCCCCTTCACACATGCACGAGTGTGCACATGAACACAGGTGAATGCGAGGTTGTCTGGGAAAGATGTCAGGAAAATTGGCTATTATCAAATTTGTCGTCTAAGACCACAAAAATTTCATATGTGTATTGTGTCACGCTACAAGGCTTACAGGAAGCGCAGCTCAGATCACGACTCAAGTATCGTAACACAGATCAACAAATACTTTGAGGCCATCCGTGACTGTGATGCCGATGATGAACTTGTCTTCTGGGCCAAAAACCATGACAAATTCCCACAAGTCCACAATTTGCCAATGAAGGTGCTGTCCGTCACCCAGTGGAGAGGGTTTTTAGTAGAGGGGGCATTATAATGAGACCCCACCATGCATGCTTAGGTCACAGAATGTTGAATTCTCTCATGTTTCTAAAATGTAACCAAACCGTACATTAAACAGATTTTCCATTTATCTGGAGTTTCAGGCCATGTTGTGTGGTGTTTAGCAACTACCCCCTTGTCTGTGGGGTGAATTTAGTCTTGAGGAGTGTTCTGCCACTGAAGTTTGTTGAGTTTAACATGTGATCAGTTTGGATAACTGCTTCCAGTGAAATTATTTCCTCATTATAGATATGTAAGAGAGAAATATTCAATAAACATGTTTGATGTTGCTTAGTGTTTGTTGTTTGCTTTGTTTATCTCTTTTTGGGGGTGCTTAGGCTTTGCATGTTCCACCTATGTGTCATGTGGTGTAAAACATGCATTGGTCCAGTCTCGGTCTCGGTCTCGGTCTTGGTCTCGCTCTCGGTCTCGACTCGGGTCTTGCCCCGCCCTGGTCTTGCTCTCATCTTGGTATCGGCCCTACAGAGTCTCGATACAACTCTGGTCTCGGTTAGAACTTGGTCTTGGTTTAGTGGTCTTAATTACAGTTCTAGCTGTCACACACAGATTCCCTAAACGAAGTAAGTGCTAAGAAAAGCTGATCAGTAATACTGTCCATGTTGAAAAGCTGCAAAGCGTGCAGTCTGTTATCAAAATTATTTTTGATGAATCTGGTCTAAAAAAACGTGATAAACCAGGTCTTTAAAAAAAGTACTTAGGACAGTTTGCAATTACAGCACTTTTGTTAAACTACTACTTATACAATATAACAGACTTTTAATTTTTATAACATGGCTTACAGTTTTAGAAGCTAAAACTACTTGCAAAGGTCACATGGTAACAAATCAAGAACAGTCCACCTAGGCCAAGTCTAAAGCTTCTGCCAGGGGTTGAAGCATTCTCTGCTCTGCCTTTCTTGCTGGTCAGTACATGCTCATGCATTACGTCCGTTTCTGCTTCCATAGACGGGAGTCACAGTGAGATGTCCCAGCCATCCATGACTATCCAGGCGTACCCGTACGGCGGATGTGAGTCGGTGGAGATGTCCTACCAGGCCGGTCAGTTTCAACCTGCCATACGAGTGGCCGACCTGCTCCAGCACATCACCCAGATGAAATGCGGCCAGGGTTATGGCTTCAAGGAGGAATATGAGGTAGGCTTGCTATGTACAGTCCATTTGCTAAATGAGGGAAACTGATTTGATTTCCACCCAAATGTTTAGTAAATCTTTTGTGAAATTTTGAAATAGTGGACACAAAATGCTGACTGTTATATAAGTATTCTTCAGATGGTGTAATGTAATTATGTAATGCAATGATGGCCAGGAGAGACTGGAACATGTCCAACAGCCTGTGTGTGCGGCTATTACATGTAGCACAGAGACAACTGAAGTTTCATTATGTGATAGTATCAAGCTTGCTAAACACATCTTTCATTTGTTGATTGCAATCTAATAATCACTGTGGCTTATATTCAGTCCCTCCAGGATTTTGCGGACCTTTTTTGAGATTGTTGTGACTTATAATGGCTGTTTTTGTGCCAGCTTTAAAAAAAAAAAACCTTTGCTGACCTCTCTTTGCTGTGTGTTTAGGCGTTTTGTTGCAATAAAGTTGCGAGAGCAAGTCAAATTTGCGGAAAGAAGTTACGACTTTCCCCATTTATAATTTACATTTACAGCATTTAGCAGACGATCTTATCCAGAGCGACTTACATTTCCTAATTTCAGGGACAGTTCCCCTGAGAGCAACTTAGGGTTAAGGGTCTTGCTCAGGGACCCAATGTTGGTAACGCCAGAGGTCAGATTTCAACCCACAACCTCTGGGTCCCAAGGCAAGTGTCCTACCACTAGGCCACTAACACCCCATATAATAATGAATAATAATTATTTGTTAACAGTTAATTAAAATGAAGGGAACAAAACCACTATGCATTCTGCAGTGTGTTGGCGCCCACCCAGGGTTGGTTCCCGCCTCGCGCCCATATTCCCGGGATGGGTTCCAGTTCCTGCGATCCTAATAGGGATTGAGCGATTGACTGACAGACAAAAGCACTATTATTTGTGTTAACCTTTAATCATTTAGTGTGAGGTAAATGTGAGGCGTCTTTATCACACGGGTTGTCTGTATATTGCTATAATGAATTAAAATCAAGAAAACTTGTTGCCCTATTTCCTCATCACACCACTACATTCATTCATTCATTATCCGTACCGCTTGATCCCAACCGGTGTCGCGGGGACCCGAGCCCATCCCGGGTGCAAGGCGGAGAACAACCCTGGGCAAGCCCCAACACACCGCAGGACACACACACCCACACCATCACATTTTACAGGGCCAATTTAGAGTTGCCATTTAAGCTATTTTGCATGCATTTGAACTGTGGGAGGAAACCGGAGAATCCAGAGAAAACCCATGTGAACACGATGAGAGCGTGCAAACTCCACACAGAAAGGCCCTACGGCCGTCCCTGGGGTTCGAACCCAGGAGTTACACCACAACATTGTGCCTTGTTATTGTTCACAGACATTACTCCTTGTTTCTTTGACCCCAAAAAACACACATTTTGAAAGCTCCTTTAAACACAGTCCTTGAAAAGTTGAACTGAGTAGCTTTTGCATTAGGTGTGACTCTTTAACATATTACAGTAGTCCTCTCAGCTGAAGAGTGAGGGGAAAAGTTGAACAAGTAAAAAGAAGAGTCTTAGGTGAAGTTGTCCTTAAAGGTATAAATGATTTGCAGTGAGTTGAATTACAGCTGAAGCATGGCTCTCCTTTAGAACCTCTTGTGGTTTGGAATGTCCACTATGACTGTCCACTAGTACAGTTCTTCAACAGACATAATTGTTATTGTATTTGTTTGTTTGCTACAAGTCTTCACTTGAAAATGTTGTCTTCTTGTGTTAGTATTAAACATGTTAGCTGGTGTATTTATGAAATATTCATAAGCCTATTCTAAAAACAAACAAGCGAAAACATAAGTATGTTAATATGTTTATTACTATAAAGGACCCAAAATTGTTTGTGTTTTGGCTTATTTCTAATGAATGTTGTTGGGGTTTTTTTTTAGGAAAATGCTAATGAATAAATTTTTCAGACAAAGAGCGAGCGATAACGGTTCATTTACATTGTTAACAGAAAGTTGAGAGGAAGAAGGTCCCCTGAGTTAATTAAAATGGGCCGTTCAGAGCATCAGTAAGAGTCCTGTATGTTGGCATTTTGTCGAGACTGGGTCATTTGACCTAGGATCAAGTAACTCTTGAAAATCAGGCAGTCGGATCTCGCAGTGGCTATTTCTCCTGCGAACACAACAAATTATCTTTCACCCCTAAGGTGGCACGGTCAAATCAGGCCATAGACTCTCTTGAATTGTGCGTCATGTCGGTTGGTCGACGCTCCCCTCATCTTGTTCTGTTGCCAACTGCTGCCAGATTATGCAGTCAAAGATGATTGCTGCTAAAAGGGGCGGCCACATGCAGCAAAACATACGTTTGTATCGATTTGATTTGGGATGTCTTCCTTCGTCTTTCCTTCCCTGTCTGTCCTCATGTCCTTCGCTCCAAGTTTAAAGCATCTTTCAAATTTGTGGTGAGGGTTGGAGCCTTCCTCAAGGGAGTTCATGATGCTTTTAAAGATTCAGTTTAAACCTAATTCTAGTCTTTGAAGACACCTTACTGTCCACAAATTTGTGTGTCCTAGACTACAACACACCAACTGATTAGCCAATCAACGATGGAGCATTGGTTCCAAATCTCTGCAGAGCAGGTATCGTAGTGTGCCCGATTTAAGAACCCCTGCTTTAAATGGAGTGATTCAATCTTCCATCAGTCAAAAGGTCCAGGCCTGGCATTAAATCTGAGATGCATTGCCTTCTAATTCCTCTTTCCCTTTGCTTTGACTATGCTGGCGCTCAGGCCTCCTGTTTAAAGGCGCATACGTCAACACAGACATTTTTATCGCTCCTTTTTGCTTTGGCCGTGCTCTTCTAACCCAATTCGCCTCGCCATTTCCCCCCCCCATACGTCTCCAAATGAAGTTGGCAGCCTCCCGGCTCCTATATTGGTTGCCTCGCCGCCTGCCTATGAATATAAAAGTGTTATTTCCTTTTTATATGGTGAATAAGGAGCACTCAATGTATTTACACTGGATTGTGCCTGTTGGCTGCGGGCTTCTGACGGGATTATTCGGCATGAACGCCGCGTTTTCTCTAACGCTTTGACACAGGGCGTATGTTTGAAATGGGATTCGAGCATTTCATGTTCTATTAAAAGGCTGCCATTCACACGCTGGCGTGTGTGTGGTACTGCGGAGGCTTTGAGAAAAGAGAGAAAGAAGGAGAGAGACAAGAGAAAGAAACACAGCACGACTTCGAAGGTTCTGTGCATGTTCATGTGGATGCCTATGGGCTTTTGTAGTGAATGTGAAGTCATGAAGTTCATAAAGGCATAAAGGACTGTGTGTGTGTGTATGTGAGGGAGAGGGAGAGAGAGACACAGAGAGAGAGAGATATTTGATATTGTAACCACAACTGACAGTTGGTGTGAAGGGTTTGATAGAATTATTGGATCTTTTGGGAAAAACTTCAGCATAACAGACAATAAAGGTAGAAAACAGGCAAAAAACCCTCACAGTGGAAAAAAAGACATAGAAACGGTTAGACAAAGTTGCCATGTTAGCTTCACGCTTTCTGTTGACTCATAATCCACTGTGTAACCTTTGCTTAAGTCATGTTACACTTTAACCTTTTCTATCAAAGTGTCAAACACTTTCCTCTTTTTTGTTGCTGTCTTTGTGTTCTGCAAACACAGGACTTTGTCATAGTGCCTGTTTTTAAGCTTTGACTATATTGCCACGTCCATCAAAATCTAAAAATGGTTCATACTTTTTAAAAAGTGAATTTAAATTTAGTTGATTATGCTGTTCCATAATTAAATCAGAGTACACAAGCCTTTTTCAGCCATGTTTCAATCTGTGCCTGATAATCTGAAAATATCTTATTTAACTCATTGGCTTATGACGATTGTGATGAAGACGGAGATGAAAATGATAAAGCTGAGGGGGCGGAAAGGTCTCAAAAGACCGTCTGCTCTCTGTATCCAGAGACACATTACCTCCCACATGTGCCCTTCCACCATACACACATACACACACACAAATATTTCACACGTCCGCAGAGATGTGTGGGAGTGTTTCATCTTGGCTTTCCAACGTCTCCTAAAACATATTAATAGCTTCAGAAAGGGTAGAAGATTTCAGATGAAAGTGAATCCATTAAGGGCATTTTGTTTTCCTTGGGAACATCCTGACCTCCTCCTCCTCTTCCCCCTCCTCCCTGCACATACAAACTAACTTAAAAGCAAGTTTAGTTCATCGCTGCTAGGGGCATGTCCCTCTGTTTCTTCCTCCCCCTCGTCTAAATAATTTGGTTATTAAAGGGCAATTGTTTAATTGAAAGGCATGCCAGATCTGTGATAATTAACGTAGGCACCAAGCTTATTGCAGACTTTGGCAGTTGACGATTGCTTCACAGTCTTGAACACATGACATATACTGCAACGGCTGCTAGGTTGCATCCAGTCCCTTCAATACAGAAGGTCTAAATTTAGCTTTATGCCATGGATCCATGCTTTCATATTGTTTACACCAAATTCTGACCCTACCATCTGAATGTCGCAGCTGAATTCGAGACTCGTCAGACCAGGCAATGTTTTGATGAACATGTGCAAATTGTAGCCTCAGTTACCTGTTCTTAGGTGACAGGTGTGGCACTCGGTGCGATCTTCTTCAAGGTTCGACGAGTTGTGCGTTCAGAGATGGTGTTAAGCATACCTTGGTTGTAACGGGTGCTTATTTGAGCTACTGTTGCTTTCCTGTCGTCTCGAACCAGTCTGCTCATTCTCCTCTGATTTCTGACATCAACAAGGCATTTTTAGCCACACAACTGCTGCCCACTGGATATTTTCTGTTTTTCAGATCATTCTCTGTAAACCTTAGAGATGGTTGTGCATGAAAATCCCAGTAGATTAGCAGTTTCTGAAATACTCAGACCAGCCCTTCTGGCACCAGCAACCATGCCACGTTCAAAGTCATTTAAATCCCCTTTCTTCTCCATTCTGATGCTCAGTTTGAACTTCAGCAACTTGTCTTCACCACCTTAAAGCATTGAGTTGCTGCCAGCTAATTGGCTTATTAGCTATTTGTGTTAACTAGCAACGGGTGTACCTACTAAACTGTCTGGTGAGTGTAGTGTAGTGCTTCTATGCCTTACCAATTCCATATTGTCCTCATGTTCAGAATGCTGATGTAAACCAGTGTTGACTTGGTGTAGCAAGCATTCCAAGCAGGAATCAAAAAGCAGAGCCAGACATGCAGACTTCTTATTGCTGAGACGCCAAAGCATGGTGACTATAATACAACTAGCCAGATTTCCTCACCCGCTTTGTTTGCAACAACAATACTCTCCTGAGTCCTAACTCACTTACTGGGGTACTTCCCAGTGTCTTTGTTTTTGCTTTGTCTGTTCTACTATCTTTTTCGTGGCAGTTTGTGTTGCCGTTTTCTTTTTACAACCACCTTGCTACACGAACATGTTCTCAGGTATATTTTGATCAAAAAACAAACCATACTGGGGCTTAACCACTTCAAACACTGCCACCGCTGAGTGTCTGAGCAAGACACTTAACCCAAAGTTACTCCAAGACGATTAATGTGATTAATGTAATTGAAGTTCCCCTTGATTAGGGCATATGCTAAATGCTGTACCTGTAATGCCATAACTGGAAAAGATTTCACGACCATTATATTTCTCTGTGCTAGGCTCTGACATAAAATTTGACAGCATAATAATGTGCTTTTATTCCATTTACCTGGAGAAAATCAGTGTTCCGTTTTTATCCCCGTTAGTCATTCAGGCAAGGAATAAATATAAAAGATTTTTTCCTCTCAGAAGCTGTCCAGGAGCACTACCTTCATGAAGTGATCCTGTTTTCACTTATTTCAGTGGTTCTTTTTCGCTTATTTAAAAGTGGAACTGCTGTACAGTTGGAGAATGCTTCCTGTACCCTGGTCAGTGCTCATTCTAGAGTAAGTTAATTACAGCATGACAACATGTGGAGCTACATATTTGTGGTGCTACTGCAAGTCAGATTGCTGATGAAAAGCTTGAAGAATCCAACGTATGAGACTTTAAGCTTTTAGTGTGTTTAATGGGTGTGTGTATTGTGATAGTTGCAAATAAATGACAACAGCTTATCATGCAGGACTCTCTATTTTCTCACTGTGCAAATGTCAGTTCACTCTTAGGACAGTTGATAGCGTAACGGTTAGTGCGTTCGCCCTATGAACAGAAAGTTGCAGGTTTGAATCCCAGGACTGGTAAAGGTACCACTGAGGTACTCATGAGCCAGGTACTGTCCAAAGCACTGCTCCCCGGGCACTGCCCGTGTCAGCTGCCCACTGCTCCTTCACAGATGGGTCAAATGAAGAGGTCACATTTCGTTGTGGTGCACCTTGTGCTGTGCTGTGGTGTGTTCACAATGACAAATAATCACTCACTTTCAATGCTTCACTTTTAGTCTTAATGATGACAGCTGTGTATAAACACACAGGTTTTGGCAGGGAGAGTGTGAAAGTAGATCAGTGATGTTAGGGTTGCTGCTGATTGGTCAGTGAAATCGGGCTAAAATCAACCATTAACAGTTTGCTGTACACCATTCAAGAATAAATAGACCTAAATAGATTTAGATCATATAATGCCTAAAGATCTCTTAAGGTTACTGTTATCAGCTGATTTACTACTTGCTTTGTCAGTTCATATCCTTAACAGGGATGGATGTTTATCTTTTCATAATATTTCTTCTGTAGAATTTAGATCAGTGAAATCATCACACAGGCACTGACAGTGCGATTACAAATGAAGGCCTCAAAGAAGAGACTTTAGTTCTCATAGCAGTCCCGTGGAATTGCTTGTGAACATCTTTTGCGTTTGTATCTGTCAGCTGTTGATATGTGTGTGTATTTTGCCTCCCCAACCATAAATTCCCTTTTTTGAAAAGCCTCTTTCTTTTCAAGCTTTTAGCAGCTCAAACACTTCTGCTCTGATTGTTATCATGTGAAAGTTGTTTTCTTTCTCTCCTGAAACTGGGACTTTGAGAGATTGAAGTATCTCCCACAATGAAGCAGCCGCGATATGACACTCCGATTCTTCTAGTGCGTCCCACTCCAGTATGCGTCTTTGACAGTGGGGCCTATGTTGAGACTTTTTTTCCCCTTGTGAAGTTTCTCATTTGTTCCTGTACGGTCACAATAACTGCGGTGTTGTTCTTTCGTTTGTCACAGTAGATGTCTTGTCCTGGCTTTGCAAGACAGAGCCTAAAATGACATTTTTCGGAGTGGGGCAACAACTGAAAATGGCTTTGGACTGACAAACTATCATTCCCCCATAAGAGAGCAATAACTATATTGGACCATCTGCCAAAAGCCCATCTTGCTACACAGTACAGAACTTCAGAAATTTATTTGATACTTATATACACCTGAAATGCAAATAAAATTCATGCATTTCAGGCATGCATTGATGCTTTTGTTGCTGTGCTAGAATCAAATAACACTGGGATGATTGCTCTTTTTTTTAAGAAAACAGGTGAGTGTGGTGCATGAACACCTTGAAAAGGTATCAATAGGCATGAATGTTGTTGAAATGATATGTAATAAGAGCCAAACTGGTTATTCTGTAACATTTGCTTGTGGTTACTGATGTTAAAGTTAGGGTTAGATGTAGTACTTACAGTACATCTAGTCATATAGGTGGCAATGATAGCAAAATGTTACTTTTTGTGTGTGTTCATTTTGTATTGACCATATATCTTGTGTTTGTAGGGCCTGGCAGAGGGTCAGACGGCTCCATGGGAAACAGCAAAGAAAGACGAGAACCGCAACAAGAATCGCTATGGCAATATCATTGCTTGTGAGTACTGAAAAAACACAGACGCAAGCTGCCTTGAGATTAAATATCTGCTGATAAAAGCCACTCTATTTAGGTTAGATCAGTTTCTTCTACACAAACATAAGCCTTGCAATCCATGTGCTTTAGGGTAAATAAAATGTCATCATTTACATGTTTTTTTTAAAGCTGATCACAAGTAAATATATTGACCATTGAATATTTGTAGTGGACAGTGAAATGGCTGTGTGGTAGAAGTGCGAAGATATAGTACAAATAAGTAAATATAGTAGATATAATTTAAGGACAAAATGTTTGAGACATTTCACAGACACATTTCATTTAGTGTCTACTGTCACTTGGAATGAGGAACCAAAAAAGTGGAAGCATCAGAACAAATCAGTCCGATTCACCGCCCAAACCTCTCAAGCACATAAATTTGAAGACGTTAACCAAATAACTAAACGATGGATGACTAAACAGATCCTAAGCACTGTTCAGGTTATAGGAATGGATTTGTCGAGAAACACACATGAGCATGAGATTGACTACACCACTAGTCAATCTCAAGAAGGAAAGTTACAGTTTACTAACAGGTACATAAAGCTTGTAGAGAGCAGATGAACTGTTCCAGGGTGATGGAAAGTGAAGGAGTGATGGAGCAAGAAAAAAACACACTGCGCCTGATCTAAAGGACACTCCCGTCAACCTGAGCTGACATGCCCCACTTGTCTTTATTAATGAGATTAAAGGTCCCATGCCACCGATATTTCATTAATTTTGTTGTAATGCCTGATGTTCTGCCATGGACTCTGTAACATTTTTGGGGGGGAAATGCATTGGTTCTTTTGTTTCATGCCATTCTAGCATGGTATAGAAAACCTGCAGGCAGACACAACTCGATTTGTGCCAGTTCTCATACATACTCAACCTGCAAAGTAGCTTTTCTCCGATTGGCTAACAGCTGCCAATGAGAACTTGGCTATCGGCAACCTTTACCGTGCCGCAGAGGAATGTTGTTTACCATCACCAAAGAGTATAGAAGCCCATTATCCTTGCATGCAGTTTTGTAAACAACACTTCTGGAAGCTTAACTGGTATATAGCATACACTTTTATTTTAAAAAAAGCGACAAGGACTCGCCGGCGCAACCCACCTGTAGATTATACACACATCTTATATTCTTTACTGTGTTTTGTAAACCAAACTTGCCTATAATGTCATGGTGAATCTACAATGAGTCCATGCCAGTGCTGTTAGTGAAATGAGAATGACCCAGTGCTCTAAACACATTAGTTAAATCGTATAATATATTTTATTTAAAAAGAAAAAATAGCGATAGCTGTTATCATAATATACGTTTAGCATCATGGCATGAACTTAGCTAGCCTAGCGAGTGCTAACCTCGTGCTAGCAGTGTCCAAATGGACATGAAACCTGTGCCTGTGCACTGGTCGTTGACTCACGTGTGACTGTTGTTGTCACCAGCAAACATACATTATAGTAGTAACATATCTTCATACAGAACTTTAAGGGCCAAAATCCAAAATTTCATGAATTGACCAGTCCAATTAATGTCCCCAACATTCCAGAAAATTCTACTTGCTAACCTCAAAACCAACAGAGAAAGTGACCATAACACTACAATTACAGTAGGAGCTCATCTAACACAAAGACACGTCGTAGACTTTACACACAGTGGCCAATTGGGAAGGATTTACTATTATAATTTTTCATTATCAATAGGCTTTGATAATGTATATGATGATATCTTCATTTGTATTTGTTACCCTACTTATGAGGATACTCTGTGAGTCTGCACAGTCTTGGTTGTCTGCTAGTGTCATTGTCATTATTTCATATTTTATTTTATATCTAGTACGTTCCAGTTTAGAACCAAACCTCTAATTGTGTCACTGTCCAGTTATTGCAGTGAAAGGAGATACATATGTGTCTAAAGGTTTTAACTAGCAAGACATTCTTTAAAGCCAAAGTCTTTGAAATGAATCATTGGCCCAAATGAAACTGCCTGTCAGTCGCTGATAGCCAACGGGTATTATGATGAATTTGGTATCGTTAAGCCCCCTTAATTACACGCCCGGGTAATGAAAACTGCCCATCTCAGCCTAGGCTGATGACGAAAGTTCATTTTCTCGTTAAATTGTGGTTTGAAAAAAGGGGGGAATTGTGCGCATTTATTTAACAAGATAAGCTAAGGGCTATCCTCATGTAATCATCTAACACTCTTTAAGCTTTTATTATGCTGGGATAATTTTCTACATTAGAGTAACTGCGCGTGTAAAGGTTATTTAGCAGCAGTGTGTAAAAAAAAAAAACATTATTCTTGGAATACTTTAGAGGGTGAAGTGTAGATCAATTGTTACTTTCTTTTATTAATTTGAGATTGAAAAGTATTGAGAAGAAAATAAGTGAAAGCAAAAGAGACCCTTTGTTTCTCTTGCCTTTGTATGTAAGAGGGCGACAAGAAATAGACTGAATGCATAAATTCAGATGTATTGAATCTTAACAGGATCTAACTATGCCCTTTACTTAAGTACATGCCTGTCATTTTTACCCACCGTGCATAGCGTTGACATCTAAAATGAACATGATAATCATCACGACATGATGGTTCGTTTGCGATGAGCAACTAGTCCATAGTTACTAATCAAAGCTATTAATTTTGCAATGGCATCACTTTTTGTGTAAGCTTATTAATAAACTCATGATCCGAGAGGTAAACACGAGTTAGCTAAATATGCAGGCATGCGCACACACACACAGACCAATCGACACACTGATGCATTTTTTGATTACCTCTGACAATTTATGGGAGCGGGGTAAAACGGCGAGCGGTTTCGATTAGAGGCATCTGTCCCATCCTGCTTCTTCTTGCAGCTCTTTGGAGCAGGCCATGTCAAGTACAAACCCCCCCATATGGTCATCTATAATTCACGAGACAGCACACCCAAAATAAACAGTGTTATTGGCAAACATTTACATATCACAGAGATGGCAGGGTGTGGGGGAGATGAGAGAGAGAGAGAGAGAGAGAGAGAGAGAGAGATGGTGACACGGAGAGAATTTGAGGGATGAAGGGAGGGAAGGAGGGAGGAAATAGCTTAATGCGCGACAGTTCTACCCACACTAACTATCCAAAACAAATCTCTCTCTCTGCTTCTCCCTCTGTTCTGTGCCGCCTGTCGTTTTTCATACCTTGCCTAGAATGGTCCCTTGTTAGCTTACTTCGCAATTAGGCATGTGTGGGAGAGAGTCAGTCTGTTATGTCGGAAGAGACAGAGGGAGAGGGGGAGAGAGAGAGAGAATGAGATAGAGATAGAGTGAGCTGCGATTTGGCGCCAGAATCGCTTGGACAGATGTATATTGCTGGCTTTGTTAGATTTGATTGCTAGAAAGAGATGAGGCCACTTTAACATGCTCTGCTGGCAGGAGGATGATAGCGCGGTGGCAAGCGCGCGGAGAGAAGGTGAGACGGCGAACAGAAGGTTGGGAGGACGGGGTCGACAGCTCAAAAAATTACTGAGCCGCGGTGGGGACTTGAGGACCACAGCATGGGCAAAATGGAGCAAGAGAAAGGAATAAGATCCTTTGCGGAAAGGAGCAGAAAGGGCAAGGAAAACCTGCATTTCTGGCAAAAAGTAAGGGAAAAGAGACTTTATAACTGATTTGCTACCTGAGCCAGATTGTGGTCCAGGTACAGCATTTTAAACACAAAATCAACATTTAACAAACATATGGTCAGTAATGCCTTCATATTAAGACTGTCATTTTAACAGGGCATAGGTCAAGATTTCCCAGCACATTGCTTGTTTTTTTGCCAGCACATTGCATGTTTGCAGTTTCAGTTAAACAACTATGGCCTTCTTGGCACCAGGAAAATTGTATCTGCATCACGTTCCTCTATAGAAGCAGACAAGGTTCCAAAGACAAAAAAAGAAGCGTGACGCAATTTTCCACCAAGTGATACCAATAGCCCTCAACTGCTCATTGATCACCGAGGAATACAGACAGGATTCCACTGGGAAATCAATACAGCTGGTTTCATTCCTCCTGCTGCCACTCATACGGGCCTATTAGCATTGTCAGTCCAAGGCACGTGAGGTCAGCATGTGCAAGGTAAGACATTTGAATCCTGGGTGTTCATCTTTATTAGGTGGAATCTCGAGGTGAGCTTTTGAAGTCTATAAATTCATCAAACCCAAACTGACATGAAATCCCTTCACGTATAATCGTAACCTTCAGAAGTCAAAAACGGGGGAAAGAAATCCTCTGATCTACTGACCAAAGCTCGACAATTACATTCTGACAACATGGCTAGACTCTTAGTTCCTTATGCCTAACTTTTTTTAATATGAGCATTGTCTTAAAAGCCTGAAAAAGGAATTTATGACAAATATGTCATGAGATGATAGTTTTAGATCTCTGATGCAACAGTAACTCAGTGCCCCTATGGTTCTAGGCAAATTGAAAATTTTTAGGCATGTTCACGAATTCATTCAGTAAGTGTCTCACCTTTTTTGTTCAAATGCAGTATAGCCTTGATTTTAGCTGATGTTACTCAGTTCCACAGGATGATGCTACAGTAGTCATAATGTGGTTGTGGTGGTGGTCTAGTGACCAACAGGTCATGGGTTCGTATCCTACTTCCAGCCTGACCATCATTGGGTCGCTGAGCAAGAACATTTACCCCATGTTGCTCTCAAGGAGACTGTCCCTGAAATCAGGAAATGGAAGTTGCTCTGGATAATAGAATCTGTTAAATGGTGTTAATGTAAATAACTAATGTTGTATCATCCACAGTATATAGCATTAACTATGGGTGATGGGTGATGGTGTCCAGTGGTAAGAAAACTTGCCTCTGGACCATCAGGTCATGAAAGGGGAACTCTGGCACGTTTGAATCTATATTCTACTGTTAGAGGTCTTTGAGTACTGTCAACTGTCAAAAAATGAAACCGATTTGGTGCCAACTTGGCAGAGATATTGTGGTGTCAGCAAGTTTTTAAGCAGGCTGTCATATACCTTTGATTGATTTCCGATGCTTCGTGAAGGTCCAAAAGAGTCGATTGTCGAACTTGTTTCTATTCCCATTTACAGAAGATGAGTTCGACAATCGACTCTTTTGGACTTTCACAAACGCAGCATTTTATAAAGTTTCTTTACCAATAGTGAGTTAAACATTTGTAGTGTTACGTTCTTAAGGCTCCCGGCTGTATTGCACGTGCTAAGAAAGATATGTACAGCCTGAGTAGTGGCACAAAAATTATGTATTTTACATTAGTAATTCATTTTACACATTATTTTACATTATTTTTGGTAAAAAATTAATTTAAGCTATAAAAAAATCTCAGGAACCGCTTGGGAGCCAAAAGAGCCAGCTCTTTTTAGTGAGCTGAGCCATAAGAACCGGTTCTCTTAAAAGAACTGGAATTCCCATCACTAATATCTGCAGCAAAAACACTTCTTATTAGTAAATAAAAGCATTTTTCTCTTAACTCATTGATCACTTTCATGCTACTATGAAAATTGGCATCTAGTCCAATAGAGAGAGAGGCACTTGCAAAACCAAAAGTTAATGAGATGAGACTGAATATATTTTTGGCTTTTATATTCATGAACTTCTCAAAGATATACCGGTTGATCGTGATTGACGGGTTGGCGACCCCTACTCTAACAGTGGAATATAGGTTCAAAAGTGCCGGAGTTCCCCTTTAACGCCAAGTTGCTCCTGATAGACTGTCTGTAACTATAAAATAGTTCAAAGCCATGAATGTAAATGTCATGACTTTCACTCTTCTAAGCGTGTACATTTTTATAATGTCTAATTTATTAGAGTTCTGACTAAGATCTCTAGCCTGACAATGCTAGTTAAGAAGTTGTAAAAGCTGCCATGTCAGGCCAGTTTACATTCATAAGCTGAAATAAATGTAAATGAAGTTCTTGAAATGTATAAACATTTACCAAAAAATAGTTGTTTTTTTGACAAAATGTAATTGGAATCTGATAATGGTTATCCCCTAATGGATTTATATCATGGTTTTCTGCCATATTACTCCACAAATATCACTCCAGATGCCTGCTGGCTTATAATTTTAACTAATCTGTTTCTGACAAAATCTGTTTGTCAAATTTTTGCTCATTAAATAGAATAAATAAAGTATTAGCTCAGAAGACTAGCGTTATCAAAATTGTTTACATTTGCTTTAACAAAATGCTGCACCAAAATCAAGAACCAAATACATAATTCAATAAAATAATTTAATACAATTCAATATCCCAGAAGTCAACACAAATCAAGTCTTACTTTACTGCACAGAATTCATTCATTCATTCATTCATTATCCAAACCGTTGAATCGTAGTCGTGGGGGGACCGGAGCTTACAGGCGCAAGGCGGGGACCAACCCTGGCAGGCGCCGACACACCACAGGGCACACATGCTCACACATTCACACTCACATTCACACCTTACGGGGCCAATTTAGAGTTGCCAATTAATCTATATTGCATGCCTTTGGACTGTGGGAGGAAACCGGAGTACCCGGAGGAAACCCACGCAAAACTGTTGGAGAGCATGCAGACTCCACACAGAAAGACCCTACAGTCGACCGCTGGGTTCGGACCCAGGACCTTCTCACTGTGAGGCAGCAGCGCCAACCACTCCGCCACAGACTGCACAGAATTAAGCCAGTAATATTTTCAGGCACGAGCCAGACCACGAAAAATATCAGTTGCCCCTTTTTCAACTTAAATAAAAATTAACTCTCAGAGGTTAATCCAAATCACTTCCAGAATGACACTCATCCCAACTCAGCAACCTCAACACCACACTCTTTCGCTCGTCCCGTTCTGCTTTTTCGCAGGTACTCTTTGGGGACAAACTGTCTCATCTCCAAGCGGATGGAACTGGATTAAACCAGATTAAGTCCCAGAATGCCTCTCTCTCATGCCACAAACAGCACTTGGCGAATGTGACAGCACCTTTACAGCCAAGCTGGGATTTAATAAGCTATTTAGGTGTAACATGCGTGGAGAGTCGCTGACAGTGAGGTGTAACTGTTTATTAGAACAGTAAGAGGGCCAGGGGCTTTACAGCTGTGATTAATAGGCTTGGGAAAGAGTGAAGATGCTTCTTAGAGAGAGGGGCCCCCGGCTTAGCTGTGAAAGAAAGCATTTGCTTTTCAAACGGCTTTACGGCTGAGACTGTCCTCTTTTTTATGGTCATGTTAACATTTTACTATAGATATATTACAAGAAACTGAGCCTTTGAACACTATTAGAAATGTTTGCTTTAACATTATGCCTTGCCCTATTCTTTCATCTGAGTATAGGGTAATTTATCCAAAGATAAATGCAGTCGTACATTCTCCCATCCTCGGCTTCCTCCATGCATACATATATCCTCATCATATAACCATTGTGTATCAGTTCTGCCCTCAATCAGACAGATTCTGCTCTGTCCTTTAGTATCTTTTCAACCTTTCTTCACTTTAGCCATAGTGTTGTAGTACCATTTTCCCCCTCGTACACCTTATTCAAATCATATAAACCATGATAATCGGTCAGTTATAAACAAAAATATATGTAAAAATTTTTGGAAACCTAGAACTAATGCTGATGGCCTGAGACATCCTTATTCCATTGTCCTTTTGTCTCACCTCCTCTTTGTTTGGTCAGTCGATATTAGGGATGGCCAATTTAGGGCCATTGCCAGTTTTTTTCCCATCTGCAACATCTTTTGATTTTGAGGCATACCTCATTAAGTTCCAATTTTTCTGTATTATGGTCCTATTATGAACTCAAAAAAGATTTTATTTTTCTTCAGAGATGAATAAGGCATTGGGAAAAGGAAATACTTTAAATTGGGCCACATGGGCACTCCTGGATCAAGACTTTGAAAGACTGCCTGAGGCAATTGATCTCCTCCATTAATCTAATGTTATTTCATCGTTTCTCTATTTAAAGCAGATGAGTATAATCCTAACTACACAATAATGTACTTCTACATCTTTAGAAGAGTGCTATTAGTGAGATGGTCCCTTAGATTGGAGGTGCTCTCAGGTGGTTTTTGCAGGTACTGTTAGGGAATGCCTGAATGAATGAGCAAGCTATAATCCCAGGGGCCCTCAGTGTGGTGGTTTGGTGTTTTGTGTCCCAATTACAGGATTTTTTTTTTGGCCTTTGCTATGGGTAGGAACTATACAATAACAACCGACTCAAGAGGTGTCTAATTGTTAGTGTTCCGGTTTCAGTTGCTCTGTCTTTGTCTCTTTCTTTTGCTTCATTCCCTCATGCCTCCTTCAGAGCGAAGGGGTCAGCAGACAGATGAGAAGCCAAACAAGCAACTCACGCTTATGACGAGAGCCGAAGAGATATGGGCAAAGCCTGAGACATGTCTCAAGCGAAGGGCAGTGTTGATGTGTTTTGAAGAGGCAAAAATAACAGATAGAAACTGAGAGAACGATGGAGGGGGAGGGAGAAAAGAGGGAAGGAGACACAGAGAGAGAGAGCTGTGAAGGAGACGGCAGAGTTGCCTACCACCAGAGCGCCTAAGACTGCTTCGAGTTGACGAGTCTCGACATCCCATTTGCATTCCCGCCGTGATCAAAGTGAACTGGCACGAGTGTGTGCGGAGCAAGTGTCAGACTTATCCTTTTACCCATCCTCTCATCACTCCGTTTCTTCCCTCTTTTCTGGGTCTGCTTGTGTGTCTCTCTGGTTTTCTCTATCTCCCTTTCCCTTTTCCTCTGCCCTCTCATGAAGTGCTCCTTTAATTACCCAAAAAGAGACACTGCACATTTAGGACAGCACAACCCTGCAGATGCTCTGTGCTAATGTTGAATGGATTTTCCTAAAAGTGACTGCAGCCAAAGCACTATAGTTAATAGTTGTTTTTTCGTATTGTTCTCGGACAGGAAAGAGTACTGTATGTTGATTTCTGTTCTCTTACCTGTGTGATGCTTTAGAAACTCCAAAAATATATCAAGAAACTCTGCAGGACTGAAGTGACAATCTGGGAAAAGATTTTAGACCACAACTCTGACTGTGTCTCTCAGCAGTAACAAGACCTTTATCGAGTTGAAATGACACTGCGTGCCATTTTTAAGACCAGAAATTACACTTC
Organism: Distichodus sexfasciatus; assembly: GCA_032718565.1. Lineage (NCBI taxonomy): Eukaryota > Metazoa > Chordata > Actinopteri > Characiformes > Distichodontidae > Distichodus > Distichodus sexfasciatus. The sequence continues at coordinate 556,040 of JAVGVS010000162.1, read as the reverse complement.
AGAAACACCAGGCAGACTTTCCAGACTCTACAATTTCTCTCGGGAAATTGAAGAAAAAAAACTCATGAAACTTAATTTTCTTCAGTTTGACATTTGATTAAGTTCCATGTATTCAGGACTAAATGAATACATTATCATTTATGAATGTTCAATATCCTTATGCACAGTTATGCAGTGTGCCAAAAAGACATAAAAACTCCAGATAACAGATTCATTACAGCTCCAAGTTCAGTACAATGCCTCCATAAATACAGAGCAGTTGCAAGTTTTGCCCTTTGTCTGAAGGCAATAACAAAAATCACTTAAACATTTGATTTTGGACAGTGCTTCCTTCATGGCTTGCCCTTATCAGTATGTGTTTCCCTGTAAGGTGTAAGTGTAACTTTAGACTGGCTCTTCTACCAATATTTGACCCCACAGATGATCACACTCGAGTCAGGCTGCAGCTGCTGGACGGGGACCCCCACTCGGACTACATCAATGCTAACTACATAGACGTAAGTATCTTGCAGTCTTGTTTAATGAAAATCATGCTTTGAGAAAAATAATTCCATAGGGGTCTGTGTCCACCAAACGTGTTTTTTACGCTAAGAGCGGTCAATGCCCCACCCCACAAGAGTGCTTTCTCGGCACTTTCTTGACGCTTCTCTGAGCGCTTGTTGTTGCTAAGTTCCGAAAAGCGCCAGGCACTTCCGCGCTCGTTCCTATTTCACATAAACATTGTAATGTGTTCCTTTGAGATCGGGAGTTTAGCTGACATAAAAGGGATTATAAGCAGCGTTTAAACTAGTAAGCTTCTCCAGCTGCTCCAGATACACCACCATTGTTGTTAGCGACTTCTTGCCTGTGTTTGTCCCGCCCCTTCCTTGATTTTGATAGCAAGAGAGAAGTGACTTTGATGACCCCAGCACTGTCCAGAAGTTGAACAGATTTTAACTTGAAGCGCTCCGAGCGCTGCGGTAAAAAATCATCTCCACCGTTGTTGTTTTTTTTCCGCTGAAGCTCATAGGATTTGTACTTAAAATAGTGCAAAAAACATGTTTTTGTGGACACAGGCCCTAATAAGGGTGTAGCAACTAACAAGTTCCACAAGACTGTTCTACATTGGTTAATTACAATAATATTGTATGTACGCTATTTCTGTGATGCCGTGTGGCTCAACCTCAAGGATTGCATTGTGTAATTTGGGTAATATAGGTGGCAGCAAGTTCCCGTTAAAGCACAGTAGAGACGTGAAAAGATTTGGGTACACCGTGTTCCGATTGTGCTAACTCCTTCTACTGCACAACACAGAAATGAGGATAAAAGTTTCCTGTGTCTAAAGTTAATATAGCCTACCGCTCATATTAATTGGAAAGTGCAGTGAAAGATATGATGTGCTGAGGCATGTTATATAACCCATTTTACATTATTTTAATTTGAGCACAGTGGGAAAATCTGGCCTTCAGACTCTCGTTTTAACAGTTTCTTCTTTTTAAAACTGGTCTCAGTTCACAGTTGGTCAAATGCATTTATTCAGTAGACATTTTTAGCCTTTGAACAATTGGTAACAATAGATAACAAAGATATATAAATGTAGCTTAAACCTTTCAAAGAGACATATTCTTTGAGCAGGCTTTGTAATGTTGTTCATAGTAGCTAGTTTGACTGAGACTACTCAGTCAAATCAATTGGACAGTCGCCTGCATATCTCCATATCAATGTGTCTCTTTCTGCCTTCCTTATTTGTAACAAACAAAAAATTGCCCACTGACTAACCACTGACTCTAATGACACACTGATATGATTTTGGCCCATTACCCTATGGAGGCAAACGGAAGTAAAAGCATTATGCTCAGCATGTGGTAAACACAGAGCTGGATCTATAATCATGTCGCCTAGTGCCATTCTTGCTAATGAAATGATTACTGGCTCCACAGTCTGGGGGATTCACTTGTAACATTGACCAATGTGTTTGGGAGCTCTCTTGTCTGAGGGAGCCAAGCAATGGTAATCGTTAATGTTTCCCACTGGCTCATTCGCTGCTGAGTATCATGCCTAGTGACATTTAGACATGACTAAGAGTCCTATTGTCCTATTTGTGTAACTCGATGGTTCCAAGTAGTCCAGTAAAAACCTACTTGATCTATTTGCACATTGTGAAAAAATGAAACCCTACTTTCTCTGTAGCGTAAAAGCAGGAGGTTAACAGTTTTGTGTGTGTGTGTGTGTTTCTGTTCTGTAGGGTTACCACAGGCCGAGGCACTACATTGCTACACAAGGTAATTAAAGAACATATAACACAAGCATAAAACATCTTGCAGCTATTTCAAAATAAGGACTAGAGATGGGATCCCAACACACACCCCTGGAGCACGCTGCAGAGGCAGCACAGAAACAGCGTCCCCCAGCTGTAATTTTCAGCATTAAGGGGAAGTATTTGGTCTCCTGTCTAATTGAACGTGGGCGTTTGCAGAGATAGTTTGATACGGTGCTAAATTTGTCCCTTCTGTTCTCCCATAGGGCCAATGCAGGAAACAGTGAGGGATTTCTGGAGGATGATTTGGCAGGAGAACTCTGCCAGCATTGTCATGGTAACCAACCTGGTGGAAGTGGGCAGGGTAGGTTTTTATGCGTTGATTATTAGATTAAAAATGCATATACCCTGAAGAATCTCCCCCTACTGTATATGCCCATTACAGGCATGAGAAATACTAAAAATTTCTCCACGGAGTATTTCTTCATGCCCCTGATTATTCCTTCATGCCTCTGAGCATCACGAATAATAGACTATGAGAAGAATATTTTGTGCAGTTTGTTCATAAACATAATTAACTTTTATTAAGTGAGACTGCAGTAATTGTCTCTTTTAGCCACGGGCCCTGCCGTGCAAATGCGACACAAGCAGTCACAGCTTGAGCTGTCTGGTGTGACGGCACGCATAATTGACCGGTGTTTCACGTTCCGCTCCACTGGACCTTGCCCACTCTGGGCGCTAATTCAGAGATAACACTGTTTTTGACAGGTGGCCGATTCACTCATCGGAGTGCTTTATGCCTCCAAATGTCATCAACATTGGCTTATTTGATAACATTGTCCCTGAAAATGGCATATTCTGACTGGGCTGTGGAATTGGCTAATGCTAAAACAGACTGAGCTAGTTGAGTGCTAATTTAATGAAGCGCAAGTGAGTTTGTATTTGGTCATGTGAATGTGTGCCTGCATGAGCATTTCACTATGCTAAAAAGCACTTACATGCCCAAAAACTGTTTAAAGGGAAACTCCAGTCTCTAGTGCAATCAGCCAACGCATTTGATCTAAAGTGGGGCTGTGAGAATGACTGCTAAAAAGTTATGGCAGCTTATCGCTATTATGATTTAATATCTTTGTAGCCACTGTATAAACTAACAAAGCAGAATCTGACCACCAAACATATCTTGTCTGGTCTTGACTGTAATTAAACACATAGTTGCAAATGTAATATTAATATAATATTTTTCCTGAATTAACCTTTAAAGCAGCTTTAAGGCTTACAATGACTCTGTCACACTGTCACTAACATCAGAAGTCACACTCTGGTGTCACATACTCATACAAACACACAGAATTTCTTATGTTGGTGTAGTAATACCTCACTTTACTTTTGCGTACATTTGTGTGCGTTTTTCCCATAGGTGAAGTGTGTCCGGTACTGGCCAGATGAGACTGAAGTTTATGGGGACATTAAGGTTGCTCTGATCGAGACGGAGCCGCTGGCCGAATACGTCATTCGCACCTTTACTGTGCAAAAGGTTTAGAACTTGTTTATCCCAATTTCCTCATATCCTTTCCTGCGTCCCTTAGCTATTTTCACCCCGTTTCATTGATATAATTCGGCGACAGCTCCACGAGATCCACTTTCTCTGTCCGCCGTCTCAACTTCATAAAATGGCAAATTTGCTGGAGCTTAACGTAAGCTCGGGGACTCTCTTTTTCTGCTGTGAAGGCAAAACACAAACAAAGGCGTCGGGCTGCGGGTGACGGCGGGAGGCGTTTCATTGTTAAGCATTGTAATCTTCGTGGAACAGATGTAGACGGCAACGGAGGCTTTGATAGATGGAGAAATTAGTCTTTCCGGAAGCTTTTAGAAGCCCTAAGCCTTGAGTGGGGAACAGCACGCCGTCAGCAAGCGGCACAAAGCGCTCCATCCATCTGTCTCATGAGGCGCTTGTCTTTTTAGACGTCTCTCTTTTGCTCCTGTGAAGGGCTGGAAAAAGAAATGAAATAAGCTTCATTGTTGCACTGTGTCGCCTCAAAACACCAATTGCGGTCTGGTGACCACTAAAGAGGGTATGATGTGTTTACGGGGTGCTCGAGAGCACTTTTGACCATGATAAGCCAAGTCGGATTTCAAAAGAACCATACGTCAAGACAGCTTTAATTGCAGGCTGTCGAGTGAGAGTAAGTTATGGCAGTAGTGGTCAGGGTGTGTGTGCCTGCGTTTGTGTGTGTTTCCTACCAGAAATATGAGATAAGCAACTACCCTGTTTTTTACCAGATCAAGACACATAAAGCACCTTACTTACTTCTCATCTTCTGTAGAAGCTCATTTATCCACTATCTACACACACACACACATACACACGCACACAGAGTGTTAAGCCACTATGTGGGTCCATACTTGGCGGTATCAGCACCTCCAGGCATGGATTACGTTGTGCTTGAGCCCAAATCATAATTAAAGGCTTAGCTTAGCATTAATGCTCAGGAGTGGAGGTGTAAGGAGAGGGGTGTCTATTGCAGTGCCTGACGTTTGCTGTATAAGGGCTCTCACCACACAGACAGAGCCAATGCACGTTCAAGTGCACTGGGTAGTTCCAGCAACCGCACTAGTTAGGAACCAAACTTTCACTAGATTAAATCCCCCCATGGAACATCCAGGACAAAATAATCCCAAAACGCACAGATAACCCAGACATGCAGGGCAGTGGTGAGTTAATGGTAACTGAAGCAGAATGGAAGCAATAGAGAGAGAAAGTTTTGACATTGGCTTTCACTCTTTCAGACTTGCTCTGCATTTTTGTGTGAAGGTTAAAAGCAATTGTGAAGGAAAAAAAAAATCATAGCAAAATTGCAATGAAACATAAAAATCACACAAATGTGTGTAATGTGTCACTCCACAACATAATCTGTAATGCAAATCTGTAAGCAAACTACATCTAATTATGAAGAGTTTAATCACATGTATAGAAAGATAAGTACAAGATGACAAGTAAAAATGTTATATGGGTTTCTACTGAGCTATTATAGAAGTGTAAAAAGACATGCTTTCTTGTCACTAAAACAAAAATCTGTGTTGAGTATGTGGAATGCTGTTTCTTCAAATGTTCACAATTGTTCCATCCCCATAAAGAACCTCGATTTACTGTTCCTTTTGTTCATTGACAGGCAGATCTTTATTTTCCCATCCCTGCTACAGTGTTTTGTTGTGTAACTTTGCTTCCAAGTGCACCTGCATTCTTTGATGTCATCACTTCTTCTAAAGCAATGTTAAACTAATTCATCTTTGAATCCTGAAGACTGAAGTGTCCTTTTCCCTCAGAAGGGACACCATGAGATCCGGGAGATCCGACAGTTCCATTTCACCAGCTGGCCAGATCATGGCGTGCCCTGCTATGCCACTGGACTGCTTGGATTCGTCCGGCAAGTTAAGTTCCTCAACCCCCCAGACGCTGGGCCCATAGTGGTCCACTGCAGGTATACAGCCTTCCCCCTTGATGTTCACATTCTTGTGGGGATCTCTCTCCCTGTTTAACCTTGTTGTCAAGTCTGTGTTTTCTGTGTCCTCATCACCTTTTATCTTACACAAAAAGGTTTAATATTTAATCCATAAATGTGTGTGTGTGTGTGTGTGTACACAAAGGTGCAAAGTCAGAATTAAATTAGCTGCGTCGACAATTTGTCAGTTACAGATTTAATAACCTCCTAAGTTTTTGAAATATTTAAGTGTCAACAAAGGCAAAAGAAACTTCAGCTTGTTACTTTCCAAAAAATTTAAATGTAAAGTGTTCAGTGATCAGCCATAACATAATGACCTTGCAGTAGTACCTTGCAGTGAGTGGGATATGCAGTACTGCTTGAAAGTTTGTGAAACCCTTGAGTAGTTTAGATTTTTCTGTTGTTTTACCGTGATTTTCTTTTTATTGTCAGATTTTATCATCACCAGTTTTTATATAAGAAATGTCAGGCTTATGTTCATCAATTTCATGTACCAGTTTGAGGGAACTGTGTATGTAGCCAGGAGACAGCATAAAACATGGAATCAGAGTAAGTGCAAAAGTAATTGAACCACAGCTGCATTGGTAAAGTCACATAGGTAATAGGCTCAGGTGAAACACATGTGGGTGCTCAAGTAATCAATTAAGCAGACCAATCAAATGAGACATTGTTAGGAAAGGTTTTGAGCAGCCCTGAATAAAAGAGAGAGGAGACCAAACAAACCATTGTCGTGCCAAGGCGTAAAGCACACAGATCAGCAATGCCGAGGGGAAAGGAGACGTCCGAGAACATCAGAAAGACGATGGTGACAGGCCATCAGTCTGGGGAAAGCTCCAAGACCATCTCCAAAAGATTCCAGCTCCATTCACCCACTGTAAACAGACAAATCATTTACAAATGGAGGGCACTCAGCATCACCGCAACTCAAAAGTGCCCAGAGGTAGAGAGCCATCAAAAATTTTACTGAGGAGTACCACTAAAATAATAATTCAGGTAAAGGCCAACTCACTCATCACCTCCAGAGAGTTGCAGACCTCCCTGGCAGCATCTGGGATAAATGTACATGCGTCTACAATCAGGCGAAAAGTGAATAGACATGGCATTCATGGGAGAGTTGCTAGAATGAATTCTCTGCTCTCAAGAAAGAGCAATGTTGTCCGTTTAATCTTTGCCAAAGAGCACTTGGACAAACCAGGGCATTTTGGACGTCCATTCTCTGGACAGATGAGTCCAAAATTGAATTATTTGGCCACAATCACAGCCGCCATGTTTGGAGTGAAGTCAGCACTGCATATCAAGAAAAGAACCTCCTTCCAACAGTGCTAAGCACGGTGGTGGAAATGTGAAAGCTTGGGCTTGATTTTCTGCCTCCGGACTTATATGGTTGACTCCATATTATCCAGGGAACCAGGAATTTCCAGGCCTATCAACATATTCTTGACAAGAATGTCCTGCCATCAGTCAGGGGGTTGAAGCTGGGAAGCTAGACACCTGGCTCAGAGCGTCTTCCAAGAAAACTGCAGCTCTTGTGTGAGGTTCGCACTATGCAGTGGTCAGGACCAAACAAAAATGGTAAAAGAAGCAAAACTGGTGAAGTGATGACATGGTCATTGGTGACCAAGGCTCATGGATGTCCATGGGAAACGAAGGTTGGCCTTTGTTGTCCGATCCAATAAAATAACTAATGTAGCTCAAATTGCTAAAAAAAATGTTAATGCTGGTTCCGATAGGCAGGTGCATCACAGTTTGTTGCATATGGAGCTGCGTAACTGCAAACCTATTCATTACTAGGCTGTGGTCATAATTTTATCACTGATCAGTGTGTAACTTCAACTCCGTTGAAACACAGTGTGCAGATGTATCACTAGCCCATACAGAAAAATTCTAAGAAACTCTCGAACTCTCCCTCATGAACAATTGGCTACACATCAATATGTGACGTGGTACAGTTGCATTATTTGATGCAGGGCATGTAGTAGTGAGGTGAAGAGAGTACGGCAGACTGAATCTAACACTCTGCAGAGCTTTCACTTTAACTGAGGGCCACAGGCATCCACAAGCATGCAGGAAGTTACAATCACACAAACAGACAGACAGTGAATTTTCAAAAGCTACACTGGAAATGACAAGAGAACATTTGCACTTTTTCAGAAACTTGTGTACATAATAAACACACACATACACATACACATACACACACATACACACACACACACACACATACACACACACACACACACACTCTGATTGTAACTGAGTTCTCTGTGTTCGGAATCAAAGGTGACAGCAGAAGGCTGTTAAATGGCACGGTGCAATTTTGCAGCAAGGCCCGGAATCCCGAGACAAAGCAGATGTGACAAAGACATTTTCAGAGTGGATTAGTTTAAGAGCCAAGTGCTGCCACTACCCTGGAGCATGGTGGAAGGGAGAGGGTGAGGGAAGCATGGAGGGAGGGCGGGAGAAAGGGTTAGAGAAATATCTCATTAACATTTACAGCCACATTTTGTCACCTTCAACTGCCTTCATGTCAAATCCTCTTCTGCGCCGACAAGGGGCTCAAATTTAGAGTGCGGCACTTTGCTCTTTCATATGGTGGTCATAGCAGCTTTATTAGCACAATGTTATGACACGAACTGAAAGCAGCGTAGGAGAAAAAATACAGTGGGACAAGAGATGAAAAACGAGAAGGAGAAACGAATGATCGAGCGAGCTAGAAGGGGTGGGGGAGAAAAAAAGAAGGAAAAGGGCAAAGCGTTAAGGAAGAGTTCTGCTCAGCGTGCAGTTGTGGCAATCTGTGGAGTAATTTCTAATTTCCTCTACTTCTCCTTTGCCCTCTCTCTTTCTTTACACACTCTCTCCCTCTACCTCTCCCTGTCTCTCCCTCCCTGTCTTTTTTTCTCTCCCTCCCACTCTCTAATTCACCAGTCACATCATTAATCACCTCGAGTGACAGGCAATCTGTGGTGCAGCGGTCTGCGCGTGTGTGTGTGTGTGTGTATGTGCGCGTGCACAGAGTTACTCCAGAGTGAGTGATGGTTTGTCGACCCCCTCTTGTCCACATACACACATATACACACCCTGGGCCACCAAGTTCCCTGTGTTTCCTTAACATCTAACATCAGGGTCAGGGCAAATAGCTACAGCCTTAACCCTTTCAGTCAGAGTAGGCCTGTGTGTCTGTGCGCTGTGGAATGGATGGTATGGCTATTTCAGATTCACCTCTATTAAGATGATGCTGAATGTGACAGCAAGTTGATGAGTAACATTTTTAATCATCTATCATCAACATTTTGACGGTTAGAGATTCTTAGTGTTGATATCAGTGATTTTGAAAGAATACTTTGCACCAAAATACTACAGTGGTAACAGGGAGTCAGAGCCAATGCGACAAGTGACACTAGGGCTGAAAAGATTATTTGAATAATTCGAAATGGTACAGGCAATTTTTCTAGAATCGAAGCTTCATAATTAATTTCACTCTTTAGAGCATGCTCCGCTTGTGTTTCACACAGACCCTTATTTGTGATGTACAACATTTTCCGTGGTGCAAGCAAGGCAAGACCTGATCCCACTGTATAGGAAAGTATTTGTATAATTCTGTGCACTAAAACAGATGTAATCGCGTAAAAACACATAAATGACATTCTTCATGATGTAAACACACACTGTGTTTGTGAGCGCTCGCGACACTCACATGGAGCGCCATCACTCACAAAAACGCTGTAGTGGAAATGTAGTTCTCTCCCAGAAAGGCCAACAGCAGGTCATTTTATAGATTGAAATGAATCCAAATCGGCTCAAAATTATCCAAAACTTTGGTATTTCATCATTTTCAGTTAATCAGTGAATATATATGATCAATTTTGTATTGCTAGAGAGTAATTGATAGGAAAAAAGAAATAAAGAATTTTTTTTTTTTTTGTTATTGCTTATTCTGATGGATACTAAATGGATAAAGAAGTGTTTCCACCTGGCATTAACCACTATTGCACTATTTTTCTTCAAAGTACTGAGCCATATAATCTCTATGCATAATACAGTTTCTGCAAGCCAATAAAACAAACACTGCTTACAGTATTTCTGGTAGTTAATATATATAGTTCCAGCACTTATATACTACACTAAGCTTTAAAAAGACACATTTTCATCAGAAATGTTCTGATTTCAAGACTGTGTCAGCATTTACACCTCAAACTTTGACAAATCTAGGTAGTGCAGGATGTCCTGCTCACAACACAAGGTGTATAGCTAACTTCTACACACTATAATAAGCCTTAAAACGAAGGTATAGGAAAAACAACCCAATATGCCTTCGAGCTGTAAGGGTTAATTTTGATTTTCAAAAAGGAACATTTTTAGACTTGTATTTCTTCTGTTTTTTAAAAAGAATGTATCCAATTGATTAAAATTATAAAAATAACCGATAACTGCAGCACTAAGTGACACCGTAAGCCCTTCTGTGAACTGACCTATTGGTGGAGTGGATATTGATTTGTTTGTCATTTGAGGTTACATTATACTGTAGATCATGTTAATACTTCACTCACTGAGGAATCTTTTAAATACTGTATATGTAAATATAAAAGTAATGCAGTTAGCGTTGAGCAATGTTGTGCTCAAAGTATCTGAACAAGTGCTGGGACACACTCATGAGCATTTTTATCTCAGCAAATCAAAAAGATGACGTTAGTACAGTACAGCAGAATAACATAATAATATAGTATAACAATTATAAGTATTATATAGTATATTATAATATTACCATTATCCAAATGGTTTTGATTGTGATTCTGGCATTTTTGGTGTTATTCCTTTAACTGTTCGGCTTACAGAAACCTATTACCATTAACTCTTTTTTGATAAATAATATTTTTTTCCTTGGAAATTCTACTCAGATGCAATATTAATGAAGCAACATGCATAATACACATTAACTGTCTCTCTGTCTCTTACCATCTTTTTCTCGTAGTGCTGGCGCTGGCAGAACAGGTTGTTTCATAGCGGTGGATATCATGTTGGACATGGCGGAGAATGAAGGTGTGGTGGATATTTTTAACTGCATCAGAGAACTGCGCTCACAGCGAGTCAATATGGTGCAGACGGAGGTGAGGGATCAGCCTTCACCATCTTTTACACATTTCACTTTTACTTTTCTCATTCTTTTTCAGCATTTCTTGGCACTCTCACTTGTCACTCAGTCACTTACTCAGCCACTCACTTTGAACAACTTAAGTACGATTGCTAGCACTCTTAAAGACTTCAAGAAACATTTCCTGAGTATTGAGGTACATAATTTTGTTCCCTGTCTAAGCTTTTATCTGTATTATTATAAATGACTCCACATCAGTCATACGATACCCATTTCATTCACTCGTTTCTGCCACACTGATGCATCCTCACAGCTCCTCTCTCCTTATCTGCTTTCTCACAGTGGAATCATGCCTGTCTTTAGTGCCTCAGCCTGTGAAGAAGACATTAGAGCAAGTCTTATAGAAATTAAATTGAATCAAAGAAATTGAATTGTATGGCCATTACTACACAGCCTGCAGGTTCTTACTCACTCCCTCTCTAATGTGCACACACGCAGAAATGATCTCTATCTTGCAGTATGAGCTATGGGGCAGCTGGAGCATGTCAGGGTTTTTCCGCTCTGTGGGATTACAGGGTTTGGCAGACAGATCCCACAATCCACAATATTAGTGCTACATTTCCCACCAGGATCTGGATCTGGATCTGGACGTGGATCTGGATCGACATTCTCAGCCAGATCGCCTGTACAAGGGCTTTTCAAAAGATCCCCCTCTAGTGGTCAAAAGTAACAGAATAAGCATTGTTTAGTGGGTCACTCAAAAAGACAATATTCACATATTTTTCAAAATATTAATTGTCAAAAATGTAATTTTAATAATAAGGATTTAGATCCGTCCACCGCAAATGGATTATTGCCACCTCTTGTGCATCATGTAATGTTCAAAATGTAAAAAAGGCAGTATTATTTGTGTTCAGCTACATGTATAAATCAGATACACTACACATCTAGGACAGTCCTTTTTCGAAAATATTAATATCAACCCAACTCTGGCCATAATGGCTTTCCAGGGGCAACTCGTGTCCACCCCCAGTTGCTATTCAAAGCTAATCCATGGTGGAAAACAACATAAAAAGCAATTAATCCTTCAAAAAAAGGCTCTTCTCCAGCCCCCCTAAAGTGCTTACCGAAGGTAATGGAGTAATGCATAAGAGAGGTCAACGCTGCAGCTTTGGTTAGGGTGGGATCAAAGGACCACAATTAACATTCAAGCCCTTAAGCCTGAGGCATTGTGGAGTTAAAAACGCGGATAATTCCTGCCCGTCTTTTTGGAGTGGACCCTTGATCTCATTTTTAGGGCCACCATTGGAGTGTGTTGTGAAACTGACTTTCCCCTTGAATGTGAATAGGAGGCTTTACGCCACCGTTAAGAGCGGGAATTATGACTTAGACTTGGTTGAAATTTATGGACTGTAGGCTTAGTACAGTGTATGCGAAGAGTTGGTTTATGGGAGCCATTGTCATATTCGTTTATGAACATCTATAATGTTTTACTGCAGTCGTTCTGGTAGAGCTTCAGAGCCGAAGAAGCCTTCACAAGCGTGTGTGTGAATTATGCATGTTGTCTGGCCTGAAGGCTGCTATAAGCTAACCTTTTAAAATTAGTCAGGTATCACCTCAGCCACTGTAACCAGATTTTTCCAGTGAAGGAAATGGCCTCTTAAGATCCTGATATGACTGATTCAGAATTTTGCCAGTGCAGAGAAAGGACTTTAGGTTCTTTATTCTACCATAGGGATAAGCTTTTCCAATTCCAAGAGAAGGCTTAGGCTGATCTGTTTTTTGTTTTTTTCTCAAAGTTGACCAGTATATTAAATGAATCTGATGTCATGTGTAAAGTGGCATTTGAAGTTGCATGGGCGTCACGATTCCTTGCAGGAGCAGTACGTGTTCGTGCACGACGCCATCCTGGAGGCATGCTTGTGTGGGAACACGGCCATCCCAGTGTGCGAGTTCAGGGCCATCTACTACAACATCAGCAGGCTGGACCCCCAGACTAACTCCAGCCAGATCAAAGATGAATTCCAGGTAAAGAACTCAATCAAGCAGCACTCCTCTTTTTCAAACTTGTTTCAGGTCGTTGCTAGATGACTTTTCCAGAGTTGTGTCATCATGCAGGAAAACACTAAATTACTAGATTTGGCGCACAGGACAAGAAGGTGTCAGAACCTTTAAGCATATTTTACAAGCTTTCATGGCCATGATGTGTCAGTATTGATGGTTTATTTAATCTGATCTCCTCAGAGAAGTCTTAGAGTGTATCGAAATTCATAAATACACCATAAACGCCAGGCCCTAACAGTCTTCAAAAGTTTTATTCCTTAGTTTTTTTTAGGCAGGAGTCTCACAGATTATACATCAAAGCTTCACATGGCATTATCTATGACGTGCTCCGTATTTCCTTGAATCTCCACTTCAGGTTTAGCTGTTGTGTTGTTGTGCGGGAAATATGAGTACGGTTCCTGCCACCTTTCTGGAATGTATGAATAAACCGAGCACGATCAGAGATCAACAGGTCATACTACTACTGCTTGTTGAGGTGCGACTGCTGGGCGGCATGAGGAAGATATATGAAGTGTCCTTTAATGGAGCGGTGGCGAATCTCTCTTTCCCGTAAAGCCCAGCAGTGGCGTAATTTCTGCTCTCTGCACATTTGTAGTCTGTATCCTCTGCAAGCAGCATGACGGCCCCAATGTCTGGAGGAAGAGAGACTCTCAGATCTGTCAGGTGTCTTGTATAGAATGATGTATCTTTTCATGTCTCACCCAAACTCTCTGCCTCTTTCTCTCTTGCTCTCATACCCACTGTCTTCATAGTTCTCCCTCTCTCTAACCCCCTGTATTTCTGTCTTTCTTTTTCTTTTTCTCAGTCTGTCACTCTATTCATCCTTCTGTCTATCTCTAAGCAACTGCGTCTGTTTCTTTGTGTCTTTCTTATCTTCACTTACCTTTTTCTCTCTCTTTCTCATACCCACTCTCTCCATACCTTTCTATCCAACATTTTTTCTGTCTCCTTCTTGTCCCTCTCTCTCTCTCTCTCTCTCTCTCTCTCTCTCTCATTCTGTTTCGTCCTGTGGCTCCCTCCCCTCTTTCTCTCTCTTTGTTCCTTTGTATTTCTCTCCTCCCTCTCTTTCCATCACTCCCCAAACATGTTTCACTGAGTCTCCCACTTCATGTCTCTGTCCATTACTCTGTTGCTCTCTCAATCATTCTCTGCTTGAGTATGTCTCATCCATAAGTAATAGCTAACCTTCAGCTCAGTGCAAACATTTGTGCCAGAAAAAAGGGTTTTGAGCTGTTAGAGAAAGAGGGATGGGTTTCAGAGTAAAGCAGGTCAGAAACGTCTGGAGGATTTCCCGCGTTCAAGAAATCCGTAGAGTTTATAGGGAAGTTTTTTACGGTGGTTTGGGAGAAAGCGGGCAAATGAAATGTCTCGGGGTCTCCTTCCCAGACGCTGAACATCGTGACTCCTCGCGTGCGTCCAGAAGACTGCAGCGTGGGCCTCCTCCCGCGCAACCACGATAAGAACCGCAGCATGGACGTCCTGGCGGTCGACCGCTGCCTGCCTTTCCTTATCTCCGTGGACGGCGAGTCCAGCAACTACATCAATGCGGCGCTGATGGACGTGAGTGCCAACGCCATTTCCTAACAGCTGCTGGGCGGAAAAGGTTTTGATGTGATGTTGGGAAATGAAGCTGGAATTATAAGGAATGGATTGTTTTTGCAAAAAATCTCCAGCATGAGTTTACGCATCATGTCCTATTGAAAATTCACATATGAAATATTTAGAAAAGAAATTGATCCATGAATCGGGACTCATGCCTTAAAGGGTTAATGCGACTAAATGAGGTTTGTATTTTCTAAGATTGTAAAGAATTGTCAGCGGCCAGTTGACAAATCGTCAGAAGAAATTTAGATCCTAGCTGCAAGTCATTTTACAGACAGCTGGAGCTTTTTACGTGCTAATGCACATTATCTGTAGTGATGCTAAGCCCGTGAAATATCCTCATTGATGCTAAGAGCGCTAGCTACACGAGTGATTACATGGAAATTCAATCATGAAAGTAGAGCGGTACAACTGGGAGAAGATGAGATAACATCTCAGCAATCTCCACACGCTCATTATGGCCTTGCTGCTGATTGAGCGATAAGATTGTTGAAGACTGACAAGCAGCACCTAAACAGAATGATCAAGACAGCAAACACACGAACAAGATAGAGGATAGCTGAAGGGATGATAGGAGATGGGAGGGGGGTGATACCTAGTCAGAGCTGGGCTGGGGAACACTTTGAGGCACAGCTGTATGTGTGTTTTTGGGTGTGTCGTAGGAAGATATTTTTACATAGATTTTTATGCAAGGTTGTTCTCTAATGAATCATAAAGCTACACTACAAATATACTTTCCAGTATTTTAAATACTCAAAATAACTTTTAGCAATATCAATTCAACCACATCTGACCTTTGACTAGTAGCGAGTTTTTGTGTGGTGTGTGTGTGTGTGTGTCTGTGTGTGTGAGAGAGAGAGAGAGAAAGAATGAGAGAGCATGTGCACTGAAGTGTGTGTGTGTGTAAACAGTCATGGGATACCTCAGCAAGGTTGACATACTCTTACCTTTTACTCAACAGTTCCGGCCTTCAACAGTCAGAGCAGTGGAGACTTACATTTATTTATTTACTTATTTATTTATTCATTTCTAGAGTCACAAACAGCCGGCGGCCTTCATCGTGACGCAGCACCCTCTGCCCAACACTGTGGCTGACTTTTGGAGGCTGGTGTTTGATTACAACTGCTCCTCTATTGTGATGCTGAACGAAATGGATGCTGCACAGGTGCGACCTCTCACCCTGAAACTCAAGGCCATGACATTTCACCTCAAATCACTGCTTTGTTTTTTGTTGGGATCAACCAATAGATTGCCCACGGTTATTACTTGGGCTATTCTAGCAGCTCTGGTCTACATTTTTCACACTAGAACTTCTTAGGAGTTTGTGTAGATGAATAAGATGTTTTCCGGGGCAGGTGGTGGTGTAACGGTAGGGTGTTCGCCCCGTGATCAGAAGGTTGGAGGTTTGAATCCAGGGCCGGTAAAGTTACCACCGAGGTACTCATGAGCAAGGTACCGTCCCCAAGCACTGTTTCCCGGGCTACCCACTGCTCCTTCATGGATGGGTTAAATGCAGAGGTCACATTTCGTTGCGGTACACTGTGTGCTGTGCTGTGGCGTGTTCACAATGACAAATAATCACTCACTTTCACCACTTAAATTAATTCTTACATGCACAGATGTATTTTTAATTAATACATCAAATAATAAGCCATAAATAAGAACCCGGACCGGCCTGAACACTGACAGCACTCATTCATCTGAAACATTTTTACAGCATTTAATATAATTAATGTAAAATCATGATGGTTAATCGGGGCGGCACGGTGACTCTTTGGTTAGCGCCGCCGCCTCACAGCGAGAAGGTCCTGGGTTTGAGCCCTGGGTCGGCTGCGGGGCCTTTCTGTGTGGAGTTTTCATGCTCTCCGGTTTCCTCCCACAGTCTAAAATCCATACAGGGAGAATAAGGCATTAGAACTAGATGGCTGTAATTAATAAATAAATTGCAGAATAGTTTTTAGTAATTCAAAGAATGAATTACGCAACTGTAATAATGCATTAATGGCTTAAAGGGCTAAGTGTGCTTTTGAGACCTGAAGTCTACCTAAAGTGGTTCATTAGGGTTCAGTGATTGATTCATTGTCCTGCGCACCACGGATTCTCCCAGTTTCCATTGTGCAAAAGGAAATTTCTGCAGATGATTTTTGCAGTAATTGAAGTCTGACGCATACAGGGTATTCAGACACAGGTCCAGCACAGACCCCCTGTGGAACAACTGTCTAATACACACACCCACACACACACACACAGATTTTAAACCACACAAACTGAGGACCAAGGCTTGTATAGTCCATTATATGTGAAAAAGTTTTGAGCTCTACTCTATCCCCAGTAGCTTTGTCTTTATGAGAGGAAATCACTAGATAACTCAAGATGTGATCCTCACTGTGCTTTGACTATTGAGGGTTGAGGGTTACCATGCAAGACCTGTAAATATCTACACACAGTGCAGTAAATGTTATATGATAGAATAAATAACAGTAGTTAACTGTTCTATTATATAGAACAAATAGCTAATGTAATTAACCAGTATGGCTGAAAGCATATAATTATCCATCAGTACTGCGCTAGATTAGATTGCTTTAGATTGACTAGAGATTGAACTGTGTCTACTCTGAATTCAGCTTAACTACGTAGGCTTTCAGAGTAACTTTTCACCAATACAGTCTATTCAGTTTAAGCTCCCAACCCCTAGGTATTTTTTCATTAAGCCCTGAACTAGCTTGCCCTTTCTTAGATCATTTCAGATAGATGTGTGGGGTGGAAGATATATGGATTCATTTCTCCAGACTACCGTCTTTCATAATTGATGAGCTTCATGGCTTTACATTTCCCTCTGATGTATTTTCCCGGGGGTATATTGTACAGTTTACCCCGAGGACTAAGCAAAACACACGTTCCGTTTCATTTCAGAAATATGTATTTCACAGATGCAGTTCAGGAAAATGTGTAAACATTTTGTTAGAATGTAACAGTGTTTTATTGAAACAGTTCATTGTCATTGTCGTAGTCAGTGTCAATAAAAGCCAGTTACCGAACCGTTGGAAATTTACAACCAGAGGGCACATTTTTTGCAACATCAAGAATAAACAAAAAGCAAACAGTGCAGGATAGACAGAGACAGAGAAGGTCCATAGATGATTTGTTCCGTTTTTTATTTTAGTTGGTATGAAAGAGATTTTGATTGTTATTTCTGCCGTGTTTTGTTCTTTCTCCTGAAGTTATGTATGCAGTACTGGCCAGAAAAGAGCACATGTTGCTACGGTCCCATCCAAGTGGAGTTCATCTCCGCAGACATCGATGAAGACATCATCAATCGGATCTTTAGAATCTGCAATATGGCACGGGTAAGGCGCCTTCACTACAGGATGGGAAAGGAAGATTAGGAGAGCAAGTAAACTAGCAGAAACATTTTTCTAGCTACTTACGTGAGAGTTTATTCAGTAGTTTTTATTTCATTTGTTTATTGTCATTCATATATTCTTTGTAGGGTCCCATATAACGCTCACAAAGTCACATTACACATAATGTAATCTAAAAAAGACATCTTTTTAAAACATGAAAATGTCCAATTTAAGTGATCTCAGTTTTAACAGGTTCTATACCTCTATTTCTGTTTAGGATCAAGTGGTTTATGAAGCAAATATACAAATGAAAAACGCCTCCAAATGCTGTGTAACTCTTTTAATTTCTACGTCTCATGTATATTTGAGCTTGATTAACTTTGCTATCGACAAACACATCCATCATTCATAATCATTTAGCGTCAGCACCTCGCCCAGCCAAAGTCGATACACACACTCTGATAGGATATGTTTTGGGCCGATTGGTATTTACTTTTTCCATGTGGGTTAGCTTAGCGCTACATTAGCTTACATTAACACTCATTACCGCCGGTCCTTGTGATGCAGCATCTAGCGCTAGCAAAGCATCTTCGCTCCTTCATTCCCTCTCTCATCTCTCCCACTTAACCGCTGGTGACAGACGAGATTTAGCGGCTAGCTAATCGGGCACGGCCGTGAAAACGCACACTGGCGTCCCAAATTTGCCATGAAATGGCTCTATCAGTGGTGAGCACCGTGTAATGTGTCCTGCAACAGGCACCGCCGCTTGCTTCAGGGAGAACGCTGACGTCTCTGTTTGGGGTAGCTTGCCTTGCGTTGCTGTTTTTTCCCCTTTTATGTTGTCTTTTCTTCTTTTATCAATCCTAGATGCTATACATATCTCATCAACTGACACTGTTGGAAGATCTCAATAGTGATCTACTCAATTTCAGTTTCAGAAAGGTTTTTCTTGCACTGCCTTTCAGTTGTCAAAGTCAAGTCAAAGTCAAAGTCAAAGTCAACTTTATTGTCATCTCTGCTATATACTGTACAGATACATAGAGAGACGAGACGACGTGGCTCCAGGTTATTTCCAGTGCAAACAAACAAAGAACAGTAGAACAGAGAATAAATAGGCAGTGGCACGACTAGGCACATGGGATAGACAATAAATAAGTAGAAATACTAAAATATACATTAAACAATATACATTTTAAACCAGACAATATACAATATACATTTTAAACTAGACAGGGATTTCTTTTTTTTATTTTTAATATATATATATAATTAGAGGCTAGAAATAAACATAGAGGTAAAAATGTTTGTCAAGTCAGGATGCAGTATTCTCAACAGGTTGAAATTGACATTTACACTGAATGTGCAAGAGGTAGAGTTATAATAGACAGATACTATATCTGGACACTATAAATAAACATTTATCAAGCTTAATTTGTTCCCATCAATATTCATTCCTATCAGTAGTGTTTTGCATTGACTATTCATGGTCAAAGGAGGGCATGCTACAGTGGCGCTAAAAGAAAAAAGCAACGACATTTAAGAAAACACAATGATAATTCACAAAGCACAAAGACATTTCAGGAAACACAACAATTCAGGAACATGACAACATTTCAAAAAGCACAACAGCATTTCAGAAAACACAACAGCATTTCAGAAAACAATGGCATTTCAAAAAACACATTTCAGAAAACATTATGACATTTCAGGAAACACAACAACGTTAAATAAAACACAACAACATTTCACAAAACACTCCGAAATATCAGGAAAGACAACAATATTGTAGGACAGCACCTCTTATTTGTGACTGGACAGCACCCATGTCCATAAGAAGAGTTCCAGGTCATTTCCTGTTTCTACTTTGTTCTTTTGTGAATGTTAGCAAGGGAAAGTACACTATGTATTGTCCATATTGTGGGAAGATTCTGCAACGATTGTGGGAAGTCGTTTACATTCTTAAAAGAAGGGGGGCATGAACAGGACAGTCTTAAGATATTGGACATCCCATGTCTCCCGCATAGTGATAGCGGCATCCCGAAGTGTTGTCCTACCTTTGCCGTTTTGGGAAATGACGTTATGCTTTGTGAAATGAGCTTTAGGACCATTGTAGCACGCAGATGGCTTTTACGTATATTTCGCGAGTACGTGTTGCATCGTGAAAGTTCTTTAAATGGGAAACAAATTCTGAAATTTCCTATAAGAACCCTGAGTATGATGGTTAGTAAAGTGAATATAATGCATCTTGTCACAAACTAACTCTTTCTCTCTCACTCTCTCTCTCTCTCCCTCCCAATTAGCCACAGGATGGCTACCGGCTGGTCCAGCACTTCCAGTTTCTAGGCTGGCCGGCGTACAGAGACACTCCACTGTCCAAGCGTTCCATCCTACAGCTGGTCAGACGGCTGGCCAAGTGGCAGGAACAGTACGATGGGGGAGATGGGCGCACTGTGGTCCACTGCCTGTGAGTACCAACTGTACTTAGCTAGATGCTCATGCAGTGAGAAGCAATAGCATCGATGAGCCGATTACTACGCATTATATTTAAAAACGGCAACATTTGATTGGTAAAATCTTCTTTACAGAAGTAAGGAACAGCATGAGACATCCATGTGATGTCTTCTTGTTTTGTCTTAGATTTTGCTCTCTCATTCGCTTTTATCCCATTATCCTCCTCTTCTTGTCCCTTCCTCTCTGTTTTGTTTCTGTAAGCTTACTACACACCAGGCCTGAAAACAAGTGAAGCTGAAAATTAGCGTCTTCTGCTTTAGAAACCATTGCAAATTTGTGGAAAATTGCCGTGCCAGTTAACAGCAGGTTCCTCTAAAAACAAACAAAAAAGGAATAGAAAGAAAAGAAAGCCATGGCTTTTCTGGAGTTCTGTAATCCCACTGCGTTCAGAATTCCATTGATTTTAGGTCCTGGAACAGGCCTCATGTGTGATGTCAAAAAATGGGGATTAAAAAAAAAAAACACAAAGCAAAGGAATAATTGAGATGAAAATTTTGAAAAGAAGCATTAGCCACATGCAGCTGTTTGTTTAGATTAAAGTAAGAGCCTGTACTACGGTTATAAGATGCTGAAATACATTTCATAGTCATTCATTCATTCATTCATTCATAATCCAAACCACTTAATCCCAACCTGGGTCGCAGGGAGGGACCGGAGCCTATCCCGGAAACTTATGGGCGCAAGGCAGGGAACAACCCTGGGCAGGCGCCAACAAACTGCAGGGCGCACACACACTCACACAAGCCAATTTAGAGTCACCAATTAACCTATAACGCATGCTTTTGGAGTATGGGAGGAAACCGGAGCCCCCGGCGACCACCGGGAGAGTACGCAAACTCCACACAGAAAGGCCCTACAGCCGATCAGGGGATCGAACCCAGGACCATTTTGCTGTGAGGGGGCCCTTAAATTTAATTGTACGCCTGTTAATATTGATGACCCATTTACTGTGGGTTTTTCATCCAGCAATAAAAATACTGCACTGAAGATTTTCCACAACTCAGCGTTTGAGTTTAACCTCATGATTTGCAGAAAAATAAAGAACAAACTGATATCAATAAGAGTTTTATTGCAATGTGACAACTCTCAGCAAACAAAGATTCAGGCAAAATCAACCTTCAGCAGTGTCATTATTCTGGCAGCACTGTTAGAAACGCAGAGTCTGAGTGAATACAAAGCATTTTTTATAACTAAACCCCAAAATGTGATTCTTAGTGAATTATTGCAATATCAAGGCTCATACCATGGTGATTCCCCATAATATGTTCCCCCTATTTCAGTGGTATCACTGCCTGGCAAATTGCCTCCACGCCATTTATTTTACCCCGCATTTGCGATAGACAAGCGAGAAATTATTGAACGAAGCTGTGCCGAGCCGAAGAGAAATTATTACCACCACAAGGTTGCTATTTTACCTCAAGCGGCTCTCTCGCTGTAATACATTTCATTACGCATTACGCTGCTGACAGGTCTAATGCTTTGGCCGATACGGCCGGCGTGGCTCGGCCTGGTCGTTTGCGCCTCACTAGTCAAAGCCTTTCTTCTGTGCCATGTTTTATTTAGCAGGTGCCCGGCTTCTCTTTGAATCCCGCTAGTTGGGGAAATTGTTAGAGGGTATTCTCTGCGGTAATAAGAGTGACTGATTCTGAAGCATTGCATAATGCAGCTCTCAGTACTTAAGGGCCAAAGAGAAGACAGGCTTCGGCGATGAAGTGCGGCTTTGTTTTTAATGAGGATTAAAGGGAAGTGTACAGATTTGATGGGCAGTCCTGATCGTGGGTGAAGTGCCCAACTGTCTACAGCCACCGTTTAAAAGGGGGCCTGATGCTGGCCTAATATGAGGTCAGACGGCGAAGGTCTCTCTTTTATCTTAATGAGCTTGGGCTAGAGACAACAACTTCAACATTTGAGGCAGAAACAGACACTTTGTTTTCTATTGCTGAAGAACTGCAAAATACCTCTTGACCTCGCATGGTGGGAGAATGCATGATTTGTTTGGTGAGTCATGTGACTGAAAAATGATGTATGCGACCAGCTAAGCCAAGCATTAGAAGTGTTTTCACCCTTCTATGTCTCTGGCCTCTGTCTCTCTCTCTCTCTCTCTTTCTCTCTCAGGACTGTGAGCATGATGGGACTTGATCTGTGCATCTAGCATCTGAATGATTCAACAACCAGAACATCGTCGATGTGTTTCCACACAGTGAAGACGCTGAGAAACAACAAGGCAAACATGGTGGAAACGATGGTGAGTTGCACCAAATAATCAGTAGGATGACTAATCAACTAATCGAGTAATTGTGGTTGATTGTGGCTGCACACAGACCTAGCCTGCTATTAAACTTGCTAGCTGCAGTTTGTAGTTGCTAAACCGCAACAGACAATATAGGGCCAATGAAGCATTATTCTGGTGGCAACATTATGAGCGTGCAGTGGAGCGTTCACGAGCAAAGTCTCTTGTATTTACGTGCACTCGCTCTGCATACGCTCGTGCTCGATGCGACGGTGCTGTGTTAGAAATGTTCGAGCTGTGTAGAGACACTACATTGGGCCATTTAAAAAATGCAACTGTAAATCATGGATCCTATCGATAGTTTCCAGAAGAAAGTAAATACTGACAGCACAGTAGATCTGCAGCAGAACAGGTTGTTTGGGGTGAACTTTGAAAGGGCAAGACGTTGAAATAATCAGATTGTACATTAGCTGCACATCCGCATATAATTAATATGTTAGTCACGTAAATTTACTTGAAATCTGCCCGATCGCAGACTTGGAAAAGCTGATTTTCTTTGTAGTGCGCCTTGTGCTTTCCGTAAACAGTCCGACCAATGAAAATGTAGAAAATTGATGTTTGCCATTTATGAACCACGATGCTATTGATACTTTCTAACATTATGGTTAGTAAAACCATCACCATTTATAATAGTTTGTAATATCCAACTGTTCTAGTGACTGATGTAATGTTGATTGATTGATTTTTAATCTGGTAGATGCAGAAGGCAAACATGAGCATAATTATGTCTCACACTTCATACACTTGTACACACTTAATTAAAACGACGTCAGTAGAACTCCAATTTTCCTTCAAATGTGAGTTGCATCTTTTTTCATTGAGCTTACATTTAGACTTGCAACCTAATCACTTTTCAGCAATGAACGATCCGTTGTCGATAATCATTACATCATATTACATTACATTATATTACACGTGGCAGTAGGGGTGTTGAAATGAATCACATAATTGACACCTCGAGATGAAGACGTGGATCAATGCAGCAGCAGACGATAATCGATTTTTATTTTTTTTTTGCTGGCGATTCGACTGCCCCTTGTGAGGTCATGATTGGATTACTTGTGATCCGTTACATACAATCCAGTTTCACTCTGAAATCCTTTGTTAAAAAAAAAACCCCATACCATATATATATATATATATATATATATATATATATATATATATATATATATATATATATATATATATATATACATACACACACAGTATGAGATTACTTCTCAGGCTATGTGGTGGTCCCTGGGATAGAAACCTGGATTATATGGCATTGGTGATTTTCTGGCTACGGCTGTGATCCATGCCAAATCTGCGTGCAATGTGAAGTAATGTAGCAAAATTAATGGGAAGCATCATGATGCATTGAATAGCTAAATCAAATTGTCGACCTGATAATCATAATTAAATCGAATCGTGAGACGAGAGCCTCCCAGAAATGCCAAAAGCAGCTAATTTTATAGGCCAAATGAGTCCACATTGAACCAAAATTGCTCCAAAACTTGTATTTTTAAAAAGTAGCTTTTAAAAGCCAATTTGGACTCATTTTGGCTCTCTAAACTATTTTAGCCTTTCGAATAAGAACAACATTACCTGCCATCACCCACGCGCCACTCAGAGCTGCGTCACAATAATGTGATGGACACGCATCCTGAATAAACACTACAAAATATCACTAAATGGCTGTATCGTGAGTAGTTGTTGGTTGTTATTTTTCAGCTAAAATATGAGTGAGAAAGGAAGATTTGACTGAACTGGGTATTTTTAGTGAGAGCATATTTTCAAGCCCACTACGTCCATCACTGCGCGCACAATGACCCGTTTTTTAAAATTTCACGTTTAATGGGCTTCACCTGGGTGTAAAATACCAAAAACCATTGCGTCCCTGATGTACACTATGACTATGTTTCTTTGAAAGCATACACCAAAATGTTCACATCTGACACTTCTCTCCTTGACACTTCAAAAACCGGAGCATCCTAATTGAAATGATGTGCAGTGATCGCTGGCATTCATGTGTAATCATCTGAAAAGGCCTCAAGGCCTTTAAAATTTTTTATTGAGCTCAGAGCCACATCTTTCTGCACTTTGTACTCTTTCTGGCTCAGATACCTTGTTTTAATTCCCACTTGAATATGAAGATGAGAACCTCAACAATTACTTGATTAACTAAAGAATGAAATAGGAAGTGTGTGCTCAACCAGGGTTACTTTCAGGCCAAAAAAAAATCCATCTCCGTTGCTTGAGTGTCCAATTTGTGGGTATACGAAAAGGAGAGCTACTTTTCGAGTCCTGAAGAAACTTGGGCCAAAAAAAAAACGGAGCATGATTAGTCCCTTGCTCCTCCTTTACTCCCTCCCCCCCATCCAGTTTCCTCCGGAGCCTCATGCTGTGTCACCCTCCACACTAGTTTGGAGGAAAGCGTCTTGGGTCTAATAGCCAGCCATTGCAGGTGCAATTAGACATCTGTCCTTGCACCTTTCGTCACTGCCAGCACTCAAACCATTATGCTCAATTTTCCCTGCAGCTGCACTGTCCGCGGCTGTTAGCCAGCAGTGATCCAGGCCCTGAAAGACAAGAAGTGAATCCTGTAGAGTACAATGTGCAGGCCACTACTATATAGTATCTCCTAACAAAACAGATTTTTTGAATTGCTTTAAAAAAGGATTAGGACTGTGCACCTTTTGCAGGAAAAACCATTTTGCCTTTTGCTTTAGATTTTTGCGTCTCATAAGTGAATATAAATGTTCTGTTCTTTTTAGGAGCAGTACAAATTCTGCTATGAAGTGGCTCTGGAGAGTCTCAACTCCTTCTAAGTAAAGTCAACAGGTGAAGAAGAAAAAGAATCTTCTCCATTTTTGCCGGACTTTCCTACAGGCATCCTGATCCTACTGAGCACAGCAGACTTAGAGGAAGAGATCACGCCTTTGACATGGGCTCTGTGTAAAGTACTGTACATAGAAATTATGAGTTAAAATTGCCTCCTATCCACCACTTCTTTCCTTACATTTTTTTTCTTTTCTTTTGTAAGTGTCCAGCATCAAAGCCTGAATCCTAGGCCTTGACATGATCTTGTACAGTTCTTTTCCTAATTCAGTATATGCCTTGAATGTTATCCCATCAATGTAATGGTTAAAAAAAATGAAAAGAAAATTGTGGGGGGAAAAAACTTTCTATTTGCCAGCTGGGGAGAACCAAATAGACTTTTCCTGAGCTACGAACGATAAAGCAGTGCTTAACTGAGGTTAAAAAGAAGCTTGATATTTTTGTTATTCAGGTGGTTTAGTGGTTCCTATCTCTCTCGTGCATTTTCATGCCGTCTGCTTCGTCCTACAGAAAAAGAGTTTGCAGACACTGCAAGTGGCAGCTTTTCCGCCCGAACTCTTGTCGATGAAGGACCTTTTTTCTAGTGTTTGTTTTACAGCCTGACTGCATTCTCAGCCAACCGTGTCGCCGCGTTTCTTCTTGTACTTGTTCTGTCTGAGGGCAAATCTAATGACAAAACTCTCTTTTGGTATTGTGGGAGTGGCTAGGACAGTGAAGCTGATGTTCGATTGTCTCGGGAGCTTTTTTGTTGAGTCATTTTGCACTTTACTTGCATGTCTTTTACCTCCAAATCCAAATGTATTCATAAACCCTGCAGATTTGAAGTGCCATATTCACACGCTTACCGACTGCCAACAGCCAACAAGCATACAACATGAAATATGTTGAAAACACTCACAAAAATCTTGCCTACATTTAAGCGGCACCCGAATGAATAGTTACTGTGATGTTTTTGACAAGAGGCTTTTAAAGCTTTTTCCTCCGTGCATACTGACAGACAATCCATGATTGTCTTCTCAAGTAAATCACGGCTTTGAAGTAAAAATAAAAAATTCAATGTTTTTTGACAACTGTATTATGCCTCTGTATTCTGGGTGATTTCCTTTTTTGAACTGCTCAAAGCAATTATTTTGAAAATACCATCTGAATGTTTCCTAAATTTGGGAGAGATGTGCAGTATTTGGAGTAAGAGGAACTGGAATAAATAAGTAAATAAATAAATAAATAACTTAAATTATGGGTTGACAGTGTGACTGATTTTGTTTTCTTTTTTGCGTTGCTGAAGGTTTTCATTAAATCACTGTGTTGCTTTTTCTCTTTTCTTAGTTTACTGCATTTATTGTATTTGTACATTTTTATTTGTCATTGTTTGTCTAGCAAAGTGATATTAAGAGTTGGTGATTCAGTTACCATGGTGGTTCTGTTGTTTAAAGTTGTGATAACACCAGTAAAGGGACCAAAATGTTGAACAGCAATGTCATTTTACTGAGATTTCTGAATATTGTGCTTCAATTTACACCCTAATCATAGTCATAATTAAATCCTAATCATCACTATAATCCGCAATGGTCACAAAAATTGCATCATGCCAGCATTTTAAATGGCACAGCGACAAACCAGTCATGAGAGTTTGACAGTCAGTTAATTTTAGTTAAGCATGCCAATGTCAAAGTTAAAAAGCACATTTGCCCGCTACTGATCTAGGGTGCGTTTCCCAAAAGCATAGTTGCTACTTAAGCAACTAACATAGTGTACGTTAGCAACGAGCATAGTGTACTGTGGAAATAACATAGTGTTCATTAGCAACTAACATAGTATATATTAGCAACTAACATACTGTACATTATCAACTAACATAGTGTACATTAGCAACTAGCATAGTATACGTTAGCAACTAACAACGTGTATGTTAGCAACTAACAAAGTGTATATTAGCAACTGACATGGTATACATTAGCAACTAACAAAGTGTATCTTAGCAATTAACGTGTATCTTAGCAACTAACAATGTGTAACTTAACATTGCCTAGGCAGCTAACATCGTGATATACGTAACAACTAAAAAGTGTGTTAGCGACTAAAATAGTGTACATTAGCAACTAACATAGTATACATTAGCAGCTAACAACATGTCTGTTAGAAACTAACATAGTATACATTAGCAACTAACAAAGTGTATGTTAGCAACTAACATAGTGTACATTAGCAACTAACAAAGGGTATGTTAGCAACTAACAGTGTATGTTAGCAACTAAGTGTACATTAGCAACTAGCAAAGTGTATGTTAGCAACTAACATAGTGTATGTTAGCGACTATCATAGCTTACATTAGCAAGTAACATAGCGGACTTTAGCAACTAACAAAGCGTACATTAGCAACTAACATAGCTTACATTAGCAAATAAGATAGCGTACGTTAGCAACTAACATAGCATATGTTAGCAATTAACAAAGCGTACATTAGCAACTATCGGCGTACATTAGCAACTAACATAGCGTACAGTTGCAATTAACGCAGATGTCACGTTAACCCAGCTAACAAGCATATGTTAGCAACTAACGGTGTTGCTAGCGTGAAATATCAACTCGTTAACAACTTTAGGAAACACACCTGACAAGTTGAGCGATAACAATTATTTGGTTTAATGGCAGAATAATAAATTGCACCATATCTAGAGCGATTAAGCCTCTTCTGGCTTCCGCTCTCAGCGTTTTCAATTCCGTTCAGCGCATTGTTCTGAGAGATACGAACTTGCCTCCATATGCCGGGCTGAGATTACGATTTTGAGATAAACCTTTGAAAGCTGGGAGAATTCCACCAATTTATATGCCCTGCTCCTTCCTCGATTTTGATTGGCTAGCAAGAGTGAAGTGACATTGACAAGCGCAGCACTATCCTAAAAGTTTCAACTTAAAGCACTCTGAGCATTGTGGTAAAAAAACGTCTCCACCAGTGTTTTTTTTTTTTGCTGATGCCGCATAGTGCTCTGAACGCTGACTCGTAGGATTTGTTTTAAAAATAGGCACTGCCAATGCAAAAAACACGTTTGGGGGACACAGTCCTATGTCTGTCATATTCAGCCTGGTAGCTCCTGCTCCTGACCGCTAGTGGTCTCCATGTCAGCTTTTTTACTTGCCTGTCTAATGAGCAGTGAGTCTTTATGACTCATTGGCCTTTATATGTTTCACCTTTGCGTCCTCCTATTTAAGTTGGCTCCGTCCATTTGTCTTAGTCTTCCACTTCTTGTATTTAATCTAAGACCCCGTTTGCCTTATAGCCGGGTATCTGGGTGTGGCCTTAATCCGTGCCAACTGCCCACGACTGGTTCGGCATGCGCCCTCAAAAAAAAAGCCACCATATTTCTGCCCGATCGGTCCCGAACTTTGAAGCAGGTGAAGTGCTTTTTATGGCATTTCGGGAACTACACACATAACAAAAGCAGGTTTACAGCAAAATTTTACATAATGAGACTACGTTTTTCTGATTTTTCGTACCTTTCTTGCTTTTTTGTTTTCGAAAGTGGAGTCCCCTGTGGTTTTGTTTGATTTATTTATGTTTGTGTTTATAATGTATGAAGCATATGCATTATGCCTCTTCTCCTGTGCATGTGGTACACATGTTAACCTACTATCTCTATTTTTTGTTGGTCATTGACTCATTCACTTATTCAGCACTTGTCATGGGATCCTTGTATTTTTAGTGGAATGTCTTTGGACTGCTGCTATGCGGGAAAAGGATCGCAGAATTATTTAGGTCAGAGATAAAGCAGAGTTAAACTCATCACTTCACTAGCTCCTGGGAGAATATTTTTTATGTCACAATAAATAGGACATATTGACCTCAATAGCCAGGTTTCCATCAGGAGTTTTGTGAAAAAAAAATTAAGCGCTTCAAATTTTTTACCGATATAGCTGATAAATACTAATTATCGATAAAATTTTGTAAAATGTCACGACCTCAATATTTTCCGTTTAACTGCTTGTAACTTTCTATACTCCCGATACTTCAGATGTCATAAAAACTTCATGACACTTTTTAGCCGGAAAAAAAAAAAAAAAAAAAAGGGCTTTTACTTGTAAAATAAATGTGTCACATAATACATTTTCATCCGCGTGGGTTTGTCTGGGGCTCTGAGGGCTATCAGACAAGCGTAACAACTTCCATTCTGCTGTGGTCTTGGGATATTTTGTACAATTCAATTATTTAACGAAACTTCAGAAATAACGATGGCTTCAACTAGCAAATTTAAAAAAACTTATCTGAATAATCTCTACATCTACTTTTGTTTCTTTGTTTAGCGAAGGGGTGTCACGTGGAAAACAAAAGGCAGATAATTTGTGACATACAGAAAATTATGCATGGAAACGGCTCAAGGGCATATTTTTTTTGCGATACACCGAAAAACCTATCGACAGATTCGTTTTGGGGGAGATAGCGTCATCACGCTTTCATTTATGATAAAAAAGCCAGTTGGATGGAAACAGGCTGGAGACAGCAAATTTCTCACGATTTTTTACGCATATTCTGTTTGTCTGATAACAAGCATTCTTAAAAACTGGATGGAAACTTGGCTATTGACAGCTTTACAAGTATTCATTTTACTCTAAAAATGATACAAGAAAAATATTTCAACCATGACAAAATTCTTTTACTTCAATGATATTTGGACTGCACAATTACGTATACCAGTTCAAGCTACAAAATTTTTACACTGAAGCAATGTCTAGACTTGGCATGTTTGATTGATTTTTCCTTTAGGAATTATTACATTGAATTTAAATATTCCCACATCTCTACGGTACACAATTTTTGTTGTACCACCTAAGATGCAATGACCCTTAAGTAAACAAGATGCAGATTTGGAGTGCTGTTTTGAGGAGGCCACATTAACACTTCTGGACACTGTTCAGCCATCGGCCTGCTCTTCCAGGCTAAAATAAGAATGCAAAATTAAATCATTCTTTGTCTGTGCAAGTCATTATAACTCTTCCCGCTTTTCACATGGCACTGCAAAGTCTTTTGAAACGGCCTGGATGTAAAGTGAAGAGCAAAACTGATTATTCCTCCGTCACAGCCTCTTAGACCATCTGCAAGCACAGCTTATAATTTGTAGCTCTGGGAAGACCCTTCTTCCTCATTTAAGACCTCCATTTTAAATCTGACACAAACAATCCACTCGATTGCAAGCTGTGCCCTTTCAAAACTACATTTCACATCAGTCATGCTCTGTGAAGCAAATGACATGTTAGATTTTTGCTACCCACAGTCAATCATTAAATTATTTTATTGATGTAAAGGAAAACCATTTAAAATCCTTTCTTGATAAGGTGTTTTCATTAGTGGTGCAGATTATACAGTGTAGTACCAATAAACCTGTGTTTTTCCTCATGACAGTTCCAATACTAGACCAAGGGTAGAGTTAAAAGAAATGAATATGAAATCTCAACTATCCTGCCTCTTGAAAGACTGGGAATTATTTCAAGGTTTCTCTACTCATTTTAAATGAGAAGTTTTGAGGAATCCCTCCCCTTTCCTTCTGTGCTATTCTGCTGTCCGTGGCTAGATATGTTTGGTATCCTGCTAGGCTGCTTCTGGCCCTGTTGCAGGGACACAGCTTGTCAGTCAGTGCCATCCGCCAGAGGGGTTTTTCACTCACACCCGCAAATTATTAATCCCCCTCTCCAACGGCAAGGCCACTTCGAGGCAGGTCAGAGGTGATAAAATATTAACGTTGTTTATGAGCATTATTATTTCATGCCTAGGCTGTCCAAGCATGAAGAGTGACCTCTGGAAGACGGATGCCACAGTTGCGTTTGGGTTTGAGTTTGGAGGCCGCGTGACGGTGTCGGCTATAGTTGCTGTCTGATCCGCCATGCCTCGAGAGCTTGTGCAAACCCACTTTGAGTTGAATACTTTACACTTGAATGTACTGTGTGTAACTTAAAAAATGATCTTAGGTGGTCAGTACCATGGAACTGATCAAGTGATAACTTTTAACAAGGGAGTCCTTCAGAGATTGAATTGTAAAATAATGACAATTTCAAATTTCAGACTTGCAGACAATAATCATTATCTGAACATGCCCTGTGGTGTGTAGCGCCTGCCCAGGGTTGTTTCTAAACGCTAGCCGTGGTTTCTGGGATAGGCTCGATTCCCCCAGCGACCCCAGTTAGGATGTAGCGGTTCGTATAATGAATGAACGAATGAATTATCTGAACCACTTAATGCGGACAACTGCACACGGCGGCACCAACACACCACAGGACACACACACTCACACAAACACACTCACAGTCACACCTTATAGGGCCAAATTAACCCATCAACCTCTAGCATGCTTTCAGTAAATTATTATTCATTAGGTTTTATTCTACCTCTTCAGATAACCAGGTGAACAAATTATTAATTGCAGTCTGCAGTGTTTTTTTAAAATCCAAAAACGTTCTACAAAACTCTGTCAGGACTAGTGGCTTGATAAACCTGGATGCAACACCCCTGCAGACTCAGATTTTTGTAATAAAAATAGTACCTACCTAGTAAAATGTGAGTGATTATTTGTCATGTGATTGATTATGTTGTTGTGAAGATATCACAACCTCTTCAACCTATGCAAGTAGGAGCTTTGGGCAGCTCACTGGGCGGCGTGGGAGGTGGAGCCGCAGTACTCCGCTCACGGCTATCTCAGTGGTATGTTTAGCAGTTTTGCATTAAAATTTAGAAAAAGTAGGTGTATGATATTAAGGTTTAATTAAAATCCTGGCCTATGTATTGCTCTCATCATTTAATCCCACTTCAAAGTGGAATTAATAATTGTCTCTCCTGGTTAATTGAAGAAATAGAATGTAAACCTGATAATGATGTGCTGAAGCCCGGGTTTTCACTTCTTTGCAACAACCCTAGTCATTTACACTTTTCATTTACAAGACTTTTCTCAAGGTCCTAGGTAGCAGTTATTTCTAGTCAGATTACCATAGATGATACTGACTGTCAGGCTCAAGGCTCAGCCAGAATAAGCTGGCATGCATAGTAACCTTTGTCATTATATTCGGGTGGCCATGATGACTCTGGGCTGTAGTACAAGGCCTTGGGCAGGGCGAAGGACAGAGATGCAGCCCACTGACCATGTTAAAAATATCCCATCTGGAAATGAGCTCCAGACAGATCTTTGGTTTGACAGCTCTCAAATGTGATATGTATATGAGAGGTTAAGTACACTCATTCATTCATTTAAATATTTACATACACCTGTTCTGTGCTTTTAACGGTGGGCCAGGGTGCATATGTGCACTTTAACTGATCTGTGGCTATGGAGCTCCATTCAATGTGTATTCTGAGGCCTTTCTAATCATCCGCAATATTAATGCTTCCAGCCATTTGTAATATGGTAGCTCTTCTATGAGACTGGAACAGACAGTCTAGAGCCACACACATCAGTGAACCTTGACCCATTTGCCAGTTCAAGAGCTGTTGTTTCTTGTGCCATTTGGTAGTCAGACGAGCCATCACAATTATGTTCTTTAGGTTCTTTACCCACCAGGCACTGGACGTCCATGAAAGTTGTTTTTAAGGCTAAATCTATTCGGCCCAACATGGCCTTAATTTAGACCAAAATTGGGCTTGGTTTAGTCCGTCTGATTAGGTTCGCATTTAGCACAAGACTGATGAACAATCTGTTGTTTTGTATGAATTTCACCCAAACACTGAAATATACTGAATATAATCAATTAATTTTCATAACTTCTCAACTAGTGGCCACATGCATATTTTAAGGTCTTTTCACCAGCAGAATACGTTATCACGTAATATATATATATATATGTATATATATATATATATATATATATATATATATATATTTACATAATTCCTCACATATAAACTTTTAAGCTCATATACATTTGATGTAAAATTTGTCTGCGGTATTTCTATCGCTCCAGACGTAAAATCCTTTTTTTCAATTAATGGTTTTAATGGTACTTTCTGTTACTCTATTTTTTGTTGTTTTTAGTATATTATATTAAAAAAATAATGAGTATAATATGAAAACAGTGAATACACTATATAAATTAATAATGAATTCATGGTTGAATATAGGTTATAGAAGGAGCTTGAAAAACTTTCAACCAAAAGCTCATCTATCAACCAAATTTCAACATTTTTGAGATGTCTTTTAAACTTTGCCTTTTCATTTGTTGCTTAACTATATTTCAAAATAATTAGTTATTCACTTCATCTGTCTGTCATCTTAATAATGCACCTGATCTCTGAATATAATTCAACAACTAACCAAATATGTGCCATAGTTGTTTGAGATATTTCACTCTTCTCTCACGACACTGAAAAAATGAATGAGTTGCAGTGTCATTGGATTTCATACAGATGAAATGTCAGCATTAATTCTGTTCTAAACCATTCATATATTTTCATATAAAGTTTTCACACTGTTGCAATTACAACAGTCTTGTGATTTTTGCATGTTATAATTGTATAAGGTTATCACTCTATGAAATTCTTATCATACATTGATTATCTGATTTCTAAAATCTTTTGATCCCCCGCACATATACACTCCACACACACATTTCAATCAGCATTGCCTAGAGGAGGGATGGAGCCTTGGTTCCTACAAGGGTGTCTTCCACCATTTTACAACAACAGGTGCCAGTTTTTCTTGCCACTATTCCGGTACTTACAATAGCAGTTTTTGGACGATGGTGAATTAATTAAATTAACTGACCAATTTATGGGTCCTTTTACCACAGGCACAGGCAGCCATAAATGTTTTGGAGCTAAATCTATTTAAGCCCAACATAGCGCCAATTTGAATAAGAGGTAGGCTTGGTTTAGTCCGTCTGATTAGGTCTGCATTTAACCCAAGACTGACATCTTTTTTCGACCACGTATAGCCCTCATAGAGCCATGAGAATATATTGCATTTTGATTAAAACCTGTTGTTTTGTATGAATTTCACTCAAACACTGTACATTACTGAATATAATCAATTTATTTTCACAACTTCTCAACTATATATATATATATATATATATATATATATATATATATATATATATATATGTATGTATGTATGTATATATATATATATATATATATATATATATATATACATACTATATATATATATATATATATATATACATATATATATATATATATATATATATCGCTTTAGGGGCAATTGCACTGCTTGTGCGATTAAGTGCGATTAATCAAGATTAATTAATTACAAACCATCTAATTAATTAGATTAATTTTTTTAATCTAATTTAAAAGGGTTTAAGTGGGCGACAGAATCAAATAATAGACATGGACACGAATATTATTGTAGCTCCATCTTGCATTCATCTCTGAAAAAAAAAAAATTCAATTCAAAACAGACACCTGCCGACACCTTTTGTTGTTGGTACTCGAACTGGGACACTAAGCTAACAGCTCCCCACGGTTTACTGTGCTGCAACATATTGGATGGTACACGTCACGGTTAAATTATAGCAAATTGGTATGCAAACTCCTTTTGCAGTTTGCACAAAACCACGCTTTTATCAAGGCTTCCGTCAGGTGGTCTTTTGAAATGAAATTTGCCTCCGATCAGTCCTATATATATATACAGTACTGTGCGAAGTTTTGAGCAGGTATGAAAAATGCTTGTAAACAAAGTGCTTTCAGAAATATAAATATTGATTGTTTATTTTTATCAATTTACAAAATGCAAAGAAGAAAGGCGACGAAAAAAAATCTAAATCAAATCAATATTTGTTGTTACTACCTTTTGCCTTCAAACCAGCATCAATTCTTATGGTACACTTGCACAAAGTCCAGGGATTTTGTAGGATTATAGTCGAATTGGATGATCAACCGAATTATACCAGAAGCAAGTTACTAATGATAAAAGCCAATGTCACACATGGGATTGAAACAATCATTCGCATGAACAGAAACATAGCTGTGTGAGGAGGCTTAAAACTTTGGGTCGCGGAACAGCCAAACTCTGCACCAAGGTGAGGTTGTAGCCGGAAGACAGTTTTTCGTAATAAAGCGGCAAGATTGAGCACAACAACAAGACACAAAGGTAGTTATACCTGCATCAGCAAGGTCTCTCCCAGACAAAGATTTCAAAGCAGACTGGGGTTTCAAGATGTGCTGTTCAAGCTCTTTTGAAGAAGCACAAAGAAATGGATCGTAGACGCAGTGGTTGGCCAAGGAAACTTGAATTGCATGGTGAAAAATCCTCAAAGCTTATTACCCGCTTTGAAATCGGAAGATGTCCTTGGTGCCATCAGCTCAGAACTGGTAGAAACCAGTGGGACCCAGGTACACCATCTACTGTCGGAGAAGTCTGGCCAGAAGTGGTCTTCATGGAAAGGATTGCAGCCAAAAGGTCATACCTCCAACATGGAAACAAGGCAAGTATTTCAGGGTATGCGAAAAGAAACATAGAACTGAAGTGCCAGAAAGATGGCAACAGGTGCTCTGGGCGATGGAATTAAAATTTGAAATATTTGGCTGTAGCAAGAGGCAGTTTGTTCGTCAAGGGCTGGAGAGCAGGCCTGTGTGGAGTGCCTGCAGGCAACAGTGAAGCATGTTGGAGGTTCATGAGCGTTTGGTGTGCTGCATTTTCTGCAAATGGAGTTGGAATTTGGTCAGGATTAATGGTGTTCTCAATGCTGAAATACAGGCAGATAGTTATCCATCTACACAATAGCATCAGGGAGGCGTGTTATTGGCCCCAAATTTATTTCTGCAGCAGGACAACGACCCCAACCCACTTACAGCCAAAGTCATTAAGAACTATCTTCAGGCGTAAAGAAGAACAAGAACTCCTGGAAGCTGTTAAGGTATGGCCCCCACAGGCCCTGATCTCAACATCATCGGCGTGTCTGGGATTACATGAAGGGCAGAAGGATGTGAGGGAAGCTACACAGTTCCTTCAAAAACTGTGCAAGTGTACTAGGCTAAGTCGATAGGTGTTTTGAAGGCAAAAGGGTGGTACACCAAATATTAAGTTGATTTAGATTTCTCTTTTGTTTATTCACTGCATTTTGTTGATTTGAAGAGCTGAAAATAAATGATTAACACACTTCCGTGAAAGCATTCTTTGTTTACACAGTCGATACTAAAAAGGTCAGATAATTTCTCGACTTTATTGAATTTATTTGGCTTGATGTTTCTATCGCTCCAGGCGTAAAATCCTCATGCCTGGCAGAGCACTGCAGTGTGTGAGCGATAAGCAACTTGATGAATGGGTTGCGATTCAAAGTTATACTCACGTCTTTGCGCTTGTTATCACTGTTCTGTCGTTACTGAAGCGATAGTGAGTAATTGGATTTCCCTAAGTTATACATACACACATCTCAATCAGCATTGCCTAGAGAAGATGGAGCCGTGGGTCTACTAAGAATATCTTCCTGTCTTTACTACAGGTGCAGTTTTCTTGCTACTGTTTGCTCCCCTGTGCTTGCTTTTTTGGACATCAAACTTTGTGACAGTCATTTGTTGAACAACTAAAATTAAATTTAATTAATTAAAATTAACTGACCAAAACTAAATGACAGTTTAGGTAGGTGCAATATCATTTTCTTTCACTTTTCTGAGTGCCAAATTACACATTAATCTTTTTTTGATAATTTCGTCACCAGTATTTACCACACTAATTATAATGCCTAACAAACTGTGTTATTCAAAATACACCCACACACACACACACACATAAATATACATATATAAATATATATATATATATATATATATATATATATATATATATATATATATATATATATATATATATGTGTGTGTGTATTTTCATTTATAATACGTCTGTGCCGCCTCGACCCCGCCCACTCCGACCCAGATTCGCTCTCTCATTTTGAGGAGTTCCTTCATAGCTGGGCTTCCCTGTCGATATTTCACTCGTACTGCATCGTAAAACGCTGTATGGGAAAAACTCTTTTTTCCTCCTCAACTGAAGCCTTTTCAATCACGCAGTGAAACTGCACATCCATTGGTTAGTGCCGGTGCAATAAAAGC
Organism: Distichodus sexfasciatus; assembly: GCA_032718565.1. Taxonomy (NCBI): domain Eukaryota; kingdom Metazoa; phylum Chordata; class Actinopteri; order Characiformes; family Distichodontidae; genus Distichodus; species Distichodus sexfasciatus. The sequence continues at coordinate 518,535 of JAVGVS010000162.1, read as the reverse complement.
GAACCAATGACTTCGACAGCGTGGCGATAAGCAAGAAACCAATGGCAGAGCCGCTCACAAAACAGAATAGGCGAACTGGCTTATAAGCAACTGCTGAACGCCCGCTGCTCCAATTTCTTCTCTTCAGCGATGGGCTGTTCTTCTCTGACTCCTCGCTGAACACCGACTCGCCGTCGAAAGCACTGCAGCTGGAAAGCCGGCAGCCTTCACCTGCTATTATCGTTTTCCCCTGCCGCCATCCGGCGATTTCTAAAGAGCCTCGCAAAAAGAGCATCAGTGTTTTTTCAAATGCTGCGCCGTCGCTGTAAGATGTGCTGAGGAATTCCCTGCAGCGCTGATAGCGGTGCGCTGAGTGTATGTGTCATGCTTGGGGAAAGCGTGGCTGACTGCTTGCACTGCGAAGCATTCAGTCTTGCCTCTCTATGCTTTCGGAGAGCTTTCTTTTCGAAGAGCGACTCTGCCCTACCCCTCGCGCCCTCCGTCTTCTTCCTCCCAGGAACCTCTGCCCAGGAAAAAATGGTGAACAGTAATTCTTGAGCAGTGGGAGATTGGCAGGCGCCATGGCTCAATGCCCGCATGCCTGCGCCATCTCCACAAGAATGGATTCGCCGCTCCTCTTCCACCCAGCCTGATCAGCATCCCTCCACATGTAGGCAGCTTGCTGTCTCATTTGGGAGAAGCGTGGCAGATAGACAACCTTTCCTGGCAACCAGGGCCCATAGAGGGTTCGCGGGCTCCTGGTCTGACCCGCCCTCTTGCCACTGTCTTCCTCTCGCAGCACCAGAAGACAAGGCCGGACCCGAAGAGCTTGTCCGTGTGATGACCAAGGCTGTCGGTGAGCTCGGGCTTGACTGGTCTCTGCAGAGACCACGTCTGGAAGTAAACTGGACAAGTGGTTTCAGAATTCGCCAGCAGGCACCCCGCCAGTGCTCGTCACTGTTTCCAGAGTTGATTCCTGGGTTCTTGCGCGTCATGTCGTCACTTCCTACTTTTGCGGTGCAAATCGGCGTCTCTTGCCGGTGCAACTTCGGGTCTTTCACTCACCACTTTTATACTCAAGTCATATAGTCCTGTCCATTTCTTCGAACTTTTATATAAGGACTAACGACTGATTAGACACTGCTGGCGTGTCATTTAATTTTTCACGAGGAACCGTAAGCGTATGGGGCTATCCGCTTAAAGCGCTGGCGTCTTAACCTTAATTTTCTTTATACCTTTTCCTTACGCTAAGCGATTCAGTATTAATATAACTACTTGACTAAAACCTAAAAAATATAGTTTATCACTCCAACATGGCGGGACTGAGGCATAAAAACCGGCAGCAACTTCTCAGCGATCCTGCTCAACTAATAACAACGTAAGTGATATCTGTTCTTTTTAAATAAGATACCTAACGGTGATATTTGTTTTCTGTACTTAGTGAGTGTAGAATGTTGTATGGCTCACTCCGTCAACGGTAATAGGTTAAGTAGTGATAACTTTATCTGTAAAAGGTGTATGCCAAGATGGTACGGCTCTGTGGAGAAGATCATAGAAACTAGAGGCAGCATACTCCAGGCGTTAGCACAGTCTCCAGGGCGCCTTTGTAGCTGCAGGTTCGCAGTCAGGAGTCCTGGAGAGCTTCAGGTTCAGATTTGGAAACGTTTCAGGCCCAAAAACTCCGGCATTAGGGTTCCCGCAGCAAACCAATGGGTGGCGGATTGGCGTATGGGCGAAGCGAGCTTGACGAGCTACTCCGAGCACCACTCTCCATCTATCGAAGCGTCGAACAGGTTTTACCCGCTCCAGTGAAACACCAGCTGGGCGCCTGTTGAAAGTGCTCCTGGTGATGGGTGATTCTATTCTCTGACGTAATAGCTGAACCCTTAGCGGCACCAGCAGTCGGGTAAATTGTTTACCGGGAGCCAGAAGCGCGGACATCGGGAGCCAATCTTGGGTGCTGGCCGGTAATAGCGTGATGTTCCAGATAATGAGTGCGTCCGTAGCCGGCACCAGCGGCGTCAAGCTCGGAACAGTCTGGAAATCGGCAAAGTAATTTTAAAGGGTGTGAGCTGGCCAAAACAATATACTTGAGCATTAATTTTCTCTGGCCCCCTCCCAGCTGGGCGTGGCTCGAGACCTCTGAAAAGCAGGCTCTGAGTGGCTGAACTGCTGGCTGTCAGTGGTGCTCTGAAAATAGCATAGGTTTTGTGAATATGGTCCACCTTCGAGGAAAGTCTGGTCTTTTGAGCAGGATGGTATCCACCCTAAGTGGGGGTGCTGCCCGTATTTCAATGAACCTTAGCAGCTAACCTTTATGAGGTTCGGGTGTGGCGGCCATTGACAAACGGAATAAGAATAAACCCGCCAGAGCAGAAGAAAGGCTAAACGACCGCCCCTGCAGGTTACATGAGCCGCCACTAAGTACCACCATATTGACATTGTCTCTGTGCCCCGAACCAAAAATAGTTCGTAAAATACGGCGTCTTTCCAATCTAATTTCTATTAAATTAGAGCAGCCAATGCAGAATATCTGTAGCACTAAGCTAAAAGTAGGACTACTAAATATTAGATCATTAACTACTAAGGCACTTATTATTAGTGAAATGATTTCAGACCATCTACAACTTCATTTGGAATGGGTAAGACCAACGAGTATTTAACCTTAAATGATCATGGGATATAGTTATGAGCATAAACCCCGACTCAGTGGTAAAGGGGGAGGTGTTGCAACGATCTACGAAAGATCTCTTTCAATAACACAGAGGTCAGGACCTAGAATTTACATTTAAATCATTCGAATATTATTCATAGAATTGCAGACATATCTGCAAAGAAACCTAACTTTGTGTTTCCCTCTCATTCACGATTTACAGATCACAGGTCCTGGCAATTCTGAATTCTAACTGAATTTTCCAGAATTCTGTCAGACCTAAGTTATTTTCAACTGAAAAGAGCAATAATAATTGGCAGGAGACTTTTAATATTCATTATGAATGACAGGCAGATCCTCTGACAGCAGCTTTTGCCATTTACTTCAGATTCATGGGCATTGTTCCCAAAATGTAACTGAGCCCACTGCAACTGCAGTCGCACCATGATTTAATCCTATCGTTTGAAGATTCTTAATGAATAATGTAACAGTACTGCCTCAGGCAGTATTATTTCCTGACCACCATCTCATTACATTGGTTTCACTTTTGAGTCATTTCAAATACTACAACTACGCTTCTGCTCCAGGCGTGCTGTAATGCTTGATACAACTAGTCACTTTATTGATAATCTCCCCGATCCTGGGTTACTGACGGTGAAATGTCTAATCTTGCTGAACCCCGAGTATCACGGACTATCGCTTCTACCGCTTCGTTTCACCTTAGATAAAATTGCTCCGTTAAAAATTTCACAGGTCAGAAAACAAACATCCCCTTGGTATAATGACCACCTCGTGGCCTAAAACAAGGGCACGAAAACTAGAACGTAAATGGCGGCAAACTAGATTAATTAACGGATGCTTTGGCTTTAGCATGAAAGAGCGTATGAGGGAAGCTATAAAAAACCATAGAGCTCGAAAGTCAGAATACTATCCATTGCTAATTGAAAGCCTTAAAAATAATCCCTGGGTTTCATTTAACATGGTATCAAGCTGACTAATAGCCAGACTACTGCTCGATTATTACCAACATTGTTTCTAGTGGCGAATTTCTAGACTTTTTTGACCAAAAAATTTAAAACGATTGAACAGAATATTCTAAAATCTCAAGTAACTACAGTGGCTGGCCTTGACAAAGCGAAGTACTAATACTGCAGCCATATATTTGAATCATTTACTCCAGTTGACCAGTCAGATCTACCGTCTTTAATCTTTTCCTCAAATTCATCTACTTGCATGTTAGATCCTGCCTGTTCCAACAAGGCTACTCAAAGAGATGATTCCAGTAGTGATTAAACCTCTACTAGCAATAGTTAACTCCTCTATTAGCATTGGTTATTTACCCAAATCACTTAAATTAGCAGTGATTAAACCTTTGCTGAAGAAGCCCAACTTGGATCCCCTGGTAATGTTAAACTATAGACCAATATCTAATCTCCCATTTATCTCCAAAATAATAGAAAAAGTTGTTGCCAGTCAGCTAACCTCGTTCTTGCAGGAAAACCATATTTATGAAATGTTTCAGTCTGGGTTTAGAGCCAACCACAGCACAGAGACTGCTCTGCTGAAGGTAGTGAATGATCTTCTCTTATCTGCTGATCAGGGCTATGCCTCGCTCCTAGTGCTGCTTGATCTTAGTGCTGCTTTTGATACTGTTGATCATGCCATTCTCATAGATAGACTTGAACATGTTGTTGGTATCAGGGGAGTGGCCCTCTCTTGGTTCAGATCCTATCTTTCAGACCGCTATCAGTATGTGGATGTAAATGGTGATTCCTCTGAGCACGTCAGGGTGAAATATGGAGTACCACAAGGATCAGTTTTAGGTCCCTTGCTGTTCTCGCTGTACATGCTACCTTTAGGCTCAGTCATTCGTAAGCATGGAATTAGTTTCCACTGTTTTGCAGACGATACACAGTTATATATATCGGCTAAACCAGAAGACAGACAGCAATTTCAGAAAATGGAAAAATGCTTATGTGACATAAAAAAGTGGATGTCGGACAACTTCCTCCAGCTAAATCTGGACAAGACTGAGGTCCTTCTTACTGGCACTAACGCCACCAGAAGTCAGCTATCTGACATCACGGTCAGTCTTGATGGATTATCCATTGTACCAAGTAATGTTGCTAAAAACCTTGGTGTTACTTTAGACTCCAATCTTTCATTTGATGTACATGCTTCTAACATTAGTCGCACCTCCTTCTTTCAACTCCGTAATATTGCTAAACTAAGAAACGTGCTATCCTTTCAAGATGCATCCTCTCGCAAATATGCCTAGGGGACTGGTTCATGTCTCTGGATCTGAAAGATGCTTACGTTCACATACAGATTGCCCCAATCACAGACGATTCTTTAGATTCGCTTTTGAAGGGGTGGCATACCAATACAAGGACTTACTGTTTGGGTTATCCCTGGCTTCCCGCACCTTTACGTGATGCATGGATGCAGCTCTCTCCCCTCTGCGACAGATGGGAATCCGCATCCTCAACTATCTCAACGACTGGCTCATTCTGGCCCAGTCAGAGGTGGTTTCTATATCGCACAGGACCCTTTTCCTCAGCCACTTGGATTGCCTGGGGCTCAGGGTCAATGTTGCCAAGAGCGTTCTGTCACCTAGCCAACGAGTATTGTTCCTGGGGACAGTTATCGACTCCGTGCGCATGACGGCGAACATCTCGGCAGACCGAGCCAGGACAATTCAGAACCGTGCGGCCTCCTTCGTGGAAGGGACCTCGCACTCACTCAAGGCCTTTCAGAAGATGATGGGCCTTATGGCAACGGCTTCGCCAGTTCTCCAGTTGGGTCTGCTTCACATGCAACCCATCCAGTGCTGGCTGAAGCAGAGGGTTCCATTCGCAGCATGGCGCCATGGTCGCCATCGCATAATGGTATCTTGGGCCTGTGTTTCAGCCCTGAGCCGTTGGAGGGACCCTCTCTGGCTAATGCGAGGGGTGCTCTTAGACACGGCGCACAGAAGGAAGGTTGTCATGACAGACTATGCTATGCAAGGGCAAACCGGCCTTTGGCCTCTGGTCCGAGAAGGAGTTGGGATGCTAGCAGTATGCTGTGCCTGCCAATTCTTCCTGCCGGACATAAGGGGACACCATGTGCTGATATGCTCAGACAGCATGTCCGTGGTGTCATATGTGAATCACCAGGGTGGCATCACCTCGAAGCGCCTCTGCACGCTAGCAAAACACCTTCTGATTTGGGCCCCAGACCAACCTGTGCTCACCGAGGGTGACGCATGTGCCGGGCAAACTGAACCAAGGAGCAGACATGTTATCAAGGGACAACGTCTCCTCAGAGGAGTGGACGCTCCACCCGCTCTCAGTTCAGGGAATCTGGGAAGTCTTCGGCAGGGCTCGAGTAGATCTCTTTGCCTCCGAAGACAACTCTCATTGCCCACTCTACTTCATGAGAAGCACGGATGCCCTGGCCCATGAATGGCCAGACCTCCTACTCTATGCATTCCCTCCAGTCGCTCTGCTACCACAGGTACTCAGATGAGTCAGGGAATGCCAACACAAGCTTCTCCTGGTAGCCCCCTTCTGGAGGAACCAGCCGTGGGTGTCGGAGTTATTCCAGCTGCTCGAAACAGCCCCGTGGCCCATTCCCTTGACGGCCCGAGTTATGGGCCCTGCACGTATGGCCGCTCAACGGGAGCCTCTTGACCTCCCAGAGCATGTCTTAAGCACTACAGCTGAAGCTAGAACTCCATCCACTAGGTGTCTCTATGCTTTGAAATGGTCCCTTTTCTCAGCTTGGTGTCAAGGCCGCGACTTTGATCTGGTCACCTCTGAGGTATCAGTGGTTCTTTCCTTCCTGCAGGAGATGCTGGATAAGCAGCGTTCTCCATCGACCATCAAGGTTTACGCTTCAGCCATAGCGGCTTTTCACGCCCCTACTGCTGGTTGCTCAGTCGGCAGGAACAGTGTGGTGATACAGTTTTTACGAGGCACCAGGAGATTGAACCCTCTGCGTCCTCATACAGTTCCTTCTTGGGACTTGTCGACTGTACTAAGGGCCCTGAAGGGGCCCCCATTCAAACCATTGCAATCCTCGAGCTTGAGATCGCTCTCATTTAAAACCGCCCTGCTTTTAACACTGGCATCGGTTAAGCAGGTAGGGGATCTACAGGCCCTCTCTGTCAACCCAGCTTGCTTGGAATTCAGGCCCAACGACTCCAGAGTCATCCTGAAACCAAGGCTGGGTTATGTACCTAAGGTGCTCTCAACTCTGTTTAGAGCCCAGGTCATATTACTTTCTGCCCTGTCCGCCTCGACGGATGACCAGGACTTATGCGTGCTCTGCCCCGTTAGGTCCTTAAGGGCATACATCAAGCGTTCTGCCTCATTCAGGAGTTTAGAACAGCTTTTTGTTGGCTTCGGTAACCGCGCTAAAGGTCGCCCTGTTACGAAGCAGAGACTTTCCAGGTGGATAGTGGAGGCTATTGCCATGGCTTACTCCTCCTTGGGCTTGCAGTGCCCCATTAGAGTCCGAGCCCACTCCACCAGAGGCATTGCCTCTTCCTGGGCGTGGTCCAGCGGGATATCCATTTCTGAGATTTATAGGGTGGCCGGTTGGTCCTCGCCGTCCACATTCATCAGGTTTTACAACCTAGATGTCCCCGCTCTGCAGACCAGAGTCCGTTCTGCCTAAATCCGTTGCCTAGACTGATTAAGTAGTCTCAAGGGTTACTTGACTAACATTGTTCATGTCCCTACTTTCTCTGGGCCCGTATCTTCGGGCACCAAATGGGACGGCACCCAAGCCACGGAGGACCGCCTGGACTTGGTGCACAAGTTTTTCCCATACAGCGTCTTACGACACAGTACTCGTTCCCATATCTCAGGGAACCGAGGTTACGAAAGTACCCGAGTACGTTTTGATTATTTAAGCCGGCTCGATGGCTTAAAGTTTGCGTCCGGTCACAATCACCTTTGCCTTGCTTTATGTGTATGTTACAGTTCTAAGAGAGAAAGAGCAATCCACAGCAGCCGGCCAGACTCGCATCTTTGTTGTTTTGAGATGCCAACCAGGAAATTCAGTCAACTCGCTGGAGTGTGGTTTCGCTTTCTAGTGGCGATCGAACTGCAAAGAGACTGAGCTAACCAAAGGTGCGTTTCCCAAAAGCGTAGTTGCTAACTACATAATGGTGTACATTAACAACTAATAAAGTGTTGCTAATGTAGTTAGCAATACGTTAGCAACTATGCTTTTGGGAAACGCACCCCAGAGCGAGCCTGTGGTCTAGTCGTGTGAGTCAAAACTCGTTGGAGTGTGGGTCTGTTTCCGAGTGGCGTTCTGCTACAAACTGCAGAGAGACTGAGCTAACCAGCGCGAGCCCGTGTCTGAGTTGTTTGTGTGTTTTATGTTTGTGTTTAAAGCATTAAAAAGTGTAAACGTGAACTATGAGTCCTGCATCCTCTGTTTTTCAAGGGATACGATCGCAAACATGACATCAAGTCAATGTTGCTTTTTCTTCTTTGCTGGTTTAATTATCCAAAGGGTCAGAAACCAAAATAATCCCAGTAAACATTCTTTATATCTGATTATTAACTCCATTACTAACCATTTCAATCAATATTTCGTGTAATGGTGTTATTTACCTCTCATAGATCGTGGTTTAATGAGGATAATTCACTTGTTTCTCATTTAAAAAAAAGCATTTTAAAACTTTTTTTAATGTACATTGGGAACACTTACATATAAAACACAATAGTTATATAAGACATTGATTATTTTAAATTCTAGTTGCCCCGAACTAGTCACTGCTACTTACATTTTTCTGTCAAACATAAGATTTAATATTGAAAAAGCTGTTGGTGAGTACATAGAAGGTTAAGATAATGTTTCTTAAGGATGACATAATACATAAAAAGGAATTTTCATATTGCTTTTGTCCTACACAGACCCAATATGTTATCAGCACTATGCCAATCATTCAATTCTAAAATTCCAAAAACAACTAGAAATTTCAAATTGGCATTCACCTTTTAATTACACAGTCGGCATAAAACACGCAATGTACTTAACAGCGGGCGTCGATAAGCAATTTGGGTCAAGAGCAGTTCTCCTCCTCCCTGTATGACCTTGGCAATGTGGATGTAATGAAAGAGGCTGGAGGTGCCCCAGTGTCTGGCTCTGTGCTTGGCACCAACACTTGGCACTGACTCAGGCCTGCGTAGAGAGACAGAATGGCAAAGCAGCAGAGGCCTGTCGATCGGCTTCAGGCCTTGCAGATGGTGGCTGAGGCTGATCCGTGTGGAGGTCAGCCAGCACCGGGGCCGATGGGGAAACGCCACAGAGCGACAGCCATCATTGATACTGAAGAAAGGCGGACAGGGTAAGACAGAATAGGGACAGGTCAGGGGAAAAAGAGGAGACTGGAGAATGGAGCAAATAGGAAGAGAGTAGAGAATACAAAAGGGTAAAAATTTTGAAAGTGCAGACATCAACTGATGGAGAAACAAAATTACAAAAAGCAAGAAAAAGGTCAGAGTGAGCACACTCTAAGAGGGGGATTACTGTGAAGGTTGCAGTGCACTCTTCAACAATCATTACAGACTCCAGGACGCTGAGCACTGTATCCTTTTAAAAGACATTACAACCTTCACTTAAAAGCAGATGGTTTGCGTTACAACAAGGTAAGAGTCCAGTCCATCCTGATGTGTATATTACATGTGGTCAAAGGTTCAGACAGCAATTCAGAGAGCGCTTCAGTCCCGACTCTCTTGGACGAGGGTGACTTGAAAACCCCGGCCTAAATCTTCTGTAATAGCATCATTTCACAGAACATTGCTGTCATTATTTGCCATTCTTCTAGGCAAGGCAATAATGGGGCCGAGATGACAAAAAGCGTGGCGTAATTTGGAAAATTGCTGCTGGAGTGGAGTTCATCTGATATCAAGCTGACCCAGGATGCGCTCCTCTGTCCACTAAGGGAGATTTGTATTGTAAGCACACAACACACATTTCTCTGGTTTGCCATGCGCTTTTCACGTGTCTAATAATAGCTTATGAAAGCAGAGCTGGGGGAAGTGTTTGGCATGCTTTATAAGGTCACCAAGATAATGGTTATCCAACCTATAATAGGTTGTGCAGTACTAGCAATTTTCCTCAAATAGCATCTCTTTTAGATTAATTTACCACTAACCTGTCGTCTCTGAAGACAGGCATCTGAAGCCTAACAGCTGTATGTTTTCTGATTATGAATCACTGTTTCCATTTACTAAATCATTGACTTTTAAAGCAAGTGGTGACAGTTTAATTAAAACTGGCTTTGATCATGTCAATAAACTGTTCCTGCCATAAGATAACTGGATTGGTTAAGTCACACGGAGCTTGCACACAAATATGTGGCTTTTTGAAGGTCTTCGGCAGGTGTTAACAACCATATTAGTTCACTCACTCTATCACTCACACACACATTCACACACAGTCTCGTGCTGTTATGAGGTTCTTCCTGTAACACCCTTTCATCCAAATAATAAGTAATGACAAGGCACAGGACCCAAAGGTCAATCTTCTGATTCTTTTATTTTTCAATTAATCCTTGAGCCTTTCTTCAGAATCTGGTCCTGACATACAAAAATGATTCCACAAAACTACATAAATCTGACAAATGTCAGGTTTTTCTATTATTTGCAGACGTAAACACCTCTTATGATCGATTGTCTTTCCAAATAAAACCTTTTTTCTTACAAGGACTGACCCTTACATACAAAATTACTTCAACAAAACAGAAAAATCTCTCACACCTAAGTAAAGCCAACACCCGTACACAAACACACAGACACAGGGCATAACTAGAGTACCATAAGTCTGCGGGAGTCCATTCACACAGATTGAGACGCAGCCGAATGCCTCTGTGATAGTTTTTCTTATATAGGGGGTGCCAAGTACGCATGCAGGGACGAAGAAATAGACTGAATCGGAGGCACGAGACCAATCTCCCGTGGAAAGAGACGGACCATGTTTCTCTCCCGTGTTCTTACTGCTGTAATTTCTCACAGCTACTCTTCCCATTACGCATCGGTTCCCGCATCGGTTGAAAAACGAGTGGGTTCCCCACCCCGTCTGACCGAGAAGTGAGGCATCTCGCCCCTCGGATGTCATTAAAATGCGCCTGGCGTCTGTGTTTTGGGCGGCACCACGGTCGCCTCCACAGGCTCTCCACTGCGACTTCATCAAACCAGGTCAGGGAGCGTGCGGAAGGCTCCTCTCGGTGCACGCCGGCTCCCCAGTGACACAGGTAATGGGAAAATAATAAAGGGAATAGAATCAGCGACCTCTCCTGCAGCATCTGTTATTGGTTTCTGGGTGCGGGGATGAAATTGGGAAAGTTATAAATATGGAGCGGACTGTGGTGCTTTTGAAAGGAGGGAGGAAGAGAGGGAGGAAGTCCTCTAAAGGCAAAACATAATCATCTGCAATCTGGAGTCCGTGAATCCCTTTGCCGCTTTGTTTGAGAGAGGAACATGACTGTTTACAATTGCATTACATCCTAATGGTAGTGATTTTGTTACCACTGAGCTTTAAGTGCTACAAATTAACCTTGACTTCCGCATGTGAAGCACTGCTCAGTTTTAACCGAGTGCACTACAAAAATGTTTATGTTGGAAGGAATGGTCAGTGAAATCTGTGTATTTTTCTGAGGTGTGCTCATGTTTGAAGTACATGAATATGTTCATCTTTAAGTTGAGTCTAAACATTTTTTTATTTAAAAAAAACCCAAAGACATATTGACTTGCAATAGCTTCTACCACTGTCCAGCCTGTCAACAACATTTTGTTCACAACACAATAAATGTGTAAATATCCAATATGTAAATGATGCATGCTGCTTTTTTAGACATTAGAGGATTGCTGTTATGCAAAGTGGTATCTCGAAATTAATGTGTTTGCAATGTAGGACTGGAATCAGAATGCCGTGTCACACAGAAGTCAAGAGAAATGATTGTTTTGCACATCTTTCTGTCCTGGTTTATATAAGCGGAGTTTCATTAGCATTCTGTAAAGACAGTTCTCAGCAGCAATTGCTGATTGCATGGCTCTATCATTTTAGATGCAATTTACAAGAGTTCACTGTTGGTTTAAAGAGGAAGAAACTTGGAAAAACTATAGTAAAAAAACCCTAACATATTCCACCCATAAACTAATTTTGTCAGACCAGAAAATCAGACAAGTTTATGTTGGTTCATTTTGAAACAAACAAAAATCAATTTACTTTATCTTTTTTGGTTCAGTAGTTTGACCATATTATACTTTGTAGACAATATCCACAGCCCTTGAATCCCTTCAAGTACAGTACTTATATTTTGTTTATATCTTTGATAGTGATACACCCAGTTTACTACGCTATGTCAAAGCATAAAATGCACACAAAATGGAGAGTATGGTAAATCATGGAAATATAAGAAATATATATTGACATTTGCTACCATACACGTAAGTTTTTCAGAAGTGTTAATAAGAAATGAGTAAAAAGTGAGCTACTTAAAATGATCATTTGTACACTCCTGTGAGCAGAAACAAAAAACGTCATAAATGTGAGGTTGTGTTGTACTAGGTTTATGTCTTTAGTTTTTCTTGCATAATTCCGGCACTGTCTATATTTAGCATTTGGATTATAAGGTATGTATTCATTCATTCATTATCTGAAACGCTTAATCCCAACTGGGGTCACGGGAAGGTATGTATTGTCACTGTTTGTTCATTCATTATCAGAAATGCTTAAACCCTATTGGGGTTGGAGCCTATCCTAGGACCTCTAACCCTGGACAGGCCCAACACACTGCAGGGCACACACACTCACACAATCACACTCCTAGTTACACCTTACGGGGCCAATTAAGAGTCACCAATTAACTTAAAATATTGCATGCTTTTTGGACTTTGAGGTGTGTGAACACAGGGAGAGCATGCAAACTCCACAGAGAAAGACCATACGGTCAACCGGGGATCGAACCCAGGACCTTCTTACTGTCAAGCGGCAGCACTTACCACTGCGCCACCATGCCACCCTCTCACTGTTTAACAATGTTAAAATATTGTCAATTGTTACAAAAAATATCTGTCCATTCTCAATTCTTTTCCTTTAGATATTTTAAGCAGTGTAGGGTTTTTTTTTGTATTCTTCATAATCATAGCTCATAAAAAGTAGATAAGAAAACGTTTCATAGAGTCTTTAAAAACTGTACAAAAAGATCAATTTAGTGGCAGAGCAGTTGTCAGATTGTCATTTTGAAATCCACTCTTTTAACCAGACATAGTATTGAAATATTCAACCTTGAGGTGGAAGGCGAGAAATGAAAGCCAGGTCGAAAACATGAGGGCCTTGACCCAGGAGATGCTTACGCAGTGAACCGTGGAAACCTGCTCTTTTTTTTTTGCCCCTTGTCAGTAGTTTTTGCCAGGTCATACTTGCTTTCGCCTCCCCCTTGCTTAGGCCGCAGCCTATGTTCTCAGCATCCCGTCCGGCCTGTACCGTCTGTGTACATTCGGCCTGACAGGAGCTGATCAAACGAGGCAGGTTGTGCTTTCCTTTGAGACCCCACAGCCGCACGAATACTAAACCACCAGAAGAGATCAGACAGCATCCGTGTCAGTGAGAGGCACCATTAAAGATGAATGAGAAACGCAGACAGCATGGAAGAGCTGACAGGTTCCGGATCAGAGGTGGATCCTCCTCTTATCTTCCTCATTGACAAGATACACAAAAAGTTTCCTCCTCGCCCCTATTAGCTGGGTCTATTTTAATTTTTGAACCACAGATCCATCTAATTTAATTATCCATCTCTCAACCCTCCCCGCAGCTTCATAAGGTGTGTAACAATCCTTGGCTGAAGGCCATGTGAACTTGAAAATGATGCCTCTGTGTCCAAGTGCTTTGTATTCTCTAAAGGGCGTCAATGTAAAAACTTATTGAATACATCCATTTAAATCCTTATTTAACCCTTTCACGCAATTACGTTCATAGAATTTCAAAGAAAATATTTGAAATTAAGCAGTTGTTCAGTGATCTTTAATTAAAACACAAAATTCTAAACAGTAAGACGTCCCTTTTTCTGAAGTCTGCAGAGAATTCTCTGCACAAGGTGTTGAAGAGAATTCTTATGCAAATCATCTCTCCAGAAACCACACAAGAAGCTTTTCAAGGATTAAGAAGTTCTTTTTTTGTTTTCTCCCCTCTCTTTCCCCTGCCAGTTTGGTTGGCACAACGATACAGCATGTCTTACAAAACTGCCAGCATTGCTGCATGATCGGGGAGAGAGGCCCGAAGGTGTTGCCGATGGAAGGAGTTTAAACTGAACACGAAGAAAGAAGGAAAAGAGCGATGAACGGGGATACTGTAAATACAGCAGGCAGATCATGCAGCAGCCTATGTTTGTAATCGTTGTTGATATACTGTCAATCATGAGTTAAAATCTGCCGTTGATTCAACGTTAAACATTAGGAGCACTTTCAATTTGGTTTCAATGTTGGGCATCAACGTAGATTCAGTATTTCTTCCTGATGGCTGTTCAATTTCGTTTCAATCTGATTTTGCTATCTGGGTACACTTTAGTTTCCACAAACATACATCACCTGTAAAAATACATCAAAGAAATAAGAAAAGTGTGACCGGATTGTCGGCTGGGGAGTTGACAGAAGAGGCTCCCAAAAATATTTCCACAAAATGTTTTTATTTTCTTTTCCCTTTTTCTCAAGTCGTCTTAAAATTGCACCAATACTGTCCAAACACCAAATTCAAATGTGTTCAAGTTTTCCAGGCAATGTACAAACTGCCTATTCTCCACAGATATATTACTTCCTGTCCTCTATCTCTCTCATACTGAGGACATTGGACCTAATACAGGCCAAGACAAGTTGTAACCCCGTCCATTAGGCCACTCCATTGCCAAAATAAATAAATTATCTACATAACAATGTTATTGCACAAACTAATAAGCCATAAGAACAAATACAAAACAAATCATAACCCAAAACCATTTTCTTTCACCCAAATGATTTATGTACAGATGAAAATGCAGTTTTAGCAATAAAACTCTAAACACCACTGTCAAAATCGTTTCACCCACTGACACACCCACAAAAGCCCCCTATTTTTACACCAAGTGGTATAGTCCTTTGGTTTCCCCATGAGAACCAGGAAGTTTCATATGGCTTTAATGGTGGTGAGTAAATGGAAAGGACAATGAAACAAATATTCCCCATGTAAAGAACGTCAGGTCAGTGAAAAATGTAAAAATATTCCCGCAAATGGCTGTGTGTTGCATTAGCATCTCGGTTCACTCTGTGACAAAAAAACAGTAATTTTCCTCTTATTAAGATACCTCACTGTTTCTGAGCTGGCATTCATGTCAGGGTTGGCATATTTACATTCTGCTAACCATTATCATCCATGCATTAGTTGCATATTTTGGAACTTGGTTAGGTAACCTCTGGTTTTATCAAAGAGATGGAGATAGTGGGGGTTCATTCAATGTCTTTTGCTTCTACACAACACACCCCCTTCATTTATTTATTTAATATTTTAAATTAATTCAGGTAGTCATTCATAGGTTATAGAGATTATATTTTTCTGTGAAAATATGCCACAAACAGTTTATTTATTTGTTTGCCATGGTGTTAATTCCAAGTTTACGATTACATAAATTGAGTAAAATATTGTTTACTTGAAATGTATGCTTCCTTAACTAAATTATCCAAATCGCTAAATCTATACCTGTTATTATGCATTATGTTAAATTACTTTTAAACTTTAAATTAAATGTAATTTTCAAAGCAAACTTAGTTTACTATTTTGGAATAATATTCCTAAACATTTTTACTATCTAAATGCACGAGAAAGCCTTCAAGGACAGTTTCTAAAATATGTTTTTATCCATTGAGTGGACTACTTTGGATTCAAGAGGCAGCATACTCTTCAAGCAAGAAATTATACCCAGTTTGCAACCCGTTCTAGAGCCTGGATCCCATGCCCTGGGCACAGGACATAATTCTTAGGATGCCTAAAGCATTATGAACCATCTTTTAGTAGACATCAATTATGGCAGCAAGGCAGGTAAGTTAAAACGCAGTCATGGCTTTACAAATTACCCACAAACTTATATGTGAGCCCCTGGTGAAGACGTGACTACATGGTATACGACAGAGAAATCCAGCTCATTTCACACATCTTGCCATCCATTGTAAGCAGGAGGGAGCCTTTCAGAAACCAGCACCAACCAATGATGATTTTAAGTTTGTTAACAATGCTAAAAATCTTAGATATTTATCTCCAACATAAGAAAACATTTCGCAAGAAAACACATTTTATCTTGAAATCTTCTGGTATGACATGGCCACACCCAGGCGCCTTGCTATATGTATAGTGTCATATTTTCTCAGAAATTCAAACTGCACCAATTTATATAAAATCTTAGAAACGGTTAAGTTTATAGTAATTTTTTCCTTGTTCAGTGTTTCATCAGAGGTATACCTACAGATAGGTGTATGGTGCTGTCTATTTGTCTAGTTTTCCATGTGAATTAGTATAACCATTTTCCATCTCTACAGCTGCCTGCACCACCTACACCACACTACAAAATGGCTTTCCCACACTTAAGGCTATTAAACTTATTTTCGAATGCACAAACCCATCTAATGACACCCCATGTCTGTGCTTAGATGAGCTATTAGGTCTCATCTCTGTATATTCACAGCCCTCTGGTCTGGCTTAGTGGGCTTCAGAACAGAGCACAGCTCCCCTGTGTGCAATTACCTTCTGAAAAACCAAATGTCTTCCAGCACCTTAGTCCCACCTGTTTCACAGCAATTATCGTAACAAGGCCTGGCAGAGTGTCAAAGGGATGGCAAAAAGGCAAGTGGATTCTTTTCCCCCCTTCACCCTTTTCAAGGGTGCATCAGGCTTGTGATTGAAGCTGAAAAATGAACGTCTTGGGGCTTGCTTACAACTGGTCTTACAACAGGTTTAAAATAGAAAAATAGGCATTTCCAAACTAGGCTGATGATTCTATGCATTCTTATTAACATATCTTTATGTTGTGCTCATTTTAACTGTTGCTAATAGATTTCTGTTGCTGATCAATGCTTGTGTTCTAGTTATTGCAATTGTTAACCAGTTAACGCTAATGTTAACCCTAGCATGCCCCTGGGAAACACAGTATTATGTTAAAACAAAGTACTGTAGGAAATTACCTTTAGCAAACAGAAATTAGCATTGGCTTATAAAAAATCAATTGGAAACAAACCACTGCCCCCTTGGGTTATTTTTCCTCTTCCACTGTTTATGTGAAACAAAATGTGGACCCTTGCAGACTAAAACTCATAAATCTAGGCCTGAAGCCCACTGCATTGCCAAGTTAGACCCTGCAGAAAACTCTCATCACTAATGTCTACTCAGTTTTATTTATTTCCTACTTGTCAGTTGTATGAGAAAGAGAAGCAATTAGACTTGAAAATACAGTAACGCAATAATCAAATAGCCCAGAATGAGCAGTGGTTTAGATTTTAGCCGTCCTACAGCTCAGCTCACAAAAGCACCAAAAAAGAATAGGCTATATGTATAAAAAAAACGAGATTTTTTCATAATATAAAAAAATCCTATAATCCAAGATATACTAGGTGCTACAACTTTGGTTAAATAGCAGACTTTTGGAATGTGAAGTGGTAAAATAAATATTAAATATTTATAATAAAGTGTTTTCTCCACATCAGTTCTAAACTATTCTAAACTCATGAATCACCTCTCATCGTCACGCGCTTCCATTAAAGCTGGGATCCAAATTCTTTGACAATATTAAATCAATATTATTAGTAGTTACTTTCCCAGGTAATTAGGGACTTTTATAATGGTGTAACTCAGTTACTTTTTGGGAAAAGTACCTTGTAACTTTCACAAATTACTAAAGTAAGGTGCTCAACACTGACCTTTATTAATGTCTTTCTGTATTGATAATAAAGACCACACAATAAAAACACCCACTCACAAAGGAATCATGAATAGTCACAAACATGTTAAAAGAACATTAGATAGGAGACCAGGAGAAAACTAGCTAACCTTTTTGCATAGATTGCAAAATGAGAAATTGAAGTAGGCCTACAATTTCATTAGTATTGTCTGTATGTTTGATTAATACTTTGATTAGTTTTATTTTATATTCTATGTCTATGAACATGTTGATGTTGTATCTGATGTGTTTAATGTTATTGATTTAGCGATTGATGTTGATGTTACTTCAATAAATTTGAAGAATTAAGACTTAGTGTATTTCATTACCATTTTGTTCTGGTATACTGTATACTGTGCTGTGTTGTGCACAAAATGACAAATAATCACTCACTACAAAATCAATTTATAGGCTCCTAATGTTATGGTTACTAATCAAAATTAGAAGCTTGGAATAAACAAAAATCAGAAAAATATTTGATGAAAATTGAATTTAACCAGTTTCGTCTGGCCCAGATTTGATTTTGAAATGACCAAAACCACACTGCCTTCTTCTGAAACAGAGATTGTCTGCAGATTAGTACTCAGACAATGTTTATCCCAAAACCCTTGGTCAGAAGTAGACTTCTGAGATCTGGCAGAAATCCTCTAAGAAAAAAATAACAGCAGGAGGAATGTAGAGTGTCAGTCAAACTTTGATGCCAGGAACGTTTTCCTCAAATATGACCTCTGCTTTTGACCCATCTGTGAAGGAGCAGTGTGCAGCTAACTGGGTCAGCGCCCGGGGAGCACTACTTGCGGACGGTATCTTGCTCATGAGTACCTCAGTGGTTCCTCCCACAGTCCAAAAGCAGGCACTGTAGGTTAATTGGCAAATCTAAATTGGCTTTGTAAACTGTGAATGGGAGTGTGATTGTGTGAGTGTGTGCCCTGCAGTGTGCTGGCGCCTGCCTAGGGTTTGTCCACACCTTGTCCCCGCAGTTCCTGGAATAGGCTGCGGTCCCTGTGCAACCCCAGTTGGGATTCAGTGGTTCGGATATGAATAAATGAATTTCATGTTATTTTATGAAACAGCTTATTGAGAACAATAAGATCATTGAAAAATCGTTTTAATTTTGTGTTATTTAATCAGTTATTGCACTCATTTGCAAAGCAGATGTTCACAGACCTGTGTGAGGAACAAAATTGTCTACACACAATTAAAGAAACATTAAGAAACCCCATTTCAGGATGTTAATCATTGTACAAATATGTGTCTGATTGATTTTACATATATTATTTAAAAAATTATTTTTTTTGCATTATATTCAAGATGAATGTGTGATTCTAGTGGGGGCCTTCAAAGGCACTTTATAGTGATATTGACCCATATGTGAAACTGAACTCAATGTAAATGTTTCGCGGGACCACTTTTTTGGGCAGTCTCACAGTTTTCAATTGTATGGCGCAAAAAAAATACATTTGTTTTAAGAATCCTTTCAACAGTGGTGGAAAGAGTACTCAATATTTGTGCTTATTTATTGTATGTGTAACAGAACTTGTACTTAAATATTCTATTGCTTGTTTGTGAAGTCAAGGTTTCAATATGGTCTCAAATAATATGGCTGCAACTAACAATCACATAACACAAGTGACCGAAATGCTGGTCAAATTTTTGAATATTAAATAAAATTTTAGGCATTTGTAATAATGTAATAACAAATAAAAGTGCATACATAAAAATATACTCATAAAATTATAAAAATGCAACTATCTGAAAGAACAACTTAATTGCAGTTACATCAGTAGTTGAAATTTGTTACTTCTAACCCTGCTATTCAAAGAGATGAGGACTTAAAAGAGAAATTTTCACCTATATGATGTCTCCTTTGCTGTCATTCAAAATTACACATGAAAAGAAGCGTCCTCTGTGAATGAGTGGGAATTTGCAGCCTGCCTATGAATATGAAGCATGGTTGTTTAAAGTGGTGCATGTGTTGTTATTTTGATAAAACTGTTTTTTGTTGTGTCCGAAATTTCAGTATCTGTTATGAACTTGAATAACTTGTTCTTTTTCTTTGCAGAGCCTTTTAAAATGTTGAATAGCATTGGACCTTCTTTGCCACCGTTTCTTTTTGAATCAAGTCTTTGTGATTACACAGAAATTACTACGCAATGTTGTACATTGTCCTTTAGCCAGCCAAATATTTTGATCCGTCTTTGTTTATTTTCTGTGGCAAAGTTACCTAAGGTGAAAAGCAGTCATACTTGTCAGTTGTGGACATCATTCCAAACATTCCAGTCCATTCCGATAGCCATTCTGGTCATTGTCATTCAGAAAGGAGCCTCACACTCTCTCTTACACACACACAAGTTTGTGCTTTATTGACAATAATGAAAGAAAGAGGCCAACAAGCTATATTATTATACATATACGCATGCAGGCTACTTAAGTTCAATGAAATCTCCGTTTTGAGCTGAACTGGTGACTTGGTAAGAACAGTGCTTTTTAGCATATGATGGAAGAAAGGAACATACTGATATTTTCTCAAAAGGGTCACTTTTAAGGTGTAGCTCTGCTGTGCTCTCAATTCATAAAGTGGACTATTGGTTTGTGAAAGAGACTAATCACAAGTCTACAAAAAGGCAGTCTTTAACTGGCATACTAAATATATATATATATATATATATATTACACTAAAAGGTGTAGTTAGAATGAAAGCAAGGGCAGATTTTTACACTGTCACTAAAAGTTTTAGCAATTACTAAGATCTGTTATACTTAAATTGCTGAAACTAAAGTTGGAGAAGTGTAGAAGTATGTAACTCCATGGAGAAGGTAGAGGAAGAAAGGGAGAAAATGTGAGAGAAGAAAAAACAGCACATTTTTGTGCCTGATCATGTACTTTGTGCTCAGCTGCATAGCCCTGAAAGTGATTTATTTGGGTGTTAATCTGGTTTGGCAGAATGATGTTTGTGTACGTGTGTGTGTGTGTGTGTGCATGTGTGTGTGTTTGTGTGTGTGTGTGTGTGTGTTTACAAGTGTGTGTGTGCTATATTTACAGGTTGAGGATGAGTCCCTACAACCAGTTTCACAGCTGCACTCTAGAGATAGTAGCTTCAATCCAGATGCCCACACAGTGAGTCACACAGACAGTCTCTCTCTCTTACACACACACACACACACACACATCCATGAGGTCTCGTTCCATCAGGTATACCTTAGAAAAGTTCTTACATCTTTCCATGTGTTGAATCAAAAAGAATATTCCAAAGCCAAGAGGAAAAAAAACATCATGAGATGTGTAGTTTTCCGCCACTGAACACAATGCCGAGGGAAGGAGAGAGAGATGCTGGATAAGAACTGTGTGCTTTGCATATATAATTTTACATTCACAGTGAATTCGATGGGGTCCAATGTAAGATATGCACTCCCTCACACTTAATTGCATTCAATGCATTTACATTACATTTCATTTAGCACTGCCCATCTTACCAACTTTATGTCCAATAACTTTAACCACACAAACGTCCCTAACCACACAAACCTCTTCTGCCGTTCATCATTACCACAAGCTCATGTCAGAATCCCTTTGAAATTCTTCTGGTGATTTGCTCCTCTCGTTAACATTCCCTTGTCTAATCAGCCATGATAATACTGTCTTGAGGGAGTTGGCTTTTTGTCTAGTCAACCTTCCAGGGAGCTGGAGGAAACTGTGTGTGTATGAGAGAGGGAGAGAGAGAGAGAGAGAGAGAGAGAGATAACTGATGCACCATGACATTATCCAGATATAAAGGTGGTTCTCAGCATGATTTGAATCAAGCTGCATCTCTGATGAAGCCAGCAAATCAGACAGCAGGTGAGAGCAACCAGGCACATCTCAAACCTGACTGAACTAACAGAAAAAGGCAAAATGACATAGTTTTTCTCTCTCCCAGTATTTACTTTGTTTTTATTTGAAATGTTCATGAATATTGATTTTTAAAAAATTTTCTTATATTTAAAGCAACAATATGTCATTTGTTAGCCTTCAAATTATATTTTCAAAATCATTCTGATAGTACATCTACTCACAATCGGTTCAATTACACCTTCGTCATCGCTTGAGAGCATCTGTATCGCCCGCGCTGGCACTATGCAACTTCAGGGTTCAGGTAGGAACCCAGACACAAAAAGAACTACAAAATTTGACTGCTTTATGCCATACGTCACAACCCCCCTCCCCCTTCAAAAGACGAGGTTGGTAAACTAAGTTGCAAAGTTATGAAATAATGAAAGCTAGAAGTAGCCTAGCTCTCATGGCTGAAATGGTAAGGAAAACAAAGATGGTAAGGGTGCTGTCAGAGGAGACAAAGAAAAGAAAACGGAAGAACAATAAAGAAAGAGTCTGGACTAGGGTGAATTGGGCTTTCACTCGCTGGTGGGGGCTGAAAGAGGAGGACCGATGGTGACCTGGCGCACTTACTGTTGGACTAGGAAGTATAAATTTGTTGCTTACCATCTATATCTAGTATCTAGTGTCAGGTCCATAAATCAAGTTATTCAAGGAGTAGCCTACAGCAATTTATCGCGCTGGTAGCTAACATGCTAGCTAGATGTCAATACTTATAACTAGCATTGCTATTCTCATTTTGACTTGCAAACACTGAATAATACAAATCTGAACAAAAGCTTTTGTTTCTGATATTTAAAAAAGAAATAAATGAAACAAAATTCATATTTGAATAAAATGCTTTACCTGGTCTGAGGACATTGATCACACATTAGTTGTCCTGCTTCAGGAAGTTTATAACACTTGTCTTGTCAACAAATGCATGTGTGTTACTGTGACACAGATTTTACGACAGTTGTTACAGGCAATGCCATTTCTCTGCGAGCAAATCTTACATATTGTTGCTTTAAGAAATATAGATCAGAAAGCGCTAAACAGAAATGACAACAATTCAGAGATTAAAGACAGCCCAGTTATAGCTAAGCACATGCAAGCCTAGTAAATAGCAGAATATACAGTAAATAAGAAGGGCAAATGTCTGTATTCATGTTACAGATAAAACAAAAAAGAATAGTCAAATTACACAACTTAAAAGCAATACTTTCAAGTCAGGCCTAAAAAAGCCTAAAATAAGGAAACTAGTCATTCTTGTGAATTTTTCTTGTAAATGTCTTCTAATGAACTCAAATTCTATGTAAAATTGTAAACAAATTAAGAAAACAAAAGATGTTCTTCTCATGACCACGGGGGTGACGTTTGCTAACTAGTTTGACATTTGGAAAAATAGCGTTTGCTATTGTCCATTATATACTGGGTGTTATCATTTGTTAGAGTTGGAACTTACAGTTGCTTGCACTGTGAGGATATTAATACACTTCTTTTAATACATCTTTAATACATTTGATAATGATACAAAAGATGTTCCAAAAAGCTAAGCATTTCATTAAACAAATAAGACAATGGCAAAATGTCTTAGACTACAGTAGAGATGTAGATAATAACAAAAGATTTTTGAATTTTAAGATATGAAAGGGTACAAAAAAGAGGTGGTAGTAGTAATAGTGATTTCAGGGCATATAAAGGCTTAGTTTGGTAGCCCATCTTGTGAGATAACTATGCTGCTACCAGTAACCACTCATGACAGAGGAAAATCTCATACCTATAAATTGTAGCTCACACTCTCACATGAAGTAACTCTTATTTCCTCATAACTCTGATTTAAAACTATGTTTAAATACTTTTTAATGATAAATCTTAATGCTTTCACTTTTACTTAAATTAGTGCTTTGGGTACATGGCACACAACTGTTGTTATGCTAACGTTTACTCAGATTACAATCAAATTACTATGGCATTTGCCACTGCAGTTGCCAGCACACACACTCAGACACAAGCCATCACACACACATACACAAACTTGCCAAATCTTTAGTCTTTTATTACTGCTTCATACTTTATAAACAAGAGCAAAAACACACTTGAAAAATGGCACCCTGTTATATTACTCCACACAGCACTGCAACTGTGATGAAGTGAATTTATGGAAAGCTAGGCTGGAAAATTGAGTTTTCAATAATTCACGAGTTGCTCAATGAACCATTTCATTTAAACGCCCCTGACATTTTTCACCCCAAATGACTTATAAATTATTTCTTCATAAAGTGAATACTGCCCCATGCTATTTTTTTTCATCCATAATGAGTCCTGCCACCACAGCTCTGACATACAGTACACCAAAGGTCAGGTGTGGTAAGATTAATTGTCATAAAGAGCAAACACCACAAAATGCTTGTGTAAACGGATGAACAAACTAGACAGCTAATTTATTACAGTAGTTTGCAAAAATGATTGAAATTTATTGAAAACAAACTGAAAAGGTTCGTTTTTAATGGAAGAGCAGAGAAGTGTCAACAAGAAACCTCAAAATTGTCATCCAAACACCTTTACTTGTTATAATGCTTCCTGAGAACACAAAAGGAATGCTATCAATTGACTGAAACTAATGTTCACTCTGTTTACTATAATAATTTTGTATAATAATTATGAGTTTTGTATATCTGTAATAACATGCCACTATCTCTTTGCCATAGTAATAGCACCAATAAAGGTGCTAATTCTGCTAATTTGATTAAGCAAGTTTCTACTTGTGCGTTTTTGAAGAGCTTTAGTATAAACTTAAAGCCAGAGAGATTTCCTTTCACTGGAAAATGCTATTACACTCATTACAGAAAAATCTATTGTAATCTCTGTGTTGAGTCTCTGAGGCAATTTTAATATGTAAAAATTATAAATGTGAGTTTTAAGGTTTCTTAAACCAGCTTAATATAAATTAATGGAAATCTTAATTCATTTCTTGCAAAGGAAGCTATTATTAAGAAATATTATTTTGAGTTGACTAGTGATGTAAAGCACCAAAAGTTATGTTTCCTCCCAAATGGTCTGCTTCATAATATTTTGGTGGGTCAATCAAATTTGGGATGCTTTAGTCAACGCAAGAATTTAGTGCTATGTGATAACACAATTAGACCCACCATGTGTGAAACTCTGTTCATTATACTTTTGACTGCTTTTTCTTATCTTCTCTGTTGGTTGTTTGATATTGTTCATGTGTTTGTGAACTGTTTTCTGTTTAGCATGCAGTAGTTGTATGGCCAGACTTCTGCTCTGTTTTTTTGTTTTTCTTATGAGGGGTTTACACAGCATTTATACGGCAAGGATTTTTCAAAATAATCTGGCAATTCCTGTCTGGGACTTCTACCAATCAAGATTAACCAAGGATTTAAGGTAATTTGGTTCTTAGCTTAATACAACTCAGCGCTCGGGCCTTGCCTTTAGCTCTTGAATACATAGAAAACACCAAACAACAGAATTCGTTAATTTGTACAGACTCTAGATCATGTCTCCAGGCATGGAGTTTTTGAAAACTGATCACCCTCTTTATTGTCCATATGCTTGAAAGAGCAATCATTTTTATGCAATATTTTTTGGCGCATCAGTATTGTTAATGCAGTTTCACACCTGGTGGAAATACAAAAAATAACATGTATCAATACTCTAGTGAGACCCTAATAATGACCTTGTTTATAAAAGATAATTCCTATATTATTAAGAAATTCTGCACTTTTTTGATAAAAATATGTATAATTCAACCAAGCAAAAGAATGAGCATGGTAAGGTAAGAGCCACAGGTTCAGGACTATAAAATGATAGGAATTTATGCGAGATTCAGCAGATTTTTCAGTCAAACATTATTACCGAAAAAGGTCCCGCGACTGATCCGGGGTAAAACCTATGGCCTTCTTGCTGTGAAGCAACAGCACTATCCACTGCATTACTGTGCCGCCATGTAAGACATAAGTAAATTATGGCATCTGAAACATCACAGAAAATATGTTTGGTCTGGTCATCATCCGGAGGACTTCCTAATTTTGTGTTTCTTTGAATGGTTTAACATATTTGGAACTGAAAATACAGATACACATGATCGACTCATAACAGTCATCTGTTTTAAAAGATGATCAAAGTCAAAGCAAACTTTATTGTCAAAATCAGTTATATACAGTACTGTAAGGGGCGGTTTCCCAGAAAGAGATTAAGACTAGTCCTGGATTACAGAGTGTTTTGAATGGAGATTTTCCATTGAAAAAGAAATATAGTTCAGAACTAGTCTTAATCCCTGTCTGGGAAACCGCCCCTAAAGGTATACAGAGAGACGAGAAGACGTGCCAGTTTTAACAATACGAGGAACAGAGAACAAATAAGGCACATGGAATAAGCAATATATAAACAGATATAACATGATGCAAAACCCTTCAATGTAATGCAATGACACTTAAGTTTGCAATACAGATTGTGTTAATAAATAATTCTATGAAATGTTCCATCCTACATGGAACACATTTAATCTCATCCATGGTCATGGTCGTTTAGCTAAACGGCTTCTTCTCTTTATTTTCTTTAGAACACATCTCTTCATCTTAAAAGTGGCAATCGCTTACCTATTGTAGTGTCAACAAAAAAGAGACCAAATTCATGATCAAATCATACATGGATTGCAAACAAATAAATATTTAATATCAGGCTTTGAGGGTCACTTAAATAAATTCAAAATATAGAAAAATATATTTAGTAATTGTTCATATTTATATAGCACTTTTCTTAAACCCGAAGGGCTTTACACTCAAGAATGGATACGTGGCTCACATTCAACAAACAGAGAAACAAAGAGCCACACACACTTCCTCATATGGAACATTTTAGAGTGGCCAATCACCCTAAATCCAATGCTTTTGGACTGTTGGAGGAAACTGGAGTGCCTGGAGAAAAGCCACACAAACACAGGGAAAACATGCAAACTCCGCACAGAAAGGTATAAAGATAGAACCCAGGACCTTTTTGCTGTAGGATGTTACCACCGCAACACAGTGCCACCTACACTTTAGAAGTGAATCTAATGCACAGAAGATGAAAATGAAATAAGGACAGTTTTATGTTTCTCAAATTTGTTTTTCTCATATTTTGTTACTGAGCATTCAGCACCTGTTGCATTGTCACAGGTATTAGGCTCTGTTGTGGAGGAGCGCTAAGCTCCTCTCTCACTTCATGGAACGGCTCTTTGGGGATAAAGGGAATCAAATCAGACTGCAGCTTATAACAAAACGACAGGAAATACAGACAGAAAAAGATGAGTGCAGTAGGAGAATGGAATGAGAGGCTGGGGTGCTTTCTTGCTTTGTGGAAAAGGAGAGTGCTTGGAACAGCGAAAAGGTGACTAAAAAAGAAAATCCTTTGCATGAGAATAAGACAAATAACAAAGTCTGACTGGGGGTAAAAACATAAAAGTAGACCCAGTAACTGCATTTCAAGTCATTACTTATGATAAAAATAATGGTGTATTTATTCATCGTAAAAATTAGTATAATAACTTTCTTGTGTGCCCATGTGAGCGTATTCTTATTGGTGTTTAAAGTTCTTTTAGATGTGTGAACAGAAACATAAAGTGAAAAAAAAATTTCATAATTTTGCATATTTGGAGAATGTATTACAACATAACGTCATGTCAAAATGCAATATGCTATCCATCATAAAATAATACTACCTCTAGAAATCAAAACATCAGCAATTTATTAAGGTTGAATACTTTCATTTCAGGATGTACACAGTTACAAGATGTACACAGTTACATACACAGTTACACAAGAACAACATGTAGTTCAACATGCAGTTTCTGTTTTGCCTTTTAAACTGTGCAATAAATGTTAACAAATAAAGAGAAAGACCAATAGAAATATATACAATAACAGTTACATTACATAACATTATGAACAAAGTGATCTAAAGTAATCTAATAAAATAGAACATTTGTGGACTGTATCTATGTGCAATGTTCACTTAAATCTAACAATAATTGTCATTAAATCATTTGAATTTAAGCAACTGCCTATATTTGTGACTTTCTCAAATCCTCAGTCCTGAATACAAATATGTGTCCTGAATACAAATAAATGTGACCTCAGTAAACTTTAGCAAATACCTGTCTGTGTGTGTGCGTGTGCATGTGTGGATTGTCTGCCTGTCTGGGAGGGCTTGATTTGACATGTGGCAGGTTTGAGTGAGACAGACAAGGACATTCAGAGGAGAGAACGGGCAGCCTTACTACAGTTTGATAGTCAGTCATCTAACATCACAGGTGTGTGTGTGTGTGTTCTAATCCATAACGTTCTTATTTCCCTTCCCAACCACAAGTACAATCATAGCTTTCACAGCAGCAAACACTCTGGTGCAGGGATGAATGATTAAAAATAGATTTTATTTGTGGTGCTCTTTGTAAAATGTAATGCTTACATTTAAAAACTGATAAAACGATATTTTAAAAATCTGGGGCATTTAGAATGCATTTAGGATGCATTTAAAAATGCTATGCGTTTTGGCCTAAGAGGCCTTCATCAGGGCAATTCAAAGATGGTTGCCTAAGGCCGTTGAATCACATGATTAATGTAGAGCACATGACATAGCGTTTGTTAAAAAGCAGTGACATAAATTACATCAGAAATTCTTAGCATACTTCAAATTAATACACAACATTTCATGGAGCATTGCAATTTAGCAAAATGTATTGATTTATTTATTGATTTTGTAAAAATACAATGAGGCTATTTTGACACAAACAAATGTAAACAGTGATTTCTGCCTTTTTTGGTAGACAAGAGAGAATTTTTTTCTGTTACTAGTAATCAAGAGTACATGGCTATTCCTGTTTTTCTTTAATCCTCCTTTTGTGTTTTTGCACTCTTTATTATTACAAATATATTTTAATGACACCAGTATGTTAAAGATGCTAATTCCAAAATGTGTTTGTTTTTTTACATATCCCTTATTGTATTGCCCTTTCTACCAAAGTCAGTTGTCTTTCTATTCTAATATGAGCTGATGTGATAAATTTAAGTTTCGTTCGTGATAAACAGTCATGAATGGCATCTTGTGAATAGCTGAAGGACATTTTGACCAAAACTTTTAATGTGTGCAAATCAGACTTCTGTATTATCAAACAGACAGGAAATATCTGCAAAGGGGTCTCTCATGCACTGTTTCAAAACCTTGAAAGAGCAGGACTCTGAAGGCCCAGCATCAGTGCAGCCCTGGTGAGTTAAGTGATGCTTAACACAATAAAACATTGCTTTCTGGGTCAGCGCCTGAGTGCCAAACGAATGACAGAGGCTTGGAAACACACTGAGAGCGAGGGTTTGGAAGGACAGTCAAGAGGCCCTAATGCAATGTACCACACTCTTAAAAGATTATACAGTGCTTTAAGTGCTTAAAATAAGCCCTTTGTGACACTGAAATGGAGACTAAAAACCTCTTTAGACTATCATATGACAATGACCGGATGCTCACATAGAGGAGATTAGAATCCGTAATCCGGAACAACTGTAAATAACGTAAGGGATTGAGGTCTCTTTTTTCAGAACAATGGCACTTTGTTGCATGGCTCTGTCTTAAGTACATAATGCAGTTTTAGGGATGATCTTTCTTTTTTCACTGCTGCAAACAAAATGAGCTTTAAACAATGCCCCCATTTGATGCACATTTTTACAATGAGGGCCACATGTGTATGGAGTGTGCCATCTGCAGACTGTTTGAGTTTGTATTTTCCATCTTTTCTTTTAGAATTGTCACTACAAAAAAGAACATTTCAACAATGACTCCCGAAGAATCAGAAAGTTTATTGCAAAATACGTTGTCACATACAAGCAGTGTTGGGCACGTTACTTTAAAAAAGTAATTGGTTATAGTTACTAGTTACTTTTTTCCAAAAAGTAACTGAGTTACAGCATTATAAAAGTAACTAGTTACCAGGTAAAGTAACTATTGCGTTATATTTTTAAAAAAATGTTCAAATATGTCAAAGAATTTGGATCCCCTCCTTAAATGGAAGCGTGTGACGATGAGAGGTGCTTCATTTTACATATACATTCATCCAACTCTGCCTCTTATTGACTTAACAAGAAATTGTACTCTTCCTTAGCCAATCATCATCACTTATTCGGTTGTCCCGCCCTTTCCTCCACTAAATAATAAATGAAATACTTGAGAGAGCCTGGTCGGATCAGATGAAAACAGCTTTAATGCGCTGAAGTATAGTGACACGCCACATTTTGTTCTCAGTAACGATAATGGCATTGAAAAAAGTAATTAATTAGATTACCCATTACTAAATAAAAAATTATGTCGTTGGTAACGTCGTTTATTTGTAACGCCGTTATTCTCATAAGTGCATGTTATCTGTCTTTAGAATAATTTTGTAAACTCAGGTTAAACTTCAAAACAAATTTCTATTCATACATGCATGCAGATACACCTGTACCCAGCACTTGGGTCTTAAATTAAATTATACTCCATGCCTTCTGCACATATGTAGCTTTATTGTAATATAAGAAATAGTTTATTTTATTTTCTATCTTTATTTCCCTTTATAAAAGTTTATAAGTTTGTATTTCTATCTCTATTTTATTTTGAATTTTTGCCTAAATTGCACGGTCAAAAGAGCGGATCAGGATACATTTCACTGCATGTTGTACCTGTATAATTTTCACATGACAAATAAAGAATCTTGAATCTTGAATCAAAGGAATTTGCTTTAGTGGTTGGTGCTAAGACATATTATCTTTAAATAGATAAAAATATGGAATATGGACGTCGCAGTACACATTTTTGAGAAAATATAGTAAGATGTAGTTATTTACAGAATTTATCTATACAGTACACTATATATATAGATCACTGATTGTACTATTAGTCTGTGTTTTCCCTCTGTCTCTCTCTTTCTCTCTCTCTTTCCTGTAGCTCAAATCCCCCACAGACAATTGGATGTTAGGCCTTGATAAGAAGAACAGAGAGCAACACAAGATTCGTCTCCGTAACTACCGGATGCACATGTGCACAACAGCTGATGAACAGCATTAATTGCAGATCTTAATTGTGCAGGATATATCAGTTCCATTCATAATGTATGGTCCTGGCTAAATGTACATATCGACTTTGCTTGTGTCGCTGTGATAATTACTTCACGCTCATTAACAGCCAGTCCCAGCGAAGCTCTTCATCTGGTTACCTGTCAGGCGGCAAAGTCGATAAAATTAATGACTTTTTCTGGCACGTCGAGCTGAGCTCTATCAGGGAGAGAAGGACTCAAGACGTTACTGATGTCTGGTCATTTCAGTGTTGCGCCCAATCAGGTAGCTCGGATTGAACTGTCTACCGAAGAAGAGGGACTCAATTTGCAACCCAGCCTTGGTCGCTCTGTTGCTAGTCACTTGTGAATTTGTAATTTTCATTTTTAAACAGATGAGGGTTTTTCTTGGCTTTTTGTTTTACATTGTAGGCATACTAAGAAGACTGTCTGGTTGTTGTTTGGCATTTTACATTTTGTAGTAAGAAGTCCGCAGTAAACTGTAATGCGAAATCAATGTAAAGGTATATCATCATACAGCATATCATGTTTTTTGGTCTTCACTTTGTGCCATACGATCCAGTATCTTGAGGTTAAGGGCTCAGGATTGTAGTTGTGTTGATAGGTTAGTTTTGGATTTGAACTGTTAGCAAATATTTAACCCCTAGGCCAAAACCACCCTCTCAAGACTGCATTTATTTCCATATGTGATCCTATTTATTAATTCATTTGTTATAAAATCTAGGCTCTGGTTGACCCTATAAAATATGAAAGGGTTCATCATCCAAGCATTCAGACTCTTATGGACATAAGAACGTTGGCAAACACCAAATCTGCAGTGATGTGAAGGGATGTTTTTGGTATGATCTGGGGAAGACATTTTTGTCCCCAGATCATTGGTAATGATCATACGGTGAGATAATCCCTTAACACACATGGATTTGTATGAATGGGAGAAAGACAGGTTGTGTATTTAAAGAGTGTTCACGGTGAACTCCATTTTCTTCACTGCTAGGAATTGTCTTATGAGCAGATAATTAAGCTGTCACATTGAAAGGACCCAGGAAGGAATGGCAACATGTAGTGCTACAATCTGCAGTTTGCGGACAGTAGACATGCTATTGGGTGTTCAATTTTGGAGGCGTGTAAGAAGTGTGGAAACATACTGCATGGTGGTTTGTTAGAAACAGACCTGCATGTCTTTCAGGATTGTTTCTCAGCTCATACTGGTGATACTCATCCCTCCGTGTGTCATGTTTGTTTGGATAGAACAAAAAAACAATTATAGCTGGTTTGCTCAAGCAACTTGTCTGAGAACAAGGATTATCTTCCACTCAGAAGCTGCCAATCTTAACCAACAGTCCCTCTCTATCTCTTTTCTACATTTATCTGTTTTTGATTTCAGTTCTGTTGTGCTGCAGCCTGGAGGCATTAGCATTAAGCTTCTTTATTGTCATGCAAACACCCAAATGCCAAGGTTGAAGTGCAGTGCAAACCATGCTTCCTAAAGACAACTCAGGAATAACAAAATATACAAAATGAGTAAATTTAGCTGCAAAAGTGGCTGAATGTCAATAAAACCACAAAATGCAATTCCCTGTTCATTGCCTCTATTCAAAACACATTCCTTCAAACAAAGAGAACAGTTAAATTCCACAAACAGATCTAAATATTTGCGTATGGAAAAGATGAAGAGATGTTGACACTTAAAATCTGTGAAAACGCAGAATCTTCATTGCCTAATCCAGACACATACTTTAGGTAAATAAACATCTTTCTTGAATTTGCTCCAAAGAATGGAATTGAGAGTATGAATCCAATTTAAGGATTAAAATGAATGACATAGTCTAACTGAGGTTTAATGCTGATTAAATATATTAAAAATGTACTTCAGGGCATTTGGTTTGGTTTGTGTCCAGATGGCTTGGTTTGTGTTTGTTTCTGCATTTTAATAAAGTTTGTAACTATACACCTACATCCCGCCTCTCATCCTGCGCATGGTGAAACATGACATTTGACATTCAGTGGATAAATTTGCTGATTTAAAAAAGGACTAATTAAACGTGCTGAGTAATATTCCTGTTGATATGAACAAATTTCCCCACGTATACTTCAGCCCAGTCAGTGGTCAGATTGTGAATATTCAAACTCCCATTTAATAAATTTTGGTGTTGACCCCCATCACCACCTAGCGATGACACAGACATATGGAGGTATTTTTTAATTAAGTGATTTAAAAGTATATTTTAATTCAAGGTGTGTGTGGGTTTGACGGCACTTGAATGGGAGCAATCATTGTGCATAATTAATATATAGGTTGAACATCACTTCATTTTTTTATTAACTGAACTAGAAATTAGAAATTACGTTAGAAGACCAGTTAAAAAAGTGAGCTTCAGACCTTGATTTTAATTAATTGCAATTTTTCCCACATTCCCCAAAAAAGACCATTAGCCTTCTATTTTGTTTTTGCTTTCCACCCAAGGTTCTGCTGAAGTTTAGGATCCAGTCAAGTAATTAATGGAAGTAAAGTAATAAGGGCAGTAAGCAGTTTACCAATCACCTTAGTAATTACCTGTACTTTTTAATTTAATTTTGAAAAGGAAATAAATTGCACCTTTTTTATGCATACGCTTCATCAAATGGCCATGAACTAAATTATGCATGCACACATCCAGATGCCTTGTGCAATATAAAGCTATAATTACAGCAACTGCACTTCATTGTGTGTGAAAATGGAGGTGAGAGGACACTGGGAAGGAAAAATGAGCTTACCTGCCAATTGACTTCACCTTCAACCACGTAAAATGACATATGAGTGCTGGAGGACACCACCCGTACCAACTTCTCAGTTGCAAGTTACCCTGATTTTATAATTTGTATTCAATTCACAGCAGCCATAAAGTCATAAAGCTAATTCTCAAATGTATACCAGCATCATTTAGAAGACAAGACAATTGTAAGGTAAAGTCTTGAAATATTCTGTTTTACTTGTATGGTAACCTTTTGCGTAACAATTAATATAGTACTTCAGTTGCTAAACAATATAATATAAATAACATATTAATTAAATGTTCATATTAATTTACATGATCTATTTTTCTGACACTTTTTTTGTGGTTTCTATATGTTTTTTTTTCAGCCCTGACACAATAAATTATGTGAAAGAAGGTCTTAACAATTTTCAAACTATAGAGGAACAAGATCATCCTCACTGAATCAGAATGGCATGAGAGTAAGATGAACTTGTAAAAGCCTTTGTTAAATTTCATATATAAGGCCATTTTTCTCATCAGCTTTGACTGGGTAATACGCCAACCAATCATCTCGCACCTTCACTCTGTTATTCTTATGGCTGTGTAATGCAAACCCAATCAATCAGTGAAGTCCATCTGCAATCCCTTAAACTCCCCATCATCAATCATTGCCACTGCTCATCTATCGCAGGGAGCCCACTGCAGATTTATTGCTGCCTCTGAGACAATTAAGTATTTCTCAGCTGAGCGACAGAAAGGAAGTGGGGGAGAGTAGATGGTGGAAAAGTGAGGGTGAAGAGAAAATAAGGAAGAAAGAATGTCGAGTTACCTGAGGGATAGATGGAGGAAATGAACAACGACACACAGCCGTTCCAGAGGCAGCTCCCAGGTGGTCAGTCACAGAGTAACAAAGCCCTATTAGTCTAATCCAGCTGGCTGGCTCTCGTCAGCACCAAGCATTGTGGGATTTGTTAGAGAATAATGCAAACATAATTTAGGGGTCCCTGAGTTGTCTTGTAATGGCTGTTTGTATGGTTGTAGGAGCAACAAGTGTTGAAAAATATTTTTTACACAACATCCATATTAGCCCACTGTGACATTTCTGGCAATACGGAGCAATTCCTAGCAAGTGCTGACATGCATCATCGGACGAATAAACAGAGTTGGTCTTGCAATTTGTATGACAAGTAGAAGTGCCTGGGCGAGACTCGGAAATTGAAAACAAGAACAATGATCCAAGCTATTACTATTCCATGCACTCTACAATCTGTAACCACACTTATCAACTTTCATGTTTGGCGGAATAAATTACTGTCTATTTGCACTTCCTTGACTGCATTAGAGATGTCACATGACCTTTCAGAAGGTGTTGTGGGAGGAAACTGTTAAATACAAAGCTATTGACCTTGTGCCACAAAAATCCTTAATTTATAAAATTGCTTTAGTGTCACAAATATTTCTATATCAGGCAACTGATAAAACCTTGTAGTGCAACTAAAATGACTTTAGTGAGAGTGATTATTTGTCATTGTGAACACACCACACCACAGCACAGCACAGCACACAGTGCTCCACAGCGAAATGTGACCGCTACATTTGACTCATTCATGAAGGTCCAGTGGGAAGCTGACGAGCAGTCCCTGGGGAGCAGCGCTCAGGGATGAAGCCTTGTTCATGAGTACCTCAGTGGCACCATTAGTGGCAGCCCGGGACTTGAACCATCGACTTAGACGTAGTGGTGTCCATTTACTGTTCTTTGTGGAGTTGATTGTTAAATAATTGAAATATTTCCAATGTGTCTATAACGATGATAATAATAATAATAATAATAATAATAATAATAATAATAATAATAATCGTACTGGAATGATCTCTAATACCACAGGCAAAGTTGGATGGGGAGAAGAAGAATGGATGGCAAAAATAGGGATCAAATGTTTGTCCTGTTGCAGTATAACATATGTATTACATCTCAGATACTAATGTGTTGTGGCATAACCACTTAAGCACAGAAAGTTGGTCTGTGCAACTCTAAATATATGATTTTGATTTCTGGCTGTTATAACATAAGCTGACTGGCCAGACTGAAATCCCTCTTTCTAAGTAAGTGACAAAAATATTTCATGCTTTAAGAGTGGCTGATGTGAAGGACTGGAAGGACGAATGAGAGCTGTGGTTGCAGGCCGGGTGTCATGAATGAGATGATGAAATATTGCTGACACGGACAGACTAGGGAGATCTGACATGGTGGCAAGAGCAGAGTTTTGACAGAGGGATAAATAGGCAGACAGACAAGGGCGAGATTGGGTGAAGGTGTGAAAATGTGTTGTCAGCGGGAGTGTGTATCAATATGTGTAATACCTTCTCATAAGGTATTCATAGAATTTACTGCAAACAAGCATGCTTTCATCAGACTCCTCATAGCTAAGGTGATGGGAAAAGCTAAAACTGTGCGGTATTTCCACCTGAATTTAGTTCAGCCAAACAATTTGACAGATATGTACTGTATAAGTACTTTGTAAGTGTTCTTTAAACCTTTTTGTGTAAGTCCAAAAAATGGTATCTTTCTATTCTGGTCATATTCCAAAAAGACCCTCAAACACCAGCCAAGATCTGAGATCTCTGATGAGCTGAAAAATTCATCATCCCAATTAGAGCGACACCAGGCACCTTTCCAGAATGACCTCAGATGAGTTCTAATCAGGAGTCAGTATGAAGCTTCCCATCCATTTACCTTCCATCCCTCTCATTTATTCTCTTTGCTGTATAAGTAATGAGGTGCTTTTGATCGACCCTTGCTTATCTAGTTAGACTGTCTGTTAAATGACAGATCAGTTGATGTATGAGTAATAAAACAAAGGCTTGAGTGTGAGCCTACTGGATGCAGTGTATGTAAAAATGAAGGCAGAAAGGCCTATAAAGTTAACTGAAAGAAGCTGAATATTTTCAAAATGGTCATCCATATTTTTATTTTTTTTTAAAAAGTGTACTGTATTTCAAGCTTTTTCTGGGAATATGATCAATGCAAAAACTTGAATAGTGATTAGCATTTTCCAGAAGATTCAAAATTTAACTTTTATGTGTGCAACGTGTCTGGATTTTGTTCTGCAGAAATACACAAACTTCTGATTATTGCTTGTAATTTAGTGACAGTAAGAGTAAGTAAACAGTAATGGTAAGTAAATGAAACACTGATTATTTTCAATGTGACCAGGGCATTAATTAATTAATGTAACAGATTATTTACTTCATGTAGCTGAAGGAAAGTACAGGAGATATAGCAGGTACTGTATGCCCTGCTATAAGTAATATATAATTCCATCAACTTAAATGATTTTGATTTTGTCTCGTTTGTTGTAATCTTATTACAGTTTCTATATGACATTTTCACAGAGTAGAGAGTTTGGCATACATTATTTGCATAGACTAGGGAGTTAAATTTATTTAACAGGTGGTGTAATAGTTAAACAAGAAAATTTTGAAAATTTATAAGGATGTTAGTAAATATTTAAAATATTTTGAATAGCAAAGCTTTTAAATCTTTTTTACTAGAGATTTTGGGCTACTTCATATGGTCTGAATCATTTGAAAAAAATGAACTGGGAAGTTGGGAATGTTTACTTAAAATATCTGGATTCTAATGGCTTTTACTCGCAACAATATTATTGCAGAAAAAAAGATGAATTTTATTTCTATTTCATTTAATATGCAGTCAGCTTTTTCATTCTTTGCAAGTTACTGCCACAAAACCAGTATGTAACATACAGTACATGTCAAATGTCCATGAAACTTGGATATAGACGGTATCTAAGCTGATTTAATTACTGGCCTATGCCGACTTTGCTACATTGTTGCTGTTGGAAAGTCATGAAGCTAGAGGTGTAGAGCTGGGTTAAGCAGTTTGGAATGTTGATTTTATGTTCTGAACAAGCTGCATTTACAGCTATTGCACTGTACAATTAGGTATTGTAAGTGTTGTGACAATAATGCAACAATACTGTGAAAGAAGACTTTTAATACTTCAGTATTTTTAAAACAAGTACTGCGGTGCTTTAACTTAAGTAAAATTTTGACTGTACGACTTTCACTTGTATTGGAGTAACATTTGACCTGTGCTATCTGTACTTTCACTTGAGTAATGAAGTTAGCTACTTTGCCCACCTCTGACCTTACTTAACTTTAGCAGAGACAGTGCTAGCAACAGCATTACACAGTCAGTAGAAACCCACATTCTTCCACTGCGCCAAAGTGTTCCTACCTTGACTCTCACACACATGCATTCACAGGTCTGCAGGGAGCCGCCTCCTCAGTGTGTGTGTGTGTGTGTGTGTGTGAACCATGTGAGTTGTGGGAACCTTTTTGGGCCTTTTTGTTCCCTAAAATCACTTTTATTCAATTTTATTGGCTTTGTGGTGACATTTGAGTGGTCCCCATGAGGATAAATGACTATAAAATAGAAAATAGAAAAGGTGCAAGTTCTTAATTTGTAAATTGAGAAACATTTGGCTGATGAGGTAAAGTTTAGGGTTAGGGCTAGGATTAGCTGTAGAATTATATACATATAGTCATTATGAGAGTCCATGGAATATGCTAGTTTGTGTGGGTGTATGTGTGTGGGTGAAACCAAACTGGAAAACAAGAACAACACAAGCAACGCAAAAAGAAATGCTAATGTTAATACAGGTTTGTTCCCCACCCTTTCATTAAAGGGTACAATTCAATTCATCTTTATTATGTAACCTTTGTAACCACAGTTTTGGTCATAATATTTTGGCATCTAAACCCAAAAAGAGGTTCCGTCCT
Organism: Distichodus sexfasciatus; assembly: GCA_032718565.1. Taxonomy (NCBI): domain Eukaryota; kingdom Metazoa; phylum Chordata; class Actinopteri; order Characiformes; family Distichodontidae; genus Distichodus; species Distichodus sexfasciatus. Next base: position 480,466 of record JAVGVS010000162.1, on the reverse strand, counting down.
CCCTCAGGGCAATGCTGAACTCAAGAAGAATTATTCACTTATTATTTAAAAAAGATAAATTTAGTTGTCTGGGATCCAGTGAAATCATTCATCTTCTGTGTTTTTTATGAAGAACTATATGCTCTGCCATGTCTGCCATAAATGGAGTTAAAAATCTGAGGGCCTGCACGTCAAGCACTGAAAGTTTCTTGATCACTGTAAATTGAAGGGTTTATTTTTAGAAACGAACAAAATATTGATGCTTCAAACCGTTATATGCTTCTAACTGTCATGTGATACATCTCTAGCAATCTGTGATTAAAATGTGTACTCAGAAGTTCGCAACAAAACGTAACATTGTTCGTCACGCAGCATTACTGTCAATATATGATGATTATTACTCTCTAAGCAAACAAGGTTTAGAACATGACTAAATCTGCTTGGTTGAAATTGTGGAATGATCTGAGTGTTGTACTGTAAATCTGTGTTTTATATGTTTTGCCTTAAAGTGACTATGCCAGAACCATCCATCTCCATTCTGGCTTACATGACTGGTGACTGTTGCCTGTTTGTGTCGGAAATTGTGGAAGTGCTCCTGCTGGTTGTCTCACCTGCCTCCTCCCTTAATTACAAATGGACTAATTAGAAAAATGAGTTTAAGAGTAGAGGGTGGTGGAAACAAGGGGAGCACAAAGCATATTAACAAGACTGAAAGATTGCTGGTGTCGGGTGAATCGATAAGCTATACAGCAGCCTGCATTTGGCCTCTGTAATAAAACCTCCATAGGACCGCTGAAGGCGACAGTAATTGATTTTTGGATAACGATCTTTTCAGAGATCAGCACTTCATTAACCCCTGCATGGAAGGAAACACCTACCTCCAGGGCTATCCCCGAACATTACGCTAAAGTGATGTGGCACCATGCTGTAATTATAATTCTTCCCAAATCAAGCTGTCTTAAGATGGATGAAGGTACTTGTACCATCTGTTTTAAGTGTGAGAACACGTATGTGCTTGTATATTGTGTAGAATTGTTTGAGTGGTGGTTGTGTGTCTCTGTGGGACATGGTTAGAACATGTGAAGAAATCCATTTTGATTTTAGCAGCGACATAATCATTAAATATAACTGCAAGCAGTGATTACGGGGGCCATGCAGTTTGCAGCTTTATCAGCTTTTGATGAATCGAAGTGGACAGACATTGAAATATGACACGTTTCATCCTTTTATCTAGGGTGCTACGGTTCAAAACGTATTAGGCAAAATAGCTTATTATAGCGCCACCAACTGGCATATTGGTGCATTTTTTTTTGCCTGAGTAGTGGGAGGGGTACCAGACCTACCTGCCAAATTTCTAAGCTGTAGCCCACCCAGAGCCAGATTTCTATGACACTCAGTGTGTGGCATTGCAGTCCTATGCCAAGCCCACCACATTTATTTGTATATTACAGCCAAATGAAGACCCACATTAAAAATGTGGTTGAAAGTGATTAAAGAAGAATGTCTTGGAGTTCAAATGATACCAGTTGCATGTAGATTGGATAAAAATCCAGGGCCTAGTTCGTAAGAGATGGTTTTGCATATTATGCAAATTAGCGAGAAATTCAATATGGCACAAATAGATGCGAGGGTCTAGAAAGATTCCTCTTCACCCAAGGAGTAAGATGGTATAAGATTTTAGAGAATCAGAGCTACGGTTCAAAAGTTATTAGGCAAAACGCAAAATAGCTTATTAGCACCACCAACTGGCCAACTGGTGCAATTTTTTTTTTTTGCCTGAGTAGTGGGTGGGGTTTGGACTGTTTGAATTTCGGGGGAGTGGCGCAATTTTTTTTCCTGAGTAGTAGTAAGGGTCCCGGACCTCACTGGCAAATTTCAAAGCTGTAGCCCACCCAGAGCTGGATTTCTATGACACTCGGTGTGTGGTGTTGCAGTCCTATGCCAAGCCGAGCACATTTATTTGCATATTACAGGACAATGAAGACCTGAATTAAAAATGTGCTTGATAATAATTAAAGAAGAGTGTCTTGGGATTCAAATGATACCAGTTGCATGCAGATTGGACAAAAATCCAGGGACGAGTTCAAAAAAGATGAGTTTTCATTTTATACAAATTAGCAAAAAATCAAATAAGGCAGAAATAGATGCTGGGGTCTAAAAAAATTGTATTAACCCAAGGAATAATATGGTATGGTAAGAGAGTGTCTAAAAACTGTAAATCATAGTAAAGTTTCCTTATCCAAACATATGTCTTGCTGAATTTGTTTCAAAGTATTGATTTGCATAATGTAGCCATATGAATAGGTAAATGAAAAATGTGCTCAATAACTATTAAAGAAGAATATGCTGAGATTTAAATAATACAATTTCATATTATGAAAATTAGCGGTAGCTCACTCAGAGCTAGATTTCTATGATATTCAGTGTGTGGCACTGCATTACTATACAAATTCGAGCACCTTTATTTTAAAAAAATACAGTCAAATGAAAACCTAAATTAAAAATATACTCGATAATAATTAAAAAGGAATGTCTTGGGATTCAAATAATACCAGTTACATGCAGATTGGATAAAAATCCAGGATCTAGTTTACTAATTATGCCGATTAAAGAAAAATCCAATATGGGAAAAACAGATACAAGGGTTTATTACGATTCGTCTTGACCTAAGAAATAAGATGGTATAAGATTTTTAAGAATCAGAGCTACGATTCAAAAGGTATTACGGAAAAAGCATAATAGCTTATTAGCGCCACCAAGTGGTAGAGTGGTGCAATTATTATTTTTTTGCCTGAATAGTACGTGAGGTTTAAACTGTTGAAATATGGGCAAAGTGGCGCAAATTTTTTTTTCTCAATATTGGATAGAGTCAAGGACCTACCTGCCAAATTTCAAAGCTGTTGCCCACCCAGAGCCGAATTTCTATGACACTCGGTGTATGGGTTTGCAGTCCTACGCCAAGCCAAGCCCATTTATTTGCATATTACATAAAAATGAAGACCTTAATTAAGAATGTGCTCAATAATAATTAAAGAAGAGTGTCTTGGGATTCAAATGATACTGGTTGCAAGCAGATTGGACAGAAATCCAGGGACGAGTTCGAAAAAGATGGGATTTCATTTTATGCAAATTTTCAAAAAATCAAATACGGCAGAAATAGATGCAAGGGTCTAAAAAATTCGTCTTAAACCAAAGAATAAGATGATATAAGGTTTTTGAGAATCAGAGCTACGGTTAACCATTTATTCAACAAAATGCTATTTATTTTTTTTTTGGAAAATTGCAAAATAGCTTATTTTGCTGCAATTTTTTTTGCCTGAGTAGTGGGTGAAGTACCGGACCTACCTGCCACAACGCGTTTTAAGGCAGAAAAAAAAAATTGGCACAATAACAATAGGGTACCACGCAGTGTTCCACTGCATGGCCCCCTAAAAAATTGGCACAATAACAATAGGGTACCACGCAGTGTTCCACTGCATGGCCCCCTAAATAGATATAAACATTAGTATAAAGCAATGAAAGTCTGAATTTTTTTTTTGCAAAGCATTGCCTAAAACATTGTTCAGACATGCAAAATATTGAATTTGAATATTGATTTTTTTTTATATAGTTGAAAAAGATTTTAGTTTAAAGCAGTTCAAAAGAAGTCTTACATAGCTATGATTTTCTGATAAGCCATCAAAAAATAACAGGTCCAAAAAACAACATTTATAAATCATCTGAAAACAGAGATTCAGTGATAGAGCTGCATTACTGCCTCAGAGTCAGCCTGAATAATATCTTTCATTTTGAACATAAGAAACCTCTCCTTATCCACTTCAAGAACTCTGATCAATACTTTGAATCTCCTGCTTAACAGCACTCACATTTGTTCCCACAAAGAATGTGGAAGTGTTCTTGTTTACCGGAAATGAAACCAAGATGGTGGCTCACTGAGCTTTTCTACATCACTGCATTCTCATTAAAACAATTTCCACTAACTGCGGCCTCTGGGCTGCATGGGCCCCTTGTATATGTCTCTGTTGGCCATTATTAATATATTTTTAATGCAGCGGCAGAGGGGCGATCTATTCTTGATCTAGTCTGGAAGTGAGGAGTCTCAAAGTGGAAACTCATTATGTGCTACTTGGGGTGTAGCAAAACAGCAATTGGAAAGACGGAATGCGAAAACAATTTAAATTGTTAATGCTGAACAATAAGCTGTAAGGAGTGCTGATTAGGCCCAGCCAGCAACAGAATAACGAGGTGCTGAAAAAGATCCATTATAGAAAATAACTTTTTATAGTAATTATACTTTATTATTGTATTTTGCTGTACAATTTTAAGTGTTTACGTTGGATATTATCTTCAGGTTTTTGTGTTCCAGGTAGGAATATCCTATTTCTTGAATATAAAACAGCTGAGCATATTCAACTTGCCAGTGTGAATGGTCATTTTTGGGGATTATGAAATTATAGAATTCATATCCTATTTTGAAAAAAATTAAAAGTACAAACTTAAATTTAAAACTTCACAAGTAAATAGAGCAGGGCGAATCATGACTCGCCCGGGTGAATCACCTGGATCCATTAAATAACTCATGAGTCACAAATCTAAGGTCTCCATTAACCTGAATACATCGAGTCTTAACTACACCATGACTAAAATATAAGCCCCATCATGTGCATACCTCTTATAATCATTTCAAACTCATTACAAGATTAATATAGCCATAGTAGCAAGTATAGCTGCTAAAAATGTCATAACTTAGTTCGTTTACACCAACACACTCAAAAGAGGGATCTTAAGACCTTCCTACAGAGTTGAATCCTCTTTATAGACTATGGGACTCGTGGCAGTCGAGTCAGTAGCATGGCATGAAGCGCACACTTTAATGAGTTTTTGGCTCTAGAGGAAGTTAACCGACAGACTCCTGTCTGTCAGTTAACTTCCTCTAGAGCCAAAAACACATAGCCGAATCTGAATCGCTCACACAAGTGGGTTAGCACTCCTTGAAGCATATACCATGAGTAAATCCGCCAGTTAACTTCCTCTAGTGCCAACAGAAAATAAATATTTGAAACTTTGCTAGCCTTGTCTTGACACTCTGTCATTTATTTGGAAGTGCATTTATTCTCATCTTAAGCCACGTATACTTTCTTCTATGAAAAACAAACAATTCAGCTGGCGATTTGGCAATATTGACTCAAGTGACTCGCACACCTGGTGTTATGGCCCCCCTGGACTTTGGCCATAACAGGCCGTCCTCAAATCTGCTGAGCGGCCAGCAGATGCCGCCGTTTCCTTTGGTTGGATGTATTCAGTTCTGTCTTGTCTCTCCTGTCTGTCTTGATTTTGTCCCGCCTTCCCATTGTGCCCCATTGGTAGATCAGTATTATTAGTTATCCCACCTTGTTCTTGTTTGTTTCAGTCCTGCCCCTAGTTTTCATTGGTTTCTCCTTCATTAGTTAATTCTTCTCATTTTCCAGTTTGCTTCCCCATTGGTTTTCCCTTGTTCAATTAATCCTGTTCCTTCTTTAATTCTCCGTATGTAGGTTTGAGTTTTCCCATTGTTTGCTGTCAGTCTACCCTCACACTACTCCTCCTGTGTCTGCATGCTGCTCGGAGTTTCTCAAGAAAGAGAGTTTGTTTTGTTTGTGGCCCTTGTGCCTGTTTCTGTTTGAAGTTTTGTCAATAAAAGGTTTGCAACTGAGTACCTCGACTCTTGTCATGCCGACCACACCCGTGACACCTGGATCAGTTTAGTGAGTCACTCAGAGCGAGCCGAATCCTAAAAAGGAACCGAATATTATAGCTCTACTTGTAATGGCTCAGTATTTTTTACATGTATTTATATTTGATACCAGATACTTTGCTAAGTAATTCTGATAGTTAATTTTTACTGAAGTCCATTTATTTGTATTTATTTATAAATCTTTACTTTTTCCTTAGGTGTGTTTCAGGCAGTTTATACATCACTGCTGACCATTTTTACAAAACTATCCCTATAGGAGCTGCTATACTAGAGAAAGCTTAATCCCATACTAGTGTCCTCTACACGTAACACTCCAATATCTGGTTAACTTTTGGTCCGGTGGTAGCTTGAAGAGGACATTGACGTTTAACCGCTTCTACATTCTCCTGAAAAGAGGGTCCTAAATGAACAAGCAATTACATATCAGGCCAAATCTGTAAGGCCATGACACGCTGTTAAAGTGCTTGAAGGTCTCTGTTCCTTTGTTAATCGGTCTTCTCAGTTTGAGCTAGATTTAGCAATTGGCAGAGGGGATTACTGTGATTGGGCTTGCTAGAGATGTCAGATGAAACACAGCGCATAAATCTCTTTCTAAAAGCTGGTCATTAGGGAAGAATTATCGGGAACAGATAATACAATTATTTTAATTGGATTTCATATTTCATACAGATATCAGGGGGTTAAAAGTGTATCAGCACATTTGAGTAAGGGTTGTAGCATGCAGTTAATTTGATCACACACAGTGTCTCATTGCACTAGCAGGAAACAGATTCTGTGGATAAAATAATAATCCAATATTTTTGGTTCATGTACCATTTGGGTAGATATAATACATATTATACATTTTTGCTCTGCATTTTTACAAAGCAGACAATGTAATTGGCAATAAATAACCTGTGTCTGGTGGTGTTGCCACATTGACTTGTTTATATTTAACTGCTTTGAACATGAAGAGAACAAAGAAAAGCAGAAAACAATTAGATGATTGATATGAGGGCAGCGTGGTAGGTGGGGAATTGAAAATCTCTTTATTTGAAGCACAAATGGAGCAGTAATAGCTGTGTGGATTAGTCCCTCAGATAATGATGAAACTGTGATAATGATACAGTTTAAAGGCTTGCTAAAAGCTAAGCCCACCGAGCCAATAAAGATTAGAAGTTTGAGGTGTTGGAGGTGCACGGGTCATTAGAGTTGCCAAATGAATGGGGAGTGGGGCTGAGCAGCTCAATCATGCCTGATCGATGTTGTGAGATGTTGCCTGCTACACAAATCAGGCTGATTGCCATCTGAAATAAGAGGAGGAATACAAAGCTGGACTTGTTTTACACTGTGTGCGTGTCCGTTTTGTTAATATGTTCTTTGTGTGGCAGGGTTTTTTGCCATTGTGTTAACAATTTGTATTTTATATGAAAAGATTAAACAATTAAAGCTAAGATTGAAGCCAGGATGTTTTTTTCTTGTGCTTTCGAAAGTAACTTTGTACACAAATCCAGATAAATATGCCATCAAGAGCTGTTTAGAGCCAGCCAATCAGAATCCTGGAAAAAAGAATGAATTACATCATGTTACAATGACTTTTACATCCGTTGGCTTCGTAAACAATGGCGAGTGATGGAGTTTGTTTGCTCTCCCTGTGTTCGTGTGGGTTTCCTCCAGGTGCTCCAGCTTTCTCCCACAGTCCAAAAGCATGCAATATAGATTATTTGGCAACTCTAAATTGGCCCCATAAGGTGTGAATGTGAGTGTGGTTTTGTGAGTGTGTCCTGCGGTGTGTTGACGCCGGCCCAGGGTTGGTCCCCGCCTTGCGTAAAAAACACACACACAGTTTGTAAAACAGTGCATAAAAACATGCCTGATGCTTCTTATTGATCCCTATTTAATGAGTGAGCTGAGGTTTAATAAAGACTTCAATAAATTGCACTAAATACATACACACTGCATTCATATATTCTCAGTAAGGTGCTTTTATTTCATTTATTACTGTCAAGGCCTGGTGAGACATACAAGGTCAACAGCAGTTCTCTTCTGCCCTATGCAAGAACTTGACATTCACCATGGCTACTTCATCTCCCATCCACTAATCCGACACAGGTAAACCAGATAGGCCTCATTGCATCATTCCCTCTGGTTTCAGACTCTCTCCTTCATTTGTCCTCACCTCCCCCCTCTTTTTCTGCCTGCGGTGTGGGTGGGTCTGGGCACGTATGGTGTTTTGGTGGGGCCTCATTCATTAGTAACCCTCTGTGAATGGAAAAACCTGACTTATAGGGTTTAATTACTTGCTCCCTCTCCCGATGGACTTCTCTCTCCCCGACACCCTGGTACCACGCTTAGCTCACTCCTAATGCAATCAGACACAGAGGTCTTGGATGACTTCCTCTGAACAAGAGGAAGGCGAGCCAATTTGACTAAATGAATGCAGCAGTTCAAGGTTGCTATTGTGCCCCGGGTGGCCTAAAATGGAAAGGGGAATGAAAAGAGTGTGGGTGTATGTGTGTATGTGCATAGTAGGGGTCGACACCAATAACCTACTAATCGAGTACTTGTTATATAACCTCTGACTGGATTAGTAAACTACATTTTAATTGGATTTTTTTCAGGACATAATAGACTGTCATGTTTGTGAGAAGACAAAAAGCTGGAGGTGTAAATGCTCAGTGAACCAACAGAATAAAACGGACACCAAATAGTAGACAATGAACAGACTAAAACATGTCTGACTGGCAACAAATTAAAAAGAGGAAATACTGGTAGAGGGAATTATCAAATCAACAGTCAGAGATCCTGACTCAGTGTTCCAGAGATTGTTTGTGATGAAGGATGAAGATCACACCTGAATCCATGGTGTGTTCAATTTGCTAGCCTTCCCTTTCTTTTAGCTTCATTTGGCTGAAAAGGGGATATGTAGTTGAACCAAACTGTCAATCCAATACTGTAAAATGAGAGAAACTAAAGGAATATCATGTACATTTTTGTCCCGTATCTTTAATTCAGAAGTTCAGAACTTGGTGTGCTCTACTAACCCACAGAAGCATCTTCCTCCACCTGCATCTCTTCTGACCTCAATAGTCCTCTTCCTTGGATTTGTTACAGTATTTAAGAAAATAACTTTGTGTAGAACTTTTATAAATTCATTTTAATGACCTGTTTTCCTGGGTTTGATTCCCTGGTCGGCCGTAGGGTCTTTCTGTGTGGAATTTGTGAGCTCTTCCCATGTTCGTGCTGGTTTTCTCTGGGTGCTCCGGTTTTCTCCCACAGTCCAAAAGCATGCACTATAGGTTGATCTAAATTGGCCCTGTAAGGTATGACTGAGAGTGTTGTTGTGACATTCCCCGCCTCGCACCCGTTGCCCCGGGATTAGCTCCCCCAAGGGATTAAGCAGTTTGGATAATGAATGAATGAATGACCTGTTTTACCTTTGTTGTTGTCACCTGTTTACATTTAGAATATTGTCTATTAGTTGTGATGTGACCTTGAGTTCTATGATGGGTGCTTATATATTGAATGTATTACCTTTCTCTTTGTTATTGTGGTATTTAGGGTGAATTACTGAAATACTATAGGGTGAAATACCATAAATGCTGTCATATGTAGGGTCAGTGCTGGCCTACATGACAAGGGACAGTATATGCACATTATTGTAGGGAAAGTAGTGTACGTTTATCATTCTTAAATGCTTGTATGATGGATGTCTAAATAATGTATGCTGTTGTGTTTTGTTCATTTGTATTAATTAACACCACAAATGATACCATGCTCCTTTAAATCTCTTACAAAAGAGAAAATATGTAAACTACAAAACATGACAGATCTACACTCAAACATTTGTTCTCTATGCTGATTTCACAGAACTGAGTCTTTACTCTTTAAATCTGAATGACATGTTTTTCTATGAATATAAAAACCAGGCTTAAATGTGGGGATTTACGTCAATTTTTACCGTAAGGAAAATGTGTGCAACAGAACGATGTAAGGCTGAAGCACTCTTGAAAAAATGTGAATTGCAATTTTCAAGCACACGTGAGGTTTTCTATGGAAAAAGTATGTGAATTACGATTTTCAATTACAACTTTCAAACACTTTGACGTTCTCTATGGAATAGTACGGTATTATATTTGTGCCAGAACAAATATACATTTTTCCGATATGAAGCCAAAAGTAGCAACAAAAAGATTCGTTGACGTGTGTATTCCATCAACTTCCTTACATATAATAGAATTCATGTCATATAAAACATACACACTGAAAATGTATACATTTATTAAATAAACCCCTAATATATTCAGAAACATGAAAAGCAATTGTCTGCGCTCTATCATCCTCATTTCACGACCTTCACGTTCCACATTACAGCCACATATTCCAACATTATATTTTATTTATGTTTATCTTACCACAAAACATGTTCAAATGCTTTTTCTCAGAGTGGAGCGCAAGCATGAAGGGAGAGTGGTCGCGAGTGTGCAGGCAGAGTGGAGCGCGAGTGTGAAGGCAGAGTTGAGCGTGAGTGTGAAGGGAGAGTGGAGCATGAGGGTGGAGTGTGAATGTAAAGCTAGAGTGGAGCGTGAGAGTGAAGCCATAGTGGAGCACGAGAGTGAAGCACAAGTGTGAAGGCTGAGTGAAGCATGAGTGTGCAGATAGAGTGGAGTGCGAGGGTGAAGGCAAAGATGAGCGCGAGTGTGAAGGCAGAGTGGAGCACGAGGGTGATGACAGAGTGGAGCGCATGCGGGAAGCGAGAGTGGAGTGCGAGAATGAAGGCAGAGTGGAGCACGAGGGTGATGACAGAGTGGAGCGCATGTGGGAAGCGAGAGTGGAGTGCGAGAATGAAGGCAGAGTGGAGCGCGAGGGTGAAGACAGTCAAGCATGAGCATGTGTTGAAGAATGTAGAAGAATCGTCATAATTTATAACTGAGTTGAGAATTGAGATCACAATTTTACCATGATTAATTGGGCAGCCCTAGAAAGAAACTTGGCTGGGTTCCTTGCATATCTTAATTTTAAGATTTGCACGCTCAAATTGATTTATTGAAGGAGTTCAAGGTCCAAATATCCTGTATCCTATTGAGTGGTACACCTTCTATAGTATATCTTCTACATAAATTTTTATAAGGCAAGTATGACAATCACAAATCAATCAATTTCAAGTCAAAGTTCAATTTCTAGTTATTAACCATCCCTATCCTAACTATCCCTAATTTCTTCTAGCTAATGCTAAATTCCACTAATGTTTAATCTTAACAGGACACTTTCCATTGGTGTCCAAGAAATCTTTACTATAAAGTCTAACCCTAGTATAGGCACAGTTCTGGACTATGGTCTCAAATTCAGAAAAAGGTGCTTTTGCACAACTAATTTTAATGCTACCACACCAGAAGTGACTGTTGATAGTTTTACTTTTTAAGAACAGAATGCAAGCCATGACTTAAAAGCACCACAGAGCAGTGCATTTGTTTTCTCTGAGATCAGCTTTTCCTTAAGTTGAAAGTACAAAATCAGAAATGCAGCCAAGAAAATCAAAGCTTGTTTGGCAGTAGCACTTGCACACCACACATAACCTTTACCATGGCAAGCTTTCATGTCCTTGACTGAGTTTTAGCCTCAGACTCAAAGGCAGCTAGCAGTATATGTATAGAGGTCCTGGTTCCCAATGGGGGTCCTAACCTGGGTAGGGCTGCCACATGGTTTTTTTAACAGAGAGGCCTGAGAGACAGAATGAGGGAAAGAGACAGACATAGACAGAGAGAGAAAGAGGGCCTCTGAAAAGCCTGTCACTGCTAGAATCAAACGCCAGCAAAAAATTGAAAAAAGCACATTTCCCAACACTGAAACACAAACGAAAACTCCTACATTATGACTACCTGAGACATGTAACATCACATTAAACAGGATCCAAACGACAATAAATAATGTGGCTTAGATTAATAAGGTTATGTTATAATGTGCATGCCAGTTTGGTGATTAACTAGTAAGAAGTGCCTATACTTATGCATTTCATAGCATGTTGTAACCATTGGATTGTCCTATTCTCTGCTCCGGCAGATTAACATAACAAAATGTATTTAAAATCCATCAGCTACTTATGTTGGCAAATTCTGTCCTTTTGCCAAAGGTCAGACTTCCCCAGCATCCCCAGCATTCAGAAGAATTAAATGGTAAGAACCCATGAGCAACCTCATTTTGATAATTGGCCTATTAACTCATGGGTTATTATTGTATTAATTGCATTCAATGTGTATTTAATTAAGCGTTTCCTAGCAAAATAAGGGAAATATGTGAAATGTGATGTGTATCAGAATCAGAATGAGTAAAAAAGCTCTTAGTAAACTTGCTAATTCCTTTTGAAAAAGCTTCTTATAAGAGCTCTGTCTGCTCTTATTTCACATTGGTTGGATCGGGAATTCCATGTAGTTTATATACACTACACAACCACAACAATACAACCTTCTGCATAATATTATGTATCATCAGCTCTGTTGATTTTTCAGCAGTTGTCCCAAAAACATTGTGTTCATTCATTAACTTTATGCTACGCAAGGGTCAATAGTAAGCAATTATCATTTTACAGATAAAAGTTGCCTATAGAAATAGCTAATTTATATGTTTTGAGGTAAAACTTGTACGTATGGAAATAAAATAATTTTCAGGAACAAATACGGTATATTGACAGCCCTTCCACCAGAATGCTTTGTAGCTGGTCTTTTGGATCGATTTTTTAACTTTTAGTTTATTATGCACCACTTGCTAAATTTTTATTATTAGGCATTCATTAGTCATCACATTTATTTACTACTACACGTAGACAATGAATGAAAGAATGAGTGCTCCCTGTCATTTGCTTAGGGCCTGTTACCAACTTTTCCAGTATAAACTGATTTGTCTAGACTATGTGATAAAATGCCTAGGGGTAAAATGTGGTAAAATGCCTGGTCAGATTTTATACAGTGCCACACCTTCTGTCTTAAAATGTATTTGTAAATTAATATTTATCTTCCCAGAAAACACATATACAGGCTTTTTTCTATAATTCTTTAAATAAGAAAACTTAATTTACAATCAATCTTCTGTTTGTAGTTACTGCTATATGTAGCTAACTTAAGCCGTTATCCTAGTCTAATTTTAACTCTTATGGCCAGTTTCCCAGACAAAGATCAAGCCTAAGCCAAGGCTATTTTTGACTTTCAGTGGTGAATCTCCGCCATATCTGCAATTTAGTCCAAGACTAGGCTTAACCCATGTTCAGGAAACCACCCCTTAATGTTCCCTAAATCCTTCAATTTTGCAGGGATTGCACCACTAACGTCTGATTATTTCAACATCTTGCCCTTGGTAGTACACCCCAAACGATCTGAGCACATAAAGACAAGAGATTTTGCTCTCGTCCGCTGCGCACTTAGAATTTTGTTAATTTGTTAATTAACTAACTGTTTAAGTAATCAGTCTGTTTTTGTACCAGTTAGCCAACTAAAGGCTGGTTTCTTGCTTATGGATTAAGCCTAGTCTTGGACTAAGTTGTAGTACCAATGGAGATTTACCATTCAAACTGCAAGCTAACCTAAGACTAGACTTAATCCTTGACTGAGAAATTGGCCCTAAATAGTCAAACACATTTTTTGCTGATAAAAAAACTTAAACAAAGCAAATAAATATAGCATTTTTCAATAATTATATTATAGGAGTAGCAATTTTTTTCTAAGAACACCAGATATTGGCATTAGTGCATCCCTAAAACCTTCAAAAAATCAGCTAAAAACATATGTGATTAAAGTCTACAATTGATTTTGTAATCATATGCAAATAAGCTTGGTAATAAAAAACAATTGTAACCTCATCAAAACATCTCCTCCTCAAAGGACTCAGCTCAGCATCAAAGCACTGTCAATAAACCAATATTATCAGGATGATTTATTTATATGACCTGCACTATAATTCCCCATAATGTGCATCAACCCCCCATTAAATCATAATATGGTCTCCCATGATGTAAGGGAGGAAACCCCTGTTCTCATGATGGAATGGAGCAATTATAGACTCCGTTGTCCCCATTGCTCATAGCAGCTGGAAGTGGGACTAGATTGGAGAAAATGAAAACAATTAATCCTGTAGTGCATAGGCTAAGGAGGTGCGGTGTGTTTGAGGGTTTGAGAGAAGAGCAGAATAAATCAGTTGTAAGGAATTTGTTCCAGATTCAACTAGAGAGATGTGAGAAACATCATATTGTCTTTTTCCACTGTGTGGTGTGGCACAATATGCTTTTACTGGTTGTGGGTATTGTGGGTTTTTCCACTGCAAACTTACTATACAGTCGGTATTAAGTAGCTCTGTTTCTTGGCAGATTTTTCTGGAACAGATTACATAAGTATTTTGTCCTGTCCTGTGCATCACATAAGATGAGACCATACTCTCTATCACTGCATCAAACCGACTTAATTGTAGTGGTACTTTTGTAGAAATTTTCAGGTCAAATTCTAAACAGGTTGGCAAACAACAGCATTTATTCATTCATTCATTATCTGAACCGCTTAATCCCAACCAGGGTCATGGGGGGACCGGAGACTATCCCAGGAACTTACAGGCACAAGATGGGGACCAAACTTGGGCAGGCACCAGCACACCACAGGGCACACACAATCACACTCTCACTCACACCTTATGGGGCCAATTTAGAGTCGCCAGTTCACTTACAGCGAATGCTTTTGGACTGTGGGAAGAAACCAGAGCCCCTGGCGGAAACCCACACAGAAAGGCCCTACGGCCGACCTGGGGATCGATTTAAGGGCCTTCTCACTGTAAGTCCCAAACAACAACATTGTTGTTAAATTTAATCTCAATTAATCTAGTGTTTACTGTATCCACAGGAAACTTATTAACTTGATTTGTTCCTACACTGACTGCTTAAAAATGCAAAATATCCACCGAGGAGGCTCAATCTAACCTCTTCTATGTATTGTATTTCATTTGGGGTTTAGGCTTGTATTAACTATCTTTACAAAAGTTCTTCAAAACTATAATGTACTTCCTTAACACTATTATACTTAATTGTTATTCCCAAACAGGTCTGGCTACAGTGCTGGACTACCGTTTGGGGTTTGGTCAAACTTTACTGCTCTCTTATGTAGTTTTCACATGTCTGTGTGCCATTTAGAGCTTGGCTTTCAAGCAGGAAAAGCTGAGAAAGCTGATAAACTTCAAGGTTTTGGCCTTGAAGTCCAGTTCCTACTTCTGATGTAATGCTTGGCTTAGATTTTCTTCTTATCTGCATTTGTTTGCTCTCTCTCTCTCTCTCTCTCTCTCTCTCTTTCTCTCTCTCTTTCTCTCTTCTCTCTGCCTGTGTATTATTGTATTATTGCACCTTGCCTTGAAAAGTATTGATGCTGTTTATATAGCTATTTGTATTGCGTTTTTATTTAAAAATCCTATGTCTCCTCAAAGACTGCTGGAAAGTGTGTGTCTGGATACACTAATGTATTGTCAAGAGGGTCATTTTTACTTATAACCTTTCAGCGACACAAACTTTTATTGTCCAAAAGAAGCACAAAGGTATCTGTGTGTGTGCATGTGTGTGTGTGTGTGTGTGTGTACCCACATGTGTACATTTCAAGACTAATAAATCAGCAAATGCCATGTGAGCTCTTGTAAATCTCTACTACATACGGTCACGTACCAGGTTTCAAATTAGAGGAAGACGAATGGGAGTCCCAGCTCCATTACTGTGGTAATTAAAGTCTGTTGGAGTTTTTTTGTAGCCATACAATTATTTATTTCACCCCACACTGACACCCTAACAGGGCTGACCTTATGATGGTTAGTCGTCATTTTGTTCATTTGTATGTAAGTGAATGTGTGAAGTCTCATTTGTATGTGAAACTCATCAGAACACATCTTCCACATCCATAAAACACTCTTTCTGTCTGTCTGCCTGTCTCTCCTTCTCCCCCTTCTCTCTCTCTCAGCCCCTGCAAAATGTAATATTGTACATTGTCTAGCTTTTTCTTCACCATCAGCGACACAATATTTACCACCTATTTTTCTGTTATATAGAGATTGACATGTAAATTAATTTATTAACTATTCTATACCTTCTCGCTGTGAATCGGCAGCGCTAACCACTGTGCCACCGTGCCGCCCATAAATGAATCAATAGTTCATTATTAATTGATCGATTTAATATACAAACGGTTAATCTAAAAAATCTATTTAAATATCTAGCAAATTGAGCATGTTATTAATCAAACTATTGTTTTGCTGTGAAGTGTGTCTTACTCCTTCTCAAAACAAAGTCAGTCAGTAAGTTTCAAACAGTATTTGCAAAAGCACATCTCAGAAGCTTTGCTGCTGTAGAGAACATATATAGAGAAGATATGGAGCAATTATGCACTGAATGGCTGTAGGAAAGAAACTTGGTTACATTTAATGATGTTACATAGCAAATATGTAGGAGGCTACACATTTAAATATGCCTATTTATATTTGCCATATTTGTACAATTGATATAAGATTTCAAATGAAAAAGAAACCTGTTTTGGTCAAAGTAACCTTATGACCAGTTATACCTAATGGACCTAATCAACTTGCAGTTCAGGGTCTTGTTAGGGGCCCATGGTGGTGCTGGAAGTAGGATTTAAACCCAGAGGTGAGTATCATACCATTAGGCCACCACCACCCGTACTAACTATTTTTGATTTTTTCTGTGGCATTGTTTACAGTACTAGTACACTAACCCAAGGGCCCAATTTGAGATACTTTAATAAAAACCATAAAATATTCAGCTCCGGGGAAAAAACATAAGAGACCACATCACTTTTTCCCATTCACTGACGTTGTAATATGTGGCTGTGAGTATAAAATGTAAAGTTTGCTGTTCTTTTATGAGTTGTTGTCGCTGTTATATACTGTACAAGTACACAGAGAGACAAGATGATGTGGCTCCAGTTTTAACAGTGCAAAGAATAAAGAACAAATAAGACACGTAGAATAAGCAGTACATACATATTATTAAAAAAATATGCAATTAAGCTAGTAGTGGAATATAAAATATGAACTTTGAACTAAAAGTAGAAAGAAGTAGAAAGAAACAATTAGAAGTCTGAGCTAACATTTAAGTCGGTTCTAGTATGTGCATATATTGTAACAGCAGTGGAGAACTACAGTCTGTGCAATACTTTCAATACATTGTGCAGTGAGAAAATGCAATCAGTGATATGTTCAGTTCAGCAAGGTTCAATAGTTGTGCAAATATGTAGCATCAGTGCAAAAACTGTGCAAATATTGTAGCAGACATGATGGGCCAAATTTCCCATTCAAGGATAAAGTGTAGTCCTAGAGTAGTTTTGAGTTTGAATGGAAAATCTACAATTACTACAACTTAGTCCAAGACTAGGCTTAACCCATGAGCAAGAAACCAGCCCTATGCGTCATGAGCATCTCATTTATTTAAACTGCCCTGGTTATTGCAAAGTTGGAATTGAAGGTATAGACTGATAGGGAATCTTTGCTGTTATTAAGATGTTTCTCTTTTATTTACAGCATTTGACTGATGGTATTATCTAGACAACTGCAATTCACTGCTTTGCAGTCCACTAAGAAAACATATTCTTCTGACGTAAAACAAGAGCTGCCAAGCAACTAAGTTTGTTAGTAATACCCTTACAGGTCCCATTAGAAAACACATAAATAGTAAGACTTTCAATACTGCACAAATGAAAAGGTGGTAGATGATTCATTTTAAATACATCATTAGTAATTACAAAAATGAGTAAAAATAAGCACATGTTATAATGCTGTGACAGAAAGAAAAGCTCCTGGGTTCGAGCCCTGGGTTAGCAGTAAGGCACTTCTGTATGGAGTTTGCATGCTCTCCCCGTGTTCGAGTCGGTTTCCTCCCACAGTCCAAAAGCATGCCCTATAGACTGATTGGCGACTCTAAATTGGCCCCATAAGGTTTGAATGTGAGTGTGATTGTGTGAGTGTGTGTGCCCTGTGGTGTGTTGGCGCTTACCCAGGGTTGGGATCCTACTAATATGGTTTTAATCAGTAACCATTTCTCTTACATGTATTCTTTAATCTTTTGAATATTATTGCAATTTATTTTTGAGAGCTTCGCCTGCTTTCCTGTCATTGATACATTTGATGTTGTGAGACAACAGATGCAAATGCCGCATTTAGTATCAACTGCAGACCTTTCACTAGCTCCCCTGTGCATAAATTAATGATGCGGCAACACACAGCTGGCCAAGAATCCACTGAGCAGCCAACTGTCCATTTACTTACGGTCTCCTGAAATGGCAGTGTGTTAAAGGAATTGAGAGTTTTGTGTTTTTTAGCCAATACATGTAAATGCAGCATATGAGCTGCAACCTAATGGAAAGTGTTTCATTGTACAGAGTGAAGTCAGCAAAAGTAACATTACTGTCGAGTTACTTATGAACTGTGCTGTCTGCATATGGTATTTTTAACAAATACTCATGACTTTATTTTTAGCAAGATAAAGGACAAACTGGAACTAATGAAGTTTATCAGAATTAGGGCCAGGTGGTGAGATTGTTGAACATAATTCAGTTAGATGTCTCAGTTTGACTGTATTGAAAGTGCACATTCATAAGATGACTAAAGCCTTGTTAGTGCTAAACCTCTTTTTACACTGCTGTTTATCACAAGCAAATATATGGAAGCCCACATTTCCAGTGAGCTTCCTGACTAAGTTAAATATGCTTTAACATTTCTTTTTTGAAAACAACAATTATTAAAAGAAAATGGATTGTTACAACCAATCTGAAAGTTAACGACTACAAGACAAGACCAAACTATGAGACTTTGGTGATAAGACTCTCAGTAGTATCATTCCATCAAATTAACATGTGGTTAATTACAGAATCAGCAAATGTCTGGCTCCCTTAAGGCAAGATTTTTCTTATACACCATTTACCGTTTTTCAGTCAGTGAGAAACAGTTGTAGAATACTAATTTTGGAAACTGAGCTAAATTTTTAATTATAAAGTGTGGACAGAAGTGTGTGATGCAGAGCTCCTCCCTCACAAATAGCACTATAAATGTATTGTAGAATGTTCTCTCTCCATTTTCTCCTCCCCTGCTCCCTCTTATGGCAAATGGTGCTGCTCATGATCCGTATGACCTGCACTTAGGAGTGGAAAGGGGGGAAAAACCAGAAAAGTTACACCTGCTATTGTGAAAAGAGAAAGTGGAAAAATATCTGAATCTGTAGAGATGCCAGTAAATGTCAGAGCAAGAGCAAGTGAGTGAGTGACAGCGAGGAGACAAACAGTGAAGGAGGACTAGAGAGCAAGAGAGAGAGAGAGAGAGAGAGAGAGAGAGAGGGAGAGAGTCAGAGAGAGAATGGACATGAGTGAGAGAATGTCCAAAAGTGAAGGTAAATAAGCAGACCAAAGAGGGGAAAACATCTTGCGGTGAGAGCGAGGGAGACGACCTGTATGATGACTGCAGCCTTCCAACTTCGACGCGTCAAACTTGCAAATGAGCACCAGCAGGGACACCTTATATCCTTCACTCCCACACTGCAGATATATTTAGCATCTCCACCCGTCTGTGTGGCATTCCATTGACCTCCACTGTGACTTTAACTTAACATTGTCAGGCTTTTTAACCGCTGCACAGTCTCTCTGGGGAAAACGAAAGGCAGGTTGGTGGTGTTGTGTTGTTCAGGGACACTCACTCACTTTGACACGCCTTGGGCTGTTTTGCTTTCCGTGATTAATGAGTGTAAATTACGGTAAAATGTTTGTCCTTTTTATGTGGGCTTTTCTTCTTTCTTTTGAACAAACAGGAGGTGAATTAAGGTCCTTCACAATGTATGTAAGAGTTTCAATGTCCTTAGGCAGGTAAAGGTGTAATTTAATGTTGATGATCACAAAAAGATGATCAATTAGAAACATTGGGTGACAAAACCTACTGTGAAAACAAACATTTGTCACTGTAGCTCCAGTTGATGCAGCTTTTGGTTGCCCGGCTCCTGTCAAATTTGTCAAGGTGTAACGTATCTGTATTTGTGTTTTCCTCAAGTTAGCAAGGCTGTAATTGGCTCAAGTACTAAATTAAGAATACTTACATTTGGTCTCATCAGGCCATACAAATATTCATGTACACAAACATACATGCAAAAAAATAGTGGTGATCTGGGACCATACAGATCAAAGATGCCCAGTTATCAGGAGGGTTGCCATTTCCAGCTAAGGACCGGACCAAAGGAGCCCTCTACCCTGCACTGAGAAAGGCAGGACCCATGAGCACACAACTTCCATCTGTTACACACTGCCATGAAGGCCAGGGCCCTTTCTCTCTCTCACACTCACTCACACAGTCACACACACAGCTTACTGGTTCTTACTCTTTTATCAGCTGCAATAGGAAAGTACATAGGATTTTGAACCCTATTATGTAGTTGTTCTTTGAGTGAGTGAGTGAATTCACATGTTAAGTGCTTTGAAGGGACCATATATACTTCTGATGTTTACTGCTAGAAAACCACAGTTAGCAATAAACAAGCTATAGTATTTTTCAAAAATAAACGGAAAAAAACATGTGTCTGTGTAAGTGTCGTGTGTGTGTTTGGGTCTTTGGGTGGTGTTGTCTTACGCCGCAATGAGAAAAGAACTCTGTCTAGAGAACTAAAACCATAACATCATACACACACACACACACACTATCCATCCTCAATTCAAAGAACTTTATTTTTCTGTTAGGAAGTTTACATATGGAGGGACAGCCACCCAAGAACTCACACACCACACACGCACACACACACATGCACACACACAACACCAACAGCCTACATTAGACACATGGTGGTTTACAAATGCAATCTACGACTAATAAATAAATAATTTGAGACTTTGAGACTCTCTAATAATACTTAATAGAGACCAAGTGTTAAAAAGGGAGTTCACATGAGGTTCAGCCATTCAGTAGTATTATAAATGCAGGCACAAAGCTTGACAGTGCTCTGTTAGTCCCGAGGGTGAGAGATCTGAACCTGTGGCCTGAGGTAAGCAGTACTGGGTGTGTAGAGTGTGATGTTGCTTTTTACATTTATTGTATATGCAGATGAGTGATTTCTGCTCTTGTCCAGTTACTTTCATGTTTCAATGAACATTGGACAATGCCCCAAACCAGGCTGTGATATTGAAGGTGATAATGGATTCAATGAAAAATCTTAGCCCTAGGGTTAACCTAGAATTAGGGTTAAGAAAATGGTTAAGCCTAGGACTTAAAACCTCATTCTGGGTCGATGCTTTAAGGTGTGATGTTCTGACAATGTAATTTTTAAGGCCTAGACAGAGGCTAAACCTGGGGTTACGCTTAGCCCTAGGGTTAAGCTAGTGTTAGGGTTGAGGAAATAGTTAAGCCTAGGATTTTAATAAAAAATTAAACCTTTTTCTAGGTTGATGTTTAAACATGGAAGTAATGTAATATGTTTTGTCAATTTTATTTTTAAGGCCCTGACACAGATGCTGGAAGGATGCCTAAACCTAGAGGTTCACTAAGATGAGGTGAGTTCGCCATTGACTCTCACTTTCAGTTGTCTGCCTGACAGAAATGAGAGGACCCAGAGGATAAGGTGAGGATTAACAGACATCTGAAGCAGCTTTTGACTCATGAGGTTAGGGTTAGGGTTAGGGTTAGGGTTAGAGTGGAGTTTTTCCACTCGATCCTTATATACCCTATTTGCTGCTCTTGTTTGTTTGTTCAGTATAAATACTATATACTATGTCTCTTTATATCTACATTAAGTTTAAGATGAGTGTGAGTGAGGCATAGTACAAGCACAACGCAGTACATCCAACTTTACTGCTGTATTAAAATAACAGAAGACATTTCATGAAAGAGTTTTACTACCACTCATTCAAAAAGAAAGAAAACCAGAAAATAAAAACACACTGGCAAAAGGGTTTTGTAGAGTGACAAATGGAAAGATTGGCCAATGGGGATTATTTGGATTTCTTTTCACAATCTGAGGGGTTATGTGGAGTATAACACAGTACTATTATCAATATCCAGCTTTCATCTTCAGTTCTATCTTTTTGAAGAAAGAGACATAAAAAGCTAACATATTGTTTCTAGCTACTTACTCTGTGCTGATTAAATGAACTGCAAGCTTTAAAAAGCTTTGGAGCTCACAGAGACTGTGTGCGCAAACATGAATTTTCAAAAGTGTTTCCCAAAATGTGCCCTGTCAAACCAGCTCACTGTTCCAAAAGCACTCCCAAGAGTTAGAAATTCATTCTTAGTTCTTTTGATTTGCACTTATTTCTCTGTTTCTCAAATTTGTGCCAATTCCCAGTGGTTCTGATCCATGTCAGAGTGAAGGAAAGGCTTTAGCTACTCTGTTCTGACAAATCCTAAATAAAGTCTTCCAACCCAGAGCATGCATCTCTCTCTCTCTTCCCGCCCCCCTTGATTTACAGAAAGACTGATTTTTCCAAAACACTATCACTACAGTGACTCACTGCTTTAATCCAAAGTGTGTGTGTGTGTGTGTTTGGGTGTGTGTGTGAGAGAGAGCAATTTAGTGTTGCATCTCAAAAAGATACTGAACTCCAGTGTTGAAACAAGGGAAGCATTAAATGCCTCTTTGTGCATTTAAATAATATCTGAGTCTGTTCTTAGAAGACATATAATTGCTCATAAACTAAACGTCATTTGTGAAGGCATGCTCACCTGCCCCTGAATGCCACTAGGATACATATACAGGCATTACATAGCATTTTAATACCCTCCTGTATTGCCTGACATGTTTAAATGCACCTACTTCATGCAGTGCATTCATGTCGTCAATTCAAGTATTAATCTTAACTTAAAGCAACACTACACTGCGTTCCAAATTATTATGCAAAAAGTGTTTAGGAGTGATAAGGTAAGAATTTTTTTGTTTGTCAGTTGAACTCATGGATGGTGATGTGTGTCGGGGCTCTTTATATCACTGAAAGCCATTGCAGACACCTGTGCTAATTAGTTTGGCAGGTGTGTCCAATTAAAGGCAACACTACTTAAGAAGGCTGTCCCACATTATTAAGCAGCCTACATTTTCAACCAAAATGGGAAAGAAAAAGGACCTGTCGGCTGCTGAGAAGCAACAAATTGTTGAGTGTTTAGGTCAAGGCATGACAACAATCAACATTGCCAAGACACTTCATCGCGTCATCGCACAATCAAGAAGTATGTAGCTGATTCAGAGCACACACGTGTGCGTGCTGATAAGGGAAGATCAAGGACTCTTTCCAACAGGCAATTACATCGGGTTAAAAGAGCAGCTGCAAAAATGCCTTGTCTTAGCAGCAGACAAGTTTTTGAAGCTGCTGGTGCCTCCAACGTGCCCCGAACAACAAGATGCAGGGTCCTCCAGAGGTTTGCAGCTGTGCGTAAGCCATCCTTTCGACCTCCCCTATCCACTGCACACAAGCAGAAACGGCTCCAGTGGGCCAAACAATACATGAAGACTGACTTCAAAACTGTTTTGTTCACCGATGAGTGCCGTGCAACCCTCGATGGTCCAGATGGATGGAGTGGTGGATGGCTGGTTGATGGCCACCCCATGCAAACAAGGCTACGGCGCCAACAAGGAGGAGGTGGAGTAATGTTTTGGGCTGGAATCATGGGGAGAGAGATTGTCGGCCCCTTTAGGATCCCTGACGGGGTAAAAATGACATCCATAAAGTATGTGGAGTTTCTCAAAGCGCACTTCCTGCCATGGTTCAAAAAGAAGAACCGTGCATTCCGCAGCAAGATCATTTTCATGCATGATAATGCACCGCCTCATGCTGCAAAGAACACATCTGCATCTCTGGCTGCTATGGGCATAAAAGGGGACAAACTTATGGCGTGGCCCCCATCCTCCCCTGACCTCAACCCTATTGAGAACCTCTGGAGCATCATCAAAAGTGTGTCTATGATGGTGGGAGGCAGTTCACATCTAAGCAACAGCTCTGGGAGGCTATTCTGTCCTCATGCAAAACAATTGAAGCAGATACCATCCAAAACCTGACAAATTCAATGGATGGGAGAGTTCAGAAGCTCCTTTCGAACAAGGGGTCCTATGTGCAAATGTAACATCACCTATAATAAAGTTTTGACTTGAATGCTGTTTGATTTCAGTTACCTTTCAGTTTGTAATAACCTGCTAATGCTTATAATTTCACAAATGACCATTTTTTGTTCTTTATAAAAATGAAAAGTTTGGAAACTCTGTTGTGCATAATAATTTGGAACATGCATTTGAGTGCATTTTGAGTGTTTTATTTTTTAAAAATATACTGTTATCATTGGGCAGTTTGTTCAAAAACCTTTCAATTGTACTCTAATAGTTGATGACTGGAAAATTACAATGACTGCAATTCATATAGGTAATTTGGAAAATCTAAGAAAAATATGTTTTGCATAATAATTTGAAACGCAGTGTATGTAGGATTTGTTCGCAGGCTCCCCCTACAGATGAAAAATAGTATTGCCTGTAGCAACTGTCGTAAAATCTGTGTCACAGTAATACACGTGCATTTGTTGAAAAGCCAACGAGACCGACAAACTTCCTGAAGAAAGGACAACTAATGTGCGATCAAATGTCCTCAGGCCAGGTAAAGTAGCCTTACAGCATTTTACTCAAACATTAATATTTTGTTTTATTTTTTGAAATATCAGATGCAAAAGATAACGACAAATGAAAAAATGACAAATGAAAAGATAGTGTTTTCGTTTTCATCTCGGACTGACTATCATATATACTGATGGACTATAACTGATTGCCCATTGTGGAAACAGGCTATAATCCTACTGTAATGCAATGCTGTTTGCGTGATGATTGTAATGTTATCATCCATATTATAATACAAAACATCGTAGATCAGTCGGTAAGGTTGAGAAATCAGTTTGCATTAGCCAGAGATGCGTCTGAGCAGTTTGTCACTTGGAGAGGTACCGTGGACGACAGACATAAAACCCTTGGTCTACTGTCAGCAGTTATCTAGTTGCATAAGAGATGCTTTTGTTCATATTTGTATTATTCAGTGCTCGCAAGTCAAAATAGCTATGCTAGCTATAACTATTGACAACTAGCTAGCATGTTAGCTACCAGCTTGATAAATTGCTGTAGGCTACTACTTAATTAACTTGATTTATGGACATAAACGGAGGGCTATGACTTCAATAACATGACCTGACACACAGCAAGCTCAAACACACTAGATATAGATGGTAACAAATTTATATTTACTAGTCCGGCAGTAACAGTGCCAGGTCACCACCCGTCCTCCGCTTTCACGCCAGCGAGTGCAAGCCAGGCCAATATTCACCCTAGTCCTGGCTCTTACTTTATCACCCTCCTGCTTTCTTTTCTTTGTCTCCTCTGACAGCACCCTTTCCACCTTTGTTTTCCTTACTGTTTCAGCCATGACAGCTAGGCTAGCTTTCATTAGTTCGTAACTTTGTTTACCTGACTCGTCTTTTCAAGGGAGAGTGGGGAAGTGACGTATGCAATAAAGCAGTCAAATTTTGTAGTCTTTTTGTGTCTGGGTTCCTGCCTGAACCCCGAAGTTGCATAGTACCAGTGCAGGCCATGCAGACGCTTTTAAGCGATGATCAAGGTGTAACTGAACCTATTGTGAGCTGCTGTACCATCAGAATAATCTTAAAAATATAGTTTGAATTCTGAAAACCTACATAGTGTTGCTTTAATCCAAATATGCTTATCTCAGTTCTGTCTGGGTCTAGGTCTTGCCCCTTATTTCGACATGCTGGCGCTGCAAAAACTTTTTTTCTTTCACAGTGAGACCACATGGTAGATTTTGCACTTTGACCCTGCCAGCAGACAGTGGCATCATTATATAGGACCCCTGAAGGCAGTTTATCACTGAAAAATATTGTGTTGTATCACAGCAACAGTCAATCCCTTTGAATTTGCTACCATTGCTGCATGGCTATTGTATGAAGGAAAAATTTGCAGTTTTGTTCTTGATGAAATTTTTTAACAGTATTTATCGAACATTCTTATCCCAAGTCAGTTACATTTCCTAATAACAGGAGCAAACTCCTTGGAGTAACTTGAGGTTAAGAGCCTTGTTCAGAGACCAAAATATGGCAGCAGTGATACTTTTCCTTTTTATTTCTTTCTTTGACTCACTTGGAAGTTTCAACAAAGCAGTCTCAGCTTCTCACAATGTGCCACCCACCACCTAGAGGTATTATGTGTATTACTTACCTTTACAAATGGAACATCTGAATTCATTACTTTGTGCTGCATCAAAAGAATAAAGAAGCGGTGTTGTTCAAAAGAAGCATTGAGTTGAAATTTAAGTTTATCCAGCAAATTAGTTTTTAGTTGCTGACTAGTCCATGTTCTAGACTGAAAAAAGATATATTACAATTGTACAATACAATGTATGTATTATTGCATTAATTATTGTATTAATGATGGCATGTATTTGTTTATTTTAGCTTATTTAACTTTCCTAAACATTTAAGTAAGTTAGTTTTTCCCTATGGTGGCGCAGTGGTTAGAGCTGCCACCCAACAGTGAGAAGATCATGGACTCGATCCCCGGGTCAGCCGTAGGGTCCTATTATGTGTAGTTTGCATGCTCTGAGTTTTCTCCGGGTGCTCCAGTTTCCTCCCACAGTCCAAAAGCATACAAGGTAGGTTGAGTGGCAACTCTAAATTGGTGAGTGAGAGTGTGATTGTGTGAGTGTGCCCTGCGGTGTGTTGGCGCCTACCCAGAGTTGATCACTGCCTTCCACCTGTAGTTCCTGGTCCCCCCGTGACCCCGGTTGGGATTAAGCAATTTGGATAATGAATGAAGGAATAGTTTTGCCCTGCGTGATGCATTTCCAGTCTAAGACCCCCTCTCTCCAATGACTACATTGTTGGTGCACATCACCAGGTCTCAGTGCATTTGTCACACTAGAAACTCAACTAACTATTCATTTTTCAGTAACACAGATTTTAAGAGTGACTTCAAGATTTCATCATTTTAATATTGTTTATTTGTCACATACAAGTACAACATGTAGTGCAATATACCCCATAACAATCCTAAGACAAAAAGATCAAATGAAAAAGAGAAATTAGAAGTTAACAACAGGTCAAGTTAAAGAAATCTAAAAAAAAAAAACAAACAAAAAAAAAAACTAAAAATGGCATGGGTTTTTGTTATTTTTGTTATTAAGGTGTCATGTCCTTGTTAAGAATTCTTATGGCATGAGGACAGGCACTCCTCCTGAATCTCTCCTTTTTTACTATAATACTCCTATATGATTTGCCTGATTTCAACAGCTTAAACAGACAATTACTGGGGTGAGACAAGTCTCTGATTATCCTGATTGCTCTGCTCTTGCATTTGCTGGTGTAACTGCCCTGCACACACAGTAGAGCAGATCTGGTGATGCCCGCTAAACCTGGCAGGTGTCAAAACACTGTAAATTACAAATGCTGCTTTATATGTTATACTTAGTTTAGTCTTTAATCAAGTCCTACTTTAAAAATAACCAGATGACAGGTTATTAAAACACATTTTACAATGTACTCTCTGATGAGGTTGTGTGGTGTGCAAGTGTGTTTTATTTTCTTTATTAATTTCTTTTGCTACTTTTTCCCTGACTTTTTTTTATTCTTGTGTAAATTATGACCGTTACTGAAAATCAGTTCATCACTAATTGGAACATTTAACATTTTTTAAGTTTTTGTAATATTTTTTTTAAACTCTGGTTAAACTTTTTTTTTTAACAAAGTTAAACACTTGTCTAACAGGAGTCCAACAGTTGTCAAACCAAGTTGTCAAATCAAACTAAGAACCAGTCAAATGCCCAGTGCAGTATTCATTGAGTTATGAACGGCCTCAAAGCACAGTGGAAAAATAAGTCACAGCTTAGCAGGCACCTCCATGGTGGAGCTTTACTCTTTGAACATGTGCATGATAATCTCGCAAAGCTACTTCCTGAACCACTGCGACCCCTCTTCCCATGTCTGAACCCTCTCCCTTGAAGGCTCTGATAGAGTCCCTTTGGAGTCTGTTTGGGTGTGAGCATTGTGCTTAAAAAGAAGCATCTGGAAAAACCCTAAGCCAGCACTTCCAGGAGCATAAACATGAGAAATGAGGCAGAGAAAGTGCTTTGCAGTTTTAATGTGGTATTGTGATAGCAGATAATGCCAAACACCGCGCAGCCTTCCACTGTCACTCCGGGGGGAAAAACTCTTTTATTGTCCTGCTTTGGCTACAGGAGTGTTGCCTCTGCTTGGAAAAACATGCTGTATTATACTGATAAATGAGTGTGTTCTCTTATGGAAAATGAGCATGCTCTCTTGTCCCTCTGTGAAACGCAAAGACGATAGTGCACAGATGAAATACACAAACACACACATATGCAAGAATGCCCCAGTGCTCTCAAATGAACTTACTGCATATTTTGTTAGGGTAATATAATTACTTGAAAATAGGCTTTTTATTCCAAAACATACACACTCTGAGCTATGTCTTACCACAGCCGATTACTGAAATTGTTTTCTTCTCAATAAACTGCAGAAAAGGGAAATTTGTGGCAGTTGCATTTTATATAAAAAGAACTTACCCTTTCATTAGTAGTCATTGCTTTATTAAGGTTGCAATAGGGGTGGGATTTATTTTTCATCATGGGATCATTTATCTATAATGGCTCCATGTCTATTTCTTCTTCTTTAATGAATGGAAATAATTTATTTCAATCACTCATGCACACACACACACATACTTTAAGACCAGTCATCCTCATATCATCCAGCAAATCAGTTCTTTAAAATACTACAGAATTAGAAAAACATGCACATTTTAATTTAAAATCCACCCTGAAGAGCAACAGCACCCTAAAGCACAAGGTTCAATTTAATTACTTAACAAGATAATTGATGGGGCCCTGCAGGGACATGTTGCTGCTTAGTTTAAAATTGCGTAAATAATCCAGCATTAAATATGTTTGATGAGGAAAATAGTTAGCTTAAATTCATTTGTCATGATCATGCTAAGTTGGGCACTGACCCTGCATGATCTGATTTATTGTTATTTACACAACTAGACACATTCATACTGCCACCTTCTATTTGTCAAGGAAATTACAGAGCAAAACCAATTAAGCAGAAATACCAGTAAGTGAGAGAAAAATGAATGAACGAATGAATGAATGAATGTGCATTTGCATGTTTAGTAAAACACACAACAGCACATGTGGTGCCTTCGGACTAGCTGGGTAAGCTTTCAGTCATTGTGCGCTCCAGGATTCACAATGCTGCCAAGAGACTCCCAGGCATCACAGAGCTTACTGCTAATCCTAGGAGTGCAAAAGACACAAACTTACATCGGCATCATTTAACTTCATTTGAATATGCCTCTGTACATGGACGCAAACTGACGAAGTCTCAGTATATGGCTAAGTGTAGTTTTACTTACTATGAAAACAAGACCAATACCAAACTCACAACATACCCAACAAGATTAAATCTCGCATCTGTGCTCCTCCCTCTGTGGCTTTGCCTTGTTTGCGTTAAATGTATGTCACTTGTGTGTCTCTCTAGTTTAGTTACCTTGTCCTTTTTTTGTCTCAGAGCTGGAATTTGTTTAACTTGGTCTGTGTGCTACCTGTGGTCCAGACTTTTTAGTTTCTGTTTTCTGATTCTGGTTTTGCTTGGTGTTTGTTTCAGGACTGTGCCTGGTGATTTGTTTTTGACTTTTTAAAATAAACAAGTTAGAGTCATATGCATTATGTCATGGTATCTTTGCTTTGTTCAAGTCTCAGAATTCGTCTCAGTCTTAAAAGCCTACATCAGATAGGCTCTAGTGATTGCATTTGGAAGAAAAACGAAAATGAAGAAGTGAAAGAATGAGAGAGAACATTGCCTTCATTTGTTTAACTTTCCATACTCCTTTATTTCATGGTTGCAAATGTTGTGAAATCAATGAAAAGGATGCAGCACTTCTATCCCACAGGGACCTGCAGCGATATTAATTATTAAACCATTTACTGGCTTGAAGACAAAGCAGGGTAATAACGGTTTATCCTATAATTGCCGCTGTTACAGTAAAAGATTTTGTAATGAAGATGTTTGTCGCACCATGTGGACGACAGTCTGTTATTTCTATAAAGATTAAAGCACTCGAGCGATACGCTTTGCGTAATTTCTGCTCTGTATTAAAGGCCTCAGTACAATGATAGAGTTCTTATTAAAGAAGTAGAGGCTCAGCCAACTAATGTTACAACTCATTTAAAAAGCAGATAACTATATTTACACATTAACACCATCAATTTCTCAGAGATATGAATTTATGTGGATCTCTTTGCTTGTAGAAAATTTGAAAAAGAACAAACACTAAATGCATTAATCAGCCACAACAGTGTACAGTACCACAAAATATAATATGGGCATAAATTATCATCATCACTGCTTATTTGAACTGCAAAAAAACATTTTAAAACCTTAATATCATTCAAATATTATACATATTCATAGCTTTTTATTTCTGATTGACAAGGTTTTGTATAATTACGTAGGTGATTCAGTCAAGCTTTGGAGGGAAACAAAAGACTAAAGGAGGCAAAAGGCTAAAGCTTTCACCTTCAAACACACATGATTTGAATTTCATGGCCACAGTTGAGATTTCAGGTGCATTCCTCTCAAAGCTCCTGGGTGAGTGTACTGGGCAGGAGTGTGTGACCTTATGGCCTCAGCTTAGAATTCTGACATTGTGGATCACACACAGTGTGAGCTCCCCAGGAGCTCATTAAAATAAGACCTGAGCTGAGAGAGAAAGAGTAGAATGGAGATAATAGCTGAATACTTAGATTTTGAAGACATACATTGACTTAGAAAGAACAAAAATTAGAGAACTTAAAATTGGTTGTTTTTTTCTCACATGGCAGAAGTGTAAACGCTGCGGTTAATGCTTATGAAAAGTTATGTAGCATGACTCTGATGCATAAAGAAATTGAAATAAAAATAAAAAGACTATATTGAAGTTGAATATATCTATAATATTGTGTGGTAAAAAAAATAAATAAATAAAGATGTGTTTACATTGCAATGATAATTAACAGAAGGTTGTTGAAAAGTCAACAAAAAAGTTTTAAAAAGTCAGTTGTTTTCCTTGGGCAGTTGTGTTTGAATCTGAACTGATAAAGAACCACTGATGTACTCATGAGCAAGGTACTGTCCTCAAGCACTGCTCTCCAGGTTCTGCCCACAGCTCCTTCATGGATGGGTCAAATGCAGAGGTCACAATTCGTTGTGGTGCACTGTGTGCTGTGCACCACATGTTTGACTCATATGTTCACAATGACAAAGAATTACTCACTTTCACTTTTTTCAACAGAGAATATATTTATTGTATTGAACACATGAATAACTTTTCACCCATCTCACCAAGACTACAAAATCTGCAGTAGCTCCCTCTGGTGTCACACATTAGGCTAAATATATTAAAACTTTCCTTCAGGTCCAGAAATGGATCTACATGTAAGAGCTATATGTAAAGGAGCTATATGTAAGATGGTGGCCAAAACTGGTACTGCAACGGAATTCAAAAACTGTAGCGTAACACAATGCTGACATTAGCCATCACAAGTCATCGATGACCCACCTGCACATGGGCTACAATCTATGATCGAACATGAACACAGTTATTCAACTAATATTTGAAATATTTATCCCTATATCTAGTGGTGATACAAGTTAGCCAACCTTGGCTAAATCGTACCTGTCCAGTCTTCAATTTCTTCTCCGCTTTCAGCCGTCTCCGCCAAATGCAGCTCCTGTGCTCATCCTTGTTTTGTTTCTGCTTTTGTTAAGATGTTTTTGAGAGTCATAGTGAGGCCTTTTAGTTTTAGTAACGTCAGATATTTGCAATCCAGAATGCTTGTAGCTGCAGCTCAGTGGTAACTGGAAACCTGGATGCCAAAATGCCACTGACTTCGTGATTGGCCAATAGCGGTGGGTGGCCAAAACCCAGAAGCAAAATATAAACATGATTTGCGTGCTGTAAATGAAATTTCAAAAAGTAGGTTTAAAGGTATGAAGAACAGATTTTTTATCTGCAAAGCACTGAACATGCATAACTCTAGATGAGAGCGTCATCCAGAAATGTAATATAACTCTTACTAGTATAAGGTGAAATGACATGTACTGTCCCACCAACTTCCAACAAATCAATGTTTTTATTATGAGAAACCCATAAATAACTGAAATCTGTAAATAACCGATAAAGTCATTATAGTTTTTTGTGGACGTGCAAATGTAAATGGCCCATTAGCCCTCGCTCCTGTTTCTGAAAGTGACCCTCATTAGGCAGATTACATTTAGATGTTGCACCAAGGTTGCATGAATTGTGTGTGTGTGTGTGTGTGTGTGTGTGTGGCAGAGGCTAGGCTTAGAGGCTTCAATTCAATTCAGTCTTCAATGACATTGTAAATATTTGTATATATGGACCAGTCTGATTTTTAAAAAAAATTCAAAGTTAATAATTAAGGGTGAGGAAGGGCTTGTGTTTTTGGTTGGTAGTTATCCATTATCCTATTATCATAAAAATGTTTGTTGCCTTTATGGTCTGAAAATGACCCTCAAAGAAACTTTTGCTGATATTTCAACTGCTTAAAATTATTATTCAGTCCAAATTAATTTTAATTAGACCTTATTATAGTTCCCTTGTTCCCTGTTCTATTTGTAATTGACATAGCTATATTATGTCATATTATGCGGCCAACAGACGTGAAAAACGCTTTTTTGTGACATTAAAGCACTTTTTTTTTTACAAAACTCTGAAATAAGAGATTTACCTACATAAAGTGTGGTCCTCAATGTTACATCAATGAGGGGAAAGTCCTATTTGTGTGTGTGTGTGTGTGTTAAACAAGAGATTTTGTATATCTAAACTTTTCTCTATGCCATCTGCACGTAAGAGCAGACTTAAATATTCAAGATAAACTGTACTTTTTACTTGGCTTTTATGAACACTGTTGGAATGAGATTCAGTAGATGTTACTTTCTCTCTCTCTCTCTGTGTTTCTGACAAGATGTACATACCTCTTTGTAAGCATCAACTCTGATGCCAGGAGAAAATCCCAGGAACTGAATAGGATTAGAGTTAGGGTTAAGTGACGAATTGATAGTATTTCAGACACCCCAACCTGCAAAAACTCATTTCAGGGATGTCTTAAAAGGAAAATGGGGCGGCATGGTCATGTAGTGGTTAGCGCTGCCACCTCACAGGGAGAAGGTCCTGGGTTCGATTGTGTCCTCCCACAGACCAAAAGCATCCACTATAGGTTAATTGGCAAATCTAAATTGGCCCCATAAGGTGTGAATGGGAGTGTGATTGTGTGTGCCCTGCAGTGTGTTTGCACCTGCCCAGGGTTGGTCCCCGCCTTGTGCCTGTAGTTCCAGGGATATGCTCCGGTACCCCCATGACCCAAGTTGGCATTCAGCGGTTCAGATAGTGACTGACTGATGACTGAATAAAATGTCCAACAAAGAAATTAATACAGTGTGCATATTTGTGTGTTTATCAAGGACATTGTGCTATTAGCACCCCCTCAATCATGCCCACCATGTTCACACCAGAGCCCATCATGATGCCAATCTTTTGTCACTCTCCTTCTCACACAACAGCTGGCTTTGGCCCAGTAATGAAAACATTTTACACCTTATTAACCACAGCTAATGAAGCATGTGCTAACACTAATAAGGAATATGGTGACCTCATTAGCATTAACCCATGTATTTAGTGCATAAATAGCACACCATTGCAAAAGTTCACTGGCTTTGATGTATGGTAAAAACTGATTAGTTGCTACTGATGGCATGAGTTTTGGGGATGTTAGCAGGAAATAAGGTAAATGAGGCTGTAGGAAAAAGGCAGTGACTTGTGCTATTTGTTATTGCCTAAGGTTTCTGATTTTGACTGAACACGCGTCAGTGTGATTATTTGTGTTTTATTATTATCAACCGGACAACATTAACCAGAGACTGCTGGTGTCCTTCTACTACTCCACCACAGAGAGCATCCTCAGTTACTGAGTCTGTGTGTGGTATACCACCTGCATGGTGGCAAACAACAGGGAGCTCCAGAATATCATCAAAACGGCAGAGAGAATCATTGGATGCCCTCTACCCACTCTGGAGGAGCTCCACAGTTCTTGCTGCCTCCGGAGAATACATGATAACAATATATAAACAATGTTTATTGGATTTTTTTGATTTCTGACACTTTTGGATAATTTAACATGCCTGGGTCAAATTGACCCTGGAACATCATTGTGGTTCCTGAGAAATGAACATAACAGAAGGGTTAAGGACACATCTCACCCTGGTCATTCTCTCTTTGAGCTGCTACCGTCAGGCAGACGGTATAGGGCCATTAAAACTAAGACAAACAGACTCACGAATAGCTTCTATGCAACTGCTGTAAGAGCTGTACACTGCAACAGAACAGCAGCGTTACATTACTAACTAGTGCAGTGTTCACTAACCTGCGTCTAGTGCTTGTGTTTTTCTTTGTATACTCTGTGCAATAAGGGATTGTGCAATAAGGGATCTGTGTATTGCTCTCAGACAAATGTTGTTGCTCTTGTGAGTAGTTCTGTGTCTTGTATGTTCTATTGATATATTCTGTGCATTGTGTTTAGTTTTAGCTTAGCCTTTAAATCCTTTTTATAGACTATATATTTTTATATTGGCCTTGCATTGATGGGAACTCAAATTTCACTGTACATGTTTCAATGACAAGGATATTCAATTTTATTCTATTCTTCTGTTGTATCATTTTTTATCAACTCATTACATTAGTCAGGTGTAATACTTGACAAATGAGTTCATTTTGGTTAATAACGCTATTCTATACACAACTGAATGTCAAAATGCTAATTAAAGAAAATTATAAGATTAATATGGACAAGAAATCAGGTGCTGAAAACATGCTAATTAAAATAGAAAGTGTGCAAGAAGTGTTCTTAATAAAGCAACTTCTTTCTTTTTTTATGCATGTAGCACTTTGTAAAACAAAATACCTAACATAAACATTGGCCTTGCTGATATATTAGTACATTTCAAATAAGCACGTAATTAGCATCCTTTCCTTAAACTAGTCCTATATGAGATGCTTGTTAGCAGAAGGTAAAGTGTCAGAGGCAATGAAAATAATGGCAGCGCCAGTCAGACACTTTGCATTCTCTGTCATAACGAAATCCTTAGACTAACACATGAATAGATCAAACAAAACAGAGAAGGAGGACAACAGGGGCAGAACAAAATGAATGACTGACAAACAGTCAAAAGACAAGACATGGGCAACCTCCTTTGACCAGTATCGGGAAAGTCCAGGGTGAGCCTTGATGATCCCACACCCATTAGGCAGATCTCTCAGCTCCCCAAAGTGTCTGGATGCCAGTCACCGAGACAAAGTGGGGTCTAGGGCACCCAGCAATCAGTGGTCCCTGGCAATCAACAGGGCCAGGTAAAGCTTGAGCAGTTACTACTTGAACAGAAGGGCAGGAGCAGCTGCCTCTGGAGCAGATGGTTCTGGAACAGGCACGGGGGCAGACTGAGCTTGGAAGTCACACATAAAAGCAGATCAGGCATGGGGAGCAGGTGGGGGAACTTGCACGATAGATAACTGGGCGCCAAGATCAACCATGGAGGTTAACAAGGCTTGTGAAGAAGACAACATTTCATGGTGAGAGAAGCCATGAGGCGGGAGCTATGGCATTGTGACCTTCCCCATCTTTTCATCCTCCTAGCTGCAGAGCTCCCTCCTCACTGGGGCACTAGGTGTATGCCAGGCAGCGCTAGTAGCATGGTTGCAGAGTAGGCGAATCCTCTGTGGCCAAATTGAATGAGGCAGCGTAGTTGGCAAACACCTCAGCTGACCCTGTCAAGCAGCCCCATCATCCCCCTCTTCAGACTCAACCCATCTCTGCACCAGCTTTCCTCTTGCTGCCAGACCTGGTCCTCCTCACCACCAAGGCCCAAGCAGCCCCACATGCCCACGTCTGTTGCACCTATTATGGCAGTCTGTCATTATCCCTGGCATGAAGCAAGAATGGCATTTGCACTTGCTCGACATGTTGTTTTTATTTTGAAGCTAAAACTAGGCATGATGGTCAAACTGAACAAACTGAAAAGTCTTCTTTCTTTCAAGGAACAATCAGACATGCATGCCAGATGGGGTAAAGAAGGTTTTTAAAAACGACAGGGAAACTGATAACAATGAACTAAAAGACTGGATCAATGAACTAACAGATTGAGATAGATTCGGAATATGAGATTAAACTGAACAGGCTGGCAGTGATAACAAACCTAAATTAAACAAAACTGACCAATCAGGACAAAGTGAATGACACACAAGACGAGACAGAAACGACCTCCAATGGACAGTGGGGGGAAAAGCCCGGGTAGCTGTGACAACATCCTTCTATGACTGACAGTTTTTAGTTTGGGAGCACAAATATAAGAAATGCCCTACTTCAGCTTTAGAAACATGACGAGTATATTCAAAGCAAGTCTGAAATTCAAATCAAAACTACTAAAACATGAAAGTCTCCTTATCTTATACTTCTGTGTTCAGAGAATATATTTATTGTCTAAGGAAATTGTTTCAGACTCAAGCTAACAAGAAAATAAGTCTGATGATATTTGTTTTGCGAACAAGGCCTAGAATCTGATTAAGCTCTCAAATTCAGATTAATGTGTTTATCCAACTCTTTAACATGTCCTTGAATGTCTCTTGGGGGGAAGGATTTAGGTAAAACATCTAGTTGCTTATGTCCACAGCAGATGAACATATCAGATCAGACTTAGGCATCAAATCCATCTCCATTGTCTTGATGGAGTCCAGTAACCTTGCTGCGTAAACAAATGCCCAGTGTCAGACTGGGTTTCAAGATGCATCCGTTCTCAGGATGAGAGAGAGAATGTCCTCTTTCTAGGCCCAGGGCCAAAGCTGTCGTCAGTCAAGCTCTGGGGGAGGTATCGTACTCACCCTTCTAGCAGTGACTTATGGCAGGTAATGTAGGACAGATCGGAATGAATGTCAGAGACAGGAAGAAGCCAAGTATTTCTGAGATTCTAAGCTTCACAATATCTTTTCAGGAAGTTATAGGAAGAAACTTAAGCAATTTGTCTGCACAGTGCCTGCTTGGTCGAATCAAGATTTTTTTTTAGGACCTTGGTGCATAGGTATGTGTATGCAAGTGTTTTTCCTGAAGCATAAAAAGAGTATTTGTTGGAAAATGAACCATAATACACAATACCACAATCAAACATAATAGCAGATTGACCTCTTAAAACTCTGAATCATGTTATAAGAGTTTTTGCTTTATCCGAGCCATTTACAAAAAAACGCTGTAATAGTGCTACAAAGCAGTGGTGGAGCCAGACAATTTTCATAGCGGTGGTCAGACTGTGACCATTGCTCACAAATATCTTATTTTTTTCTATGTGTCAAGTTGCAAGTAGTGTTTCTTGGTCACTTACTGATTTACTTACACAGGCAGTGACTGCCATGTAGAATAACATAATAAACTGTATAATAAACTTTTAAATATATTCTTTAACTACTTTTTAAAAAAGAATCTGAAATTAGTGTCTTTTTAATTGGCAACAACTCTCACCTGATAATTACAATTTACAACATAAGAATATTACAGAAGGCACAAACAAACCCACACACTTGTATTCTCATGTTGATTCTCAAACTGATTTACAAATTTCACTTATAAATCCCATTACACCTGCATACAGAAATTGTTCTGCAAAAAAGTTGCCGGCACAGCGGGGGTGGGGGCCTTGGCCACCATTGGCCACCCCTTGGCTTCCCCCCTCCTACAAAGGCTAACTTTATATAGCTGTTCTATGTATAATATGAATCTCAAACCCTAGAAATGGGCACATTAGATTATACAGGTTATTCAGATTATTACGTTTACCAGTAGTATAATGAGGATGAAGAAGAAAGCTAGTTTTCTTGACCCCCTTTTTTAAATAAAAGGGTTGTATTATAGAATCCTAGGCAAAAAAAAAATCTGCACATTTAAACATGGTCAAATTTAATCAGGAAAATAAGAGACAACATTAATATGCCTGGCCAGCCATACTTTTATTTAGTTCTCTGTCAGTCTCTGTCAGACTCTTCATCAGTCTCTATGTGATTCTTTTAAACTAATCCAATCTGTGTTCTAACCACACACACATACACACGCTACAGTCTGCTCCCCATAGCAGCCCATATCTCCTCTCAGCAGCTCACTGGAGATAAAGTTTCTTCACACCCCTCACCTAGACTTGAATGCATTCCCCTCTTAAGGCTTTCTAATAGATGCTCCGAGCTCTGGCTGAGGTTGATAGTATGCCACACGCAGTTATCAGCCTGAAGCACTGGGGACATTAATCACAACGCACATCCCTCAGCACGGTAGCGGGAAGCTCCTTCTTAGCTGTCGTTTTGGACGACAATCCAGGGTGCTGGTGGATAAATCTAGCATCAGCTCAACCGGTGTTCCATAATTCAAAATAGATCTAGTCCCACCTCAAAGAACTGCTGGGTTCTCACACAACTTAAGGTGAGTTGAGGCAAGATTTGTGAGGAGCAGTCACTTCAGTTGAGGAAAAATTTGCTGAATTAGATCTGAGTGAAGGAAACACCATAAATCCCTCTCTTCTCCTCAAATCATAAAAGCTAAATGAAATTGATTTGATTGACTTGGGAAAATATATTTATATGTGTTTTTATTTTTCAGTTTTGTTTACTCACTGTGAAGTGTAAACATTTTTGTAAAGAAACTAAATATATTTCTTATTTCGTTATCATTTAAAAGCAGGCACAATCAACATTAAAATCAACATTGTGCAGGCACAATCAACATGCTACAGTCTCCTCTCAGTCTCTTTTTTGCTTTCATTGCCATTTTGATTTTTCACCATTCAAATGGTTATATTTAGGATATTTAAGTTTTAGCAACAATGTCTGAACATCACGAACTTCAAGAGAAATCTTCCAGGAAACATTATGCTTGCAGCATGAGGAGGTCTAATATTGTTCATTAATATTGAAAGGAAATTAAGCATACACACATACACCTCTGTCTGTCTCCGCAAAACTTACTTTACCAAGATATTGGTTATCCCCCTGTGAAATCACATTTGATTTATACAGTTCCTCTGCAGGGACCACTGACCAACGGTAATTGCGTCCGTCAGACGCACAAAAAGCAATTAATGCACATTTTTCTCTTTTTTGTCCCCTTTCCATAATGCTGAAGTCAGTGCCTCATTTCACATAGGTCTAAGCATGATGACACGTTACACAACATTTAATTGGATCAAACCAACTCATTTAAATAGTTTCAAATAATAGTTTTGACTTGTATTAGTTTTGTAATATACTGGTTATTTATACACAGCTACAATTAACATGAAAAACACCAAGACTCCTGAATTCAGAAAAAAAATGCATTTGTGTGTGTGTCTGTGTACCATGTTTTTATGTGTTGTGGGGACCTTTTTGGACCGTTTTGTCCCCTTAAATCACGTTTATTCGTTTTTTTGGACATTTGAAGGGTCCCCTTGAGGAGAAATGACTTGAGGAGAAATGAGGAGAAAATGTACGTTTTATTTGAGAAACTAAAAGAGGTAAAAGATGTGCATTTGGTTACTGAGGTTAAGGTTAGACTTTGGATTAGCTGTAGAATTATATACATCTAGTCATTCTGGGAGTCTATGAAATGTCCCCACAAAGATAGTTATAGTGTGCGTGTGCGCGTGTGTACTTGATAATCCCTTAATGACCGATGAATAACTGCTCATCTCAGAATTTTTCTGATTTGGCAGTGGCTTAATAATTGATAAGAGAAGCTGGTGGTACTCCTGAAGGATTATTTTACAGTGGAACACTAAAGCGGAGGATGAGTAATCATTTGAACCAGGGTTGGGGGTTTGAAATCAACACCCACCCGGTCTTCCTTCTCATGTAAAAGACAAACATTGTGTGTCAAAGCGCCAAGGATGCTGGAGGAGCCCTTGAAAGGTTTGACTGATCAGCTTGTCTTTATTCACTATGAGAGGGCAAAAAAATTAACGAGCTTTATACTCTTCCACTGCTGACAGATGAAGGGCAGAGATCTGCATTCTTCCTTCCTAAATTCCATTTAATGAAACATCAAATAGACTGAAGTCAGTGCAGGTTTGAACAAAATAGCTTCTCTTTTTATAGCCCCAGCTGTCCTTAGAAAAGGCTCAGGGGAGGACAGGACAGCATCCCTCTTTAATGTCGAGGCCCTAATGAATTAAAAAATCTGATTCCGTTAAACAGAGCCATTTCAAATGTTTTTATGGCATTAAGCAGATGCTAATTTATGGGGGACAGTAAGGTACAAAGCAGACTCCAACACATTTAGCAGATGGCAGTAGGGCAGAGAAGAAAAATAAAAAGAGTGAGATAGCAAGGGGGTGTTGGTCAGCTTTGTTGCTGTTTAGTTGTTTAATCAAGTCTGACTCTTTGTGACCTCATGGACTTTAGCACACCAGGCTTTTTAGCTTTGTGGATGATCACATTAATGCAATGTTTATATACAGTTCCTATAATTGAGATGTGTTAGGAAGATAAGAGGGAACTGATGACTAAACAGACAGAGGTGATCCATACTTTTTCATTCCTAGATCCTCATATTTCCTAGAGATTCAGGATTCTGTATTTGTCAAATTCTTGTCACCTGTACACAGAACCCATACAATTTAGAGAGAAAAAAATTTCCCATCAGTATTATAAATGAATCATTTTAAACCTTTTCACTTTATCTTATGGCTCATTTAAATTTCCAGATCAGTTTAAGCACGACCCGTATGTAACCCCATCTTTTACACTGAAAGTTATTAAATGATAATCAACCATTTCCTACATTGGGCATTTTCATTTGAAAAAATGTTCCTTAATGAAAATATGACCCTCATAAACTTAATATATGGATGTCAATAACAAAAAATGACCTATTATTGTTATAACCATAATCTGTCTAATTTAAATCAAATCTGCACTAGATTTATAGCATACCTTTTGTTTTTGTACTGAACAAGTCATTTTTAAACTAATTAAAGTTTGTTATTGTGCTATTTTGCTATGCTGTAGACAACACAGCATTAAATGCACCACAACAAAATGTGACTTGTGCATTTGACCCATCCATAGAGGAGCATTGATCAGCTTTGGTAGCGCCTGGGGAGCAAGACTATAGCAGTCGATAGCTTGCTCATAAGTAACTCAATTGCATCTTTACCGAACCAGGGTTTGTACCGACGACCCTCAAATCACGGGGCTCACACCCTAACCATTACTCTACCAACTATCCCCATTATATTTGGAGTTCATAGAGATCCTATGTCCCTCAAATTCATATTCATTTTAATTGCTAAAATAAGGCTGTGGAAATATTTTAAAAATCAACAGTTTTTCTTTATGTCTATATATGGACAATGAAAGAGCATAAAGTAGAATAAAGAAAAATTTCTACATTATAGCCTAACCACATTTAGGTGCAAAGTATTTGAAATGCCTACCTTTTTCAAAGTTTTACAGTGTAGGATAATTCCTGCCTTGCTCATTTACATGCTGTGTAAGTAACAGGTTCCAACATAATACCAGAATAATTGATCATTTGCAGCCTCCATTTTCAATTGGCACCCTTTACTACAGCAGGGTCTTATAATATATATTCACCTCATTGTTAGCTTTGATTTTCAAAAGGATTTCAGGTCAGGTGGGAATAAGATGGAAGAAAGAGAAACGGTCAAAAGGTCATAGTATTACAGTTGTTATTTTACAATCATTATCACGTGGGTCAATTCCATGGTCATTTTTTCAAAACACTTAAAACATTCACCAAATCCATAGACTATGGGAATCCATAAATCCCCCTCTCAGTCAATGTTCTTTATCAGCAAAAATCGTACTAATTTTTGGAAGAATTTAGATACTCTGTTCAAAACAGTTAACATTCAGTTCAAAAGCTAACAAAACTGAAATCAATTTAGATGGAGGTCTGATGCATTTCAACATGAGAAACTCCTGTAATAGCATGAGTTACTGTCAGTCAATTTGCTTTAAGCTGAAAGTTTGAGTTTATTTGCAGCCGTGTTGCCGTCTGAACAAAAGTGGTGATGTTTACAGTGTATTGCATATTTGCACAAGAGATTTTTCCCCACTGTAGGGCAAGAGAAAGCTTGTGACGCTGATGAAAGTTTATTACCAAATGAAGAGGGCAAGACTGATGAGTCAAACTTTTGAGGCACTGATGAACACTAGACAAACTGCTTTAGCTGAGACTGCTGAAAGAGCCACTGTAATACTGGCTCAGTTTGTTGTACTCAATATTAGGGAGCGGGTCATAATGTTATGGCCGATCTCTGTGTGTGTAAATGTTGGCTATTTGCATTTTTGTAAAGGTATTTTCAGTAACTGATTCTAGTGTGTTTTTCTTTTACAGTATACTACACACAACTGAATTTGATATCTATTATTTTTTGGGGGGGGTTTACAATCATTCTCACTCTGGAGCACCTGGAGAAAATCCACAAGAACATAGGGAGAGCATACAAACTCCACACAGGCCCTATGGCTGACCTGGGGTTCGAACTCAGGACCTTCTCGCTGTGAGGCAGCAGCACTAACCACAGCACCATCGTGCCGCCCCGAAGATGTTGTTATTGAATGCATTTTGTATGAAATCAATGCAAAAGTATTCTCAGTCTAGTATAGCTCACATAGTCTATGGATTTGGTGAATGTGTTGCATATTTGCATTTTGCAGTGCTTCAAGTTGTTTGTGTTTTGTCAGGCACTCTACATTGTGTGACATAGTAGTATACTGGAGGAGAGTGTGTGGTATAGTTTTGTAAAGCTCACAGTGTAAAGTGTTTTGGGGAAAATGGGCATGATTGACACGTGTGAAAATTCCTTTGGCAATTTTAATAGCCTGTGGCTCCTACTGTTAAAAGTCATATAGTGCATTATGGTTATAATAAAGATTAAATTATTATTTGTATTGGCAAATGTAAGATATGAAGACATTTGCAATTCGTAAATTTCCAGAAAACTAAAATAAAAAAAAACATTCAAAATAAAAACAGGTTTTTGCTGTCATCTAATATCTTGATTTTTATAAAAATCTTACAATTTACATGATGTATAGACTTAAGCAGTAAGTTGTGCCCTCTGAAGTTTTTGGTGCTGGTCATCTTTCGAGATCATTCAAGGGCCTTTTAGATTATATTTTTTTGTCTACT
Source organism: Distichodus sexfasciatus (assembly GCA_032718565.1). Taxonomy (NCBI): domain Eukaryota; kingdom Metazoa; phylum Chordata; class Actinopteri; order Characiformes; family Distichodontidae; genus Distichodus; species Distichodus sexfasciatus. The sequence continues at coordinate 437,455 of JAVGVS010000162.1, read as the reverse complement.
AGTTCCACCAGGACACAAAGGGCAGTCTGAAAGTTTTACCACTTCTTACACATAATTCTGTGAAGTAAAAAGATCCTAATTAAACATTCAAAACAGCGACAGAAAATGATACATGCAACAACTCCACAACCTTTGTGGAGTATTTTTTAAAAATTACACACATTGCCAGTACAACTGTACTCTTCAGACAAGGACAATCAACTTAATGTTCAAAAAATGTGTATGATAAAGTAGATTTACATTTACATTATCTAAAGATTTACATGTGTTATATAATGCATGAAATTCATTCTCAACACCTTAATTGTATATTCCAATGTTTTTTGTCTTGTCCTAATGAGCAGCATCACTGACGCACAAAAATGTACTTTGCCCCTATTTATTCACAGAGCGACAGATTGAAATGGCATTTTAATGTTCTGCCTTTTCCATGCTGTGAAGGGAGAAATTTAGAGTGCAACTAAGCAATTTAAACATGCACTCATCAGAAATGTCACCCACTGAAGTGACAAGGGAAAAGAGACTGGGATGTCATGCATGATTTATGGGACCTTTTCATGCAAAAATGTTTATTCAACAGTATGAGTTTATTGACGAATTGGGCTGGATTGACTTTTGTCCCATTGAGATATATACAGGACATTTAAATGGCAGATTATGACAAGGAAGCTTACATTAAAGGAAACAACCAACTCAAGACTGGTAGATTGTTAAAAAACTGCAATCTAATAACAACTACCGTGGTAAAACTCCTAAAAGGGTTATGCAGTGCAGCTTCGCCATGATCTGGCCTGTGATTCTATACCAGGCCATTAGTGACACCTCTGGTAGGGCTTAAAGGATAGCAGTAATCAAAAATTAAGAGTGAAAATGACATTCCATATCAGTAGTATGAGAACATGGGCCAAAGGCTGGAGAATGGACATCCTTGGGATAATGCTGCACCAGGAGGGCAGTATTGCAGGCATTCTGCCTTTTGGGCGTTGGGCTGGATGTTCAGAGGAAGCTCAATTGAAGTCAACCTTAACCAAGGTCAGTAAAGTTACCACTGAGATTCATGAGCACGGTACCATCCCCAAGCACCGCTCCCCAGGTGCTTGTTAGCTGCCCACTGCTCCCTTACGGATGGGTTAAATGCAGAGGTCATATTTTGTTGTGGTGCACTGTGTGCTGTGGTGTGTTCACAATGACAAAAAATAAATCACTCACTTAAGATGGCACAAAACATTTTAGAAGGAACTCAGCATCATGTCTCCAGTACACAGCCCTCCTAATGTGGAGAAGAAAACTGCAGCTAGTCTTCCTAGAGTCAAACCAATGAAAGTGACACTGGTAAATACTTGCATATTTATGATCTTATTAAGGCTGTCAGATTCAGAATTGACAGGACAGCTCCCAACTCTGCCACTGAACCAACAACCTCCACAACCTGGCAGAGGACCAACATCGACCCCATGTCACTTACACTTGATTCAGGCTCCAAAGAGGGGAGTCTTGCCACCTGGCCTCATCTGGCACACTAGTGTCTGCGGAATTGATGGGGCAGGTAGAATAGACATTTAATGGTCAGATCAGAGTATTTCTGAGAGAGACAGGAAACATTCTTTACCTTGCATCACTTTTTGGTTATGTGTCAAGGCTTCCCAACTTTTAGATTTGTAAGCCTGCCATTTTGACCACATGGAACATAGAGAAAGATTCTGGCAGTCAAAACTTGGTCCAGCCCTACAAGGGTCTGTCATGCATTAGTAAACACAAAATGTTACAGTCCCTCACGTCCTGTTTAAAAGTCACTCTTATTCTGAGATCATCTACCTGGGCAGTGATTGAGCATTCTTGAGTAGAATTTTGCCCACTGAAGGGCGATGAGCTCATCTCCTCAGCTTTTTCCAGACTCGGGCATGGCTCCAACTGTGTTTTTTCTTCACTTTGGGGCTGCATACTTTGTCCTCATCCACACATAGGAATATTTTAGCCAGTGGTGCTAAAAGCCATTTTATACTCATCCCCTGCTCTGATCAGAGTGACAGGTCTATGGCAAAGTCAAAAAAACACACTCCACTCACACTCCACCTGCACAAATTATTATTGAAAAGTATTGCACAGAATCGGGTTCTCCAGTGCTGCTATAATATCTGCACAAACTTAAATGTTAGTCAGATTTTTAAGAAGATACTTTTATTAATAGACTGGATATAGAATTTTTCATATTGAAACTGTTACTAACTTCATGCACATTCAGTGAAAAAGTCAATTTCCACTTTTGTAGATAATACTGCATCCAAATTGTCTCTCTTTCTACTTCTATTTCTAGGTCTAGTTTAAAGTTATAATTATATTTAATACTACAATTCTAGTTTAAAATGTATATTTTGTATTCTATTTATATATTGTTTATTCCATGTGCCCTATCTGTTCTTTGTTCTTTGTTCCCTATTTCTTGTTGTACTGTGAAAACTGGAGCCACGTCATCTTGTCTCTCTGTATATCTGTACAGTATATAGCAGGGATGACAAAGTTCACTTTGACTTTGATCCAGGAGCTCACAGATTTAGTAATATAGACACAGCACTGACCATGACGGGTGCTGGTGGAGCAGTTGTAGCAGAGTGGAGAGATCACTGACCAAATGAGTGACAAGTGAAAATATGAGATTCGCAAAGTAGGGGACAAAGAAAGGCTACATGTGACCATGTTGATATGTTAACCTGTGCTGAGCCGTTTTCCACACTTTGCCCTTTCAGATCTGCTTGTGAGGTATGGTACAACCATAGGCACATAGGTCAAAAGGAATCAGGTAAAGTAGGTTGCAGTGTTTCAGTATGATGGTGTTTAGCCCCCAATAGTTGGTAGATGTAGCCCACTGTCTGTCTTGATGACAAAGTTCAAAGATGCTGGGGAAGCTGAAGAATAGATGAAACTCCTGAGCAGAGGATGGTGCATGTAATCACACATCTCATGAGTCTTGTGCTGTTTCTACTGCACAGTGATGCTAATAGGTCCATGTCAATGTCTGCTGGTACAGGTTTCATTTTAGGGGCAAAGCTTTCTGTAACACTGGATCTCAGGCACATCACTGAAGGATGCAAGAGTGCAGAAATGAACACCTAACATAGAATGGTGGGGCTCCCCAACAAAAAAAAGTAGGATTGGATTTCCGGAGTGAGAGTGTGATACCACTATTTAAAGAGAAAAGTACAAGTAAACAGATATCAGTGTCACACAAGTGTTTATACTGTCCATTTCACACTTTAAACACAACTAGATCAACATGTTCAGAGTAGACTGGGTGTCTTTTTGTTTTACCACTGACTGAATAGGATAGAGTGTCCCTATGGGACTGTTTGCTTGTGATGTTTTCTGCTATTACAGCCTTGTTGAGCACTCCAACCAAATGTTTCCCACTCTGTCAAGTCTGCTCCTTGTTACCTTGTTTGGCATCACTGGTCACTAATGGGGAACACCTGTGTTTCTCTGTGCGTGGAACACCACTTAATCGTTTCTCTTTAAATATCAGTCTTAAATACCAGTACTTAAAATAAGTTAATATGTTTATGAATCTACATTTTGTTACAAATATTGGATCACTCTATTTATGTTAAAATACCTTGTGAGCATCTTGATTCAGTGTTGGGAATAAGTTCTATACATCTTTGTGGAGTGAATAGCAGCCCCACTCTATTACCTTGATAAATAACAGTATGTTAAAACAGTGTGTGCAAACAAACCAGTAAAATAAAGGTTTTGTAGAATAAAGATAGACAGCCCCAGTATGTGTTAAGCTGTTGGGTGGAGCTCAGAGAATGTAATTTCAAATGTACACTGAAGATAATAAAAAAGGTCTATTTGACAATATTAGTTAAATTATTAGAGTTTTCAATTGCTGAATGTTAGAGCTGTTCTTAAAGATGGACAGGACGTGATTACATGACTAATAATGTGGACATTCAGATTTAAAATATAAATATTGAAACACGATTTTTTTTCTCTTATATTAAGGTATATGGATATTCATTAAATTGCAGGTAATATCTACCAAAATATAATTTATAGGCATATGCAGAAACATATTTGACTATGTTGCTGGCTTTGCAAGTTTGTAAATATTTCACAGATTTTAATGCAAAACTACCCAGACTTGTTAATACTACAGAGATATAGTATGTGTAAGAATCTTCATAATGATAAACTCTTTATAAATCATCATCAATATTCTATAAATACAGTTCTTCTTTTGAAACTTCCCTCTATGTGGTTATATATCTTCCTTAGTCTTTATCACACTTGTGATTGTATATTAGAGCTGGGTGATTCATGACTCATCCAGGTGAATCACCCAGATCCATGAAATAACTCACGAGTCACGGATCTGAGGTCTGCATTAACCCGAATCCATCAAGTCCTAATTACATCATGACTAAAATATAAACCCCATCATGTACATACCTCTTATAATCATTTCAAACTCATTACAAGATTAATGCAGTCATAGTAGCAAGTATATCTGCTAGAAAGTTCATAACTTACAGTTCGTTTGCACCACCACACTCAAATGAGGGAGCCTAAGACCTTGCTACAGAGTTGAATCCTCTTTGTAGACTATGGGTCTCATATAAGTCGAATCCATAGCATGGCGCGAAGCACACACATTCATGAGTGAATGTGAGTTAACTTCCTCTGGAGCCAGAAACATTTAGCCGATTCTGAATCGCTTGCACAAGCGGGTTAGCGCGCCTCAAAGCATATACAGTCAGGAGTGAATCCGCCGGTTAACTTCCTCTAGTGCCAATAGAAAATAGATATTTTCCACTCTGGTAGCTTGGTCTTGATAATTTGTCATTTATTTGGAAGTGCATTCATTCTCATCACAAGCCACGTATACTTTCTTCTATGAGAAAAAAAATAGATTCAGCTGGCAATTTGGCAATACTGACTCAAGTGACTTGCACACCATCACAATCTGGTGCAAGACCAAGAGAGAGAAGTCTAAGGATACTTTAATAAACAAGGTAGGCAGGCAAAAGTGCTGATTTCTGTTGCAAATTAGTCCTAAACGCACAGTAAAAAAAATCCATAAGCGGTACAGATATAGTAAGATAGCTAATGAAGTGACAGACTTTTAAATTATTCCTAAATGCCAAAGAACAAAATCTCCATATCAGATAGAGATGTAGTATGATAGCTACTGAAGTGACCTGCAGTGGTTTGGTGATGGCCTTAACTAATTTAGGGATTTTATCATATGTCAAATATGACAAAGATGAACAAATAAGTACTGATTTCAGTTGCAAATTAGGCCTAAATGCCACAGTAAAAAAAATTCCATATGAGGTACAGACGTAGTATGATAGCTACTGAAGTGAGCTGCAGTGGTTTTGTGACGGCCTTAGCTAATTTAGGGATATTATCGTATGTCAAACTTGGTGAAGATGAACAAATAAATAGGATTAATGTTAGCCTAACCCTAACCCTGAAAGTGCTGGCTTAGGGTTAGGGTTAGCTCAGGCTTAACCCTAACCCTGAAAGTGCTGTATTTATTATTAAATTATGCCTTAAAGCCACAGTAAAAAATCTTCACATCGGGAATAGCCATAGTAAAATAGCAAATGAACTGAACTGCAGTGGTTTAGTGACGGTCTTAACTAATTTAGGGATTTTATCCTATGCCAAAAATGACAAATATGAACAAATAAATGCTGAAAGTGCTGATTTTACTTTTAAATTATTCCTAAATGCCTAAGTAAAAAATCTCCATATCTGGTACAGATATAGTAAGATAGCTAATGAAGTGACCTGTAGTGGTTTGGTAAAGGCCTTGACTAATTTACGGATTTTATCCTATATCAAACCTGACAAAGATTAAGAAATAAATGCTGAAAGTGCTGGTTTTATTTTTAAATTATTCCTAAATGCCACAGTAAAAAATCTCCATATCAGGTCCAGATATAGTATGATAGCTACTGAAGTGACCTGCAGTAGCTTTGTGATGGTCTTAGCTAATTTAGGGATTTTATTATATGTCAAACATGACAAAGATGAACAAATTAATAGGGTTAGGGTTAGCCTAACCCTAACCCTGAAAGTGCTGGCTTAGGGTTAGGGTTAGCTGAGGCTTAACCCTAACACTGAAATTGCTGTTTTTATTATTAAATTATTCCTAAATGCCACAGTACAAAAATCTCCATATCGGGTATAGCCATAGTATAGTAGCTATTGAGGTGACCTGTAGTGGTATGGTGATGGCCTTAGCTAATTTAGGGATTTTTTCCCATATCAAACATGACAAAGATTAAAAATAAATGCTGAAAGTGCTGATATTAATTTTAAATTATTCCTAAATGCCAAAGTAAAAAATCCCCATACAAGGTACAGCCATAGTATAATAGCTACTGAAGTGACCTGCAGTGGTTTGTTGATGGCCTTAACTAATTTAGGGATTTTATCCTATATCAAATCTGACAAAGAGGAACAAATAAATGCTGAAAGTGCTAAATTTATTTTTGAATTTTTCCTAAATGCCACAGTAAAAAATCTACATATCAGATCCAGACATAGTATGATAACTGCTGAAGTGACCTGCCGTGGTTTTGTGATGGCCTTACCTAATTTAGGGATTTTATCACATGTGAAACTTGAGAAAGATGAACAAATAAATAGGGTTAGGGTTAGCCTAACCCAGACCCTGAAAGTGCTAGCTTAGGGTTAGGGTTAGGGTTAGCTCAGGCTTAACCCTAACCCTGAAAGTGCTGTTTTTATTATTAATTTATTCCTTAAAGCCACAGTAAAAAATCTCCATATCGGGTATAGCCATAGTATAATAGGAAATGAACTGAACTGCAGTGGTTTGGTGATGGTCTTAGCTAATTTACAGATTTTATCCTACATCAAACATGACAAAGATGAACAAATAAATGCTGAAAGTGCTGATTTTATTTTTGAATTACTCCTAAGTGCCACAGTAAAAAAAAACTTTATGTGGTACAGACATAGTATTATAGCTACTGAAGTGACCTGAAGTGGTATGGTGAGGGCCTTACCTAATTTAGGGATTTTATCTCATGTCAAACATGAGAAAGATTAACAAATAAATGCTGAAAGTGCTGATTTTATTTTTAAATTATTCTTAAATGCCAAAGTAAAAAATCCCCATACAAAGTACAGCCACAGTATAATAGCTACTGAAGTGACCTGCAGTTGTTTGGTGATGGCTTTAACTAAGTTACAGACTTTATCATATATCAAACATGACAAACATGAACAAATGAATGCTGAAAGTGCTGATATTATTTTTAAATTATTCCTAAATGCCAAAGTAAAATATCTCCATATTGGGTACAGACATAGTATTATAGCTATTGAAGTGACCTGCCGTACTTTGGTGATGGCCTTAACTAATTTAGGGATTTTATCATATGTCAAACCTCACGAAGATCAACAAATAAATGCTTAAAGTGCTGTTTTTATTTTTAAATTATTCCTAAATGCCAAAGTAAAAGATCCCCATATAAGGTATAGCCATAGTATAGTAGCTACTGAAGTGAGCTGCAGTGGGTTGGTGATGGCTTTAAATAACTTATGGATTTTATCCTATATCAGAAATGACAAATATGAACAAATAAATGCTGAAAGTGCTGATTTTGTTTTTAAATTATTCCTAAATGCAACAGTAAAAAATCTCCATATGAGGTACAGCCATAGTATAAAAGCTACTGAAGTGAGCTGCAGTGGTTTGGTGATGGCCTTAACTAATTTAGGGATTTCATCCTATATCAAACCTGACGAAGATGAAAAGGGCAAAAGAGTCCCAAAAAAGAAGGGAGGAGGTGCTTCTGTTCCTCGGCTATGAAGAAGTGTAAACCCAAGTCTGCCTCATTGGGGAATAAACCTGTCCAGTAACACCAAGGACTATTGAAAGGCACAAGGACAAAAACTCATAGAAACCCAACCACACTAACATGAGGGTGAACAGGCAAATGTTCTCCGGATAGGCTGGGGCTTAAATAGAGAAGATAACGGAGATAGAAACAGGTGAGGGCCATAATGTAATCAGTGGGGAAAGTGAGGGAGTGAGAAAGAAACCCTGGCTAGAAGTCTGGGGTCCTGGAGCGCTGCCAATGGGGAGTGGGCGGAGCGACCATCACACACACCCAGATCAGTTTAGTGAGTAACTCAGAGGGGGCTGAATCCTAACAAGGAAACCAGTATTACAGCTCTATTGTATATAGTCAAGTGAATTTTTGTGTTATGCGCATAGGATGGTTATTAATTATCAGCAGTGTTGGGGAGTAACGGAATACATGTACCGGCGTTACATATTTAGAATACAAAATATGAGTAACTGTATTCCGTTACAGTTGCCGTTTAAATAGGTGATAATCAGAATACAGTTACTTTGTTGAAATAAATGGATTACACGGCGGTCTTTTCCTGTTTCATATGTTAGGCTATCCCCTCTCTAATTTTGGTAATTCCACGCATTGCCGCGCATTTGATGACTTCCGCCTTTTTACGAACTACCGTCGTCCATAAACATTAACGTTCAGTTCGTTCCTACACTCTGTTAACGCCAATGAGATGAGGGCAAAATTACTCATATTCTTAAAAATAAAAAACCTTACACAAACCTGTAAACAATAACGTTTGTATTGTTGAATGCTGAATGTAACAGCATCATATGCAAAGTTAGAAGGGGGTGCATTTCCTGGCAGGGAGCTCTGCCATAAAAAGCACCCCCTGTAACTTCTTTTCTAGGTGTTCAGTCCAAACAAATTTTGGATGTTATTCTTGTCAGACCATGATGTGTAACTGGTGCAAGTATTATGAATGTAACAGCATCATGTGCAGAGGTAGAAGGGGGTGCATTTCCTGGCAGGGGGTTCGGCCATAAAAAGCACCCCCCTGTAACTTCTTTTCAAGGTGTTCAGTCCAAACAAATTTTGGATGTTATTCGTGTCAGACCATGATGTGTAACTGGTGCAAGTATTATGAATGTAACAGCATCATATGCAGAGTTAGAAGGAGGTGCATTTCCTGGCAGGTGATCTGTTGCAAAAACCTCCCTTTAATTTTATTTGAGGTGGTTTAGTGCTGAGATATTATTTTTAGGTTATCATATTTTAGATTTTAGATCCAGGCATATTTTTATTTCTTCAAGTGACATTAGTGTGCAAAGGATTTTATTAGGGAGTGTTGTTCATAACAGGCCTCTCTAGATTCAGTTTGTTTTCTCAAACAGTGACATTTTTAATGACCCTAAACATGTGAAAGGTGTTGCTTGCTATAACATATGTTTATGTATAATACAAAATGTTACTTCCTACCACAATAGATACTTGAATTTTAGTCATAATTTCAGTAAGTACAGCATGACCTTAAACAATAATCCATTACGCTAGCCAGGTAAATGTGTGCCGTTTGCGTGGAATTAAATAGCTAGTGGATTGTGCACTTATAATATTGGTAAAATATTTATTTCAAAGCTTTATGAAAAATACGACACATTTCACCATTTTTTTTCACTGTTTTTTTAATGAAACGTTATTGTTTACAAGTTTGTGTAAGGCTTTTTATTTTTAAGAATATGAGTAATTTTGCCCTCATCTCATTGGCATTAACAGAGTGTAGGAACGAAATGAACGTTAATGTTTATGGACAGTAGTTCGTATAAAGGCGTAAGTCATCAAATGCGCGCACCCGCGTCGGGGGTGCTTCTCGCGGCAGGGGTCCCGATTTCGGCACGACACCTGTCTCCCAAACAAACACGCAATAAGAGGCTCTAATGTAAGCGTCCTGTTAATGTTAGTGGCATCAGTTACACAGTGGACACGGAGCCAGCACAACAGAGCCAGCAGTGCCCGGGTAGGAATGCATTTCTTACTCGGAAATTTCGTCTTTCCTCCTCTACCTACAGTAAATATATTGTCTATTCAGGAAGATTTGGGCTTAACAGCCAATTGGTAGAGAAAAACATACAAGAATTTGCAGGATGTGATTGCTACATTCATGTAGTTGTAAAAAGCATGACAGTATATTAAGTAATCCAAAGTATTCAGAATACGTTACTCACATTGAGTAACTTAACGGAATACGTTACAAACTACATTTTGGGGCATGTATTCTGTAATCTGTAGTGGAATACATTTTAAAAGTAACCTTCCCAACACTGATTAACAGTAATCATACAATTATTTCCTAAATGACCTTTGGGCACTGGATAGGGCAGGTTGCTATGTAGAAAGCAATAAAATATTAATGTTCACCTGCATGTAAATTATCTATATTTAAATTATAATTTGACAATATAATTGTCCTATTTCTGTGTTAAAAAGTAGCTGAGTTCATCTAAAATGGAAATCTGAAGACTGAGACAAAAATGTCTTGAAGATGCACGCCATATAGAATCTTGTGCGTTGGTCGGCTGAAAAAAAAACAGTTCCAATGATGTGCCGTTGCCACTGCACATCTTTAAAAAAGACATTGTCAGACATTGCCTTTTTCTCCTGCTTTTTCTGTTACCTTTTGTCTCTCTTAGCGTGTGCATTGACTCACTATTGAAGCCTGAGAGCCTGGAAGAAAGCCCTGAGAAGGCAGAGAAGGTCAGAGTTTGATTTACTTGGTTTCGAAGAGACTTTCACACAAAAATATACATGACATTTTCTTTCACTTAGTTAATCAATTGTGGACATGCTGTTTGTAATTAGTGGAACCTAGCATGGAGCATGTTTTCTTTCTCCTGCCATCTCTTCTTTTGTCACTAACACTTCAGTAAAACGATTTGCTAATTATAACTGACAGGTACAAAATCCTTCCAAAAACAGCATAAAAAGTATTTTGATATGGCAGATGTCAATATAAAGTAACAATGTGTGCATGTGAGGTAATTTTATGATATTTATAATAATATAATTACCTGCTGTCATCAAATTTAGTGTTAAGAATTATTTTAGGCAAATTATATTACCCTTGGATGGTAGAAATGTGGATGTCTTTTTCTGTCACACACCAAAAATTGTATGTGAAAGTATATTTAAATGCAAAATATTGTATTATTAATTAAAATAAGGCTGTGTTCTGATGTAATGTTCTGTTGAGCAAATAAGATACAGCTACACTCATTCATCATCATGTTCAGGCCCTGACACTTAATTAAACAGCTTCAGGGTGCACATTTAAAACAAACTCACTTGTTGCATTCTTGCTTCTGCTTATCACCATCACTTGCCAGCCTCATTCACACCGCTACTGAAATTCCTGGCAACGCTCATGCTGTTCTCCCTTCACTGCGAATCACTGCTCTGTCTAGCAAACTGATGGGCTGACAAAATGTATACACTCTACATCCTTTCTTTGTCAAACTGCATCAATAAATCAAATTACTGAACCTTTTTGGAAACTGTGATTAATTAGCATCATTTATTGATCCAACGCTTGAATAAACATTTCAGTACAGTCAGTAATGTAAGAATGACGGCTAGAACTTAAAAAATGAAATAAATTAAAATCAAACGTTATATACATATGCATATTTGTGAAAAATGCATACTTATAGATACTAGATAACAGATATTCAGATATTCAAACAAAAAAATTTTTAGACATGCGGAAATGTTACGTTAGTTAGCATGCTGTGGTGTGTCTTTCTTACTTCATGTAATGTAGGAATTGTGTTTTGGAGGTATACTGTATATGACAGTGTCAAACCAAAGGAGAAAATCTATAAACCTTCTATTTTATGCATGTTTAAAAAGTATGTAAGGAATATTTGCAAAAGAAATATTTGTGGCTCTCATTGTAATACCATGACTCTCAAGCTATGTAGATCTGCTGGTCAAGGGATATACAGTTTCATAGATATATTTTGCTGCTGTAATTGTCGTTACACTAGATCCCAGGGGCCAGACAAAGATAATTTGATGGTTCTCTGACTTATTCCTTTGACCTTAATGCAAATGGTGTGGATATATAGTTAAAACATTCTGACTCTGGAGCACTTTTCCAAAAAGCTTTGCTCCATTTTTCTTTTGCATTTTTAGTCAATACACAAATTGCAGAGTAAAAAGAACGTAAAAGAGAATTATATATTATATATAATTATATATTTTTAAAATTACACTGCTCTGTTTCATGTGATTCTACTTATGTTTTTGAGATTTGGAAGCAGGATACATTCACAAAACATTTTATTTAAGGAGGCTTTTCAAAATGTGTCATCAGTATTCCAGGCAGGGCTGAGGCAGATACCCAGAAACGAGGATAATCTCTAATCAGAAATTGGAGAAGAGGAAAAACAGCTCAAAGCACAGAAACTCTACAGAAAACTCTGACTAGGAGCATGGGAAATCAAGAACAGGAGCAGGCCATACATAGAAAGATAGATCACAGAAAAGAAGGCCCGCTAATGTAGAATGGTCTAACAGTACTTCACAAAGAGAACTGACAAACACTAGGGTATGGAAACAAAATGGTCACAAGATGATGAAACAAACATGATCAGAGAAAAACACTGCAAAACAAAGCACCAGAGACAACGGTTGATAACAAGGTCCATAAAGCAATTACCACATACATTATCATTATCAATGGTGTTTCTGTAATTAGGCAATTAGGCCCCTCCAAAGTCACCCCTCCCCACTATGAACACTTCGCCTTTTGGAGACCAACATATGTGTTTTGTGTTGTTTATTAATTCATTTTTTAGAATCTCTTAAACTTACAGAAACTATACACATACCGTCACTTTGACAGATATTACATTTATTTCTCTGTATGTGAAATTATATCTGAGTAATTCCGTGCACAAAAACTAAAGGATTGGATAAAAACGGGGTAATTACATTATTCGCGATGTAAACACACGTGTTAGCGCTCACGACTCTCATGTGGAAAGCCAACACGCACAAAAATGTAGTTCTCTTCCAGAAAGGCCAAAAGCAGCTCAGTTTATTGGCCAAAATGAGTCCAAATTGGATTAAAATTACCCAAAAATTAAGTATTTCCTTGTTTTCAATTCATCAGAAAATATTTTTTGTATAATGTTAGAAAGTAATCAGTAGGGAAGAATAAATGTAGGAACCCATGCCTGTATTCTCCTTGGGTCCTAAAATTGCTAAAAACTGCTACTGATTATCAATACACTTAATACCTCTGAGGCGGCACTCTGGCGCAGGGTTTAGCGCTGCCGCCTGACAGCGAGAGTTCGGTCCCCGGGTCGGACGTAGGACCTTTCTGTGTGGAGTTTGCATGCCTTATGTTCGCTTGGGTTTCCGCCGGGAGCTCCGGTTTCCTCCCACAGTCCACAAGGGTTAATTGGTGACTCTAAATTGGCCCTGTAGGGTGTGACTGAGAGTTTGTGAGTGTGTGCCCTGCGGTTTGTTGGCCTGCACAGGGTTGGTTCCCATCTTGCGCCCGTAGTTTCCGGGATAGTCTCCAGTGCCATATACCCGCTGACCACCACCCCATCCACCCATGGACATTTTCCGTTTTTCATTCAAGAATTTGACTTTAGATGTAAATGTGTTCATAGTCCAAAATATAAAATAAAATATATCTAAATAGCTGTTATTGTACATGGGTAGTTTGTAGGAATTGTTCAAATAATGTGCTTAAGACTAGTGATATAAAAAAAAAAAAGAATAACTCCTGAGAACAGACTGAGTCAATGCACAGATATATCCTCAAATACCCATAGTCAATGTATTGTATGTGCATACCATGACTTGCATACAAAATTTTCGTCATAAGATCTTGCATAAACTGAACAGAAACAATATGTGCAGGCCCTGCATTCTTTGAATTTCCTTTAGCTTTTGCCCACTGTTATCAGTACACCACATGGAGTACCACCGATTATATTGTCAGAGCTAACATCAGTATGGGTGTGAAGGACAAAAAATCCACAGTCAAGTGATAAGGCCTAAATGCCTCTCCTGCTTAAATTAACCGCAATTAAAATAAGAACACTATTATGAATATGCAATATCCTAGTTATGAATATGCTTATTATGAAGAAGCCCTTTTGCTGGGTTTAATAACTGCAAGGATTTGAATCTTATTTGAAGATCTTAATCTGAGTTTCACTTTGCCTTCTTGGCAGTAGCTCTCTCTCTCTCTCTCTCTCTCTCTCTCTCTCTCTGTCTCTCTGTCTCTCTCTCTTTCTCTTTCTCTCTCTCCTTCACTTGAACTTCTAGACACCTCAGGACACTCCCACTTCCCGTGGGGGCCCATGCATAAAGTTTAATGGAGGACGAAAGACAGAAAGGTAAAGAGGATTTATCCAGTGGAGTCCTGATAAATAAGCCCCTAATGATGTGCCTGTCATTATTTATGTGTGACTGGTTTCAGACAGGCACTTTGGAGCACAGCCGAGGCCTTGTCTTGTCACAAGCGCATGGTGTCCGCTGAGGGTCCCTGATTGATCGGGTCCCAGAGTACAGTCTGTCTGTAGCTGGTACGTGATGGCTAGGGCTGATGATTGATGAGCTTGTGTGTGAGTGAGTGTGTAGGTGTGTGTGTGTGTGCTTCAGCAGGTAAATCAGGATGAAGTTAGAAGTATGTGTATGAGTTACCGAGTGACCACCTGACACAGCGCCATGAAAATGATTAACTTTTGGGTAGCGTGTGCTCTGATGCCTCATAATAAAACATCAAATGAAGGTTTAATTAGTTTAAATTAATAAGCTAATTTATGGCTGAATTGAGTCATTCAGCAAACATGCAAAACATGCAGAAGTCAGTTACTAAGAAAAGTGGAACACAAAAGTGTAATATTGGCGGAGAGCCACTGTGGTTTTAACTTATATAATGACACATTCAGCTTATGAAGGCCATGCTATTTAGTTAATGAGTTGAATCAGACAAATTAGCTGAAAATGTGTGTTAAATTAGGTTTCAATATTCATTTTTATTGCTGTAAATTCCAGTCTGAAAGAATGTGCTATGGTACAGGTATTGCTAGAGGCTGCAAAATAAGTCTTGATGCTTCAAAAATTTGATCTGCATACATTTCATGAGATAAAATAGAAAAGCTTGAACCTCACTCAAGTACATTTTATCAAACCCCTTTCATACAGTGTCCATCTATATGTTTTGACTCAGGAGATCATTCATGACAAGCTTTAGCAAAATGTCAAAATTTGGAGATTGTCACGGAGTCCACTACACGGCGGAAATGGGTATAATATTTGTCCATTGAAAGGTGCTGTGTTTTTGGAAAATACATGGTACCTCCAGAATGACAAAGGTGTAATACATCAGTTTAATATTCTGTCTCTCTGTCTCAAATAAGCACTAAATTTGTGTGCTGTTATAAGATGCAGTAAGAGTGAGAGAAATGAATAGCACAATACAAAAGCATATTACAGGTTCATTTCCACAGCAATGGAGAGATTTATACGCTGTTTTCCATCCCATCTCTGCTTTGTTCCAGTCAGCAGAAAATATGAATATAAAGTTAGCATAAGAGAGAAGACTTCAGGACTCAACAAAGATTAAACTTCAGTTCAAAGTGCATGCATTAAACCACGAACGCACAAGCACAAAAAGAAAAGAAACAGTGATCTTTATTTACTGACATGATCTTTGACCCACACTCATACAATGCCTCTGGAGCAGTGAGAAGGACTGGACAGTGACTTCACTATCATGTGCAGGTGCCCTCCCAACCCTTCGGGCCTGGGATTTAAACTCAAGACCCTTCAGATATGCAGGACAGATCTCTAATACTTGAGACACAATCCCTGAATAGAACCACAATCCCTGAATACAACTGATTCAGAAGGTGCAGACATTGTTGTATATCAAAAGAAAAGACCACACTCTTTAAAGTTTATCAACTTTAAATGTTGAAATGCTGAATAAAACTGAAGTACATAACACAGTATGACTCATTCATTAATTCATTCACTTTTCACCTTTATAATCCACTGCCGATCTATTGGCGTCTTTCTATAACTTAGAAAAATATAGAGGTTTAGACATTCTCAGGAATTACAGTGACCTGTCAGTTAGAATATGTCCAATGTCTTTTCAAGTGAAGCAGGTTGTATAAACTATATTCCTTGTCTTCTTAAAATTGGCCTCCATTTGAGCCCCCTTATTGGCCCTGGCAGTGTGTCTTTATCCGATGTTTGATGAGCGCGTGGCATGGAGCAGAGGGCATGTGCGATAGAGTTCCCTTAGCGGCCTGACCCGTCTCCTTACGGTGAATTATTCCGCACCGGCCATTGCGCGGCACATGGGAACAGTTTAGAGGTGATGAATCTCTCAGGCGCATGCTAGGCAGTGTGAGTTTCATTTCCCGAAACCAGCGGGTGTCTTGCTCCTTTCCCTTTTCGCGGGGGAGGAGGGCCGCTCCTATCTAGCCAGAGTGTATCCTTTTCGCTACGCGTCTTCCCCCCTGACAGTTCTATTACGAAGAAAAATGAACATAAGACACGGTGGTCTGTCCTTCCACAGTCGGCAGCTTCTAAAAACTCTTTGTGAAAGCAGCGATGACAAGGGGAGTCATTAACGGCACCCTCCAGGACCTACAGGGAGATGATGAGAGTCGCTCCGCTTCAATTTACTCAAGCTGCAAAACCACTTAAAGCATGTAGCTTCTGGTGAATACATCTTCAGGCAGCAGCTTTTCGTGGTAGCCACCGTAATTTAGGTTGTTTAGGTGAGGACACTGTGGCCTCTTATTAATGACAATCAGGCCCTAATCGTGTGGCCATTTTCTCCTTTTGATGTGTTGATACCCCGAGCACAGTCAGAAGAAAACATATTAAAGGCAAAAGTGGTTGGAGGTGGGCTATACATTAGGTTTGATTACAGTATGGCAGCCTTACATTTACAATACTCTACATTAAGCATATATCATGGTTAAAGTCATACCTTAAATGTGAGTGTGGGTACACTTGCCTTTGTGTTGAGCAGGCATGATATTCTTTGGCCTTTAAGACAAGCTGCGGAGGAGAGACTGACAAAATGCTGTTTGCAAATTTAGCTCAGACATGTTTATGCTATTAACATGTGCAAAGGCTTATATGCAGTTAGCTGTTTTACAGTATAGCCAACCATACTTCATTTCACTCATAGGGGTGGTGGTGGTCTAGTGGTTAGGATATTCGCCTCTGGACCAAGAGGTTGTGGGTTTGAGTCCTACCTCAAGGTAGGAGGCAGTTGGTGGCGTAACGGTAGGGTGTTCGCCCCATGATCAGAACCTCGCAGGTTCGAATCCAGGGCCAGCTAAGTTACCACTGAGGTACTTGTGATCGAGGTACCGTCCCCAAGCACTGCTCCCTGGGCGCTGCTGTTGCTCCCTCACAGATGAGTCAAATGCAAAGGTCATATTCTGTTGTGGTGCACTGTGTGCTGTGGTGTGTTCACAATGACAAATAATCACTCACTTTCACCTCCAGCACTACTATCATTAGGTCCCTGCGCAAGACCCTTAACCCCAAGTTACTGTCCCTGAAATTAGGAAATTGCAAGTTGCTCTGGATAATCAATTTAAATACAATACATTTAGTTTAAATTATACACATATCTGTACTGTGCACAGATTGTGAAATGTATAAAAGTGCTAAGAAGGAACTAATAACCTTAACCGTTATAACCGCTGTTAACAACACAAACTCAGACGAACTGTAACACTATACATAAACTCAGCACGATACTCGGACTATAACTGAAGACATACATAATACATACATTGACAGAGACTCGGTACATAGACGCGGACTTACAACTTGAAACATGGACTTGCGACTCGACTCGGTACATAGACTTGCGACTCGACTCGGTACATAGACTTGCGACTCGACTCGACACATAGACTTGCGACTCGACTCGACACATAGACTTGCGACTCGACACATAGACTTGCGACTCGACACATAGACTTGCGACTCGACACATAGACTCTAAACACGAACTTGCGACTCGATACATAGACTCTAAACACGGACTTGCGACTCGATACATAGACTCTAAACACGGACTTGCGACTCGGTACAAAGACTCTAAACACGGACTTGCGACTCGGTACAAAGACTCTAAACACGGACTTGCGACTACGACTCGGTACATGGACTTACGACTACGACTCGGTACATGGACTTACGACTACGACTCGGTACATGGACTTACGACTACGACTCGGTCGGGCAGTGAAACACAATACATCACCAGAAGAACCCAACTCGAACACGGATATCTTAGCCACATAACTACGGGTCCAAGAACTGAAGGTCCATTCATATTCCCCAGTCCCGCCAAGAGTCAACAAGCCGCTCGTCGATGTCCTCCACGGCGCTGGCGCGGGCTGCGCTGCCTCCACGGCGCTGGCGCTCCCGGCGCTGGCTGGGCTACGAGAGACTTCCGCAGCGCTGGCGTGGGCTGCGAAGCCTTCACGGCGCTGGCGTGGGCTGCGAGTACTGCACGGCGCTGGCGTGGAGCTCTGCGAACTTCCGCGGCGCTGGCGTGGGCTGCGAGCTTCCGCGGCCTTAAAAAACTCCTGCTCGTCCTTGTGAAGGTCAGTTCTTCTGTCACGTGCCACTCTCACACAGATGCGGGGCCTTAGATGATGCAGGAGTTCCGTTGACTGAGTTTATTACAAACATAACAAAGTCCATAAAACCAACATAGTGCTTTCCACGAGACGAGAGTGACGGGTTTGAGGGTGAGGAGGAGCGACCAACAACAAACTAACAAAACCGGACTTAAATACACAGAAAGGAACAAAAAACTGAACTAAACACAGGTGACGCTAATTACACTAACACAGGACGTAGGGGCAAGACAAGACAGAACGAAACAAACCAAAACAAACAGGACACAGCACCCCCTGCTGTCTCTGCACCATAAGGCGGCGACATCTCTGACACACATTGTTTTGAATACTAATGGTTTGATAAAAATTCGTCAGTTTGCAGTGATCAAGTCACAGAATTTTAGTTAATATCAGTTTTAAAAGGGTTTCAGAGTTTTCGGATGTTCACTGCTAGATCAGCTGATCAAAATGCAGCTTTTGTACTTGTAACTGGCTTCTTGTGTCATTGTACTTGTCTTGTTTAATGTAGCTTAGACCAGCAGATGGCGCCCATTCCTGATATTTTAAGCATATTAAGAGGTCACTTTACACATGGTGCGTCAGGCTTGCAAAAGGATTATTTCTGCCATTGCATAGATTCTTTGGACAAGTGTTTTTTCTCCAGAAGTAGCACCACCAGCATACTGAATACTTCTGAAAACAGTGTTTCATCCAGTTTATATGGCTAATATCTAATGCCCACAGATTCTGTCACACATTTGCTAAAACGCTCAAAAAAAGTTAATCTTGCAATCTTATATACAGTTTGAGAGAGAAATTTCTTGTAAGTTGTTATCAGTAAGCGCCAACAGTTATTAAGAGGATATCTGTTAACAGCATTAACATTTGAGATGACATTAGTGTTAAATTTTGACTGATATCAGCAACTGTCTGAAAATTTCCCAATGGTTATCAACTTTGTTTCAAACTTCAGAGCTCCTTATTTAAGTCAGTCTCATGTTTGTAAGTTTGTATTGTATTGTGTCTATTGTTTTCCCTTGTCTATTGCACAGTTAAAAGAGCGGATCAGGATACATTTCACTGCTTGTTGTCCCTGTATAACTTGCACGTGACAAATAAAGAATCTTGAATCTTGAATCTAGATCACTGTGTCATGTATTCGGTCCATATTTCAGTTTATAAATTAAGATAAAGTAAACTGGCTCAGGTAGCAGGATGAATAGTTGAAATATGAAAAAATAAAAAGAAGTAAAGGAGTACTTTGAAAAGAAATCACATGACGATGTAATGCTCTAACTTCTTTGTTCATTATTTATGAGATCTTGATCAAAGGACTTGTTCTGGTCATATTAGTCTCTTTATGTCTGCCCATGTCACCCCTATATATATATATTTATATCAGGCGTTGTTTATTAGGTGACCTTTTTATGGGCTGGCTTTCTCTGCCTTGCTTTCTTAATTCCCATATCTTTGTGTGTCTTTGTCACCAGTCAGCTACTTTGTTTCTTTGTCTTTTCTTTAGAGCGGTGTGCTTGTTAGACAATGAGGTGATCTGAAGGTCTTTATTTGCTCATTGCCCTGTTTCACCCAGCCTCACCATTGAGGGTAGGAAGTGAAGGATGGGGGAGGGGAGATTTAACAGATTTTTCTCTGTCTCTTAGTATTCTGAATAATGTAGACAGGACTTTGTCAACAGGTATCAGTGATTACCAGTCAACATTTAGACAACCCTCTTCAGGTACTATTTTCCAGTTTTGTCATAATAGCAATGCCATCAAACAATACCTCAAATGACACTGGGTAGTAAAGCATACCTGAAATTAAAAGCTGTTATCATTGTAATCTCTCTCTCTGCACACAAGCACACACACAATCATGCCTAGATAATAAATAAATAAATAAATACGTTTTTTGTATTTGAAAATTTATAACAAAACTAACTTTCAGCATTTAGATCAGGAGGAGTTTTTATCCTCAGGCCATCCGTCTTCTGAACAAGGACATGCCGTTTTAAGTCCGCTATTACATCTGCTAATATATACCTCATATCATTACGATAACTTACACTGTAAATGTCCATGTCCATGTTATTACATGCTGCTATTACATACCTCATATCAGTACGATAACTTATACTGTAAATGTCCATGTTATTACATGCTGCTATTACATACCTCATATCAGTACGATAACTTACACTGTAAATGTCCATGTTATTACATGCTGCTATTACATACCTCGTATCAGTACGATAACTTACACTGTAAATGTCCATGTTATTACATGCTGCTATTACATACCTCATAGTGCTATGATAACTTATACTGTCTGACTGTTATATAAACCTCAACTGTGATAATCACTTATACTGGTTGCCACATTTCATTGTCCATATCACATGCTCTACTCTGTCTGCTATGTACAATGCAGCAGTTGCACTTGGCACTTTAAAGAAATCATTTCATTGCACCTGTTCTGTCTTAGCACAATTTTGCAATCTCAGGTTCAAACTTGCACAGGTAACTTTATATTGCACATGTAACTTATGTTCCTTATTGTATATTATAGTTTTATTTTTTTTCGTCCTGTTACCCCAACCTCCTTATTTAAGTCAGTCTCATGTTTGTAAGTTTGTATTGTATTGTGTCTATTGTTTTCCCTTGTCTATTGCACAGTTAAAAGAGCGGATCAGGATACATTTCACTGCTTGTTGTCCCTGTATAACTTGCACGTGACAAATAAAGAATCTTGAATCTTGAATCTAGATCACTGTGTCATGTATTCGGTCCATATTTCAGTTTATAAATTAAGATAAAGTAAACTGGCTCAGGTAGCAGGATGAATAGTTGAAATATGAAAAAATAAAAAGAAGTAAAGGAGTACTTTGAAAAGAAATCACATGACGATGTAATGCTCTAACTTCTTTGTTCATTATTTATGAGATCTTGATCAAAGGACTTGTTCTGGTCATATTAGTCTCTTTATGTCTGCCCATGTCACCCCTATTTGCAACGTTTGCCAACTAAGATAATTAATTTCAATTAATTCAGGTATGATGCATGAACCTTTTTTTTTTTTTTTTTTACTGTGGTCGAAACTGGTGCGGTCGTGTAACTGTAGAACTGGGCTTAAATGCAGCTCAGTTTCCAACGACTGTATTGGAAAAGCTGAATTTTACATACTAGTATGTAAATTAACGGGACTTCAGACTTCTTTAAGGTTACACTAATTAAGCGTAAACCATAGAAACGGACCAAATCTAATCACCTATTTTCCTGTTTCAAAATGTGTCTCTGTGTGTGTCAATTTGCTGCCATCTTGTGACCATTTCCCCTCCAACGATCACATTTTCATAGTGAGCGCTTCAGTCTGTTAGACACACAAAACAACTAAAATGATCATACGGCATTACGAACAAATATTATTCCTCTAAATCCAGAAATACACGCAGTACTGAAAATGTTTGTACATTTCTTAAAACCATCCACACAAAGTCACTAAAATGACCATATAGCATTACGAAAAATATTAGACATTTTTGTGTTTTATACATAATTGCTAAAATCATAAATACACACTGCTTTAAAAGTGTTTGTAACATTTTTCAACCGTAGTCTCGTTGGTCTCACTGGTGTTATTATAGTACAATTAGTTTTAAAAGGCTAAATATTTTTTACAGTCACTGCGGTTTTATGTAAATCATGCGCGACCTCAGAATCGGACTGTGCTTAAGGGAGGAACTTATTGAGCAGTTTTTAAAAAAAAAAAAATAATATCATGCGAGTTAAAGCGGAAAAAAACATGAACACATGCGTCCTAAGTAAGCGCACCGCACAGCCATGTTTTGTTATCGTTGCCCTGCGTGACGTCACCTTAACGCCGTGCCCTGATTGGCGGATATAGCACCAATTTCGCGCCATTCGGCTCGAACGGCATTGTGGGGTAGCGGTTGGAGGGCGACGGAGTTCGGGTTGTTTGTTGATAAACACGGATCAACGGCTTTCGGGCGGCGGAAAGATGCGAGGGGACGAGACGGATTCGGAGTCGGGGAAGTCAGACGACGGCGGGCTGATCCGGAGAAGTCTGGAAGCGTTATGTCAGGAATTAAACATGGACGAGGAGACGGCAACAGAAGCGACGCAAAACTTCACTTCCATCTGGAACACGTACACTCTCGAGGTGTGTAGGGAGCGAGGCTAACGCGTTAGCTTCCATTAGCCTGCTATGTAGCATTGCCCCCAGGTCCTACTCTACAGTTTGAAACGTTTGCAGTGTGGAAATATTAATTGGCTGAGAATTATTTTTGAAAATAAACTGTTGGCATAAAAATAGGTAGCTTGCTTGTCTAATGTCGAGCTGCGTCTTTACCGGCGATTTGCAAACGCAGCGCAGCTTGTTGCTTTAACTGCTACGGAACCGTAGCGTTTTCCCTATTACCATGATTATTACATCTTAGTTCTGTAATAAATTAGGTTTTACACGTTGGTTGTGTGTAAGTGTCACTACGTAAGAAATACCTGCATTATAGGAATGTCTAACTTCTACCGATCACATTTAAATGCCCGCCTTCACATTAACTCGTTTTTGTCATGGCTTTGTCAGAAGCTATTATTCTTCACCGGCTAGTTTCTTACACGAGTTGATCTGCTTATTTATTTAGGTGGAGGTCATTCTTATGAGCAAATTTATGACAGGTAGTGTTGTAATATGTAAACACTAACATGTTTTGAAGGCGAACATCTCGGAATATGCAGCTGACTTTGCCTAAACATTTGTTTCATAGGTGTTGAAATTCCATCTGTGGAGTAATTGAATTGATTGCCATTGTTTATTTATAATTGTTGCATTTATTGTTTTTGAGTAGAAGATGTGACCTCTATATTATGTTGCCTGTCCTTGCATCCCTACCTCAAAGTTTTCAGTTTTCGCTTTCTCAAAAATATCAGAGTAATGCCGGTTATCACCCCTTTGGAACTGAATGAGACATATCTGGGACTGCAGTGGAAAACTGGGCAATGCCCTTTTTGCTTGCCGTAATTATTCTTTTTTTATTACCAAAAACATCTGTTTTTGGTAACGACAATGTCATGGTTCACTCATCAGAGGAAGCTTTAAAGGGTGATGCTCATAAACTGTTCTTAAATTTCATAACATTTAAACGCTTAATAATAAAAAAGGTGGTCTCCTAAAACTTTGGAGATGTTTTAACATGATCGTATTTCTTGTTTTCATACTGTATTTTAACAAGACACCTACAGTCCAAAAACTCTTAAAGCACTATAATCTGCTGTGAACGGAAAACTGGTCAACGCTGTCTTACAAAATGTAGTTTCTGGCGAGAAACATCATCTTATATTAGGCCTACTATTTATGCCTACTATTTCTGCCCAGATGAATTGTCTTTCTGTGCTTATACCGCACATTAACCTTTGCATAAAAAGTTTTACATATCTCAGTACCTTTCCTAAAGGAAGGTTTTATAGAAGTTGACTGTGCTGGCCGCCTTGATGCTAAACTCAAGGAGGTTTCTTGGGTTCAAGTGTGTGTTTATCCTTGTTCTATCTGTATATCCTACTGTCAGGGTGAGGTGGTGCACTGGCTGGCCTGCGCCTTGTATGCTGCCTGTCGGAAACGCTCTGTCCCTACTATTGGCAGAGGCCTTGTGGAGGGCAATTGTGTGTCTCTCACCAGAATTTTACGCTCGTCTAAACTCAGGTAAAGAAATACCTCACTAGTTTTTATTCATTCAACCATCATTTTCATAATTAGCACAGACTGTCAGTTCTCATAGATATTGGGCATTTAGAAAACAGGTTTGCATTTATTCTGTCGTATAAAAAGCATGTCCAGTTACATCATGAAAGTGAAAGCGAGTGATTATTTATTATTGTAAACACACAGCACAGCACACAGTGCGCCACAAAGAAATGTGCCCGCTGCATTTGACCCATCCGTGAAGGAGCGGTGGGCAGCTAACACCAGCAGCGCCCAGGGAGCAGTGCTTGGGCACGGTACCTTGCTCATGAGTGCCTCAGTGGTACCTTTACCAGTCTGGGATTCGAAGTGGCAACCTTCCAATCACAGGGCGAACGCGCTAACCGTTACGCTACCAACTGACCCATGAAGTGCAATACTGGTATAATGTTGAACCGTTTAGGACTTGTAAGTGTATTGTAATAACCTGTGTTCAAATATAGTTGCAGTTTTTGTATATTTGATTAATGTAAACCTTTATTTAGAATTTTGATTTGCAAAGGATGCTTGAGTGTTGGACCGTATGTGCATTATCTGATTGTTTACATTTGTATCCCTTTGCGTATTTCAGCTTGATTCAGTTCTTCAGCAAGATGAAGAAATGGGCAGACATGTCAAATCTTTCCCAGGATTTCCGCAACCGCATAAGCCATCTGGAGAGGAATTTCGAGGTGTCAACTGTAATTTTCCGTAAATTCGAGCCGATATTCTTGGATATGTTTCAAGATCCCCAGGGTGAACCTCCTCGTCAGCCAAGAGGCAGGAAACATAGGTGAGGCTCTCTCTCTCCCTCTCTCTCTCTCTCTCTCTCTCTCTCTCTCAAATGGTTTTGCTCTGTTGTACAATAATTTCCACTCATAGCAAAAAACGTTTACCTATATCGCTGCTTATTTTTCCAGACGCCTTCCATGCCATATCAGTGATGTTTTCAAGTTCTGTTGGACCCTTTTTGTGTACACCAAAGGTACATGTCTAAATTGACTTACTGCATTATCAGTCTGTTCCTTTTTGCTTTAATTAATGTGTTTCTCTGTTTTGTTTGTTTTGAAGGCAATTTCTGCATGATAGGAGATGATTTGGTGAACTCCTACCATCTTCTCCTGTGTTGCTTGGACCTGATCTTTGGAAATGCTCTGCTCTGTGCCAACAAGAAGGACCTCATCAACCCACATTTCAAAGGTGCTGCTTGCAAAAATATTAAACCACATATGCACAGCAAGGATGACGGGCACCCATTGTTTTTAGGACTGGAACAATGTTAGCTCAGCGTAGCATCTTTTGTAATGAAGATAATTTAGCAGTGGCAGGAATAATTAGGCTTAACGCTGCATATATTTATTTAAAAATAAGTGTTTAACTAGTCAGCTCTTTTAAGGATGTATGTACAGTATTACGTGCGGATTGTAATCTAAAAATAAAATATGCACTGATTTTTTTTCTCGTCCAGAGCAATGAGGTTCCGGAATAATTCAGAATTATCCATGTATGTTGAAAATGCTGTGAAAGAAAAGCCAGAAAAAGGAAATTTCCATGTCAAAATACCATATAGCGTTTATATAGCGTGCGTCCTTTTTGCCAATGCACAAAAAGACATTTTGTTAAATCTGTCTTTCACTTGGTCGGCCAGTAATGCACCCAGATGATCAGATCAGCAAACCGTGCCCAGTTTAAGCAGAATTATTTTACCCATTTGTAAACATGCAGGTTGAAAGATCTTTGTTGTATAACGAAGATACCCTGAAATGTTTTGAGGCAATGTTATGGTTTGAAGTAGCCCATACTTAAATTGGGTGCATGTGTATGTGTTTCACCCCGCTTTACTGATTACTGCCTCATGGAGTCATTGTTTTCGCACATCACACTGAAGCCCCTGATAATTAGTTAAGACAATCTGACTTGGAAACTCCTTGGCTTGTACCCAGTCAGGTATCGTAATACAACTCCATCTAGTGTTGTTTCCTTATATAGCACAATCCCGAGACCAACGAAAAAGGATTAGATCCAAATACAACCCTTCAACCATGTTTTTTACACAGTGTTCCGAGCTTGACACCTCCCATACCCGTCTAACCTTAAACACACTGATACTTGCTGAAAAGAAAACTTTGTCATCTCTTCCATATACTGTACATGTGTACAGAGAGGAGACGACGTGGCTCCAGTTTGAACGGTGCAAAGAACCAATAAGGCGCGTAGAATAAAATCTATAAAATATACACTTTAAACTAGAAGTAGAATATAAATGTAAACTTTAAATTAGAAGTGGACTTTCACGCTAAAAAGTGCTTGTGAATGTGCTTATTGTGCATGAGGGTCAGTAACGGTTTCAGCCCTGGAGTCAGACACTTGCTGTTGCTATGTCGCAAAATCATTCTTCTCTTTTTTTTCTTACCATCTACTTTATTGACGGTCCTTTCTCTTTTCTCCAGGTGTGCCAAAGGACAGTAGCTGCTCCGAAGAGGCTCCCTGTGTGATTGACAAATTGTGCGAGCTACACGACGGTCTGGTCATCGAGGCGAAAGGGATAAAAGAGCACTACTTCAAACCCTACATCAGGCGCCTCTTTGAGAAAAAAGTGAGTGCCCACATTTTGGACCTTTTCATAGAGATGGTAATAGAGGCCGGATTTTTTTCACAGTTCCTCTAGCTCAACGCTCCGTTTAGTGCTGTGTCACCTTTTACTCTCACCTGGTTTCTATAGAGAGCTCACCGCCTGGAACCAGCAGGACTTTGTCAAACTCGGAACTAAATTCCAATCTAAAAATTGCACTAAATGAAAACTTAAGGATTACATTCCTGCACTCCCGCTTATACACACTCTGTTCATACAGCCATGAGCTCCGAGGGGGTCCCCTAACGAGCCTCAGGCTTGGTCATTAGGGGCCTGAGGCTGGTTATACAGTATGTCTTTATAACGTCTTTGTGACATTGTGTGTTGTGAAACGTTCTGTAGAAATCAATTGATTTGAATTTACTGAAGAGACGGATAACTGGGGCGATGAATGTTGATGTGCTGATTGTCATGCCTTTAAGATTCTGAAGGGAGACGACGAGACCCTCACCGAGTTGCTGGACACCCCGAATTTCCAAGACAATAAGTAAGCAAGCTTTTGCCTTTTAAAGGTCTTATTTTTCGAGTTTTCGTCTCAGTACTGTAAGATTTCAGAGGTTAAACATCTGTGTGTGTGTGTGTGTTCGTGCGCGCGCACAGCAAAGCTATAAACCGCGAGTACGAAGAGTATGTCCTGACTGTTGGTGACTTTGACGAGCGGGTGTTTTTGGGGGCTGATGCGGACGAGGAGATCGGAACTCCACGCAAAGTTGCTGTGGAGCCTCCGACTGGACAGTTGTCAGCACGTATGCAGGTGGAGACCAACCTTCAGCAGCACTTTGAGAAGGTATAATATCCATTTAATAATTGATACCACTTTGCTGAAAGTAATGGCTAAACAAAAGAAAAAGATCAAAGGATGTTTCTAATAAACGGAGTTGTTCTGACGTTTGTCAAGCTAAGAAAATGTTACAGCTGTGTTCATTTTGGCTTAATTCACTTTTATGGTCATTCAGTTTCATGTTACAATAATTAAAATGGATTTCAACTTAAAGCGCTCTGAGGGCTGCGGTTAAAAAAAAACGCCTCCACCGACGTATTAAAACGTTGATTCTATTACTCTATTTTTGCGTTTCAGAGTACTTTGTTTCGTAGTCATTTGTTAATATTAATGTTTCTTGTGTTAATATTTATATTCAGTTTATAGCTGTCATATCAAGTTATTGCTGTGCTATTTCTTGCAAATATTTTAATACAAGAGAAAAGTATGACGAGCGGATTACCTACCATAAAATTAAGTGCGGTAGAACGCGGCTCGGAACACAGCCCATGTGCGAGATCACATTCGCTAAGGCAAACGCGTAATTTAGTTAGTTAGTTCAAATTTCGGCGCGTGCAGGCAGAGTTGAGTGTGAAAAGAAAAGAGATTTTGCTGGTGAATGCGGCACAAAAATAACGCCATACATGTTAACACAGAATCCACAGGCGGTAAAAAGTCCCACCTCAGACTTTGGACATGTCTGGTACAAGCGCTACCTGTCCGACGTACAATAAATGTGTCATCAATACTGAAACAGTCTCATCTTTATTTCTGCACAGACGCGCTCCCTGGCTCCTTCCACTCCTCTAACAGGTCGGCGCTACCTCAAGGAGAAGGAGGTGTTGGTCACCCCGGTGTCTTCAGCGACCCAAAGCGTGAGCCGACTGCAAAGCATGGTGGCCGGCCTCCGCAACGCCCCCAGCGACGCGCTGCAGCAGATTTTCAAGTAAAACTCCACCTAATCACTTGCACCGCAACTCTTTCCACATGGATGCTGCTGACCCTGACATGACCCTGACGCTCTCCATCCGTTTCTGTAGATCTTGTTCCCGTGACCCGACTCAGGCCATTTTGAATCGCGTAAAGACTCTGGGAGAAACGTTCAAACAGGGCTACACTAAACAAACCGACGAACTTCCCGGAGCTCATATGGGTGAGTCATTACACAGAGACTGGAGTGTGGGCCAAGAGTTTTAAGCTCCTGCCTTATTTTCCCACTCGTTTATGCACTGAATATATAACGTCATCCATCGTTTTTAATAAGGTATGTCGATGTTTGCTTGCTAATGCAAAATTTCCTGTAAATTACAGTTCGTATTGTTTGTGGTTGTTCTGGATCTAAATTTTCGAAATCCATGCAATAATTTTGGTTAAAAAATAGGGATGGGTGTCGTTTTAACAGTACTACTGCTCTTACTGGTGCTGTTTCTCGGTCCGGTATTTTAAGGCCTCGTTCACACGGACATCTGAACAGGCGTTTTTCTGGCGTTTATGGCGCCGACTGAACGCCGACCCTTTTTCCGCTCATCGGAGCAAATGAAAGCGTCCACACAGGCGTTCAGCACCAGCGTTCGGCCGGCGTCAAGTAAACGCTGCATGCAACGTTTTCTTGGCGTCAAAATCCCGAGGAACGCGAGGAAAATGACGCTATTGCGAACACCAGTGAAACGCCGATCGAACGCGTCAAAAACGCGTATGGCGTTCAGAGGGCGTTCATTTCGAACGTCCGTGTGGACGAGGCCTAACTGTATTCTTATCTGGACTTTTTGAGGAAAACATCAAAATTACAACATAATTAACATTGCTTTATTTAACGGATCACTTTTATTATTTAACAAACCATTGACACAGTAAGCTAACACATACTACTCTAATATGGGAATTACAATATTACTACATTATTATGAATCATTGTAATAAAATAAAAACATATGCAATCGTTTTTGTTAGTTTTAATTCTTTCTAACGAATTCTCCGTCCACAGTGATATAGCGTATTTCATATGTATTTATTTAAGTGTTTTATAATATCACATAAAGTAAAAAGCTACATATCTGTCTTGTAGGCAGGCTGTTCTTGTTATATTTTTCAGTGTCTACTAACAGATAGGTTAATGACTTAATCAGTAACGGAGCTGATCAGGTAAACTGGGAACGTTTACTTTTACGTATGTAGAAACAAAAAATCGGATTTATTCTCCAGTACCGAAAGCAATAACCTCGATACATCAATATATATACTTTTATTGATTTCTAGCTCCAAAAACTGATATTTCCGAGGGCGAGAATCATGCACCACAAGCAGCCTCAGATAACTGACTGGGCACTTTAATTTCTTATTTTCAATCTTATGCACGTTATCTTAACGTTTTTGGTGTCCACTAGTTCACTGTGTTAACATGCAAAGACAATAAGGTTAAAATTCATTTCTGAGTTATGTTGTTTTGGCTGAATTATTAATGTAATGTGATTCATTAAGACCACCCAGCAACTTGCATTTCAGCTGTTTTTATATTTTCAGTGAACTGTAGGGTATCGCAGTACGTATGGTATCGCAATATATCGTGATATAATCATATCATGACCCACGTATCGTGATACGTATCGTATCGTGCAGTCCTTGCCAATATCCACCCCTACCCTTAACATCAGAGCTTACTGATACTCCGGGTTTAAAAAATTAAGGCCCGTTTAGTACCCTGTTTCGGTTTCCATGCTTAGATCTGGGTGATAGGGCATACGGATAAAACCACAGCTTTGTTGCTAATGGATTCCTAATCATTTCCTCTACTGCACTTGTGAAATTTGCCACGTCATCTTCAATTAGCTTGCATAAACAGTCCTAAAATTTCATTTGTAGCTAATTTTGTGCTTTCCAAAAAAAAAAAAACGTGACATTGTTTGGGATTGTGCTTGTAGATTTTGCCGAGAACAGACTGAAGCTGGCCGAGATTCTGTACTTCAAAATTCTTGAGAATGTCATGAGTCAGGAGATAAAGAGACTTCAGGGTAAAGACATGGCGGTATGTTTGTTTTCTTCTTTTGTGTGTGTGTGTGTGTGTGTGATCAGTTCACTTTATTATCTAGGGAAAAATCAAGTTATCAGACATGTCCGTGGTAGAAAAGCATAAATATTTATTTCAGTATTTTCTCTCTTATTAGGTGCTGCTGGAACAGGAAGTGTTCCACTGCTCTCTTCTGGCCTGCTGTCTGGAGGTGGTGCTGTTTGCCTACAGCTCCCAGAGAACCTTCCCCTGGATTTTAGAAACCTTTCAGCTTAGTCCTTTTTGTTTCTACAAGGTCAGACATCCACGTTCATGTAAAACCCGTATGTGAAAGTGAGTGATTATTTGTCGTGTGAACACACCACGGCGAAATTGTGATTTAACCCATCCGTGAAGGAGCAGCAGGTAACTAACAAGCGCCCGGGGAGCAGTGCTTGGGGACGGTACTTTTACCGGCCCTGGATTCGAACCTGCGACCTTCTGATCACGGGGTGAACACCCTACCGTTACGCCACCAACTGCCCCTACATCAGGCATTTGGTCAAGCATTTCTCATTCTAAAGAGCGTTGAAAAGCATTTATGTTTGGCTGTGTTTTAGAACGATCTGGCAAAGTTAGAAATGTATATGAAGTGGATATCAGCTTATTTAAAAAAAACAGATGTGGACATATCCGAGATGGAGGAAAAAAAATAAAAAGTTAATATATGGTGTGAAACATGCCTATCTCAAACTTCATGCATTCAGGTGATCGAAGTCTTCATCCGTTCTGAGGAGGGCCTCTCCAGAGACATGGTGAAGCACCTCAACAGTATTGAGGAGCAGGTGCTGGAGAGCAGAGCCTGGACCAAAGAGTCTATACTGTGGGAGGCGTTACACAATGCTAACAATAAAGTCCCTACCGTCGAGGAGGTATGTACACACTCCAACATCGGGGAGGACACAGCCTCGTGAGGCGCTCAGAGAGAGCGAGAGACGACCGTATGAGCTCGCGTACTGGCCACAGCTTTGGAACCAATTCCTATGTACTCCGTATTCCAGGTGAATTTCCCCAGCAGTTTTGACACGGGAAGTAGCAGCAGCAGTAGCGGGGGTCCAACCCACCTCCCACTGGTGGCACTGTCACCCATCGTTCACCCCCGCCTGCGAGAGGTCCGCACCGGCTTGGGCTCCAGTGCTCGCAAAGGTACCATACACAGCACCGCGCAAAAAGCAAGGTTTCATTTCGTTTTGATGAGCCTACGGTAATGTAGTGAACAAAACTCTCCTGTAACGTAGGGCTCGACAGTTTGCCATTCAAGCTCAAAGCTAGTCTAGGACTAGGCTTAATCCTGGACTGGGAAATTGGTCCTTGATGCAGTCATTTGTGCAGGCCCCCCCTCACTTTGTTTTCTTGGAACACCACACACATAGGCTTATATTGTGTGTGTGTGTGTGCGCGCTGCGTATTGTCGTGGGAACACGTGCAAAAATTAGGCAAAACAACAGAGAGCGCGTTCACGAGCCGAAGGGACTCCTTGGGTGAGTGAAATGGGTGAGTGGGCCGGGAGGAAAGTCCAGCTCGTCGGGAAGTCCGTCGTCAAGTCGTCATCCTCCATTCCGGTGACGGCGAGGGGTGAGAGGCGTGGAACGGTCAGGGCAGCTCTGTGGGCAAATCTGGGGAAATGAAAGTGAGAGAGAGAGAGTGTCAGAGGGAAAAATCAGACACTTTAGCAGTCGGGGGGCTGGGTGCGTGCTTCTCTCCATCCTCTACTGTACTCCTCTTGGTTAGCCTCGATGAGGCGCCGATCACTCGCCAGCCGGGGGTTGTTGGAGGCAGGTCGCTGCAGTTACTCAGTCGGACGTGTTTGTAAACAGGACGCTTGTCCTGCAGCCGGAGCGGCTGCGTGGGCGAATACCAGGCGTGGGTTGATGTGACAGTGTGTTTTTATAATATGAACATATGAATTCAGATTTTTACATTGTTTTGAATTATGCTGTTGACTAAGA
Organism: Distichodus sexfasciatus; assembly: GCA_032718565.1. Classification (NCBI taxonomy): domain Eukaryota; kingdom Metazoa; phylum Chordata; class Actinopteri; order Characiformes; family Distichodontidae; genus Distichodus; species Distichodus sexfasciatus. The sequence goes on along the minus strand of JAVGVS010000162.1, from coordinate 404,806 downwards.
AGAAGCCACATCTCATTCTTGATTTTATGGTCATAAAATGTCAATGTAGGAATCTCTCCATCCTATCCTAGGAATCTCTTATCTTGTTAGACTTGTTAAATCGCACAGGCTTCCGTGCATCTTCCGACAAACTTGTTTTAGTCTGTGTTGTTGATTTGCACTCTTTTTATTATTTCTCTCTCTCTCTCTGTCTCTCTCTCTGTCTTCAGACGTCCCTCCATCTCCCATTTCCCTACACGATCGCTTCAGTTCTCCAGCAGCAGGCAGCGCAAAAAGGCGCTTGTTTGGTGACGATCCCCAGCCTCAGTCTCCAGTGAAGAGATTCGCTGTCACACCCATTAAGATCATACCTACCAACAACGCGACAGAAAACAACCAGACAACAACCGTCCTCTCAATGGCCACTACCAATGGCCAGCAGCTAAACATCCCCCTGCCAGGTGCACTTATTTTGCCAAACAGCTTTAGTTTCTACAGTGCTGAGGCGCGCGCGTCTATTTGATACATCACCTCTTTATTAGGGTAATACTGCGTATGCTAATGCTCCAGTTTTACTTTACGCAGAATTCCAGTAGATTCTAAAAGACGATTTAAATCTTGTATTGTACGAATGTACTAAGTGTAATAATCCCCAATGTTGAGTTAATAGCGGTCAGTAATTATTGAAATGCTATACTTCACGTTTTATTGCAGCAATGAGCTGTAGGGCGATCAGTTTTTAAAATCTCTCTCCCACCCCATCTCGCTAAGCTTACTGACAGCATCTTGGTCCCTCCCTACAGTAGTCAAGAACGAAATGGGCGGCATCACAGTGATCCAAGTCCAGTCCAACGATCTGAACCCCCTGACGGCCCAAGTGTTGCTCACCTCCCCGAGCAGAGGCCCGCCCCCAAGCTTGGGCCCTGAAGCACAAATGCTGCCGGCGGGCAAACCCCGTCGCACCGGATCCCTTGCCCTCTTCTTCCGCAAGGTGAGGAGGTTTCAGCTCAAGACGTTTACCGCATCACTGTTTATGCTTGAAGGGATGCCCGACTAGTTTGACATGTGGGCCGAAATACGCTACAGTCGCTCTCTCCCACACAAAAAAAAAGTCATAGTTAGAAACACGTGAAAATCTCACAGTTTAAGACACAGTTAATGAATACACAACCCATGAAACATCCCGATTGAGGCAAACTGCCGCTGAGTTTTCATGTGCTTTGATGCACGGAGTATCTAGAAATGACCAGAGTATCTAGTTATAGCGTTTTACCGTATATTCCCACAAAGCAAACCACTGCGGTAGATGCAGAACATAAAATTATTTATGAGTATGTTATCATATTGTAGCGAAAGGATGGACACGGAGGCTGAAGGTGACGATTCTTACTAACTAATAATTACTAAATAATTATTCCAGGTACCTTCCCCCAATCACAGACCCATTAAAAATGATTGACACAAGAGGGAGACGCACAAACCGTCATGCGCGCACACACACACACACACAGGTGCCGCGAAAACAGGGAACACAAGGAACAGTCCAAAAGGGGGATGAATAGCCTTGGTGCTACAATATGAGAACGCTCCGCTGGTTTGATCCAGCTAGTTTACCTTGGGCGTCAGCTGACAGACAGAAAGGTCTCTTTACAACGAACACTCTCCCTGTCAGTTGGCGTTGACAAGCAGCTGCCCGCACAGACACCATCGATTTTTAGTTTTAGTTTTTTGCCCCACTCTCGCTTCTTCACCTCTCTGCTCGTCTTTATTTCAATTTCGAGTACTGTCCTCCTGACTTACGGTGCGCTCAGGTTCAAACTGAAAAGGCTGAACAGAAGACGCGTTCGTCTCGTCATCGGATAGGTATCGTCACTAGGAGAGGATCGAAACAGTTGCGACCCTGTGACGTCACTACCCAGAGTGCATTCAGGTGTAACTGGCTGAAGTTTTGTGTAACTCTCTGTGAAGGTGTATCATTTAGCCAGCGTGCGTCTGAGGGATCTGTGCCTGAAGTTGGACATCTCCGCAGAGTTGAGGGGTAAAATCTGGACTTGCTTTGAGCATTCTTTGGTCCACTGTACAGACATGATGAAGGACAGGCATCTGGATCAGCTTCTGCTGTGTGCTATATACATCATATCCAAGGTAAGTAGCAGCCTTTGATTAACCAGGAGGTTTTGAATAGTTTTACAGTTCCTATAGGTAGGGGTGGGCGATATATGGAATATACTCGATGTGTCTCGACTTGTTCCACGTGCAATGTAGTAAATGACTATATCGTGACCATCGAGTATAAATCCTAACGTTATTGTTAAACAGACAGCATGTACGCTCCCCCGCGTACAGCATGCTCGCTCCCCCGCGTATGGCGCCACATCAGTGCCAAAAATGGCTTGCCGCAAAAATTCAGCGAGCGTAAATTTCAATGTCGCGGCCGCAAATGTGAAACTCGAGAGCACAAAATTAAGAAACGAGTGCGCAGTTGCGACAGTATTGCGCGCGAACTGTATTTTTCCTCTCTCGAATGTCTTTTTTCTTCTCGATGTGCTAAATGTCCTTGCATGCAAAGTAGATTTTTTGCTCGAGTGAGATTTCTACATGCGCAGTTTCAAAGGGGAGGGTTTTGGCAGTTTCTGCCTGTGAATCCTATTGGCCGATGGCTGGTTTTGTGATTACCTGCACGCTATAGACAGTTTTTACAGAAAAACCAAAGATGAAGGAGTTATAGTTATAGTTTATCGACCTTATAATTATAATTTAATAGTTAGGTTTTACACTTTTAATAAGCACGCAATCAATGGCTCCCCTTGCCCACTTGTGTGTCCCCAATATAAAGTATAAAGTTTGCTATATTATAATTTGGTTTAAAATAGAAGCATTTACTATGTTAAACTTTGGCTAAATTCATTATATTGGTGTCATGTTGTGCTATATAGGGCCGAATTTATCACAGTGATTTAGAGGAAATTTCAAGTTATTGAGATATATAGGTATTGCGATATTATTTTTATGCCATATTTTTTGCCCAGCCCTACCTATAGGTATCACTTTACTAATTTTAACGAGGCAACTTGTTAATGAGTAACGTGGAGCTGCAGCTATTGATTCTTTTTGTAATCGAGTTTTCTATTGTTTTTTTTTTTTCTTTCATTGATTAATCGAGTAATCGGATCAAGTCTGAAAATGTACAACCAGTTGGCTTTTGTAAAAACCAATATTAACCCGTACATCCTTGTCAGAATTTGGGATGTTTTTCTATACCTTTTATTTTTAGGCTGATTCTAGTGTGTGTGTAGAACTTAGCCGTAAATGCTTTATGTTGTTGTATGTTGTGTAAATGCTGACAGTCTTGAAATCACCACGTTTCTGATTGAAATTGCGCTGCACCTCTAGAAATGTTAACTTTGTTGCTGTTTTTTGTGGTATAAAATTGCTGAAACTGTAGATAAAGTTTTTATTGTGCTTTCTATGGCTTAGTACTATGAAGAATACTAAGTTAGTGCCAGGCGGAAACACTTTTTTTAACCGTTTGGTATCCCTCAGAATGTAGAATAAAAAAATTGATAAATTTTCAGTATTTCTTTTTCTTATTTGTTACTCTCTAACATTGAAAAAAATCGTATTATCTGAAAATGCAGAAATAATGAAGTTTTGGGTCATTTTGGCCCATAAAATGAGCTGCTTTTGGGATTTCTGGGCGAGAACTTCCCACAGTCTGATCCGCGTCACGTTAAGGCAGTGAACACGCTTTGCGGAATAAACGCTGAACATCTCAAGAAATAGCTGTATTGTGAGTAGAACCCTGGTTGCCGCTTTTGTTTCACACGGACGTTTATTAATAACGCACAACGTTTTCAGTGGCGCGATCAAGACAAGACCTGATCCTTCAGTATGTGAAAGTATTTGTGAGATATTCCGTGCACAGAACTTCAGTATTTCTTCATTTTAAATTGATTAGATTTTTTTTTTTCAATTTAATAATGTTATAGCTTAATCAATAGGAAAAAAGAAATATAGAACATTTATTTATCTATATTCTGATGGATACCAAATGGATAAAGAAGTGTTAGAATGTTAAGCCATGAAATGCATAATAAAAACTCTGCAACTCGGCAGAGTTGTATGACATAAAGCTAAAAACCAAAAAGCATCATGTTCAACTTAACTTCAACAAAATAAATAGCAATGTCTTATGATGTGTTCTTATCACAGTTAGAAATAAAAAGGTGGTTTGACAGTGATTTGACTTATATTTGGATGTGTATATATATATATATATATATATATATATATATATATATATATATATATATATACACATACATTGGCTGATATGGAAAAATATTTTTAAATATCTTTCATATCTTTCATAAATTAGCAACAGCAAGCGCAGAGAAAGCGCTCTAGAAGTGAGGTTTTGACCACTCTCAGCTCAAAAAAACCCCACATTTGGTGGACACAGGCTCTTAAAGCTATAGCCGCAACTACACTAACAATCACCCCTGCAGCCAACATCGACATCTGTCTGTCTGTTTTAGTTATTGTTCTGGGATAGTTTTTATAAAAACTGTAATAAATTGTAGTTGTAACATAAGAAACATGTATTTTTTAAATGTTGATACAAACCAGGTATTACAGATTCGGAGCAAGGTATCGAAATGAGGTATCGGTACCGAACACCAGGTACCAGTACCAGTATCGGTTCAGATGTGAAAGGTACCCAACCCTATTCCTATGCACTTCTATGCATTTCAGATCTCCAAAGAAGAGCACACTTTCCAGGACATTATGAAATGCTATCGGAGCCAGCCTCAAGCAAGCAGCCACGTAAGTACTACGGCTGTGAAGCAGGGTCTTAGTGCCCCTCTGTGTTTCAGACACTTTTATAGGCGAGTGTCCGTCTCTCCAGGTTTACCGCAGCGTGTTGATCAGGAAGAAAGTCCGGGAACAGGCGCCGGATGAGAAAATGGAGGTGGACCCACCTGCAGATCAGTGTAAGGATGAAAGCTACGTTCAGGCCTTTATGCTTGATTGCATCTGCATCTGGATGTCTGATGATTTCTTACGCTGTTCTGTTCTTGGTGTGTTTTAGCCAATGCAAGGAACGAACGGACGGCCAGAGCGGAAACTGACAACCAGCCTGAGGAGGACAGAGGTGACCTCATCCAGTTCTACAACTCTGTTTATGTTCTGAAGATGAAAGCCTTTGCCCTGAAATACGCCCTCCCAGCCGTGGACAGTCGAGTATGTGGGATTTTTTTGTTGTTGTCTGAATTTGTTTTCATTTTTCGATTTACAACTCACTTTCTTACACAAACTTACACAGATGGAGGCTCCCCCGTTATCGCCGTTCCCGTCAGTGCGAGCCCAGCCTCTCTCTCCACGTCGAATCTCTCAGAGACATTCCATTTACCTCTCCCCTCATAAGAATGGCTCCTGCCTCACCCCCAACTCCACCTACACCTACAAGTTCTGTGGCAGCCCCTCCAAGGTAAGGATAAGTTGCTATTTTGAGTGATATAACAATTTCCAAATATAACAGGATTTACTTTATTAAAGCTGTTATGTTACGTCATAATAAAGTGTGTAAAATAAGGAAATGGCCCAATATCTTTTTCTGATCCAATGCCAATTATTAAAGTAAAATCTTGATTATCTGCGTCCAATATTTATTAATTTTTTGCTATCTATAGAATAACTGGTCTCCAGTTTTGAGTAGTAGTAGTCGGAGATGGGAAGTAACGAAGTACAAATACTTCATTACTGTACTTAAGTAGAATTTATGAATATCTATGGTTTACTATAGGGATGCACCGAAAAGATTTTTTTTTGACCGAAAACCGAAAATGAGGAAACACTTGGCCGAAAACCGAAACCGAAACACCGAAAGAAAATTATTACACCAATTTTTTGTAATATTGCCGTTATAGCTGGGACTGTGTGTACTTACCTCACTAAAGTCAAGCATTGCAATTGCATAAATTAATATTCATGGTTCAAAGAATAAATCTGTTACAAAGCTATGAAAATATTTATTTAGTATTCAAACAATGCACAATATAAAATAAAATTTGAAATAAAATATTTTACTCGGCCCCACTCATGAATAGCCTAAAAGCAAGATAGCTGAAATATTATACAATTAAATATCTTCTCTCATAAAACAAGTGAATTCAAGTGCATTTTAATATTCTGAACGAAGTGCATGAACAAAGTGCATTCAGAACAAGTGCTTTAAAAAGTGTTGAAAGATATAACAACATTCTCTGTAGGCCTATAACAAAATAGTGTATTAAAACACTAAAATGAAAACTTTCCTGCCTTTTCAAAAACGTCCGCCACAGACTCAGTGGGTGTGCTCGAAGGGTCTGGCCTCTTCTGTGCTTCATACTCTGCACGGCGATCGGGATGTTTTGATTTTATATGATAAATTAATCCCGACGTTGAGAAAGTCTTTGTGGGTGCACCCCCTCTAGAAATTTCGGCATTGCACGCTTTACAAACGGCTTTCTGTGTGTCTTTCTTAGATATATTGAAATGCGCCCACACGGCAGACATGTTGACTCTAATCCAGTCTGGCGCGTGCAGGTTGCGGTTGTTGCTTGCATCATCACTGTTTTCGGTCGCGTAAAAAAAAAAAATTCTTTCGGTGGCCGAATATTCGGTGCATCCCTAGTTTACTACTATTCTTCCAACTTTGTACTTTTACTAGATACATTTTTAACATGAATATCTGTACTTTCTACTCCATGCCTTTTTAACAGGCTCATTACTCTAGTTTCAATTCATTTGAGCGGGGTTAGCTGTTATTAGGCTATTTATGCCTATTTCACATAACTGTGCGAGACATCAAGGGGATATTTTCTCAGAGCTGGATAAAACGTAGCGTGGGTGTGTTCGCTCATGTCATGTTCACCGTTCCACCAATCAGAATGCTTGAAACAATAGTGAGCATTCACGTGACACGACACGCGTTGTGCCGTCGGATGTAATACGAGACAAAAACGCGCAATATAAGCATGATGGCGGCGGAGGTAGCGGGAGAAAGCTCAGTACGTGACGTGACTGAAAACGGTGGAGAGATTGGAGACAATGATTCACATGGACACCAGCAAAACATTCCACATCCCTGGCCTTATCTCAAAGAAATGTTTGAAGTAGTTTCAAATACAAGTATTTGTACTTCTACTTGAGTGACGAACATGTGTACTTTTGCCACCTCTGGTAGTAGTAGTGGTAGTGTTTTGAGCAGTCTGAGTAGGCCGATAATTCTCCCGATTCTTATACTGGGTATAACGTAAACATCATCTCTAGAATAATGTCAAATAAGAATGTTGATTTAAATGTAACTGAATGTTAAGTGGGTGGAGCAGTGATTAGCGCTGCCGCCTCACAGCAAGAAGGTCCTGGGTTTGATCCCCGGGTGGAGTTTGTATGCTCTCCCCGTGTTCGCGTGGGTTTCCGCCGGGGGCTCCAGTTTCCTCCCGCAGTCAAAAAGCATGCACTATAGGTTAACTGGTGACTCAAAATTGCTCCTGTAAGGTGTGTGTGTGTGTTCTTGTACTTGCTACTTAGTGAGAACCAAAATGAGTTTTTAACCAGCAGAGTGAGGACATTTTTGGGAAGTGAGGACTTTTTTAGTGGTCCTCACTTCTTTAAACTGCTTTTACACAAAAAATACTAGTTTATTTGCAAAATTAAAGTGTAGAAAGATTAGCTTTTGGTTACTGAGGTTATGGTTAGGGTTATGGTTAGGGTTAGGTGTAGTATTATTTAGATACAGTAATATAGAAGTCAATGGAGGTCCTCACTACTATATAAGTACAAGGAGGTGTGTGCGCGTGCGTGCAATGAATGAATGAATGTTAACTGAATGTTATAGGACAGGGGTTTGTAACTGGTGGTCCACAGCGGCATTGCAGGTGGTCTGTGAAACTGAAATCATTTTGTTTAATAATTTCATTTCATTTATTTTTTAAAAACATTTCCAGATTTTTTTGGGGCATCTTTGTAAATTAATTAATTAAAAAATGAAATGGGAGGGATCCCCCTACCCTCACACACAGACACACAGTGGGCCGCAGACTACTACTTAGTCTGATTGGTGGTCCCTGGGACAGAACCAGTTGAAAACCCCTGTTCTTGAGTATCAGGAAGTCGACTCTGATTTTTAAAGTCAAACTGTTATGTGTCTTCTCTTATTTTTCTTTTATAGTCAGTGTGTGTATAACAGTAGCATAAAACAAACAGAAGAAAAAGGATTACATTTCAGACAGGATTTCTAAATCTCAAGTATGGCAGCAAAACAAGGTTTTAAGAGCTTTATTAAAGCAGAAACACATGCTATCTGTATTATTAAAGAACAAAGTGGAAGTGCGCTGAGAGCCAGTAGTCAAGACAATTTTCAAATTGCCCGGCTCACTAGTCTTGGACAGATGAATCCTGTCAAAAAGAGTCAGGCTCGGCCCTAATTAAGATAAACGGTAAAGAAACACAACGGGAGCTTATCCCTTTTTGTACAATTTTGAAATGAACTAGATTACAACTTGACTAGCACAGTGGTGCGGCAGTTAGCGCCGTTGCCTCACAGGAACCAGCGTTCTGGGTTTGACCCCTGTGTCGTCCATAGTTTTATGTTCTCTCTCTGTGTTCGCGTGGGGTTTCTTCAGGTGCGCTGTTTTTCTCCCACCGTCCAGAAGCATGCGCTATAGGTTTATTGGTTACTCTAAATTCCCCCCCAAGGCATGAAATTGTGTGTGTGTGTGTGTGTGTGTGCGCGCGCCCTGCGGTGTGTTGCGGGGGTTGGTCCCCGCCTCGCAGGATAGGCTGTGGACCCTGCGACCCCAACAGAGATTAAGTGGTTTAGACAGTGGATGAATTAGATTAGAACTTCTTTCAAGTGCTTTTCAAAAGCCTTTCTGCCTTTGCAGCTGAATTAGCTTTGAGATTGGCTGTGTTTTCTGTCACCAGGAGCTGAGCGACATTAACCGCATGATCCGCCAAGGCTGCGTGAGCAAGAAGAGGGCGTTCACCATGGAGGGAGACGAGACGGAGTCTCCCTCCAAGCGCCTCAACCAGGAGAACGAAGACGTGCTGCTCAAGCGGCTACAGGACGTGGTCAGCGAGAGGGCCAGCCACTGACCTGACGCGGACAAGGAACACCATTAATCTGCTCATCGCAGTCCCATACCACTTACCGGTTACCAAGCAGCAGTGCTTCCTGACCGCTGTAGCTACATGCTGATCAAATCCTTATCTTGGAGACAATATGGAACCGAACAGTAACTGGCTCATGGCCGAACTATCATCATAGGAACCCAAAATATGGGTTTCAGTGGCAGTTCAGTGGATAACTCAGGTTCTTCTTAGCCATTTGAACTTAATCAAAATAAGAAAATGAGTAACCAAAGACCACATTCAAGGACTTTTCAGGTGTTTAAATGTGTTTCCATTTAAACTAGCCATACTAAAAACCTGTCAATCCATCACTGCATTTTTCAAATCAGTTTTTACAGATTAACGAACCTACCGAGGAAGGTTAAAATACAGTATAAGAGTCTCACGTCAGGTGCTGTGTTTCTTTGTTTAAAAGTTACTTTCTGGGCTGCAGCACTGTATAAACATGTGTAGTATCTACACATTGTTATTTTAGGTCTTTTTTTTTTCTTCTTTCAACTGTTGTAAATTGTGTTCCAGATCACATTCATTTTGTGTATATAACCACAAATGTGATACCTTTTTTGATGGATGTCTTTTAGGAGTGTTGCATAAGATTGCATTAGAGTTTGCCAACGTGTGTCTGTGTATATACGAGTGTAAATGTTCTCTCATTTACTGCCCATTTAATTCTTCCTCTTTCATTTTTGTCCTTCTGTCTTTTTAATGGAACATTCCCAGGAATATTTCTTATGTTGATCCTACATATACGTTTTTATTTACAATGACAATCTGTTTGAAAAGCAGAAACGTTCACATTTAGAAATTAATGTTGTATACTGTTTTTTTTTCCCTCTGTAATAATGTCATTTTATGAGCACCTTTTATAAACAAAATCCAACCAGTGCCTTTATCAGTGTAAATAGAATAATTTTCTACCACCTTTTTGCCTGTATTTTTAGACTACAGTTCATTACACGTATTTTGTTAACTCTTTCATTGGCTAATGTCAGCTTTTAGCAATAATCGTGTCAGTTTCATAATTTGACATTAAAATTTAGTAACTTTCTGCCTTGTCCTTTTTCACTCAATAATAGTCCTGCCACACTGTTCAGAAAATATTTTGCTAAACAGTGACATGAGCTCGGGTCAGTTCAGACAGATCTGACAAGCGCTTTTTTAGGAGTGTCTTTTGATGAGTATGTTTTTATCCTTTTTAATTTATATAGCGCCTTTCTCAAACCCAAGGTCGCTTTACAGGAATGAATACATGATAGACCTCGAATCAACAATACAGTAAAGTAAGAACAAGTAACGACAACCAGCTGCATATCAATCATATGACATGAAATAGAGGAGTTTAAGAGGTGGGAGAAGAGGCATTGCATAACAGAAGATGTTTCATAGTGGTAGGAAGACAGAAGTACGACAAAAATCCTGACGAAGGAAAGTTTGGGGGCAGTGCAACTAATTGATCTTTCTCCAGCCTTGGGATGAACTTTTGCTGCTGCCTCCTGTACTGTCGTCTCCTTGCCAACTGCTGGCTGAGTTGAATGACTCAATTTGCTCTTTGATTTGAGTAAAGATGTCTCCTTTATCACCACGTCTGGATCTGAAACTTGCAGCTAGAGGAGTAATGCAGGGGGAAAAAATGTGATTCTGCATTCAGGTCAAGGGCAGTTTACTTTGAGCCTAGCATGTAATATTAAAATGATTAGCCAAATTTAGCAAACGTTTTGGACTGTTAAAACACTCCAAAGCCTTAAAATACCAGAGAGCACTCTTACTCTCATCCATTTTTTTGCACAGCTGTTTATGCCTCTCCTTTTCCTTAGCCTGCTGTTGACGGAGTCGGTTCTCCTGCAAACCAAGAGAACAAAATTAACGAATAAAAACAGTATAGACAACACAAGTTTGGGGCAGTTGGGGTAGCGTGTTCGCCCTGTGATCAGAAGGTCGCAGGTTCGAATCCGGTAAAGTTACCACTGAGGTACTCATGAGCAAGGTACCGTCCCCAAGCACCGCTCCCCGGGCGCTTGTTAGCTGCCCACTGCTCCTTTACGGATGGGTTAAATGCAGAGGTCACAGTTCGTTGTGGTGCACTGTGTGCTGTGGTGTGTTCACAATGACAATCACTCACTTTCAAAAAAGTTCATGTTGAACAGTCAGATTAGCTTTCTGCAAAGCACACACTAGTCACCTTTAAGGCTGTGAGGAACATTGCACGGAATGTCTTCATGGTGTTAAAAAGCTCATCTAGAGAGAACTTGTCTGAGTCCTCACACAGGTACTGAGCCAGGTCTCTCTTCTTTTGCTCTATGTCAATAAACATGTCATCCAACAGTCTGCAGTCCTGAAGAGATTCCTAGAGACATACAAGAATATAAACATTCAGCACAGCTCATCTGCTGTTCCTCTCACCTAAAACTTACTTTAAAACTAAAGATGACGCATCACTCACGCAATTCAACTTTTATAGAAAATGTATTAAGAGCGGTTAATGCCATATCATTTACTGGACATCTGCCGTACCTTAATGAGCTCTAAAAACTGATCTTGCACATCTTGAGCCGATAAGTAGACTTCCTTCAGTGTGGCCCTCAAAGAGTTGGCCAGTTCTTTAACTTCATTCTGAATGACTGACAGGCCAATTCTGTTTGAGGGTAAACATAGAAATATATACTCACTGTGATTTGCATCATACAGTTTTCGCTATTGTAAGTCAATGTATGTGAGCTGTTCACCTAAAAGTGGTCCCCCAGTTCTTTTTAGCTATCACACAAAGAAGAGAGACTTTTATTTTAGGTAAGCCTAAAACAATGATGGTTGAGTTTGCCGCAGCTAAGCAAAGATGGAGTATTTAGCTGTTCTTTGCTTCTTGCTGGAAACTTTTCACAATAGCCGAATCCAACAGGAAAGGACTCAGCAATCCTGGACTATGTGCTCAACACTGCCCAGTTCTGATCATTGCTCCAAGATGTCATGAGATTTCCAACTGCGGCTCTGATCGCTACCTTATTCATGCCCAGATTTGTCTCAAGCTCCAAACGTACGAAGCAGACATTGCCGAAAGCGGCCAGATTGGATTAGAGGCAGCTGAATGATGCCGCCCGGCGAGACTTCCAGATTGTCCTGTATAGCCGCTTTGCCACACTGACCTATCCGACGATTTGGAGGATGAAGAACTGAAGATGAAGATCCTTGAATATGCCATGCCCCCATGCCCATTCGCCCATTCGACATAGGTTGCCACCATCGATTTCCCACAAGTGCCTCAACTTAAAGAAATGCACAAAAGCAAAGGTAATTGATCAAAGCATGAGTATCATACACACACACTTCAAGAACTGAGTTGGTTAACAATGACAAAAGTCAGTAGTACTTCCGTGCAGTCATCAGCTGAGCGCCTACAGCACTGATATTTCTTCGACAAACTCTACAACCAGAACCCGCCCCTTGGGCTGCCTGTGACCCTGCCACCAATTGAGCCTCCTGGCACCACAAAGATCAACACTGAACCTACGTTCAAAAAGGTGAAAGCATTCAAGCATTCATGTATTTATTCCAATGATATGGCAAAATCTTCAGCCTGTGCTGATGTGGACATCATATTCTTCAACTTCAAGTCCGCCTTCAATAGCATGAACTTGGACAAGGCTAGTTGAATCATCATAGGCTAAACACAGCAGTGCAATGATCTTCTGAGGCACAGTCTCCACAGGTCAGTCCAGTGGAGATTGTGCCTCAGAGGTTCATTGCACTCCTGTGTTTGGCCTATGATGATTCAACTAGCCTGGTCCAGATCCAGAGCAACCTCTCTGAAGAATTCACCATCAAGACAGGCATTTGCCAGGAAGATGTGGTCTCTCCCCTCTTGTTCAACATTGTCTACAATGCCATCATGCAACACACATTTGAAGGCTGAAAGGCTGTACAATTTGTGACCGGTCTCATATTTGCAGATGACAGTGCCATTTTCGCCAAAACGACACTGAAGCTATGGATAATCCTGTATGACGTAGTCTGCTTCACTCTGCTCCATGCATTCATGACAAAAGTTCTCACACGTCTGCAGAATGAGGGCCCAACCTAATCAAGCTAAGACCAGTACCATGGACCGAAAAGCGTGGAAGAACATGGTATACAGCACCAGATGTCCAGCAGCACTCACAACAGCATATTGGTCATGAGGACAACTCTCACATCCAGTTGTCAGCTACAGATCAACGACTAAAGTGGATTAAGGATGGTTGAGTCAAGATGTACCCCCTGTTGGCATGGAGGTCCTCTACGCAGATGTATTAAGTTATTATAAAACTTCTGTTTTTGCGTTTGCTTTCCAGTCTCTTTTATTGCCTATAGAAGTCGCATGGGGCTTTTAATTTTGACCATTAATAAGCTTTAAAATTCAGTGTTTGTGTATGTGTTAACATAATTACCCTCCCAATTCATCACATTGCGCAATGCTGTCAGGAAGTTTTAGAACTTCATAATGTTTCAGCTCAGCTTCCTGAAATCAGAAAATCCTTCTCATTTCAGTTTTTATTTTTACATTTTCATTTTAGAATGCAGAAAAAAAAATCAGGACTGCGTTCAAGTGTTTGTCAATTCAATTCATACTTATATTTACTAAAACAGCTTAAAGTAATACATCTAAAATCCAGTTTGCAGTACCTCTATGATGTGATGTAGCAAAGAGATACCACTTGGGGATCTGAGTTCTGTCAGCTTCACAAGGGAGGTCAGTTTAAATCCTACAGCATTCCCTGCAAATGTTCCCTGGTTGATGAAATGAATGATTGAATAAATAAAATAATGTTGTAGTTAAAAAAAGAATGAGGCTCTTTAAGCACAATTACAATCTACAGATGTAATTGTATGCAATACTATAAATATTTTTTATTATGTGTGTTCTGTATTTCTAAGTAATATTATTACATGATTGATGAAGTTTCCTATATTAAGGATGTACTTGCAGAAACTGGACAGAATAGTGTTCACCTTGAAACCTGTATGGGGCAGCACACACCAAAACCAAAATGAGAATGTCAGAAAGACTTGGGATACACAAAAAGGTTTACACTTATTTACATTTAATAACATTTATTATTCTTCATTGCTGCCTAAAGATTTATAATTTTTTGTATTCCTTAAAATCTTACCTTAAGAGTGTCTACTAAATGTTGTAAATGTAAATATTAAGGTATCAGCCAATCCCTGTCCTTCACAGATGGCTTTAAATGCTTAAGTGTTCCCCAGCTCCCCAGCTCCCCAGCTCCCCAGCTCAAGTGTATGAAAAAATAAGTGCTGGAGAAACAATGTCAAGAAAAGGCAAGAGCCCCAAGCAAGAACACCCAGGCAATGACACTTATCTCACTTACTTTCGCACACCCTCACCACCAGCTGTAACTTGGGCGTCAGTGTCTTCAGTGTAGACTTAGTCTTTTCATGCAACAGCATGCACCTAAACCTCAGCTCGTAGCTAAAGAAGAGAGGGAAACAGAGCAAAACAATCTAACAACTGATTACCAGACTTCGCTTCTACATATAATGGACTGGAAAGGACATAATGGGATGGAAGCTTATCATTAATAGCCTGTTATCACGGAAGTGAAATATCAAGTAACCCTTACTGTGGAACCTGGATGAGTAAAAGGTAAAACTTATCAACCCTGGCAAGTTTGTTACAGTCTCCTTTGAAGGACTTCAGGCAGTTAAGCTACAAAGAAAAAGAAATAAGAGTTCAACCAAAGAGAATGTTTACTGATCCAGTTCAAGTAATAATATTTCATTGTCTTGTATTATTATATATATTTCAACAGACTAACCTCTTTTATATCTGGGAGGAGCCTGTGAAAGTCTGTTAGATGGTGAAGGTTGAACTTTGAGCGGTCCCCTTTCAGAAGTATGTCGATAAACTCCTCATTAGTGCTGTATGCAAGAAATGTTCAGTAATAAGCAAGATATGCTTTTTAAATCAAGAACCAGTCTTTACAGTGACTAATTATGATCTACTTACCATTTGAAATATTTAAGGCACAGATTCATATTCATACCCTTTTTGAAATTAACCAAGGTAATCTACAAGAAAGAAAATGACAAATTATAAAATTGTCATTAATCACAATGTGTATTATTAGAAAAATGTCTGTGGTTCAGGTATGAAAGCAGTCACAAGCCTTTTTTCCATCTGTTTTAGTAGAGCGTAGTTTAGCTTTGCTCTGAACTACTGAAGCAGAGAAAAGCTTCTCAATTGTGGAATAGTTGGGTTCCAGATCCATAATATTCTGCATTGAGGCCCAGAAAGAGCAGCTGTCTATAAGAAAATCAGCAGTGCTGAGAATCAGTGGTGTGTAGTACCTCATTAATGTTATTAATTATTTTTATTATAAATATTAGCAACATATACTGTCTGCCTGTAATCAATTTATTGAAAATAATACAGTTTTTTAAATTACCACACTTCATGGTTTTACTTGAAGGGGTGATTTGTGCCACAGTCTTGCCCTTATCATTTTTGGAATTAAAGGAGTTGAGAAATGATTGAAATATTTTGTTCTGGCACTCTAGGGTTCAAGTTGCATAATAGGAAAACAAGACTACTCACAGTTATACTTCCTATATGTACAACTTCTCGAGGAAACAATGACAAAATGCATAACTCTCACCATTGCCTGTCACCTTTTCCCAGTAAAGTTTCTTCATCTTCAGCGAGGGACAAATCTGCACTGCTGTTCTTTTCAAAGCAGGATGAATGGGAGAAACATGCATGCTTGTTAAAGGTGGAACTGCTTGAGCCAAGGAAGTTGTACAAACACCCACAACTGTTGGTGGATGTGGTGGCCGAGCAGTAGTATAAAGAAACACGTCTGTTGATGGTAGAGGTGGTGGAGATGGTGGCAAAGGAGTGGCCATGCTGAGTGGTGGTAGCAGTGGTGGCAGAGAATTGGTACAAATACCCCTGCCTGCTGGGGACAGAGGTGGTGGAGGGGGTGGCTGTGGTGCCAGAGCAGTAGAAGAAGCATTCATGCCTGGTGGTGGTGGAGGTGATGGTAGAACAGTTCTACAAACAGCAACACATGCTGGGGGTTGAGGTGGTGGAGTTGGAGGTAGAGGGGTGGTACAAGCATCCATGCTTGTTGACGGTAGAGTTGGTGGAGGGGGTGGCAGTGGTGCCAGAGCAGTGGGACAAGCATCCATGCCTGGTGGTTGCAGAGGTGGTGGAGTTCTACATACACTGACATATTTTGAGGGTAGAGGTGGAGGCAGAAGGGTGGTACAAGCATCCATGCTTGTTGATTGTGGAGTTGGTGGCAGAGCAGTGGTACAAATATCAATGGTAGGTGATGGAGGTGGCAACAGAGCAGTGGTACAAACACCCATACCTGTTGGTGGTGGAGGTGGTGGTGGTAGGAGAGTGGTACAAAAACCCATGCCTGTTGGTGGTAGAGGTGGAGGGGGTGCTGGAGGTGGGAGCAGAGGACTAGTACAAACACCCATACCCGTAGGTTTTGGATGTGGTGGTGGAGGTGGTAGAGCAACAGTACAAATACCCATGCCTGTTGGTGTTGGAGGTGGTACCAGAGGAGTGGTATAAACACCCATGTCTGTTGATGGAGGTGAAGTAGTGCCTGGATTGTTTTTGGAGCTTTCAGTTAGTTGTTCAGTCTGCGTGGTTGCATTTGCTATTGTTATTGGATTCTTCAAAATTTTACAGCAGCAGTTGATATCTGGAATGTAGAAATGTAACATAATTATATAGCTATAAAATTATAAATTGTTTTAAATAGGCCAACAGGGGCAATATTTTTGGTCTTTGTGAATCCTAATTCCCTAGAGCAGTGATAAGGACACTGTGCTGTAATAATGGTTCCAACCTTCTAAGACATAAAACTGAAGTTATGATGTTCTGATGTCATAATCTGTTTTAATTGCCGTGTAACACCAATAACTTTCCCTCCTTCTTCTTCCTCCTCTTCTTATTTGTTCCCAGGACTATAAACACTGTTCCTTTTTTCAACAGTTCTACTTATTAAGTAGTGTGCTAATACTTTTTTTTTAATTAATCGCTCAACTTTTTTCCTTCTTCTCAACTTTTTTCCACACCATCCATACATTTTCAACATATAGCAATTACACATTTTCTCCAGGAAATGACCTTCTAGACCTAAGTCTAATGGGTTAATTAACTTAAATAGCACCAGCCCCTCACACAGGTGTATCTGAACATTGGTGGTGGTTACAATAGCTTTACATGGTCTCTGTAAAGCACAATAGGTATCTAGAGGATAACTGGTTATTTCATGGAATAATTATGGTGTTAACCAACAAATAACAAAGGGTAAGTAATAAAAATAATTTATTTTTAGAATCCTACCACTTTTTTGTGCTTGTTTGGTTCGCAGGGTAGATACTAGAGACACAATAGGGATGCGGATTACCTGCAGGGGGAAGATAGGGAAGGCTGTAAATGGAGCTTTAGATTTAGAACAGTATATCTAAAATAAATAAGACTTTAGGTTACATTAAACCACATTTTAAATATTTGTGTCTTCATTGGCCACACCTTGCTAGACCAGGGGTTGGACCCCTGTTGTTTTCAGAACTTCCTTAATTCTCTGTGGCACAGATTCAACGCCGAGCTTAATCTGGTGACTGTGAGTACAATAAACTAATTCCTTGCCATGTGAAAGAACCCATTCTAAGATATACAATTTGTGACACGGCACACTATCACTTGAAGAAGCCATTAGAAAATAAGTACACTGTGATGCGGACAATGATAATCCACTGTGTCAACCCTTAAGAAGATCATAAATGCATGAATCAGCAGCAGTACACAGTGGAACTTAAGTAATGCTGAGTCGACCGACTCAGAAAATTTGTGCACATATTACACCACCATCACCAACCTGAGACGTGTTTCCCAAAAGCATAGTTGCCAACATATTGCTAACTATGTTAGCAACACTGTGTTAATTGCTAATGCACACTATGTTAGTTGCTAACGTACTTAGCAACTATGCTTTTGGGACACGCACCCCATATCAGTTAATACAAGACAGAGGGGATCCATAATTTCATGTTTTCACCAAATGGATGGTGGCCTACTGAAAGGATACTTGGTTATAGACCGAGAGGTTGTGGATTCAAGCCTAGCTGTATTGTACCTTCATCAACACCCTGAGTAAGGCCTAATAACTGGGCCACACTCACTTAAAACATTCCCCATTCTGAAGTTTTGCTTGTATTCACCCACATGATTGAAACCTCTTTTGTAATTTATACAGTTAATAAAATAAAGTGAATGTCCTCAACAGACTATGCTTAAATGTAACCAATGAGCTTGTGATTTTATATTCAGAGAGAAAGCAAGAGAGGTAACCACAACTGACTGTGCCTATTATTGGGATGAAGATGAAGATGCTCTGCAGAAATATCAGTACCCTCACAATGGAAAAACTGAAGAAGCAGCAAATAATGATGCAGGTTCTAATTTTCTGTGAAAAGGAAAAAACAGTTAGATTATTCATCTATCTTTGCGGTCAGATTTTTGATCAATGTACTATCAAGTAACTACGTTTTTACTGGAGATTTCCAGACCATCATCAAACACAACTGAGAACTCCATTTTTCAAGATATACCTAAAAGCAAGAACATTTATATATTCACTGATATACAGTATATCTGTCTCAGAAATGATGCCAATACCTCTACATTGTTTATACATTCACAATGTATTTAAACAGACGATTACATTTAAATTAGGCGGCCAATTCCAGAAGAAATGTGCGAAAAAGTAGCAAGAGTTTAAAAGCATGACAGATAAATGGGAGAAATGATCATTTGTGGATATTAGAATGAGATATATGATGTTATATTAGATATTATTTTGGGTTGTGCACAGGTACAAAAAAAAAAACAGCAACACTGAGTTTTACTAGTTTCTTTTGACACTTTCATGTTACAAAGTGTAACGGGATGAGACTCTCACCTCTTCCCCCTCGCAACACACATAAGGATCCATGGTCCACTCGCAATCAGTTAAACCCACTCGCGGACTGGAATGGGAAGAGCAATCAGAAGCTCTAGTCATAGTGCATCGGGGAGGTCAGCCTTAGCAAAAAGTAGTTTATTCAAGTGTACTACGAGTATACTTACTATATACTAAAACTGAGGCAGTATACTTGAAGTTAACTTTTTATATACTATATTTTATATGCTTAAGAATAATTAATATAGTGAGGTATACTTGACTTTTACTGATAAGTATAAAGAAAAGTCTACTAAAGTCTAAAAGTATACTTTTGTAATCGTAAAATGACCTTAAATCATTAAGCATTAAATTAGTATACTTTCTAGTACACTACAAGGTACATGGTCCGTAGTATACTTGCTATCCTTATACTCAAGCATACTTAATAAAATGAACTTCAGGTATACTACTTTTTGCTAAGGGTAACTTGCTATGGATAAGGATAACTTGCTACATTTCTTCTTTATTTTGCTAACCAAAAACAGAACTAAAAGTGTTTGAATCGCTGTGCTAGAGGACGTCGGCTTGATTGTTTTTATTATTATTATTATTATTATTATTATTATTATTATTATTATTATTATTATTATTTTATTGTTATTGTTATTATTATTATTATTATTGTTAGCAAATAATCGAATATGTTTATATTGGGATAATATAATATGTTGGGATACAATACTTGTTCTTCATGGACTCCATACGTGGTTCTTGAAATATTCGTAGAAAGTCGAACTGAATTAGACATAAAACTGAATGTAATGTGTTTCTGATATAGTAATAAATGACAGGTTATTCTGAATACAGGTTCATTCTGAGAATTCTACTTCTGCATATGTGGCAGTTTATTTAACTGCGTTTTTAGCAGTTTTATTTTGATATCGAGCCACGTAAAACACAAATGTATACATGCAATTAAATATGATATGATGTATTATGTATTATATTAATATTACGTTTAAGAGTTAATCTAAGATTAGTCATGATCGTTAAACGTACATGCAATTTGAAATGCAATGATGAGTGAGATCCTACATTGTCTGAGCTCTTGTCTAACAGAAGTTTCCAAACTTTTGTTTTTGGCCTGTATTAAGAACACCTTACCAAGAACGTAACTGTAAGTTGGACATTCGGGTAATTTGAGTCCTCACCCATTGTGGCAGATCGGTGGGATATGCTTCCCAAACGTCTGTATAAACACTTTGAATGGAAAGCTAAAGTAAGAGTAATGAACCTAATGGAGAGCTACGATTTGCAAAAATGACGTCACGCACTAATTAGTATATGCGTAAAGTCACAGTTAAGAGTTTTTCCCCGACGTTCACCACAGCTCATCAGTTACGAGTACTGTGTCGTGTCGGTCCTGCAATCCTCCGTTAGACCACAAGAGGCCGCCACAGCTCGTTTCCTTAACGCTATTGCGCCCCACCTGTTTGTCTCTCTTCAAACGTGGCTCTCCGCTTTGTCCTCCACTTGTGTTTGTGGAGTCCAACTCAGAACAAGGCTTTGCGTTGTTGTTAATTAAGTTGGCTTGAGAAAGCCAACTTACTGATATGCTATTAAAACTTCTTCTTCTTCTGAGACTAAAATTTCTGACTGCTACTCCTCCTAGAGCTTTAACTCTACAAACTCCAAACTCAGCCCAGATCTTCAGACTGGTCTGACTCGAGTTGCTATATCTTTTCTAACTGATCGGACTTACGGTTTTCCTAAAAATGCTGTTGAAAACTCGGAAAAATCCCATAGACTTCCATAGACTGTCAAAACTCCCAGACTCAATCAAACTTCCCTTCTATGTACTGTATTTGTAATTCATTTAAACTCATTCAAACTCATCTATCTATCTATCTATCTATCTATCTATCTATCTATCTATCTATCTATCTATCTATCTATCTATCGTTTATCTGTCTGTCTGTCTAACATTCAAACTTTCAACTTTTTAAAACTACTTTAAACTTCAAACTATTTCAGACTGAAAACCATCAAAACTTAAAACTTTTTAAAACCTTCTGGTCCGGCTTTCTCAAGCCAACTTAAAGTTTGTCTTGACGAACTTTTTTATCTAGTTAAGTTCTTAATGTTTCACCTCGGTTTCGATTGCAATTTAAATCAGTGTGAAGTGATAGTGAGCTGCCACTAAGTGGCATTATGGCTTATTTTTGTGCAGACAGTTTTTAAAAATATATATATATTATCATTGAACGGTTAGTGCATTCACCCTGTTATCGGAAGGTTGGCGGTTCAAATCACAGGCCGGTTAAGGTACCGCTGAGGTACTCATGAGCAAGGTACTGTCCCCAAGCACTGCCCCATTAAAAATTGTAGAAGCGCAGTAGCCATGAATCAGGTCTGAAATGTAACTACTCAAGTTAACTAGACGGATACATGAGAGTCCAGTTAAATGCTTTGCCCTCTCACTCCTCTTCTTGATCCCCGAAACGACCATCCTATGCTGCCTAGATGTACTCTGCCCTGGACCTACATTGCAATCTGCTTCAGACTAATCCTCCCGGGTAGAATATAATCCACCTATGTGCATCATCCTCTACCCTATGCTCCTCCTTCTTCGGAAAATGTGTTTACCACAACCATTCCTATCCTCTTTGCAAAATCTACAAAGAGGTATTTTCTTCCTTGACACCATACCTACTTATCTCCTCCTCATCACCTTGGTTCCCTTCAGCAACGTGCCCATTGAAGTCCGCTCCAGTCACCACTCTCTCCCCACTTGGGTACACTCTCTCCCACTTCATCCAGTTCATTCCAGAATTTCTCTTTCCCATCCATTTCACACCCGACTTGTTGGTTATTTGCACTAACAACATTTATAATCACACCTTCAATTTCAAACTTCATGTTCATCACTCTGTCTGACTCCCTTTTCACCTCCAGGACATTCCTGACATATTCTTCCTTCAAAATATTCCCTATCCCATTTCTCCCCCTATCTATCCCAACTTGAAAGATTTGAACCCACCTCTGATACTTATGGCTGGGTTACAGTATGTAATGTATATACCACATCATTTTTATTCATTTTTAATTCATTAATTCTTATTTATGTTTTTGTTGATTTCATGATTATTATTATTATTATTTTTTAGCATATTCCTTTAGCGTTTGTAACGCGCTTTGGAAAGCATTTTTGTTTGCTTCTTTATTTACTTACTACTTTTCCAACCCAGTTTTGGGAGTAACACGTTATAAAAGTAACGCAATAACAGTAATGTATTACTTTTTGCTGTAAAGCAGTGAAATAAGGGACTACTAATACAGTTTCAGGAAATTTAGCATTGTTTTGATTTCAAAAAATCACTAACACTGTGAGACCTTTGGCACAAGAGAAAAAATCTGTGAGTAAAAGAGCTATTTCCTACAAACTGTATGCCTACAGTCAGTTACGCTACACCACATCGCCCTCGATTGGATACTCAAAATAATATATTCTAATAAAGTGAGGTACTCGACCATATTAACCAACATTATAAAGAATATTTCACTTCATAAGTAATCAATATAACATATATTGAGTTTAACATTTTGCTGAGTCTCTCACATATTTGTGCATTGTGCATATTTATGTTGCAGTTCACAAAACAGACTTTTGTACAAAAAGTAAATGGCACTATATTGTGCAAGTTGTAAATAGTACACATTACCAACAATACTAACATTTGCAAAAGATTAACATAAATGAAGGTTGGGATTAAGTGGTTTGAATAATGAATGAATGAATGAATGAGTTTATTTCATCAATTGGCCTCCACGTCCAGTGAATTCTTTCTTTCCACTCCATATCCACAGCACAAGGCCTGAGAGGAACCAGCTACTGTGTACCTGATAGATGAGGGATATCTGATCATTTCCTCCAATCGAAGCTAGGTGTGGAGCTTTAGGAGACTGACCAGAGAGTGTGTGTGTGTATTTGTATGTGTGTGTGTGAGAGAGAGATGCCTATTTATAGTGCCTTGTGGTCAACACATATAGACCATCTCCTCTGACTCAACTTCCATTGCTGCCAGTCTCTACATCTATATACACTGGATTAATGCTGGATATTAGAAGATGACAAAAACTATGTCCAATTGTATTTTTGCCTCAAATGTTTAGATTTTTGAAAGACTTGCCAGAATGTCAGTGGATACTCATTCACAAGAAAAATCTGTGAGTAAATTCATTTGTTTCTAGTTATCTTGTGTCATTATAGATTTTCCCTTACAGCACCTAACTAGACTCTGCTGTATCTGTCTAGTTAACTTGAGTGGTTACATTTCAGACAGTGAAATGTAACTACTCAAGTGAAATATACAGTAGGCTTTCACTTAACTAATCAGTTCTGAGACAATATATTTGTCAGTGTAAATTCTTCTGAAAAATATAGAAATGCAAATGTAAGCATCTCAGGTTTTTTTTTAAAATACCGCCTTTCAAAATGTGTTCTCAGCCTGCTATACTATTCAAAAACATCTCAAATATATTTATTTCTTGAACATATTCATCACTTCTGTTTGGTTTAGAACTAATTTGGAAACTGCATTTGGCTAATTTAATGGGGTAACATATATGTCAGCCAATCATAACGCTCTTGCTGCTTTGTGTCGCCTCTTTAGTGTGGGATTTTCAGATGGTTGTGTTGTAATTTTAGAGATGAACCAGCAGAGGGCTCCCTTACCTATTTAAATTCCCTTATTCTTTTAGAAGTCACACCCTTTTTTCAGTGCTCTCAGACAGCATTCTCTTTTCCTCAATGTGTCTTGTGCTCTCACTCCTAACACTGATACACATGCTGATTTTTCCATAATGTAATCCATGTGTTATAGCAAATGCCATCAGACTTTATTAGCATCTCTGAAACCAGATATAGATTGTTAGTGATGCGTTTTTGCTTAAGCCTGAAGCTTACCTCCGTCACTCTCCCTTGAGACTTCACTTGCCGTGCACGTCACCTTTCCATTACTTATTTTGTCCATATTTGCAAAGACTGAATTGCGAGTAATTTCAGTTTTATTATGTTGCAAAAGGCCTTATAGAGCTTAGTAAATCATGGTTCATTGAGTTCTTTAATATTCTTTAAAAAAAATCACTAGAAACAGAAGTGTGTTCACAGTGTCATAGAATTCATTTGCTGGCTGGTGGGTGGCTGGAGTTAAGTGAGGTGGTGGATTTCAAAAAGGTGGGAGAATGTGATGTTCTAGGTGCTATCTCTCAAGATCCTCCCGTTCTGTAATCATTTACACCCCTCCACTGAGAGAGTGCGAGAGAAATAGGTGTTAATGAATGTTTAGTGACTGTAATTAAAAACTGACCATGTTGACGAAAGTCACTTCTATGTCACACAAAACGATAGAAAATCAATATAAGAAAAGCCTTAAAGTGTATTCATTTGACCTTTCCTAGTAGGGTAGTAGTAGCATAATGGTTAGGGAGTTGACCCTGTGTGTGTCCTATTTATTTATATATTGTTTATTCCATGTACCCTATCTGTTCTTTGTTTTCTATTTCTTGTTGCACTGTGTAAACTGGAGCCACGTCTTCTCGTTTCTCTGTATATCTGTACAATATATAGAAGAGATGACATTAAAATTTACTTCGACTTTGACTTTAACTGTGATCAGAGGGTGACCGGTTCAAATTCTGGATCAGTAAGGTACCACTGAGGTACTCATGAGTAGGCACTGCCCACTGCTGCTACATGGGTCAAAATGCAGAAGTCACGTTTCATGCAGTGGTGTATTTCGTACTGGGCTGCGGTGTGTTCACAATGACAAATAATCACTCACTTCACATAACAGAAGTGCAAGCTTTAAATAGCAGGAGGAAGAGATGGATGAATATTATGATTCATTCCAATTTTCTCTCTAACTCAAACCCTAAAAGAATAGCATTACATGAGGTGAAGGTTGAATACCTGCAGCTTTTTACAGTAACTTTTAAATTTGTGTTGTTAGCAACTCCATTCCCTTTTGTGTGTTAAAGAAAGCACAACAATGAATACAAGCTAATTCATCATAAATAATCTCAATCTCAATACGTCTACATTAGATTTTATTCATTGTAAGGCACTGTACATTAGTACATCTCTGGCCAGAATGCATCTTTATAGTAGTAGTCATAGAGCTCTAGTTTTAAAATTGTACAGGAAAGGTAGACATCCAGACTAAGAAAGCTTGTCTGAGGGTAATGTACTTTAGATGCTATTCACTTCCTCTTCAGCCCTGGGTAAAAATATCTATTCGAGTTTGGCACTTTGCCAGGAAGTCCATTTGCTAGCTGAGAAAATCAGTATTTCAGACCTGGGCAGCAGCAGTGGGATGGTGAGAGAATTTTAAAAGAGGTTAGTTCCTTTGGATTCCAACACAAGGAGTCGGAAGCTTAAACAGTTGCAGGCTGGTAACAGTCTTAGAGATGTTCCATGATACAAAGTCTGGAATAAGAGTTGCAATTTGATGAGCCTGTTCTTTCAAGTTAGAGAACTTTGTATCTAGTAGAGAACACTGGGTCTCAGCTTGGATGTTGATGTGAAGATGACTTGCGACTGACCCTTGATGCATGTGTCAGCAGCATCTTTGGCTCTGGAGCAGCTCCTCCCTCCCACGGTGAGTATATGATGATTCATGCTGCAAATCAGACCTCTCAGGCTATTTGCTGTCCATGTGCTGTGAAGCAAAGTAATAGATACGGGTGTATATAACTTTTTCAGAGTACAAGTCAACATGTTTGAAAGATTGAATCAGATTTGAAGATGAATCAGTGTCTTAGTTCAGATTTTAAGAACGTGTTACATTTTTAAAGTAAACAGCACTGTTTATGGAGCTGTACGTTCAAATCATTTTTTAAAATGTGCATACTTAGTCTAGGGAAAGAAATCCAAATTCAAGCCAGGAATAGTTTGTGAAGTGCATCCACATTGACGAAAAGCAAAATGTCTGGGATCGTCCCGGGGAGAGCCTAGAGAAAATGCTGTGATGTGTATCACTGTTGCTTGTCACAAGGCAGGAGCATAATGGTTCTGATGACTGTGTCTGATCTAGAATCAGCCTGATTAAATCTTGTTACCAGCAGGCTTTACCAGCAGGCTCCTGCAATGAAAGAGGAGCGCTGGAGCGTGCAGGCATCTCAGTTAGGCAGAAACAATCCACAATCTCTGTTCTCCAAAATGTGTTGCAATGCAGGAGTCAAACTGGTTCACTACTTCGCTAATTAACATTTTTGAAACTGTGAGACCGTTGAGGTTTTCACGTTTCATGCTGAGTTTTCAAGTGTCATGGTTCACCTAAGGAGTGTCAGCAGAGATCAAACCATAGTGACCACAACATCTTCTGGTTATGAGAAACCCTTCTGAAGTTGGAGTTTGTTGGAATGACTATGATTTAAACCAGGTCTTCCTATTTGAACTCACAGTAAACAGATTGCTTTGCAGAAAACAGTTTACAATTTGATCACCCTCCCCTTGCATTGTGCATGATTGCATTGTACTGTCTAGCATTCACCAACCACAGCCCATGCATTTGAATTAGACAATGTCCATTTTGACAGACTTTGCTCGACATTAATGATGTGCTACACCTTTTGGGAATGTTGCAGTGGCCATACATGGTGACATTAAGAGATATGAGGAGATGTTTTGGTGGGTCAAATAGGGGATGAAGTGAGACAAGAAGATGAAGGCAGGTTTGATTATTCCTGGAGCAGTAGAGCTTGTGTGCTTTGAAAATTATTTGGTTTGTGTTCAGCACAAAGCCAAAAATAGGGATTTTGGATTCTCAACTATGCATTATGGTTATGGTCACAAGAAGAGAGATATGTCAAAACAAACAAAAATATTCTTTGCTCTTTCTGTGTGCATTTTTGCAGTTGTTCTGAATGAAACACATAAATACTCTTGGAGAAGGCATATCATTTGTGATGAATTACTAGATAATAATTACTGAATTAAATATTGCTATATGTGAGTTATATATCTAAATATTAATTTAAATACTTATGTAAAGAGGTCATAGTGATTTTACTGATCAGTATTTTAAGTTTAAGTTTCATGGCCTTATGAGATGTTGGTATATTCTATAACACAATAAGTACATAGATGATACAGCGATTATACCATTTATATTTGAGTGATATACATAACTACCATTTATATTTGAATGAATCTGTTGCTGTTGTTGTCTGTCCAAAAAAACAATTTTAATGTCTATATATATAACTGACATATTTCTCAAAAAGGTTGACCCTAAGTGGCCTTAACTGTATATTTCTCCTTTCTGAAATTCATATACTTAATTTAACCATGCTTTTTATTGTTTATAATTTTTAATCAAAATTACGCACAAGACCGTAAAGCATTTGCTCATCCTGATCAACATTTCAGGAAAGTTACAAAAATAAGGTTGATGTAAACGCTGTAAAATTTTTATATCCAAAGTACATCCAAAAATAACTCTCTGGTAGTCCAATGACTGACTGTGAGGAAGAGTAGTTGAGTAGATTTGGATAATGCTGACGGCTAATCTCCATCAGTGTGGCCCATTTACACCACACTGCTGAAATATGAGCTTAATACTGACTTCAACATGCTGCGTTAAATCCATCTATAATTATTACCGTTCCTTCTTTGATCATGAGGATAGTTGCCTGCTGCAGAGTTATTCGGCCCTTCTTGAGTCTATTTAGTATTGTACAGTGATTCCTCCAGTTCTGTTGCCCTCATTTCCCACCTACATATAGAAGACTCTGAATATAGACCACCCACAGGAGCTGCAACCAGTCCACCACTGCTGAGTTTATTTCAAGGTCACTGATATTACGTTTCACCACCAAAATGTGTCACTTTCACGACTATGACTAGGCATAACCCTAGCTTTGTGATTTCTGTATCTTTACATCTTGAACTCTCAAGAGACTGTTTTTGATGTCACTCAGAATCTTATAATATCCCTAAATTTAAATGTCAATCTGCCACATGAGTTACACTCACCTTCCACTTTAGCATCAATGTTCTGTGTCTTACCACATCTGAACTGCGTCTAAGTAAGGACAGATACAGGTGAATTATCCAAAACTGTTGTATTGGATAAAACAAAACTGTTTTGGTCCCAAGCACCACACTAATTACGATGGGTTAACTAAGTTCCTGGGTTCGATCCCGGGCTCGGCCGTAGGGCCTTTCTGTGTGGAGTTTGCATGCTCTCCCCGTGTTTGCGTGGGTTTTCTCCGGGTGCTCCGGTTTCCTCTCACAGTCCAAAAGCATGCACTATAGGTTGTTTGGTGACTTTTAAATTGTCCCCGTAAGGTGTAAATGAGACTGTGATTGTGTTGGCATGTGTGCAGTGCAGTGTGTTGGTGCCTGCCCAGGGTTGGTCCCCACCTTGTGGGCGTAGTTCCCAGGATAGGCTCCGGTCCCTGCGATCCTGATAGGAAAGAAGCAGTTCAGATAATGAATGAATGAAAGAAAACAGCAATGTAGGGAGGCACAAAAAACTTTTTTCTCCTTGCAAAGATGGGAGTGTGCCCTCACAATGCACACTCATTACATCCCAGTGAGATGGAGTTGGAGGATGTATTCAACAATAGGTGAAGATGGAAACAATAATCTGTGGCCATATTTATCAAAATGTATGATTTTGAAGTGAAAAATCAAAATATCTCCAAACCTACGTGATGTGACACGGTAAGACCCCAGATGAGATTCCAAATGGGATCTTTTTCACAAAGCAGACTACCAGCTCTGGACTCCTGCTCAGTATCAGGATCACTTGAGTTTTAAGCATGATGTCATAGATTTGTTCTTTAAATTGCTCACAGTTTCCCTTGTGTCTTTGCAAAGTATTTTCTATGTCTCGTGTAGCATACAGAGCATTTTTCCGTTCTGACTTCTCAGTTCTCGACCGCTGCTTGTTGTTTCGGATTACTCTCTGTTTCTGTGTCAGACAATTTGGATTTGCTGTTTTCTGACTGACTCGCAGTTTTGAATTATTGTGTCTGTCCACTGGATTACTCTTTGGCCTGATCTTCTTGAGTTCGGTTTGCCACACTTGCTTTCTTTTCTGGTTTTGAACTCTGCATGTTTTTGAACTTCAATTTTTACACACCCCTGCTGACAATAAACAATTTCTCTAATTCCGAACTTGGGTTCAGTTCAGTTTCATGCCTTTCCTACTGACAACATTTAACTTGGCCCCAGGCAGTATCAAAGGCTAATGTACTATCTTTGCTGTTGCATCCTGGCCTGCTAACATGTACCATGGCTGTATGCAGGCTCAGATGTCTCATCTTAATTAGTGTGGTGCTTGGGGCACCTAACACTAGCAGAACACTAGCAGGTAGGGTTAAATGTGTACGGGTCTGTTATTATGACTAATTAGTGTAAACCTATGATGTCATTCTTTTGAAGTGAAATTTGAGACTATGTCTTACATGCCAGAGACAGACTGAGTTGTATTACATGAACACTGGAGGCATGTAAAAGCACAAAATAGATATTTTATTGGTAGATATAAATGTAATGTTTAGATATAAAAAATAATGTGTAGCCGCAAGCAGCAAGAGGGGGTCCAAGCAAAAGATATAGGCATTTAGCATTTAAAGCGCCCCCTATTGTTCATTTGGTGCCATTGATGCTAGCTGGGCCAAAGCTGTCCAAAGATCCAGTTGTTTAAGTGAAAGAAGTTGCACCCTGGTACAATTAATTCACAAATTTTAGCTGGTCCTTTGTGAAATCCCAAAAATGTTTGTGTTTTGGTGCCAGGCTAAGTCTGCAGATTCATTTGACACCCCACTTGCCTTAATCAGCTAATTAGCCTAAAAACAAAAGTTTGTTATTCATATTATGTAAATGAGCTCAAAGTCCATAGTCCCAATTAGAAAGTTGTTTGGAGGTAAAGAAGTTAAAGAAACAGATGAAGCTGGAATTTTCACTCTAGGCCACACGTCTTGAGAGTTAACAAAAAATGTTTGTCACTATAGCACCAATTATAGACCTATGACTTTGATTTTCGGCCTCTGCCGAGATGCACACCGTTCCTTCTTATCCTCCCAGCTTTCTGCAACTTATGGTTCAAGCTGCACAATACAAGACTGTTCCTTAACACTTTGTGCTTTGACCATTAACTGACATCAGCAGCAGGTAATCAACATAAAAATCAGTTCAAGAACATAGCTTTCATGTCTAGAGCCTTGACCATCTTGTTTCTCACAACACGCAATGAAAAACCTCTCATTGCGAAAAGAGACAGCAAGGTTAATCCAACATCTGCTACTGCAGCTAAGCCTAGCTCCTCAAGTCAGTCTTAAGGCAAATTAGGCAGCCTTTCAGGCAGTAAATAAAAGGCTTAGAGGAGGACTGAGGGTGAAGGTGAAGAAGTACTGAAATTTGTCAACCTCAAGTAAGGTTATCAGCATGATGGCGTGATGTCTTTATGCCACATATCAAGTGAGTATTAGATCATAGGTATCATATGGCAGTTTTGTTCAATATGAAAATTCTGTATTATTCGGAAGTTGGAAGGATGCTAAATCAATATATTTGTCAATGACATTTCAATGTATTGCCTCATGCTTAATCCTTACAATTGATTTCTTCACACAGTAGCATAACATTTACCAAAGAAAGATACTACTAATAGGAAACTGAAGTTGATGAATTAATCTTTTTTTCTTTAAATGCATTAAAATACTACTGAGGACTGACAGAACAAAGTACTGTAGTTTTCAACACAATATAGAAAAAGCAAATACTTGCTTAGCTCTTGTCAGCGCTTCCTGACCTCTGTTGGAAAAGCATCCCATGAACACTGGATGAGAAAATGCTAAGTCCTTTTTAAAGTTTGCATCAATAGGCAAAAATCCATTTATATATGTTAAAGATTATGGTTACTATTATTCAAAAAGCTGTAAAACATAAATAAATGGTGATCCATACATTTGATTGGTGTTGCGTATTGGTCAATCATTTGATATTTTACTTGCAGCAATATTGAGTGCTGTGTACACCAACATTGTTTAGAAGTCACTTATCTTAATATTTAAGGCTAGAGGAACAGATAATGCAGAGGTTTAGTGATAAACCTCCACAGACAAAGCAAATTTCCCTTGCAATGTTGAATTAGGTTAATGGTATTACATGCCTTATCCAATTGCAGATCACCTGACTTTCCTTCTGAGACTGTTTATAACCCTGTGCTAACCAAGACTCCTTAGTGCATTGCTCAGGGTAATGGAATGGGCCACTTACATTCCTTTGGGAATGACAGATTGTGTGTTTTAACCATGTTAATTACATGACAGACTGAAGTGAAGACTGGTTGGCTGAAGTGTATGGAGGGAGAATTGGATTAGGAGTGACTGGTTCCGGGAATAGTGCTAAAGAACATGGGAGGGGGAGAGAAAGACAATAGAAAATGGTCTTAGACTTTGTGACCTTCATGCATTACTGGTGATGCCATGTATTTGTATTGGACAAACTTGATCACAAACTAACAATGAAATATTTAACTGAAATCACAGGTACTATTCTGTTAATACAGTGTTTTTGTGCTAGTTCTATTTATCTTGGTCTTCAAAGTTGTGCTGTAAGGTGACGAACATCTTGTTTTTCATTCTTGAAATGGAAGTAATTGCACTGAAATAATTGCAAAAAAAAGATGAAAATCTGTATTGTGAAGTCATTCATGTAGCAGAGGCCTTATTGTAATTGGATCTGGAGAACTGGCTGATCAGTCAGAGAGATGTGCTTGCAGATGTTGTGCAAGAGTCTGTTTCTCTCTGTCGCTCTCTCATCTGTCTTTGTCTCTGATTCTCTTTCCAGTGCCGCCTCTGAGCTAAAACAGCACTAAGGCATCTTCGACCCAGTCTGGCATCTCTCCCTCTATTTATCTCTCTTCTCCTCTTCTCCTCTCTCTCTCTCTCTCTCTCTCTCTCTCTCTCTCTCTCTCTGTGTGTCTTTCCATTCCCCCTCCATCCTCTGCAGCTCTCTCTCCCTCTCTTTCTCCTTCCCATCCCATATCTCTCTCTGTCTAAATCTGTCCTCTCTCTCTCATGTTGATGAGAATGGATCTGACACGCAGAGGGACCTACAAAAAAAAGAGTTGAATCTGGGTCTCACATCTAAATTTAACAAAAATAAACCAGGCCTGTTACATAAAAATGGGACACAGCATTGCATAAGTCAAAAGGTGTTTCAGAATTCTAACAATGTCCGAGCACTAATACAGCAAGCAGAGCTCTGGTAACTGCAGTGTTATCAGATCTAGAAGGACACTCTTTGTGAGACTTTGTTGGCTTTATGTGTTTATACTGGTGAAGATTTCTCAGGCAGGGTTGTGTTCATTTGCAGGTTTGAAGGAAACACTGTCTGATGGTGGACTGGTGATTGAAGTCTAAGCTGAAAGGTAGATTCACACTGTGCAGAGGACATGACACCAGTCTGGGCATGATGTCATTACTGATAAAAATATTAGTCATTGATGTGTGTGTGTGTGTGTGTGTGGTGCATAAACGGCAGATATGGTTGAGACTGTGGTTGTGCGGCGGTTGGGCGGAGGGTAGGGGTAATGGCAGCTATAGCTAATGCTGGGTTGTGCATGTGTGTGTATGTCTGTGTCTGTGACATTTGTGTTTATGAGTGTTAGTGGGGCTGAGTGCACAAGCAGTGTGTCAGTATGCCACTTGCTGAGATAGGGCTTGAGGGCATAGATAGAGAGATAGAGGGAGACGGGGATAGAGGGAGACGGGGATAGAGAGAGACAGAGAAAGGAGAGAGAGTCAGAGTGTGTTTCTCGATGGTCTAAACTGCATCCTTGTTGGCTGCTCCGTGTGTCCAGATGCCTCCTCCCTCAGTCCTGGAGTAGTGGCACGTGGCTTTCAGAGGCTACGTTAGACAGCATTAAGGGGTTATTTCGTCACAGAGGATAACAGTTGGCACTCTGAATACGGACATATGCAGCTCAGCACCCAACAGTATTCGTAAGACCAGAGTGACATCCTCGAGACGAGAACCAAAACAGCAGCGCACCTCGGCTCCAGGTGAGATGCGAGTTTACAAAATTAGTTTGTACAGAATTATTTGCTCTCTCTCTTTCTTACTCTGTCACTCTCCGATAACAGCTGTTTGTGAGAGCTTTTCTTTTCTGGCCAATTGTCTGTGATCCACTCGCTCTGTGGACAAAGAGTCATAGGAGTCATAAGATTCCTGCTACTGTCTGAGCTGCGTGTTTGTATTGGCTGCCTCACCAGAGGATATTACATTTCATTAATAACTATTGACTGATTAGAGGCTTTTTCAAGTTAACTGAATAAGCACCTGAAAGGGAATGTTTTTGTCTAGAAATTATATAACATTTTTGCAAGTGTGTTATGGGATTCCCCACATTTTGTGAAGCTTGTGTCTTTTTCTTTTGTACATAAAAGGTGTAATCCTTATCTTTTCTGAACATTTTTCACTGATATCAACCTTTTAAAATGGTATATGTCATTGCAGGAGATGCAAAGACTGAAAACATGAGCTGTGGCCTTGTCAGTTAATAGAGTTGACTGCAATCATCTTAAGTTGTTATCTGAAAGCTGTTTTTTTCAATAATGAAAATATTTGGAGTGATAAGAAAATACTAATATCTATTAATGATTCTGAAACATATTCTTATCATATTCATATTTATTCTTGTTTATTTGTGTTCATTAACATATTCCAAAGGCAATCTGTGAAATAGATAGATACTGTATAAGCATTGCTTGTTGACATAATATTGTGCTTGTTACCTGTACTTATTGCTACTCTTGTGAATGAGTGAGTGATTATTTGTCATTTTGAACACAGCACAGCACACGGTGCACCACAACAAAATGTGACCTCTGTGTTTGACCCATTCGTGAAAGAGCAGTGAGCAGCTGTTGAGCAGCTATAGAGCATCTCCTGGGGAGTACCTTCCTCATGAGTACTTCAGTAGTACCTTTAATAAATGTGGTGCCAATTGAATTTTTGATATGCATTTGTAATTCAAATCAAATGACTATGATTAATATTTTTTTTTAGGACTCGACTGAAAATGGTCTTTGACCTTACAGAATGAGTCGACATACCAAAAATGCATCAACCATGCTGGAACAGAATAGTAGAGCATTGCGTACAGCTTGATCTGGAGAAAGTGGGGTGGTTCTGTGCCAGTCACTCTGAGGCAAGGGGTGTGGACAGCAGACAGGGCTGGCAGTACCCACTGAGGGTGTCAAGCGGTGCCAGCCTGTCATAGGACCTTTGCTCATGCCCATCTGCAGTATAGCGACAGAATCTGGCACAGTGAACAATGCTGCTTTTACTGAGAAATCACCATGAATATTAATTATACTGCATGTGCTAGATAGGTTGTATTCCATTTAGTTATTTGTTTTGTGCATAATATTGATGCATCTATGCTATACATATTTTTATGTTTTTTTCTTATGTAATTTAAAAGGTTACAATGCATAAAGCACATTTTTACATTGTAACATTGGCAAAATAGATGAATTTAAGTTGTATTTCATTTTCTGATGACATGTCATGCATTTTGTCATTGCTGTATATAAGTTTCCCGTATTTCTACATATTAAAAATATAAATGTTTATTATTATTTATTATAATGTTAAAAGGAATACTGATTAGATGGAAATCAATTTGTTGACAATTTTATTTAAACTACCCTCTAAGCTTTATGTTTGCTCTGAGTGACATTAAATACAAAGACGAAAAACTAAGTACAAAAATAAGCTCCTGTCTGTGTATACAAATGCAGATTTATTGTGAGTACATTTTAATAAAATATATTGTTTCATATAATGTAGTTTTGTGAACGAGGCGGCACAGTGGCGCAGTGGTTAGCCCAGTGGTCAGCCGTGGGGTCTTTCTGTGTGGAGTTTGTGTACTCTCCTCAGGGGTTTTCTCTGGCTGCTCCAGTTTCCTCTCACTGTCCAAAAGCCAGCAGTTTAGGTTGATTGGTCACTCTAAAGTGACCCTATAAGGTATGAATGTGAGTGTGTGTACCCTGCTGTGAGTTGGCGCCCCGCCCAGGGTTGGTCCCCGCCTTGCGCCCGAAGTTCTCTTATGTATTTGCTGTAAAGTCCACATGTATTTGCTTCAATGTGTTTTCAGACCCTCTTAACCTCAAGATTCGATTCAAGATTCTTTAATCTTTAATTCTTTAACCTGTTATTCTATTTTACTTTTTAGCGTTTGTCTTGTTGATCGTCCAGCACCATGAGTGTTGGTGTGAACATGAAGCCTGCCTCTCAGAGCCTCAGTGCCTCTGGGATCCCTCTTGCGCGGAACAACAGCTTCTCCAAGCAGAACGCCAAGAGCTCAAGCGGCAGCCTTTTGGGATCAACTGTACTGTGTAATCCGGGCGGACGAATGGCCTCTTGCTCATCTCCCACATCCACTGTTGTTTCTCTTGCTAATTCGAAGGAGCTACTGAGGGAGGCATCATCAAGGGTTCAGTCTCAGCCTCAGAGATCTGCTCCACCCAGACCCACCTTTGACCACTTTTCTGGCTCGCGTTCAGCTTATAGCAGTCCAAAGGTACCAAAAAGGGATGTGCTCCGCTCTAAAGACACCCTTGATCTCCGCCATGGCTACCTACCCCAGGAGAGCTTCAGAGAGCAATTGAAAAATACCAACAAGAACTGGAGGACAAGTCAAGTCCATTTCCGGAGTCTGGATAATGGTGATATCCAGTCATCTTCTTGTCTGATGACACAGGAGTTTCAGACAGGTAGAACTAAAGAGGGTCTTTCCCGTCTTAAGCCAACCAATGGGAATCTGATTTGGGGAAGCACTTCGGGTAACCGACCAGTCTTCAACAAGCAGAAAATTAAATTCCAAAATGGAGGCACATCTGAGAGAGAATTGCTGTCCTGCAAACCTACAACCCAAAACACAAAACTAAACATCTTAAATTCTGCAGGTAGCAAATCACCTCGCATGGCTACTGTGGCACCTTTCAGGTTTAGGTATGACTGTCATTCTATTTAATATTTATTCCCCAAACAATTGTGAATCTTCAAGTTAATGCATTAATTTTAATTCGAATTTTAATTATTCAAAATGTTTTTTTTCATTGACTCCTAATCCAACAGATATTTGATTTTAAAATATTTGCATGAAAGAGTTAACCTAAGTTCATGCTAACAAGATTTCATTAATGTATATGTTAATTTAATTTGGTTGTTTTGGAAAATGGTTGTTTTTTATACAAGTTGTCAGATGCAGCCTCTTAACAATTTGAAGTCACTAAACTGTGACGGGGCAATAGTTGAAATAAATTAATGACGACACGCATGTACATGCCCTTGTCTCTTTTTGCTCCAGGCTTCAAGTTCAAGAAGACCCAGACATGTCCTCTTTGGAGGATATAAGTGACTGCTCCTCTGACTCAATGGAAGTGTGCTGTGAAGATTTGGGTGAGTCTATCCCATGACTGGTATCTTGCACTTGCTTTGTGACTTACTATTAAAGGCCTTTGACTCTGAATGCAGACATAATTCAAGCCTGGCAGAATTAGATGTAATTACCGTCTAGGCAATTGCTAGGTACAATGAGAACCTGCTATTTTGTCTCTGTTTCCACAGTCACTGCAATGCCATACTCAAGTCAGCAGGACTCCTAAGGGCTGCTTCTGTCTTGATATGTTTTCCATGAT
Organism: Distichodus sexfasciatus; assembly: GCA_032718565.1. Classification (NCBI taxonomy): domain Eukaryota; kingdom Metazoa; phylum Chordata; class Actinopteri; order Characiformes; family Distichodontidae; genus Distichodus; species Distichodus sexfasciatus. The sequence continues at coordinate 367,967 of JAVGVS010000162.1, read as the reverse complement.
CATAGCCTTGTTGTCAGTTCAACACTTAGGTCTAGGGAGCTGTGTATCCTGCAGAATAAGTGCGGTTCAGAAGTCACCATGGCATTTTTCCATGCAGCTGTAAGCTGCACATACCATTACGGTCCAAACTTAGACAAATGTTTTATGCATTTCATAGACAATTACAGGTGCAGATGGACGGATGGTTTCCTTACTCTCATTTGCATTCAGTCATTCATCACACTTTACATAAAAGAAACGAGCAGAAAACACATTTTTGTCGACTGTTATGAGATTTCAGCCCTGTAAGCAGATGCTGGTGATGACCCCTACTGGTACATGTGATGCAAACTTAAGGGTGAGATCAGGCATGATTCCATCCATGTCAGGCCAAACTTCCACATTCAGGTCTATTTGGCAGACCACACATCTCTTAATTTATAAACTGACATATACTGCTGTCCAGACACCTACATTTTATGAACATCTTTTCTAGCAGATAACAGTCAAGGGAGGTAACTACATACAAGTACACTGTGGTATCTGGTAAAAGTTTACCTTGGCAAATAGAAAACAATGTGAAAACAGCTGTCAAGGACTTGGTTACTGTTTGATTATCAGTGCAAGTGATATGAGTGATCATACTGTTCGAGAACAGTGTAACTTTTAGATATCACTTTGGATTAAAATGTACAATATAACTCTCTAAACGTCTCATTTTGTCCGATTTTAATGGATTGACCTTGTGTGACTGTCATTGAAACACTTAATTCAGTCACTTGATTTGGCCTTGATTTGATCCAAGACTTAGAGGAGAATCCCTGGGGAGGACAGACTTAAGTCTTGCCCAGGGCAAGCAGCTTATAGCAAACTCTTGCTACTGGAACTACTACTTTTATTCATGTGAGTAATCATATCTAAATGTTTATTTTCAGGCGCTACATAAAAATGTTTTTTTTTTTTTTTTAATCATTAGTCTACGTGGAAGGATATTTCACAGTAATTTGGTGACCAGACTTTTGGCTTAGCAAGCATGGGAAAATATACTGTAAATAACACGTGCATTATTCTGACAGTTTTGTTTTCTCAGAACACTCATTCCACTGTCCCCAGCTGTCACTGAGAGTTTCAGAATCCATGCAGAATCCACAATTAATCACTCACCTTGCCAATAAAGCACTGTGATTTTTCCTTCACTGTTTTTCTAGGTCACTTTTCCAACAAGTTGCAAGTTTCTTGTGAGATGTTGTGCATTCAGAATTATTTGATGAATAAATGTTCTTTACAGTATAATAATGTACCTAATTGCATGCTTGGGTTTGTAATCTATAGTATAGATTACTCTGGTAATACAAATTATGTAGACTTGTCTAACTAAATAAATACATTAATATATTATTTATATCACTTGTAAGAGAACCTCCTCTCCTAGATATTTTCATCTACACTTAGAACTTAGCACTTAGTACCCACTGTTAGTTCTTCCACCATCCCAAGCTTGAACGTGTTTCCCTGTTGTAAGTCGTTTTGGATAAAAACGTCTGGCAAGTGTAATATAATGTAAAGTAATGTCAGATAACATAATTTTATTTACACTTTGTACACACATTATAATAATATTTTTGCGGTATGTTCAATAATTCAACAGTTTAACAACAATTACTTTTTAAAATTTCTGGGGCATGTCACACATCTAAGAGAAATATGAGTTGTTGTTGATATATCATAGGCCTTTCAAGGGAGGCTGCTTTGGTGGTCTACGTGACAGTGAGCCACACAGACAACAGATGCCAGCTTTAATAGCACTCGGATCAGGTCTTTGAATCTGGTTTTACCCACTGTCATTGGATCTGCCTTTTGGTGTCCCTCAGGATTTAGTTTGTGGACCCATTAAAATGATCCATTAAACTGTTATCCTTGTTTAGATCCCTATTTATTATTTATTATTCACACAGTGCTCACAGATGAAATATTCACATGATGTGAAAAATGGTTTGGGACCTTTTATAATGAAATGGCAAAAATCTCTGTTGAATTCTACAAATGTCTACATTGTTGTTGGCTTCCAGAAAGCTAAGCTCTGTGTGAGTATTCTAATATGTCAAATGTGCCAAGGACGAAGGTCTTGTTTATATTCATATAGGTTGTATGTCAAGTGATAACATCAGAGTGGTGGTTTGTCCAGAGATGTGTTTTTCATGAAAAAAATGGGTTTACATTACATTATAAAATGCACACAAACATTTAGGATTGTCCTTCACAGGCAAAGCATGAAACACAGGGACAGCCCTCGATGTCAGCATTTGTAATTTATTACCATGGTGTAATGACAGTTATGAGCCGCCACAACCTTGGGGATGTTCACGTGGCTGCAGACAGCTGTACTGCTGGCCAACCACAGCCTTACAATGGACTCCAGATGTGTGGGAAACCTCTCCAGAGAAAGGGCGGTCACATCAGCTCTTATGTTTTATACTTTAGGAATAGATCCAAGTCAAATCCTTCTGTTGTGGGGTTCAGTCATTACACTTTAAAATCTTTGGATTTTTTTGACAACATATATAATGTGTTAGTTGCTATAATTTATCTTTTTGTCCTTATAGAATAAAGGTTAATAACGAATAAATATGATTGAGATAGTTCTGTTGAGTATTGTTTCTGCTACACTCTGCAGGAAGCATGCTTTTCACTTTGTGATGTCATTATTAACAGCCAGTGACACTGGAGGAACACCCGTGATGACGTGACACAAAAGAGTCCATTCTTTTCCATTCTTTTAGAGCCCACAGTTGCATCAAATGACTGGTTTGACTTTAGGTTTACCCCAGATGCCCCATGATCAGCATGAGTTTGGCCAAGTATGTGAAATCTCAGCAGGAAACCTTTAAGGCTTTTCTTTAGACATTGTGTTAAACCAGTCTTTTGCCTTAGGCTGGCCAGCCAGCATGTCTCCTAGGTCTTGATCTGGACTGTTGCTTTTATTAAAAGGTTGAATTGGGACATTCACAAAAGAGGAAGGAAAAGCTTAAATCTAAATCTGAAGCTTGCTGCTGCCTTATTCACGGATGCTTTGTTCAGTGCAGAGACTTGCAGGCCCTAATGCATGTTGTGATGTAGGAAGCATGGTTGCCATGGAGACAGCTTCTCCAGCGGAGCATTGCAGACTAGTCCACTGAGATATGTGTGCAGACCGTCATGAACGAGGATGTTAGGGATCATCTCAAAATGCCTTTTGCTTTACACAAAGCAGAGGTGGTGCAGGATCATCTGTTATTTGCATGAAAACAATTGAGCAGCTGAACTAAGACTTTTAGTCTTGCGTTGTTGCTTTTGCCTTGTTATAAATGTTGTTGCTATTATTGCTGTTGCTCTAAATGACTGTCACCTAATACATAACTGCAAATTTAATGAGCGTGCATGGCCTGCATCGAAGTGGGGAGGGGAAAATGTGGCGGAGAGTCATGGTGTGAACACATATTAACTGATGTTCTGGACTGAAGCCAGATTCACATTGTGACTCGCACTTTGTCATCGGCCCCTTATTTCTCCCATTTTCTGCTGAGGCCGGGTAATGCGCCAGCAAACGTTACGAAGAAAGAGCGAGGGAAAGGAGGGACTGAGGGAGTCAATGAGAGAGGGAGAAAAAGGGGAGGGATTGTTATTGCGTCTGCCGCTGTCACTCGGCTGCTGCGCGGTTCAGCGGCAGGAGGGTCTGGTGAAGGGAGGAGAGCAATGAGCGAGAGAGGAAGAGAGAGAGAGGGAGAACGGGAGATTCAGGGCAGCATTGAGACAGCAGCAAGCAGGGAGGAAGGCGTAGAGAGGAAGAAAGGATTTGCATTTTCTTCCCTCTGCTTGAAAGAGAGAAAGGAAAAAAGGAGCTAAGCCTGTGGATTCTCACTCTTATCTTTCATCCTCTCCTCCTTGCTGAAGCTGCTCTAAATGCTCTCCTACAGAGTGGGAGTCTTGGGGGCAGCGTGAGAGGCAGAAAGGGGGAGGGAGGCGGCACACCAGTGCAAACAGAAGGCTCACAAGCGTACAACCAAAACGGAGGGCAGAGCTGCAGACATGGCTGCCAAGAGGGGCAGGTCTGGGGTGCCACAAAGTGTGGCACGGAACGAACTGAAGGTCTACCGTACAGGCAGCACTGAGGGACGCATCCCCATCCCCACCAACCTGCGCAAACAGCGCTCCCTAACCAACCTGGCAGTGCTGACAGACACTGAGAAGAAGATGCAGCTCTACGAGCCTAAGTGGTGCGATGACATGGGCAAAGGCAATGCAGGCCACCTGAAGACAGGCAAACCCAGAGCTGTTGGCGGAGGAGGAGGAGGAACTGGGAGTACCCCACTTTCCCGAAATCTGTCCAAGTCAGAGCACTCGCTTTTCCAGGCCAAACCCAAACCCTTCACTCCTCTTGCAGCTCCAGGGGCACTTGGAAAGACCCAAAGTCGCATCCCCCGGGGTCCTTATGCAGAAGTGAAGCCCCTTAGCAAAGCCTCGGATGATGGAAAATCGGATGATGATATTCTCTCCAGCAAGGCCAAGGCCTCTGGGAAGCCTGGAAAGACTGTGGCTGGGGGTCAGGGGGACTCTGAGGCCAAAGAGCAGGGTGAGGAAGGTGGTGATAAGCCCTTTTTGAAAGTGGATCCTGAGCTTGTGGTGACAGTGCTTGGTGACCTGGAGCAACTCCTTTTCAGTCAGGTTCTTGGTGAGTAGTGTGATTGCTATACATCTTTTTTCTGCCTTTAGATGCAACAGCCATGGCTGAAGCTTTTTCTCACACTCCTTACCTCAATATGAAGCTATCACGCCCACTTACTTAAACTGGCAAATGCTGCCTACTATTAGAAGGCATGCCGTTAAAGCGCAAGCAGCAAAAAAAAAATCACACTTTTATGGCATATGCCCTTGAAAAGATCTTACGCTTAGGGTTGTCCTTGCATGTCATATATCATATAGCTGTTTTCTGTCAGAGGTAGATGTGCAATTAGCTATGTTCTACAGAGCATTGTTCTCAGCGTGCTGACATCATTTAAACCTTTTCCACCTTCTGCTACATCTATCTCTCTCATGGGAAAATTTGTGACTGTGGATACAATCCCTGTTGGATTATTTTGTATGTCGTTCCATGATCATTGCAAGATGCTTGAAGGCATTGTTTGACACACTGATCTGCTTTCTGTTGTCTGCCCGCTGCAGTGCATGCATGTGAGGAGACGTGTATGTGCGTTTGTGCTGGTTTTCTGAACCGGTGTTGCTCCACTCTAAGCCGTAATGAGGTAATGGCCGCTCTCGGAGAACAACTGGGGAGAGGGGAGTAAAATAAACCAGGCCATATTGAATTCATTTTCAGCTCATACCGCTGATCTTGCTTAGCCTCCTGCTAGTCCTGTTTATTCACGGCCATTGACAGATGGTGCATCTCTGTTTGTGACGGGAAGCATAGAGTGCCAGACAGACAGGGTTACCTGTCACTATTATGCTTTATTTTTAATAGGCAACCCTCCTGGCATGTTACTTCATGACAAGACATTTTTTCTCTGATGTCAATTTGATACTGACCAGATCATTGTTAATTAATTTCATTTTCTGTAGGAAGACAAAAAATCCAATGTCTTCATTACTACACAATGCAAATACTCCATCTTCATTTCAAAAGTATAACACCCCTGCATCCATGGGTTCCTGACCTCTATTTTCAATTTTATGCAACCTCCAGCTATTTAAATGGCCCGTTCCCTATCTTGGATTTCTGCAATGGTTTCCACAGAAGCTCATTTTCAAGAATTTTCCATCTCCAATTAAAGGTCCAGCAATTCTGTGCAGCAGTTAAAAACAGATAATTGAGAGGCAGAGTTTAATGTTGTGCATCAGAATGCAATTTTGATGTAAACTAGAGCAGTTCCTATAATCTTTAACTCACAGAAACTAATGACAGTAAGCTCTGGCTTCTTTTACAGTGATCCAAGTAGTACAGTTTTCTTTCAACTACAGAACAAAACATTAATATATACTTTAGTTTCAATGCCTAGTCCATCATTTAGTTTCAAGAAAAACATAGTTTTTATAGTTCATCCAATGTATGTTCAAGCTGTTGTCAAAAGTTAAACTGAGTTTTATGCAGGAAAGAACATGCATAACTGAATAATTTTCTTCAGTCCAGCATTCACTTTTTACAGAACTTGGGGAATCAACTAAATGCCTATTAACAATTCAAGTCAAAAAGAGAAGCTCAGTGACGTTTGCATTTGCAAAAGCATCCGCTCTCTTTCTAATGTATGTAACTCTTCTCCACGTCTGTGTCTGTCAAGATTCTATGACATACCACAGAATAATGGACTTCCTTATGGACTTCTCCAAGTCAGCTGGTTGGTTTATGCCCCCAGCATGCCAACAGAAACAGCAGACTTCCTCCGGTCCTAGCAATGCATTGGAACTGGGAATGAAACATTGGTTTTCACTGTGCATACAGCTGCTCTTGTACAGCACTGTGCAGCTGGACCGGGGTTTAGGCCTATGGGAAAACCCTGCCTAAAATATCTACAGAAGGACAATGGGATGAATTGAGAAAAGACTGAGACAGACGGAAACTTGTGAGTCCCTGTGACTGCATTTGGCTCTCTAAGCCTGACATACTCCATGTGTAGCTTGTGACACTCACCAGAAATCATGTGGCTATGTTTGCCAACCAGAGTTGGAACCATAAATCAAAGATAGTAAAAACTAGAGATAGAAATGACACATAGTCCTATTTTCACTTCTTTTATTTGTTCTATTTTATTAGAGAATGTTCTAAAGCCATACAGGTGGTAGGTGAAGGTCAGATTTTCTGGTTTCAGTCCTAACGTTAAGACCCATTGTTTTCTTAAATCTACCCCAGCTTTGAGCAGCGTGAATCTCCCGTAGTTTTGAGAAATTTAAGAACCAATACAGTTTTTAACATGTATCATGTATGATATGTAACATGGAACTTAGTATATTTTGTGGAAGAATGTGGAAGATATGACTTCAGTCCTATTGTTTGGGTGTGCTCAGGTTGAGCATAAATATACTTTTCAAAATAGCAGTGTTTTACATTGACCCTGAGTGAAGAACAAATCTATTGTAGCTTGAGCCTTCTGCTTACCTTAGTGTGTCACTCTCTGTGTGTGACCTACTTCTAGAAGTAAATGTGTCGCTCTGGACTGTGTGACTTTACTGATGAACAGAAGAGGAGGGAAAGCAGTTCACAGATTAAAATGTAGTTTCTGAACCTGGTGGGAGCTTTTAAGCGAGAAAATTCATTTTCCTACTTCACGTGTCAGCTTAGATAACATGAAAAAGCGTACATTAAAGTGTACATTAAATTAATGCTTCATTTTCCTAAGACTGTTGCCATTCTATATACAATATATATGTTGTAGAATGTTGGTGTATTAGATCAAAGTCCTATTTTAACAAACATTTCATGTTAAAAGTCTAAAGGTATACTCAGAGGCTCAGAGGCAAAGTACCTAACTTCATTACTTAAGTGAAAGTACTGACAAAACTAGTCAGATGTTACTACAATACAAGGGAAAGTTGTACAGACAAATTTTTACTCAAGTTAAAGTACTGAAGTACTTGTTTTAAAAAATACTTAAGTATTAAAAGTACAACTTCTTTCACTGCATTGTTGCATTATTGCACTTACAATGCATAATGTCTCTGACTAGCTTGTAGAATCTGTAGAATATGGAATTGGTAGAATGTTACAGAATAAAACACATCCTGAACTGACAAGGAAAGCCAGTCATTTGTTTATTTTTAAAATTAATTGTAACATTACACACACCCCACAAAACAGCGTGGTAGTTTTCTGACAGTGTGTGCACACATATGTGTATAACTTTCCAACAGCAACAATGTTTTAAGCGAGACAAAAAACTGCAGAACTGTCTGAACTTGGTTTTATAGTTACACTCTACAGCCATGGCATAACCCTTCTGATTACTGTTAGACAATATTTTAGAAAAGGGGGGAATAACACCCTCTTTATCCACAAATTTGAAAGTAACTAGTAATGAGAACCTTGATAGAAATGTAGTGAAGTAAAAATGTACAGTATTTGTCTTTCAAATGTGGTGAAGTGAAAGTCATAGGTTTCCAAGAAAAGTACTTCTCAGGTGAAGTACAGATACTCAAAAACTATACTTATATATAGTACTCAAGTAAATGTACTTTGTTACTTTGTTACTGTCCACCTCTGGGTATACTGAAATTATTGCAGGAGATTAAAACATGGTAATGTCTGAATGAGAGAAATTATCATCAACTGGGTTCAAAAAGGGAAGTCGCGTCCAGGTTCATCATGTCAAAGTCCGGCTCAGATATTTACTCCCACCATGGAAAATCCTCAGATTATTTAAATTACTGATTACTACAGACTGTTTACTTAATAAATAAAAGTTTTCCTGTATATAATTTAGTTCATATAGTATCACACACAGTTTCCTCGTGTGACACGTGGGCACTGCTAATTAGGACACGTTAATTCCCCTGCTCCCATGAGAATGGATTTTGATAGACATGGGTTATCAGCTCTACAGTAACCCTCATACTGATTTGGAATCTCTCTCTCTCTTTCTCTCTCTCTCTCTCCGTCTCTGGGGCTCTGTCCAGTCATTAATAATGTTAGAGCAGGCATTGGGCCTAACTGCACTGTGGAATTGATTGGCCATGCCAATGACACGCTGGCCGTCTGTGTGAGCCAGGTTTCCCACTCCGTCCCTCTTAAAGCCAATAAACAGAGCTCCAGTTTACAACTTTCCAGGCAGCAGTGTTGTTGTATGTCTTGTTTGAAACATAGGCATTATTGCTTGTCCCGTCTGTTGTCTAAGTGTAGGTGATTTAGTGATTTCGACCTGTCTGGGCTTAGCTAATTCAATTGTGCTTTGCTGTTCTTAAACCCACTCAAAAGCAAGAGACTGTTAGCTGTGAGAGAGGAAGGAATATACAAAATATCGATTTATTGTTTAAAAGCATCTTTTCAACAAAAAACTGATTTTTAGACCAAAATCAGTGCATAATTGTAAAACATGCTTTAAAAGTACAAACTGTGTAATACTGAGGATCAATAGCACACTATATGTCTTTTTTGGTTTTTGTTTTGTCTCTGTTGTAGTTGTGTTTACCCGCCTATTACTGTATTAGTAATTTTTCTACAACTGTTCACTTTATTGTACTGAATAATACTCCTCTAATAACTTGTGTGATTGTGCCCTTTAAGTTTTCTATGTTTTTGTTTATGTCGTGAAAATGTTATAAATAAATCAAACATTAAAAAAATTACAAACTGTGTAAAACTGTTGAAATATTGAGCATTACCCTTTATTATAAAGGCATTTGCATTTCATTATAAATTGTGAGTGCTGATTATGGGTATTTAAATTATATAGTAGAGTTTAAAAGGTTTATATCTCCAGAGTCAGTGTATCTCTGCAATATCTTAACATTGAAAACTCTATCAACAGCTACAGCTCAAAGGAGCACTATTGCGCTATTACAGCTTACAGTAATGTAGCTAATAATGAGCAATTTCTTATGCTTAAGCAAGTCCTTCTTAGTACTCATCAATGCATTCACATTTTAAACATTAGCAGTTGGCACATTCCTCATTTATGGTTACCGCTCTATCAAAAATCTACAGGCAGCAGCAGCAGTAACAGCACGCTGATTATTAGTTTTGCAGTCATGTCGGATACAGAGCGTGACATTTTGGAAATGCCTTTATAACATTTAAATTGTCATGTTTGTGTGGTATTTAGATGTAGCACTGTAGGGTAGACATTGCTATTGCCTTTATGGGTACTCACTTCTTTAGCATGCGCTTTATTCAGAGGCATAGCAATACATGACAAATGGCGTATTGAGAAGGGTGTGTGTGCATGTGTCCATATATAAAATGTTCTATATATTTAATACAGATTACCGATGACAACAGAAGCACTGAAATATAATGATAAAGGCTTAAGTGCCATAATAAAGTCTCAAGTACTATAGATTATTGTATGTGGTCAGACTTTACTGAGATTAAGTGTCATCGGCAGATCGGGAGTCTCAGAGGAAGCGAACCGTCCAGAATGTCCTGGATCTCCGGCAGAACCTGGAGGATACCATGTCTAGCCTGCGAGGGGCTCAACTCAGCCATGGGTAAGGGACACAAACAGCACATGTACACACATGGTTTATATGCACACGTGCATGAGTTTAAATATTTATAGCTCCAATGATGAAAGTCACAAATCTCCAGCCAAAAACTGTTTGGAAACATTCTTGTACATTTATTGTCCATGTGCATGCACAAAACAAATGAACACACACACATATACTTACACAAACACAAGCTGTTTGTACTACCCCGTTCATCCGCCATGTCTTTTGGGAAAGTTGCCACTTCAGCTGTCCAAACACCTGGCTTCATTTCTTCACAAACTCACGAATGCTGCATTTACGCCATACTGGACTCACTGCTGATGGATGTCAAAATATATGCAGCATCTGCACGTTTAGCATCTCCTCTGTGAGTCTTTTGAGAACAGTGTAGTTGGACACAAGACCCTGTTTTAAATATTTGCAGCCTAAAACACCTGATTTGAGGAAAATATTGCACTAAACTGAAATAGAGAAAGAGAGCATGAGAAAACGTCAAAATTCAGGTTTATGGCATATAATGGCGGTCTGGCTTCTTTCGCATCTTCCTAAGCTATGTTGGATACGTCTGTCTTAGCAGTATTTCTATCCACAGCATTTTGATCTCTTCAGCAGATTCCTTGATGGTGGTCCTTAGAGAATGCTCAGTGCTACTGAGGCCTGTAGCCCCTTTTTTTCCTGACAGTCAGCTATAACATCCGTGTAGAAATGCAGCTAACTTTCTCATGTTTGTTTTACATAGTCGTTCTTTGGTTTTGTTCACAGTTGAGATTTTTTCCCATTATGTAAAGCTTTACAGTACTAAGTTGAGAGTGTTTGCACATCAAAATCTTGCCATACCATCCCAAAGTCTAGTTTAGTTTAGTTTTGGGAAAACAAGAGTTTCATGATTGGTCTAACCTACATTAAAATATGGTAAATAACCAAGTTTCTCTGTGTTCAGTGATGCATTTATAAAAAAGAAAAATATACATTCTTCCCGGATCATTATCCGCTTTATCTGTAAGGTGTCCCCTATAAGACAGACAGACAGAGTGATGCGGTCAGTATTACTGCCACACTGCAGACTCAGATGGTCAGCTGCCTCCAGGAAGCATTAAACTTTCATATACTCTCCATTAAGAATACAGAATGGAGAAAAGGAGTGACAGAGTTGTTTTGTCTGCATACTGCCCACATTTGCTGGTTAGCTTTCTTCGCTTTCAAGTATCAGTTCTTTGATCTGAGGTTTTGCTTGACCACAGAGGAGCCTAATATGGAAAGCAAGGATTACATTTACAGTACTTCAACTGTAACCACCATTCCATAAACAATGATAAACTGCAAATCATATGTAACAGATATGGTCACTGGTCATATTTAAAATCCTTTGTGAACTTTAACATGCTAAATGTTTAATCAGGATTTTTTTTTATTTAAACTGTCTCAAGCAGAGGCGCAGAGACCAACCAAGTACAATACAAGTGAAAGAGAACTGGAGGGAAGATCTACTACTATAGAATTTCACATTTTCACCCTGTCTGTCAACAGAATTAGATTGTGTCTGACTACGAGCCATGGTCAAGTGTAAAAATTTTATCAGAGAGCATTCATTCATTCATTCATTCATCACGTCAACCGCTTAATCCCAACCAGGGTCCCGCTGGAACTACGGGCGCAAGGCGGGGACCAACGCTGAGAAGGCGCCAACATACCGCAGGGCACACTCTCACACAATCACTCTCACAGTCACACCAAACGGGGCAAATTTAGAGTCGTCAGTTAACCTATTGTGCATGCTGTTGGACTGCGGGAGGGAAACCGGAGCACCCGGAGAAAACCCATGCCAACACAGGGAGAGCATGCAAACTCCACACAGAAAGAACCATGGCTGACACAGGGATTGAACCCAGGACTTTCTTGCTGTGAGGCAGCAGCGCTAACCACCATGCCGACCTAATCAGAGAGCAGTTTCTATTAAATGATCATCTACTTAATCATGAACAACAGACGCAATGCATTGCCATCCACAATATCAACACCTACATCTCCTCCAAGTTTACAAAATGATTTTTAGTTTATGCCAGAGGTCTGAAAATCGGTCATTATCCAGATTTTAATTCCATTTAATTAAGCAGATTAACCGTGCCCTGCGGTGTGTTGGCACCTGCCCAGAGTTGTTCTCCGCCTTGCGCCTGTAATGTTCTGGGACAGGCTCCGGTCCCGACCCTAGTTGGGATTAAGCGGTTCGGATAATGAATGGATGAATGAATGAATGAATGAATAAGCAGATTAATCAATTATCAGTCCCATTCTGTAGTTAATTTTAAATTGTGAGAAAAATATATCTATACAATGTATGATCTTTTAATTTCTGAATGAGAGAAATGATCATCAGCTGGGTTTAAAAAGGGGAGTCGCATTCCGGGTTCATCATGTTAAAGTCGTGGGCAGATATTTACTCTCACGTTGTAAAATACTCAGATTATTTAAATATCTAGAGGGATCAGAATATAAATAGCTATGTTCAGTGCCCATATGCTGAAGGACACTGTTTTATTATTTATTTGGACCAGCACATCTGGTTATGTAATCTCAACCCGCAAAGGAAAAACCCCACCCAAGACTGGCCTAATTTTGTAAATGCGCACACACACGCACACACACACACACACACACACACACACACACTATACAATTGTGCTACTGTCTCCATTATAATTAAAAAAGGGAGCAGGCAGAGGAGTTGATGAATAATACAATTAGAATAATCTAATGAACAAGAAAGAGAGAGATTTTTACATCTACAGTTTGTGTGGCAGAAAATGACATCCTCAACTGAAGCCATGAATGTACAGAAAAAAAAATCTACTTATATCAACCTTTTTTGCAGATGTGTCATAAACTCACAATACTGCACCTGGAGAAGTAGCATAAATTAGAGTGTCAGGATTAGTTTGTCTTCTGGGGCTCATTGTAAAGGTTTGGGGAAGACAAGTATTTGGATGATCTCCCATTCCATTTCGTTCCCTCTCTTAATCCTGTTCTCTTTCTCTCTCTCTCTTATTCCCCTTCTCAGCTGTCTGGACAGCAGCGTGTGTTACGACAGTGACGACACCAACGCCCGCAGCATTTCCAGCCTCTCCAACCGTTCCTCTCCTCTGTCATGGCGCCATGGACAGTCTAGCCCCCGCCTACAGGCTGGCGATGCACCCTCATCCACGGGTGGCGGCTACTCTGTGGGTGCCAAGGCCTCGTCCCAGTACACCTCTCACACCATGCCTGCTCGCTGCTCTGGACGCTTCGGCCACACGTCCCGTATAGAGCTCATAGAGGGTCTGGATGCTGGAGACGGCGACCTTAAGTCTGGATATCTGAGCGATTCAGACCTGCTGACGAAGAGCCTGAATGATGACGATGATGATAATCTGGCTAATGGGTAAGTTACAGGTTTTAAAAAGCTTTCTGCAGTCCCATGTCTGGGATTTTTACATTTATCAGACACTCTTAATCAGTTTGACTTTCATGTAATAATGTCTTGCCAAGGCAATCTGGAGTTCAAAACCTTGCTCAGGGGCCCAACTTTTGACATCACTCACTGCAAGTGTGCACATTAACCTTGACTTAAATGACCACTGTTTTTCTGTACTCACTATGTGTTACTTACACTGCACGCAGAGTTATTTCGGTCCCTAATGGAAAATGAAGATTCCAGCTGTGGCAGACAATGAGGTTTTATGGTGATCCCTTTTTAAAACCAAAGGGAAAAAATGTTAAACAAGTATGTACTGTGCATAATGCAAATGGCAGCTGCATAGTCATGTGTGCACAGTAAGCTTCCAAAGATATTTTTTTATGTTTAAAATATTGCTAAATGCAATTTCTAGTATATCTTCTAATACACAAGGGCAACACTTGGCAAAGTCAATATGGACTAATGTCCTGCCTCACTCTTGTGCACTGGCCGGTTAGCATCATTGTCAATCTGTGTTCCTGGAAAATAGCTTCTTTGTCCAGTCTGTGACAGAACCTAATGCCAAATACCAAGTAACATGGCCAAAGATCATTTTCAGTCATTTTTGGCTCGTATAAACTAGTGAGAGGAACTTTTAGGAACTTTTATAGGGTGATGGAAATGATGGTTTTGAAAGTTGAAGTGTTTAAACTGTGACTTTTTATATTGTGATGCAATGCACTCTGTTTTACTGGTCATTAAACTTGTGGAACAGCCCAAGCTGAGAATGGAACAGACGTCCTGGAGGGATGCTTTAATCGGACTGTAAGAGCACAAGGTTAAACAGGCTTCAAAGTGCAGTGTATCAGAGAGAGCATGCTAATCAACCTCATTACCAGAGAGGCCTGTGGTGATGACGGGGCAGTTACAGCAACAGACCCTAGTCTTAGCAGCGGCTCACAACAACTTCAGCTGGTGTCATAATGGCACGACCTAAACTTATTACAGGTCATAGAAATGTATTTGTATTGAATTTGGAGTTTATTAGTGTAGGTCATTTTAGAAGTAGTCTGTTTGCATCACAGGCTGGTTGATGTTGGGCCAGTGGGTTGCTGCCTGTTTGGAAGCTCAAAGGCGACCTTGAGCTGTCCTCAAAGCGCCTGCAGGAGCCCAGATTAGCAGAGGGAAGCACGACAGGTGGCTGCACTCAGTCAGGAAGCTTTTCCGTTCTCTCTCTCTCCCCACACCCACTCTGTAACTACTCATGAGTATCACCAGGTTCCTGCTGCGGTCGCTGCATCCCTTTGTGTCCCTTTTGGTGTCTGTCTTTTATCTGTATTTCTCCATTTCTTAAGAAATAGCTTAAGAAGCCTGATATTCAGGAACACAGTCACACACATAGAGGTTTCTTTACCTGGAGACAAAGACCAATTCTCTGAGGGGGAGTTAAATTTTTTTGCAGTGGGATTTAGTGAGTGGTGCATGGCAGTTGGAAATCTGACCTTACCTGAGGTAACAAAAGATGAAAAGAAGGATAAGTTATGACTCTGACATTCTCTTCTTTTATAGGATATGAAACTTATATTTTCAGTAGAATGTAGGTCTTATCTTTTGCAGGCAGAATGAAGGATTGAGAACAAAGTGATCTATAATCTAATTTTGTAGAACATTTCTTGTTCATAAGTGTTCTATGTGATATCAGACCAACCCTATTTCCTCTTTTTACATATTAAGCACTGAGCGATCTCACTGATTACAGTTCTGGGATGCATTTCCCAAAAGCATAGTTGCTAATGTAAGGCTAACTATGTTAGCAACACTATGATAGTTGCTAATGTCCACTATGTTAGTTGCTAACATATTTAGCAACTATGCCTGTGGGAAACACACCGGTAGTATTAGTATTGTAATAGTTAAGGATTTGCTCATGGTTCCCAGATCTGCAGTAGTAAAGGTACCAGTGAGGTACTTGTGAGCAACATTCTGTGCCCAAACACTGCTCCCCAGGGGCTGCCCACATCACTTGCCCACTGCTCCTCCTTCTCGGACGGATCAAATACATAGGTTACATTTCATTGTGATCCATTGGGAGCTCTGGTGTGTTCGTGATGACAAATACTGCACGCTATTCTCAGAAAAGAAGAATTGATTACTAATGTGGAGGTGATTAGTATCATAAAGTCACCAGTTCATGCAGTTCATGCTCAGTTCCTGCTTAATGTGTTCCTCCCTTACAGCAGTGTCCTTGTCTAGTTTTTTATTAGCCAACTGATGTGTGTATGTGGGCCTCCAGTCCGTGCTGTCCTCTGGAGAACCTCGGGCAGGGTTGCCACAGTGACCATTAGCACATCCGAGCTACCTGCTGTGAGCCACCTGCTCTCAGGTCAGCCAAGCAGTGTGATTACTTTCAGCTCCCTGCTTGGAGTTGATGCGTGTAAATCTCCGCTCAACACATCAGTAGTCACTTAGCATTAATATTAACATTTGTTTATTAGAACACAAGCTTCCTCTATTTCAATTGTGATGGTTTGAGTCACTCCGTGAAAGCTGGATGCTTCTGAGAATCCAGGTGTCCAGAGGCACGCGTTTTGCAGAAGCAAGCAGGGAGGAAATTAACTTCTAGTAACACTTAGAAATCATCCCTTAGTGTAATGCTGATGGAAGGAAATGAAAGAGAAAGGTGAAGTGTGTTGCTTCCAGAATCGATTTTCCTCCTTTTTCTGAATATTGCTCCTAATGTAGAGCGGGTTAGCACATAATGTTTCCAAAGCAGCATCCTAATGTTTTACTGCCAAAAGAAGTGAATATATTTTTTAGACATTGAGGTTAATAGAACTGTTATGCCCATGGTATCAATCTTTTCTTCATTCTTTATTTCCAGTGCCATAAAATGGACAGAAATGACACCACAGGGAAGCTTGAGATGAGCTATGTGAGTGTGAAACTTCACTGTGTATTGCCCCATTTCAGCCTAGTCCACAGAGTAGGAGTGAGTCATGCTCTTGGCCCTCAGCGGATGTTTGCATCCTTCTTGAAAGTTTGGGGTCAGTCTCAAGACACATAAATAAAAACTAATGATTGCTGGGCTGGGAAAACAACAAATGAATGTCTAAATATCTAGAGGCTGCTATTCATAGTTCCCGAAAACATGTTAGCCTTTGACTAGTCTTTCCTACCATATCTATTGTTGTGGAGGTCATGCTTTATACATAGACTAACCAGATAAAGATTTTAAATCCTAAAGCCCAGTGAGTAGAATTTGTATTATCCATATTTGGATATTTGACTACAATGTTTAAGGTTTAGGGTTATACAAGATACTATGTCACGCTACTCTATGTGTGAAATGAACACTACACAGAAAATGGCAAGATATGAATTACCAAGATCTAAGGTCTTTTTTTTTTAATTTAGTAAGGGTGATGAGATTAATCGCATAATCGATGCATTGCGATGCAGAGGTGATGCAATGGCAAACCATAATTGATTATAACAGGGGTTTTTAACTGGCCGTCCGCTGCCTCTAGTGGTCCGCGGTTGCATTGCAGGTGGTGTGGTATGTGACATGCAGTCCTGTTTCACTACTGAAATCCCTTTTTAAAAATTATTCCTCTTTTCATTTTTCAAAACATTTCCAGATGGTTTTTGCATCTTTTAGAATAATTAATTGAATTCAAATGTCTAAACAGTAATACAAAAATAGTCCCACCCACACTCAGACTGCTTAGGCTGAGTGGTGGCCCCTGGGACAGAATCAGTTGAAAACTCCTGAATTATATCATAATGACATTGCTTGGTGATTTTCTGGGTACGTCAAAAAACATCAAGTTAAAAAGAACATCCCAATATCAGGTATAGCTGCAAAATCTGTGTACAGTTTGTTGGAATGAATTAAATCAATCATTTTACACCCAAATTGAAACCAGTGTTACTGCGCAGATAATGGACATTACCACTGACTTCCCAGATGATCCCTTGTTTGTACATGTGCCTTTAATACATTAATATATAGACAAGATTTGGTTCATAACTAGACAACATGTTCTAAATATATAGCATTTGAGACGATGAGATATGTTAAATAAGACAGTTTGCTTAGAAAAATATGTATGAAATTTCTTTTTTCTTATTGGGTCACATGTTGAACTCTACCTCAACTCATATCCAAACCTATATCTTCTTGAGTGTCTGCTTTTTTTTAAATCCTGCATGCATTTCCCATAAAGATAACGAATAGACAAATATAAACGCATATTTAAGTGTCACTGTCAGATATGGTTGAGACATTTGGATGCTGAAAACTAGCAGAGCTTGGGGTCTGGCTGTCTGCTACCCACCTATCTCTCCTCTCCCTTTTCTGCATTTGATGGATAAAGTGAGCTAATGCTTTAAACAGCGCATGCTAGAATAACAGCCCACCCACAATCCTCTTTGCTTATCACTGTGGGGCGCTTAGTGCTTTCGCAAGGAGAGATGGCTCAGAGCCAAACCTAACAAACCTATGTTTAAAATGTGTGACAAAAATCGAGTTTAGTTCCATCTTTAACAGATATAATCTCATCTTTAATGGTGCATAGCTGTATCAGGTGGTGGGAGATTGATTATGATGTGAAGTGCTATAATTGGTCACATGCACAGATGGGTGGTTATACGAGGGATGGAGAGATAATGGCGGGCTGCAGAAAAGGGTCCCACCCAATCTCTCTCTCTCTCTCTCTCTCTCTCTCTCTCTCTTTCTCTCTCCCTCTCACACACACACACTATCTTGTTCTCACCCATTCACACTCTCATTTACTCTGTCTATCTCTTTCCTTCTCTCCGTCTTTCCATCTCAACGCTGCAGCAGCACGCCTCAGAGCATGCAGCACACAGAACGAGACATGTTTCCATAGCAACCACAGTAACCCCCATCTTTAGTCTGACCCAGTGAAGTGAATGTGTGTATGTGTGTGTATGTCAGTCAGTGTTCTAATGCGTGCCTGCGACTGGAATCATAATGAAAGTGGAAAATGTCTACATATTAATATAAAGTACAGTTTAGCTGCTTAATCAGTGGTCAAGTGAAATGGGCCTTATTTAGTCCAATTTAATTTTATCTGTATAGTGCTTTTTATAACAGACATTATCACAAAGCACCTTTACACATTGTATTAAATGATCCAAGCCACTAACATGGGCAACAGTGGCAAGAAAAACTTCCTCTGTGGTAAATAAGAATAAACCTTGAGGGGAACCAAGACTCGGGAACGGCACCCTCCTCTAAATGACACTGGGTTGAGCATATGTTTGTGTGTGCATATGTGTACGTGTAGAACAAAAGATTTAGTATGCAGATAATCAATTTAGATTTAATAGGCATCTGCAAGTTCAAGTTAACAAGGCCTTTTAGTACCATAGTGTTCATACAGTCCAATTCATCTAGTAGAGAACTGAATGGTTTCCCAAGGTGACCTTTCCCAAGGTCCAAGGTCAAGGTGAAACCAAGATAGGTTGTTCAATTCACACAGGAACTCGGCAGTTTTAGCACAAAAGAACCAAAGAAGGTCTCGGTCATTCACTGGCTCCTGGAGGGATTCTAGTCAGTTTTCAGTTAACAGGATCATGTTTGCTGAAGCTGCGTTTGCAAAAATAAAGAAAAGGCAGCATTCAAAAGGGAACCTTAATTGGAATTTATACACATGAGATGTGAACAGTGGAGCACGAATGTCCATGTCCTCCTGTGCAACATCTGTTGGTAGAGGAGGAGTTTGGAAGGGTTTCTGCATCTGACAGTGTACAGGATGCACCTCATTAGACATGTGTTGTGGAGGTGGAGGAGAGTACAGCTCAGACCATGTTGACATCAGCTGGACACAAGAACAGACTAAAAACATCTGGGAAGGAAAATGCAGTCCTTGGGGGCATTAATGAGACATCTAGTGAGGTTTTCACACACATTTCCAGGTGGGCTGGGTTTCCTGGGCATATTATCCGAGTACAAGTGTGTAATGCCCAGCTGGAACAAAGAATCTGGCAGCACATTCACTACTGAGATTCTCAAGACATTGGAAAATTAATATAGTTATAACCCCAATTCCAATGAAGTTGGGACGTTGTGTAAAACGTAAATAAAAACAGAATACAATGATTTGCAAATCCTTTTCAACCTATATTCAATTGAATACACTACAAAGACAAGATATCTAATGTTCAAACTGATAAACTTTATTGTTGTTTTGTAAATCTTCACTCGTTTTGAATTTGATGCCTGCAACACGTTCCAAAAAAGCTGGGACAGGGGCATGTTTACCACTGTGTTACATCACCTATCCTTTTAACAACACTCAATAAGTGTTTGGGAACTGAGGACACTAATTGTTGAAGCTGTGTAGGTGGAATTCTTTCCCATTCTTGCTTGATGTACAACTTCAGTTGCTGAACAGTCCGGGGTCTCCATTGTCGTATTTTGCCCTTCATAAGGCGCCACACATTTTCAATATGTTGATATATGGCTTTCGCTTTGCATGGTAGAGTTTTAACTTGCACTTGTAGATGTAGCGACAAACTGTGTTAACTGACAATGGTTTTCTGAAGTATTCCTGAGCCCACGTGGTAATATCCTTTACAGAACGATGTCGGTTTTTAATGCAGTGCCGCCTGAGGGATCGAAGGTCATGGGCATCCAATGTTGGCATTCGGCCATGCCGCTTACGTGCTGAGATTTCTCCAGATTCTCTGAATCTTTTGATGATATTATGGACAGTAGATGATGAAATCCCTAGATTCCTTGCAATTGTATGTTGAGAAACGTTCTTAAACTGCTGGACTATTTGCCCACGCAGTTGTTCACATAGGAGTGAACCTCGCCCCATCCTTGCTTGTGAACGACTGAGCCTTTTGGGGATCCTTTTATACCCAATCATGACAAACACCTGTTTCCAATTAACCTGTTCACATTTACATTTACATTTACATTTACAGTATTTAGCAGACGCTCTTATCCAGAGCGACTTACAACAGTGCTTTGTAGTCCACAACCGTTCCTAGATCCATAAGCTATGTCGACATCTGTAGTTAAACCAAATTACCACAGACTAAGTTTTATACTTTAACGAAAGAAAATGGGTTCACCTGTGGAATGTTCAAAAAAGGTGTTTTTTGAGCATTCCTCAACTTTCCCAGTCTTTTGCTGCCCCTGTCCCAGCTTTTTTGGAACGTGTTGCAGGCATCAAATTCAAAACGAGTGAAGATTTGCAAAACAACAATAAAGTTTATCAGTTTGAACATTAGATATCTTGTCTTTGTAGTGTATTCAATTGAACATAGGTTGAAAAGGATTTGCAAATCATTGTATTCTGTTTTTATTTACGTTTTACACAACGTCCCAACTTCATTGGAATTGGGGTTGTATATATTGCATTGATTTATCAACATTTCCTTCTATAGAAGAAGGAAAAAAGAAAATATAAAAGAATAACATAATTGAAAAAATAAAATAGCCTTGACAGAGAAACTAAGGATATGTGCCAAATCACTTTGAGTAATATAATGTTTGTCTGACCAATAGTAGTATTGGTCAGACAAACAATGGTAGTGGTAGGCCAGTGGTCAGAAAGACATTACACTGATATTATTGTGACTTTTAACTTTGTGCTTCATGTTTTGATAAAGTATCCGACTAATTGTTACCGCAGTAAATAACTTAGGAAAGTTAGCAAGCATGTAAGTGACTCAAAGTAAAACAAGGTAACACGGGCATGTATAGCACAATGTAAAGCAAAAGAGGATAATCGCGAAATGTTGTCTGTAAATTGGCCTTATTAGGTGTGCTTGGATGTGTACATATATTCTTTCATGTACAGTATGTGTGTCTAAGACCTTTAGATGTAGAATTGCAGTCAATGTTAGTTTAATCTTATACAAACGATAATGCATACTTTTTTACAAAACACTTGTGGTAGAATGAATAGCATTGAAAACTGTATCGTATTGTGATATGTACCATAATGGGTCTTCTGTATTTCTTTATGTACCCTATCATAAATGCATTTTTACTATTGTAAGCTACTCTCTCTCGTGTCGCATGTCGTGTGTCACAGTCATTCTTCAGAGATGAAGATAAAGTTCGAGACCAAAGACTGATGCTGAGCTCTCAGAGAAGAAATGAAGGAGACAGACAAGACTTCTGTGGCAGGAATTTTCCAGCCTAGTGGTTTGATATAGATGCAGAGACAAAGCCTGGATAATCTGGGAGGAATCCTTACACAGAGCGTCGTCAGCATGAATATTGTGCTGTTGCTGTCTAATAACATTATCGTTTACCTTTGGGCCTAAGCCAATTTAAAATAACAGTGAAACTCAAGTTCTTCCAAAAGCAAAGACCCTGATACAAGACACAGTCCACTGCTCATGCCTCCTATTGGACTGAAGCTGCAATTGCATGAGCATTGAACTGATACCTGATGTGTATGTCTGTGTGTGTTCATGTATATAGGGGGTTGTGAGGACCTGGCTGTCCCCTAAAACACCCTTCTTTATTTTTTATGACTTTATGGGGACATTGGACCGGTCCATGAAGAGAAATTATATTACAGAAAATATCCATGTTTTATTTGGGAAACTAAAGGAGGTAAAAGATTTTGGTTACTGAAGTTAAGGTTAGAGTTAGGTGTATGAATATAATTATTTACCTCCAGTTATTATGACAGTCTATGGAAGGACCTCACAAAATGACCTTTTGAGGGTTGAATGAAAAGCATGGACGGAAAAAGACACACCCAAGAGCTAAATGTTACCTTCTGTAAATCTGAATGCAGTGGTCTGTATATCTCATGTCAGAATTTGCACACAGAAAGCACATTCTTGAGAATTAGTCTCAAGTCTAATTAGGTTTGGAATTATAAGTTTACAAAATTAGGTTACAGTCTGGATGTAGTAATATTAAGTGCTATTAAGTGTAGTCATGTTATTGTAGTTTCCAATTCATGCAGTCTGTGCATGTGTTGTGTAAGTGCTATTTATTGCAATGATATTTGATTCAACCTTTTGACACCTAACATGTTGCATATACTGAATCGAATAATATTGAATAATGTTGAAAAACAACTTTCAAAGACATTCAGAGCTGGTGAGGGACTCATATCAGTAAATTGAAGCTACACTGTTAAAACAGAAGAATCTGTTTTACAAACATACAAATCTTGAAATCTTAAATCATGTTTCAGTTTGGATAGAGATTATCATTTGCTACGCAGAGGCCCTAGAGCAGCTTCCTTCCTGCATTGGTGGCTGTGGATATCTATATTGAAACAGTTTAGCCCACAGTGTCGCTTGCCCATGGATTCTTTGGGGAGCCACACTTAGATAAACATTTCTGGGTCATTCCCATTGGTCAGACTTTGCTGTCATTATGAATTCTAGCAGTGCGTAACGGGCAGATGTGTTTATCTGAGCCCCAAACAGCACATAAACAGAACATCACAGTTATCTTTGCATGTGCGCTTTGTTTAAGCCTGTAGATTCTATATATTGATGAACCATTGACATACTCTAAACATGTACTGTAATATTTAATGTAGAGGATAAAGTTCATAAAATTCGTAAAATAGCACTCTGTATGATTTTGTTATTGTGTAGATGAATCTGTGAGTGAAGCTGTGTGAATTGCACACAGCCATGTGACTGAAAAATACAAGGTGTGATTCATCCCAGGCCACACACAGAGTGTATATTTGTGTATGAGGTCTGATCATAGGGATGGCACCAGGATGAGACACAGTGAAACAGAAACCAAGTTAGTTAACTGGTAAAATAGTTACAGAATCCACACTCTTCAGATACAGTATGTGGTAAACAATAAAGAAAGATCCTCCCGATGCCTGGTGGGAGACCACCTAGTTATTACAGGGCCCAAATAGCTGCAACATACATGTGCTTGCATATACTTTTTCAGAGGGGCAAGACTCAGTTACTCTGCCTTTGATAGATGATTTCATTGCAGTATTGCCATCTGTTTTTATTGTCCTAAATTGTGGAAGTCCCATATAACTTTCCAATAATGGTTTAAGGATGATCATTCAGTACTTGGGTTCTTCAATTCATTCACTTTCATCTGGAGCTCATTGAGGCCACTTACAGAGCAGATCCTCCCCTGGACTCCCTGCCGGCCTCTCACATACAGGGAGGAAACTCTCCACTTCAAAGATGTGCAGTGATGAATGTGTGGAAAGCCTTGCCATGTTCGGCTGCACGTGGCGTGAGCCGTCATCTGGAAAAGACATTTCTCCTCTGTGTTGCTAGTCCAGGCTAAACGTTTAATGTGATGACCAGGTTTAAAAAGGAGGTGAGCAATTATGGAAAGCTGTTTACGTGCTGAAAGGCAAATGAGCATGCTATTAGAGAGATGGTTATGCAGTATGCTGACATGGGGGTTAGAAAGGTAGTGTTCTAACGTTTTCCTTGTTCCCAAAATTCATAAAAAGTGTTGGCCAATTTCTTTCCACACATTTATATTTGTTACACAATATGATGATTGGCTCAAACATTAACCGGTTAGACTAGTTTGTGCAGTATTGGGAATTTTGGGCGTATAGATTTGTTGACAGTTGTCCAGCTGTCCAGCTCAACATGTTTTTGAACAAGTTCCCATTTGACAAAGGGAAGCCCTTTGTTTCAGGCTTCAGGGGTGCAGAATTAGACACAGAGCGTGCCAAGAAAACTGAAGTATCAATGATCAGAAAACATCACATTTCTTAACAAAGTTAATGCTTGTGTTCTAACCAGAAACTGCTAAAATAAATAAATATATTTTTTATACCATAATTTTTTGCAATGAACATTTTTAAATGCATTTCAATGTCTATAGCATTCAGATCACTCAGTGGCTTGACACTTCAGCTGTCTCGCTTAGGGTTGCACAATACTGCAAAAATATCATTTTTCATTAAATTCATTGAATAGATATATTTGGGTATATGTGGATAGTGATAAAGTGATTTTGTACGGGAGTCAATTTAAATTGAAATGTAACATTCTGATAAAAGTCTACAACTTAATTTTTGAAAGCCATGAACTCTAAAGCTGTACAGTTGGTTACAAAGCCATTAACACACAATCAAGAGCTCTACCAATCCTCTTCATAATTGAAAATTTGGCAGTTTATTACACTGGTTGACTAACCACGACACCATTGTATTCATATGATACTGTTCCTCCAGTACAGGTTTACCAGTCCCTCTTGCATAGGTGTTGCGGCCATTATATTTGTGGGGGACGTGTCCCCCCTCCACATTTTACAATTATTCATTTGGACCCCCTACATTTACCATGTAAAATAATAGGCCCCCCACATTATAAATGGTTCTGAAGCTTCCGTCCTCTTGGATCATAGTACCAAGCAGCAAAAAAAACATAGCATGAGGTGTTTGACTTAATTTGCCTTAATTGGCATTGCGCACAACAAGAAGTTACTCGATATATTGTGTAGGTCCAGGCCGGTGGCGCGGTAAAGCGGTGCGCTACATCTGGAGACAATTAGGGGAGAAAGGCAGCCCCGGCTGACTGACACGTCCGGGGGCGTCGCCCAAGCTGGTGGGGGAGACACTGGATTGCCCTCCTCCAGCTCGGGCAGTTTGAATGAACGCAGCTTGAAACAAGCATTTAAGCCGAACGGACGCGGAGAAGAGAAAGGGATGAGCACGCGCTTTGTCGCGTGACGCGACCGCGAGAAGATGAGCGCGCGCACTGCGAGAGGCGCCGCGAGACCGCCTCTGATGTCGCCACGTTTCCACGCGAGAACGTTTCATTTAGCGTGAGTACCGAAGTCAGGAACAATGCCACGGTTAAAGAACTACCGCCTGCGTATATTTGAGTCCGGGCAAGTTGCTGAAGGAAAGACAGGGGCAAAGTTTTTCGCACGTTAGTCTACTTTTAGCGTAATATTTCTCCTATGTGAACGTATATGTTGCAAAATAGTTTCCGTTCCAGTTTCTGGACCTTGAATGATCTCTGTTTCTGAAGCTTTCTGTATTATGTGTTAATTTTAATGAAGCCAGTCTCAGGTTCATGTCAAGTTTCTGTCTAATCATGAATGTACAAAGTAACAGGATGAATCGTGGGCTGCTCACTAAAAATAGACTTTTCTCATCAGACTACTTTTTTCATGCAGCCTAAATGTAACTATGTTCGTTTTGGATGCTAAATATCCCAAAAGGAATACTTTCTAATTGTTTACTCAGCATATAAGCGGTACAAAAAGTGGACAAATGAAAAGCACAGCGGTCATATTTCACCCAGGGGGGGTTAATAAGCATTACGCCAAAATGTTCAACTTTTTTCTTTTTTACTTTTTTTATACTGTGGGAAGACGTTTGTTAAACTTTGGTTGCTAATGGTTTCCAAAGCCTATTTTTAAGGGCGATGTGATGCCAGTGGCGAGTTTGAACTAAGAGCAGGATTCATTTTTAGGTTGCCTTTTGTGTGAAGGTTTTTGTCCGTCATTAAATTTCAGTGATTCTGATTTCGTTCTAAGTCTTTTTTTGCCTCTATGAATGCTGTCCAAAATTCGCATTCTCTCTCTCTCTCTCTCTCTCTCTCTCTCTCTCTCTCTCTCTCTCTTTGATTAGACCCAAAATGTCTGGTCCAGTGAAGGATAAAACCAGACTGGGGATAGAAGATTTTAACGGCTGTTTCTGATAATTAGCTTATAGTAAAAATAAGAAATTGATAGATTGTCATATATTGTCAGTCCATTATAACACTTGGTAACACTTTGCCTCCAATTAGCCCATTTCAACTGATAATAATAGTCATGCCACTGTATCGATTGGGCTTTAATGCAGAGGTGCATTTGTGTAGGACTGAAATTCAGTCAATAAGATTTTCATGGTTGCCGTTGAAAGTAAGATTTAGTTGCTTTAAAATATGGACTTTCTTCTGGTTTTCCATGATTCTTCAACCCCCTGTAGTGTAAAGAGTCCCTTTGATACTAACAATAATCCTTCAATGTCCAGGCCTGCGGCGGCCTCATAAAATTCTACAACAGGACCACACTAATCATGGGACTTGCATGTTTAAAACAACATTGCTACTTGTTTCATTGGTTTAGACTAATATTTTACAGCATGTCCTCAAGTTTACTTCAAAGAACAAGAAAACTGGAAAGGCTGGGTTTCAATTAGCTTGAGCTAAACCAGAAAGGAAGACAACAGCTGGACGAGTCCACATTCAAGGTCAAAAGGAGGGTGAGGCCAAACATGCACGGCTAATTATTTTGCCTTAAACCTGTAGTAAAGTTCTTCCTCCTTTTTGTAAGGAGGCTAGAAGTTTTATTGGTCAGAGGTTTTAACAGTCAAGGTCTGGTTCATGTACAGCTGTGCCTTTTCATAGACCTGTAGAGCTTTGATTATGTTACACCAAAGGGTTAAGCGCAGGTTTAAGTACTTCTTTTAATAATGACAATTAGGCTAATGAAAAATGATTGAAAATTAGCTGAGATTCTTGCATAATTGGTTTTCTCTCATTTCTTTCAATTGGCTTTCTGTCCCTTACACAAAAATGACTTCTGTTCTGGTGAATGTGCAGGTGGGAGTTGTCACAAAGCCCCTGGTGCTTTTGACTTGGGAGTAGAACACAGGCAGAAAGCAGTACACCATAATAATCACCCCCTGACCAGTCTGATATTTCAAACCCAAACATTCTTCCCACCCAGCTATTCCTCTTTTTTAATCACAGAACTAACATATAAATCAACCAACTAGCTTGGTTCATCTCCAGAGAAAACATAGGTTTCAATCTCGGATCCTTTCAAAGTAAATGGTCAGTAACTGCTGATCATCTCTCTCTCTCTCCCTCTCTCTCTCTCCCTCTCTCTCTCTCTCTTCTCTCTCACACATGCACACACACTCTGTCTGCTAGCTGAAAGCAAACACTTTCCTTACACACCCAAAAGGCTCATTAAAAGAAATGGAGCCACTACATCACCAGATAGCCTCCATAACTGTCCACACTTAGACTTTTTCTGTGAGAGTCAGACCTTATATAAACATTGTAGAACCTAGTTTAGTATCTCAGCTTTGGGTTGTTAATTTTATTCATTTCCTCAAGCTTCCTGGACTGTCCTGTCTGGTCATCATCCAGTACTGATATTCAGTAGGCTTTTTTTTGAAGAAACTCATTCCTCATTTTTAGTTTTGTAATCTATATTATTTCATCTTCCTTCTTTTATGTTATACCTAATGTGGCCTTTCTTCTTATTTAAAGCAGTGACACATTGCTTTTGGACATAATCATATTTTCAGCTAGATCATTCACTCACTTCCAAACCAGTTGTGAACTGACCTCAATCTTGCTATCAGCAGCATGAAGGCTTATTAACCCGGTTTTTATTAAAAGCGTTTGAGAGAGACACATAAGCAAGCACTCAGTGTTTTGGCACTCTCTCGTCTTTGCTCCAAAGCTGTATCTGGTGGCCTCATGGCAAACGCATGCAAATGCATGTCTGTCGTTTGCGGCTGTAAAATGACTAAGTGAGATTTATGGGTTTGTCGCTGAGTGTGTAGAAGGCGGCGGTCTACCGCTATGTCTCACAGCTCAGCTTGGAGACAGAAAGAGTCTCTACAGGGTACCAAACTCGACAGGGAGCAAACCGCTGTCCCGCTACACCACAAGCTCTTCCACTTTATTTACTGTTCTTAGTTTATCCAGTCTATTATAGTGGCAGCATATATTTTTAAATAACATGTCAAGTGATGGAACTATGGACTGTCTTGAGGTTTTTCCTCAACTATGCACTTGGCTGTACCTCATGCCTGAAACATTTGGAGTTATATTAAGGTCTGGATACGGAGTTTTGAAATAACTGAGATTGTAGACAAAGAGCACACATCAAGCTCCTCTCCAGTTTCAAAGCGAAGGTTTTCACCACCTTTCTGTTTCCTTCTTTTTTCCCTGTTGGTTTCCTTTTCTCTCTGTCCATCTTCAGTGGGTGGATTTAGCATTTTAGTACAAATCAAAGCCACCTTAAACACTATTCCAGATTCACAGAGATCTTCCCCTCCCTTAATTGGAGATGTGGTCTGTTCTCACAAATAGGCATCATCATGGATGTTAATGCTTTTAATCACTATATAAGTTTATACACTTTTGAAATGAATCCTCCTTGCAGTGAAGAACAACTGTCTTTTATGTCATGCAGTACCGTGAAGAAGAGTTCAGCCACCCCTCATTTTGCCAGACTTCTGTGAGTCTTGATTTCATTTTGAAAAATAGTCTTCACATGTATGTTTGCTCATTTTCCAACAAATCTATGTACGTGCTGTCTCATTTTCCTACAAAATATAAAGAAATGGGCATGACTCAAGACTTCAATATTGATATTATTGCTAAAAGTGGGTGATTATTTGTCATTGTGAACACACCACAGCCCATCCGTGAAGAAGCAGTGGGCAGCTAACAAGGGCGGCGCCCAGGGAGCAGTGCTTGGGGCTGGTACCTTGCTCATGAGTATCTCAGTGGTAACTTTACAGGTCCTGGATTCGAACCTGTGACCTTCTGACACCCTACCATTAGGCCACCAACTGCCCCTAAATACGACTTAAAATATATAGCAGTTAAGGCGAGGAATAGCCCTGGGCAGGCGGCAGCACACTGTAGGGCACACACACTCACATTCACACCTTTTAGAGTCGCCACTTAAATTGCATGTTTTTGGACTGTGGTAGAAAACCGGAGCACCCAGAGGAAACCCACACAAACACGAGGAGAGCTTGCAAACTCCTCACAGAGAGGCCCCACGGCCGACCCGGGGCTTGAACCCAGGACCTTCTCGCTGTGAGGTGGCAGCACTTACCACTGCGCCACCGTGTTGCCCCTTTTCAGGAAATTGTTATTCGAAATAATTTACAGTACATGATCAAGTTTAAGTTGGCGGTCCAGCTGTCCAGCCGTCCAGCCGTAATGTTATATATTGTTGATTTTCTGTATTTTAGTTATGACTCTTCAATGTGCCCTTTTCTCCTCCCGGTATGTAATACCTTGCCTCGATAGTAAAACCTTTGTTCTATATCCTGGAAACCTGCTGACTCATGGATTTACAGCGTGCCGGTCTCTAGTGTGCCTCCCTTGTGTTTCACGAGTGTAAATGGAAACCTTGGTGCAAGGAGATGGAGAGATGTTTGTCTGGGGCAGTCGGGCAGCTGCAGAGGCCTGTGGGCATGCCCAAACTCTCGGCGGCCCTCACAACCTGTGATTAACATAAAACTGCCGGGTCCGTTCACCAGCCTGTTCTTTTCCTCCCGCTTCTGTACTTTGGCACGTATAGTTCCCTTTTTCCATCGCCTGAAAGTCTGCTTAGCCTGTAACTGCTGAATAATTTAGGTCTAGGTATGGGGAGGGGGGGTTTTGCAGTATCTCCACAAGGCTGATTGCTGCCTACAAATGCCAAGTACAAATGAGAGGCATTTAAAGACGTAATGAGAAAAAGGAGCACACTTAAATGCAGAACACTCCTAAACATTTTATTGAGATGCCGAGGAAATGGACCTGTCTACGGCAGTGCATGCAGTTAAACGCATAAACGGGCTCCAGCTGAAATAACCATATTGACCTTGCATGATGAATCAGCAAGACAGAGACAGCACAGGATAAATAACTATTCAAAGTGAATCTCAAGGTGTTTCTGTATTACGGTCTAATAGCGTTGTTTGTTAATGTCATTCTGGTAGCTGAGCAGCATTACAGTGACTGATCGGCCAATTAAGGTGACTATTAAAATAAAACGTGACAGTTGATTTGCAAATCTTTATTGCGTTTCGGCTTTTGGGTTCACCAGAAACATTAGTGAGATTATTGTTGAGGGTGCATGTTGTGGTTTGGTTTAATTCATGTTCACTTAGTTTGAAATGTGCAATCATTACTTTTTTGTAGCTGACTGACAATGTAAAATTTGATCTGGAGATTTTTCATGTACATCTTAGACCAGAACTTGTTTACATTTCACTGATGAAGCTGCTCTGCCCCTTTTTATGTTCTCTCTACTCCCAAACTGATTCTGCTCATCAGCTAATTGCCACAAGTAATTCGTTTAAAATGCATGTTGCAGAGGGGGAAGAACACATCCAAACAAGCTGAGCAGAGTTGCTTCAGAAACAGTAATGATAAATGTACAAAGAAAAGGAAGATTATATGCTTCCTTGTAATTTTGTCATAGAAATCATAGAACTTGTGTGAACCAAATTGAGCACCAATTTTCACAAGTTTTGTAACCGTTTTCATAATTCTTGCTCTCAGCGATCAGGTATATTGACTGTCATGGTGATAGAAGGAGAAAGAGAGAGAGAAAGAGAGAGAGTGGAAAGAGAGAGGTAGAGTGTGTGTCCTGGGCCAAACCAGGTGGGCTTGCGTGTGTATGAGGTAGAGTGATGGTCTGGGTTTGTAAGCAACTGTCACTGTGTATCTGCCCCACCGCCATGCTTCTCCAACAGCTGTCAACTTCATGCTTTCTGCCCTGTCTAGCTTAATGTGCATGAATGAATTGTGTGTGTGTGTGTGTGTGTGTGGGTGGGTGAAGCCTGGACATGACCTGGGTAAAACACCGTATGAATCACATTGCTCTCACATAGGGCACTAGGTGAAATCCTGCCAGTCTGATTAACGACAGCCAGGCCGTCCTGCTTCAAAACAGATGGACGTTCCCACAGGTTGAGGGCTGAGCCAGAATCATGAAGTAGCCCGTAAAGGTCTGGTGATCTCCCAGCTCCCTCAAAGTCACAGGATGTCGGTTACAGTGTGACCGATCATGTTTAGCCATTGGGTACTGGAAGAGGTTTCCTCTCTCTAAGCAGATTGGTTCTCAGCATGGCTCAAAGGGTTTGGGCTGCAGTCTGGGTCCGTCTCTGGTCATATGGTGAAGACGCCTGGCTTGTTAAAATCCTCACCAGTGCTGCTGATGCCGTCCCACTGCTTGTTTCTAAAATAGGTAGTGGTGCAATTTGGATGTTGAGCGAAGTGAGAGAGAAGAGAGAGAGAAGTGTTTAGTCAGTCATCCAGGATTTCGCAGGCCTTTTTTTAGAAGGTCTTTTTTTGCGGTTTAAAATGCCTGATTTTGCGTCAACTTTTCTTTTAAAAATTGCATTGAAATTTATGGTGTTTTTAGGCGTTTTGTTGCAATAAAGTTACGGGAGCGAGTCAAAGTTGCAGGTTTTCTCCCTTTGTTAACAATTAATTAAAATGAAAGGAACAAAACCACTCTGCGGCTTGCAGTGTGTTGGGTTTTTGCCCAGGGTTTGTACTCCGCCTCGCCCCCGTGGTCCCGGGATAGGCTCCGGTCCCCGCAACCCTGATAGGGATTAAGCAGTTCAGATAATGACTGACTGACTATTTGTGTTAACCTTTAACCATTTAGTTATTTCTGAAGGTAAATCTGAGACGTTTTTACGTTTTTCACAAGTTTCCTGTGTCTTCCAAGCGTAGCAAGAAAGTGAGTTTGCTGACGTATGATTGGTCAAAAATTGCGGAACAGTTGTGGTAATTTGTCAAAATTGCACGGTTGCGTTAAATTTGCGGGGATTGGCTGAATTTAGGTTAATTGTTGCGATTGCAACATCACAAAATCCTGGAGGATCTGCTAAATGGTCTTGGTGGTAAGACAGACTTGAAAATGTTTCATAACCGATTGTCTTTCTTCATCCCTTCCTCTCTCACTCTCTCTTTTTCCCTCTCCCTTTACTCCCTCTCTTCTCACACCCGGCAGGTGGGATGAGAGTAGCTCCATCAGCAGTGGTTTGAGTGATGGCTCTGATAACCTGAGCTCAGAGGAGCTGAACGCTAGTTCTTCCCTCAACTCGCTGCCCACCACACCTGTTGGCTCCCGACGCAGCTCCTCTGTCATGGTAAGTCGTTTATATGCATATTCCTAAAGTTTTAATATTGCTATAATTGTGTTAGAACGTGGTGTCTGTTAAGTGCAAGATCATTTTAACAGTAAACCAGCTGTAATACAACACTGATATCCTAGTTAGTTTGGATTGGTGGTGGCCGACTGGTTGGATACTCACCTGTGGACAAAACAGCTTCAAATCTAGCTCTATCCTACTGACACTACCTCCATCAGGCCCAGATGATTTCATTGTTGCACCGATTTTGCTAATTGGGGGCCTTAAAAGTTACATTTTTTGCAGACACACAAAACATAAGGCATATTGGTTGCATGTAGTTTGACAATAGTCTTGTTATATTTTATGAGTAGTTCTTTCAACCCCCCCATGTATGGCTTGGAGCCGCGTCACAATAATGCAATGAATGAATTGACTGAACTGAACTCAGTTATCAGGGCAGGTGGTGGCGTAACGGTAGGGCGTTCGCCCCGTGATCAGAAGGTCGCAGGTTTAAATCCGGGACCGGTAAAGTTACCACTGAGGTACTTATGAGCAAGGTACCGTCCCCAAGCACTGCTCCCTGGGCGCTGCCCTTGTTAGCTGCCCACTGCTCCTTCACGGATGGGTCAAATGCAGAGGTCACATTTTGTTGTGTTGCACTGTGTGTTGTGCTGTTGTGTCTTCACAATGACAAATAATCTTTCAAAAAACAACAAAAAAACAAATTACAGCTAAATATATAATGTTTGTTTTACACAAACACAAAAAGTGAAGCAACTTTGCAGAGGCAAAGTACACTCAACTAACACTCATAACATGGATCTTCTTCTCCATTCTTAAAATTTTTTAACTCACTTAACTGACTCTCTCAAGTATTTAATTATTTTATTTGGTGGGGGGAAGTGCAGGACAACCGAATAAGCAATGATGATTGGCTAAGGAAGAGCTAAATTTCATGGTAAGCCAATCAGAAGCAGAGTTAGGCGGGCATTCACACATAGACACATGCACACACACACAAAGGACCAAGAGACACAAGCAGCAATGGCGAGACTTTATCTACTTATACTTTAAAGAATGTGTACACAAAAGACTTTGCAGCTTAACCTGGTGAGGAGCATCTCGAACATTGGTGGGAAGTAATTATCATGGCACACCATCACTATTTTAAGTCATGGTAATCAATCTCTATACAAGTTATTTCTTTCACATTGGAATCTGTATGGACAAACAGAAAAAAAATCATTGTAACCATTGCAATCTATGAGCAAAGCATCACTGGAGTGTGTTTATCTATCTTCAAGTAAACTATGGGCTGGGACCCAGACCACACGCCAAAATAACAGTTTCAGTTTACGCCTCTTGTTTGTGTCAGCAGAATACAAATACAAATGTTCAGCTTTAATGTGTTTTCTGAAATTACTTCTGGAAAATACATTTACACTTAAGCAGGATTTTATTTCGTGACGACAGACTTTACGCTCTTGGCTTTTTTTTGTGCACAAATTTGATGAATCAGTATGCTGTCACTGCACAGTTTAGATTGTAACAACCAAACGTACTACATTAGTAAGTCTTATGTTGTGTATTTGTGACCCGTATTCCCGAATATTTGTGTGTGTTTATGTGCATGTGTAGATATTAATATAGTCTCTCTTTCTGGGAGAGAACTACATTTCCCACAACCCCCCGCGCATTTACTACATCGCACATGGAACAAGCCGAGATATATTGAGTATATTCTATATATCGCCCACCACTAGCCTGCGAGTTTCTTTCCGTCTGAGCATAACCGTTTGGAATGCATGACCCCAGAAAGAATGAAACTGCACATCGACACCGATATATCACAGCAGTTAAAAGTCCATTTCAGATAAGAGAAGTAGATGAGACTTTTGGCTTTGGTTTCCTGGATTTGAATTGGGAGCAGCTGAATCCCATTGCATTCTGCCTTTGTTTGCCCGAGATATAGGTTAAGCAGCTCTTGGAAGAAATCTCTGCACCATTGGACTCATAATTACTGCCGGTTACAAGTGTGGCAGTTCGGGCTCAGTGGGAGTGAAGAGAAGTAAAGTCATGTTAATAGGCTTGCTAGGTTGCTATGGCAACACTCCTTTATTATATCATGGTGAAGATGTGAGATGTTGGCGAAGTGTGGAGCTCAGTGTGCCATCTGCGCTTTTATAGCAGACAATAAGTGAAGATGCCAACTCTTGACATTATCATTTATGTTTATTACAGCATGTGATCCGTTATGTTGGATGTGTCTTATGTTCTCCAGACCCTCAATCAGGGATTATGGGGGGCTGAATTAAGTCATTTGGATGCACAATTGAATTGTGGAGTGTTTTATTTCAAAATCTTCTCTAAGGCTAAGTGTTTATTTAAATCGCTATATAAAATACAATGAAGAGCCAAAACGATTATTCGAATAAGTCAAAAGGTCCGATTACAAAAAATAGTCGAGGCAGTTTTACTAGAAACGAAGCTTCGTTTAATTCATTTCACTCGCTAGAGCATGCGCCGCTTGTGTTTCACCTGGACGCTTATTAATGATGCACAACGTGCGCAGACAGTAGTAAATGCATAAAAACGCATAAATGACATTTTTTGCGATGTAAACACGTTTGTGAGCACCATTACTTGCTAAAACGCGCTATTTCAGTCAAAACGTCCGCTTTATTAGACAAAACATATTTTAGCTGATAAATGACCACAACAACCAGCGTTCTACTCACAATACAGTCGTTTATTGAGACTTCCGTAGTTTATTCCGGAACGCGCTCAACGCTTTGACCTGGGTCCAAGGGGCGCGCAGGGGATTGTGGGAAAAGTAGTTCTCTCCAAGAAAGGCCAAAAGCAACTCATTTTATAAGCCAAATTGGTTCAAAACTTCAGTATTTGTTCATTTTCAATTGATCTGATTTTTTTTTCAATTTTCTAATGTTATAGTGTAATCAATAGGAAAGAAGAAATATAGAATATTTATTTATCAAAAATTGTATTTATTCTGATGGATACCAAATGGATAAAGATAAATGATTTCTGCAATAGAATGTTAAGCCATAGAATGCATAATAAAAACTCTGCAACTCAGCAATAAAACAGACAATGTTCTTACTATTTCTAGTGGTTACGTCTACAGTTTCAGCACTTTTATTTGACATAAAGCTAAAAAAACTTTTCTACAAACGCAAGTCAGTTTTCATCAGAAATGTGCTGATTTCATAACTGTGTCAGCATTTACACACCAAACTATGACAAATTTGAGTAGTGCAGGACGCCCTGAACACAACAACATAAAGCGTGTATGGCTGACTCCTACTCACACAATAGAATAAGCCTAAAAACAAAGTTATTGTCTTTTTTCCGTTTTTAAAAAAAGAATTTATCCGATTACTCAATTAATCTATTAAACTATAGAATACACAATTACAAAAAGAATCAATAGTTGCAGCTCTAATACAATGTTAATTGTATTTTTTTTAAAAGAAGTGTTGGTTAAAATATTGGTGTTGATGTTCAAATGATTGTATCAGATATGTTTCCCATCACACACACACCTGGTAGAGGTGTGGACCTTGAGCAGTCTCACGATTCGATTCAATTACACTTATTAGGTCAACGTGATATTCGACACGATATCTCGATGCACTACGATGCATGCTATCGATTTTTCTACATTACTTCAGATTGCACGCAGATTGGGCTGCCATAGTTGCTACCGGGACGTTCCTTTTAACTTGGAATTTTTATCACTACCACTCAGACTAAGCAGCCTGAGTGTGGGAGGGAGTATTTTTTTTTTGTATTACTTTTTAGATATTTGCATTAAATTCATTATTCATGAAGATGCCCAAATCATCTGGAAATGTTTAGAAAAATGAAAAACCAGTTCAGCAGTGAAACTGGTTTGCATGTCACGCACCACCGGCAATGCCGCCGCGGACCACTAGGGGGCAGCGGACAACCTGTTGACAACCACCGTAATAAATGATTATGGTCTGCCATTGCATCTATGCAGAATCGTCCACGTCTGCATCGTGATGCATCGATTGTACAATTAATTTCAAAACCCCTACTCACTGGTTGGTTTCAGTCAACCTAACATTTTTAAATAATCATGGTCAAGCCCTACAGGATTGCTAAAAACTTCACTGCAAACGTTTTCAAAGACCCAGAGCTCTGAAAGCCTTCAAATGATCCGAAAACATAATGTATTCTGTACTTGTGGCAAACTTTCAGTAGACATAACAGCAGCAGTGTTACATACAAGCTTCTCAAATGAAAACACATAAATCAGCTTAATTTTAATTTTGATTATAGTGAGTGATTATTTGTCATTGTGAACACACCACAGCACACAGTGCACCACAATGAAATGTGACCTCTGCATTTAATCCATCCGTGAAGGAGCAGTGGGCAGCTAACAAGCGCCCAAGGAGCAGTGCTTGGGGACGGTACCTTGCTCATGAGTACCTCAGTGGTAACTTTACTAGCCCTGGATTCAAACCTTGGGACAAACATCCTACCATTACGCCACCAACTGCCCTAATCAGTGAATCGATAAAACCAAAAGACAAATCAATAGAAAAATGTTTGTTAGCAGCAGTCAGTAGGCTGTTGATACAATAGAAACGCTCATTCCTTGCTTTTCCATGGAGAGAAGCGGTCACTGTAACATTAGCAGAAATGTTTTCTGAAAGGCTTATATCTTGCCCTGTTTTGTCATCACCAGCCTCAAATAGCACATGGCAAAACAATAAACTTCTCTAAATCATAAGGTTGATGTTGTGCTATTTTCCAGGCTATTACTGGTGGTGTACTTTGGGAGCCGGCCGATTTGTTTTGCACTTTTGTGGCGATAGAAATATGTTTGCGCCAGCTCATATCTGCTGTGTTTTCAAGAATGCGACAAAACATGATCTGAGACCTAAATTCAGATCACGTCCTCAGATCCCAGTGGCTTTGATGTCATGAACGGACAGGGAGAAAAAAAGTCTGAAGGGGAACTTAGGTTTTCTTTGGAGCGCACTTAATGTTATGCTTCCTTACGACTGCAATCAATCTATCTTGCCGTCGTGTTTTTCTGCGGTCATGCAGGCGCTGAGATCGGACTGCTGATAACAAGGACGGATCTGGCAATGCTCACAAGATAACAGTAGAACGCATGTAGCTTTTAGACAAAATATGGTGTGTGTGTGCTGTTTTGGGACGAGGTTGAAAGATGGTTCTAATTTAATGTCTGTCCTAATATACAGCGTTTACACTTTTACACTGTTCTATTTGTGTGTGTCTTAGCTATGCACAGATGCAGAGAAGCGCTCTCTGGTGGAAAGTGGCCTTGCTTGGTACAGTGAGGATGGTAAGGCCCTGCGCAAGGCTGACGGTGGGGCCTACGACACGGGCAGCCTGAAAACAGAGTCGTCCAGCAAGTACCGCAAGAGCCGGCCAGCAGACGGAGCCGTGCAGGAGAAAGCAGCAAGAGGAGAGCTAAAGAAGCCTCAGAGTCTTGGTCAGCCGGGCAGCTACAGAAAGAGCAGGAATCCACCAGTTGGTGTCACATCTCCCATCACACACACATCCCAGACAGTGCTGAAGGTGGCAGGTAAGAAAGAGCAACTCTTTTTTTTTTTTTTGCTCAATAAATTGTTTCAGCCTCTGTCAGCATCGGTGTTTGCACGGATTATAGTCGCATAACAGAACAGGCAATGGCAGGTAAAAATACATCAAAAACACGTCATATTACAACTTTTTTTCCAACTTTAGACAACAGAAAACTTGCCCATTTCTCATTTTCCATGACTAATCTACAAGAAATGCCTGTCTGATAAAATATAATTTACCGAGATTTAATTGCTCAAGGAGGGTCCACACTCGAATAAAGTCTGCAGAGCCGAAAGATGATGATTTCTTTCAAGTCATTTGGAGAAAAAAACATTTTTAAACATGGCACGATACCACTTTTTTTACATCGAATATGATACCGATATTGTAACTTTGTATATCTGCTGATACGATGCAAAACTTTTTAAACAGAAAACAGAAAATATTGCTTTAAAAAATGTCTGAATACATGACTGAGCTTATTCTGTTATCCTTAAGGAAATACTTGACTTAAATACTGTTTTCCTAACTAAAACAAATGTAATAATTACACACCCATATGCATAGGCTAAATTATGTATTATTAAAATAACTTCAAATTTTTTTTCATTTTAACACTTCTGTTATTTTGTGGCGGACCGTAATCCTGCAGCTCTAAAACCATCAGGAACACGAAAATTGTGAGAGAGGGCTGGTGTTGTTAAGGAAATTAAACCGCATAATCGTGTGATCTGCTTTTGGGGTTGTAGTGTGTTGCGTTGCTTGTTCTGCTCATTGTTATATCAATATGTACAAATTAGTTCAAATGTCGAACAATAAACCAGCTTTACCGCGGTGCCACTTCCGATGCGTAAAACAAATAGTGTGTGCCCACATTTACAGATCGGCTCCATAGATCGGTCCAGTGCCACCGATACCTGACCCAGCTATTTGAGTCGTTATCAGACCTTATCAGATCCACGCATCAGAACGGTGCCATCTTAATTTTTTAAAAAATATTCTAATATATACTGCAAAAGAATCCAATCCAACCTAGTAGTCCCCCACATTGGCCAGTTAACATCGTGCACATACACCTTTCCTTCTCAACATCAAAGCCCTTTCCCCAGGCTTTGAGGAGGGACAGGGTGACAGAGAGTGAATTTCAACTTTACGATCTCTAGCTGATATGGAGGCAGGAATGCAGACATGGACACACCTCCACTTATCTGTTCTTCCTCACTGCATCTCCATGCCTCCAATGTTGTCCTGAAGACAAGGCCTTTTTTTCTGCAGACCTTTAGGTCCTCTTGAAAGGATTAAGAGTAAACAGCATGGTATTACATGTTGGAAGTGATTTGGAGGCCGGCCGAGGGAGGAACATATTTGTAGGCATGTTTCATGAGCCGCCCTGTCATCCATGAACTCTCAAATAAAGACCAGATGTGATGTTGAACTCGGCAAAATGTCACTTCAGCAGTTATCACACGAGCTGGAGGGAGGTTTTCTCTGCTTGATGCCAGAGTTTGATTAGCATGCAGCCTTTGGGAGTGTGAGGAGTGAAGAGTCTTAATCCGGCCCTCCCTCGCTCATGTTTGCACCTCTGGCTAATAGAAAAGGGTTTGCTTGGGCGAGAAAAAATGATTTATTGTTTTAAATTGGGTTGCTAGTGCCTTCAGTCCGTCTGGACCTTTGTCTGTAGATGAGTTCTTTTGATATTTCTGTAACCTTTCTCTGCCGGATCTATGGGTCAGAATGACATTTAAATGTCACAGACCCAGCACCATTAGATGTGAAGGCCAGTTAGTCGCGGCGCTTTATGGCATTTCAAACAGAGTGTTAGCAGTAATAATGGTGCAATAAAGGTGCAAAAATAAAGGAATTTAAAATTTGGTGTCACCATGCAGGGCCATTTTATGAAGCTCTTTTATGACATTGTATGCCTTCCAAAAGGTACAGCATGAACATCATCATCAGTGAGTTCGACAAGATCATTAGTTTGGATGAAGAGTGTAGAGATTTTTGTGTTGTTGCTGTTATGGATTCCCATAGACATTCTACTTTTGAAATAATTAATTTTGTAAGACTGTGATAATTATATAAAGACTCACCCAGTCTAGACACAGAGTTATTTTGGCTCATTTTTCACCCTCCTTAATGTGATAAATGATCTTTTCGGGAGCACTTACAAGGCTAATTGGAACACTTTAGCTAGAAACATGCACCCAAATATGCATTGTAATGAGCATTACTGGCTTCGTTATGCTCTTCCCATGCAGATTTCTTTCACCTAATTTTCAGACTACTCAAGATTTTATGCATTCATTAATTTTCTTAACCGCTGAATCCTAATCGGGGTCGCGGCGGTGGTGGTGGACCGCAGCCTGTCCTGGGACTACGAGGTGGACTCCAACCCTGGGCAGGCGCCAACTCACCGCAGAGCACTCACACAAACACAGTCACAGTCACACTTTACGGGGCCTATTTAGACTAACCAATCAACCTAGTGCATGTTTTTGGACTGTGGGAGGAAACCAAAGCACCTAGAGAAAACCCACGCGACCCCACAGCTGACCGGGAGCTTGAACTCAGGATCTTCTCGCTGTGAGGCAGCTGTGCCACCCACTCGAGATTTTAGAATGAGGAAAATGTCTTTTTTTGAGGAGGAGAAATAAAATGAGGCTAATTTTACCATTACATCTACTGTAGTTAATCAGCTAAGACATACATGCTGCTTTCCAGATTCTCACCTGTCTAATTTTGCACTGCAGATGTAAGACCAACATTTGCTGAAAGGTGGCTACTTGTATGTTTTAGAGTTTTAGTCAGTCTACATAGGTATCCACTTACAAACGTTACTGACCTCCAGCCAGTTGCTGTGTGCCATAGGCCATTCTATGAAACTGATCATAGATCAGAGCGATTACTTTGAGCAAAGACATACACAGCCATCATAATATTTGGTTTCAGTGTACTTAACATTTAGAACTTCACATATTTCGCTTATATATCACCCCTTTTTCCTTACCCCATCACAAACACTTATAAGTCACTCCGTGGCAGTTCCAATGGGATCTGATCTCATTCCATCTTAAGTAAATACAGATGGCTCTGTGCTTACTCGTCTTTCCCTTCTATAAACCGCTGACTCACATTTTGTAGATGCATGTGTGAAGAGCAACTCTAACCATGCTGCCTTGATCCCATGCTTCAGACTTTTGACTGATGATTCTGAGTGATGTCATGCCTCCAGGGCTTTTATGAGCTCAAATTCAGACTGGTTTGAAAATCGACCACAGACGAGGGTTGTGTCACAAGCTGGAGATCTCAGACATAAGTGCACATTTCGCCCCTGCACATGCCAAGCAGAGATGAAAGTATAGTGTGCAGATGCTGTTTAAGTCATCCAGATGAAAGCTGTGCTGTACGGGAGCTATCTCAAGGGCAAGGGGCAAGGTGAGGACCATGGTGTGACCGAAGAGGAGAAGAGTTGTGAACATTCTGTTTAATCTGGATTTTTGGTCTCTACACTGTTTACCCTAAAATAGTTTTTACTTGAAAATAAAAGTTATAATTACTTATATTTGTGTATAAAGTTAACATTACTTCAATACATGTGTCAAAGAAAACAAAACTTGTTCATTTCAGTCTAGTTAACAAATAACATTAAATTCACTTAAAGCGTTCAGAAACTTTAATTATCTTTGCTCATTGGTTGACTTCTCAGTGATATTGTAGACGGTCTTGCGTGCACATTTTTGGGAGAGAAAATCGAGCGGGAAGGAGTTGGGCCAAACCACAAAGAAAAGAGAGAATGTTTAAGCAACAGCTTGAATTGTGTATTTTTTATCTTGGCCTACATAATTTTTACATTATAGATAAATATGATTAATGTGTGCAATGTTATCACAGAGCTCTAGCTAGCTTAGCGGCTCAGTTTTGCTATGATACATTTAAGCTGCTTTTCATTGTTAAACACCAGTTGTTTTGCACAATAAGACTCATCTGTTTCTGTTTCTAGTTTTGGTAATTCCGTTATAATTAATACATTTATGGTTGATGTTCAATATTTTATATCTAGCCAGTCCACCCTGCAAAAGCTCATTTCAGGGAGGGAAGTGCTGATTCGCGTTTAGCGATGGTACTGGCAAACACCACCTCTTGGTTCACCATACCACCTTTCACACTCTTGCTCTTAAAAATAGAGAAAATTAATAACAATAGTTATTCAAAATTATGAGGCAAAAAGCCAATATTATGAGGTAAAAGTGTGACGTTATGTGACAAAAAGTCATTGTTATGAGGTAAAAAGTCAGAATTATGAAGTAGAAAGTCATAATTATGAGATAAAGAGTTGGAAGGTAATAATTATGACTTCCTTTTTCATAATTTCAGCTTTTTAATTCATAATTTCAACTTTTTTCCCTAGAACTTTTATAACCTATTAGTTGTATCTTATCTTAATTTTGAAATGTGTAGTAAAAGTTAACTTTCAAATTAAGTTTGTAAATCAGTAAACTTAAATCAGTAATGTAAGTTTTATATGGTTGAATTAACTGGAACATTTTATTTCACTGAACTTGAAATTATGGGTCAGAACAACTTAAGCCTAGTGTACTGTTCTTGAACATTTAAGTTTGATTAATGAAGCGCTCAAGTTCAAAAAATTGTATAAAATAGTTTTGAAACTTAAATTAAATGAGGCAATACATTTCCATATTGAACTGCTGCAGATCTTATACACACTCAATGCAAAAAGACAATTCCAGAACCAAAATTATAACTTAAATTGTCTCTTTTTCTGCCTCTAGTTTAAAGTTCTAATTTATGGTGTATTTATATACTGTATGCTTATTCTATGCACCTTATTTGTCTTTTTTGTACTCGTTGTGTCATCTCTCTGTAAACATGTATATAGCAGAGATGAAGAAGTTTACTTTGACTTTGAACAAGAAAAAGCTTCCCAACTTTCCAATGTAAACCTTGTTTACCCCTGTGGTAATGGAGTTGTAATGACTATGGAGTTACTTCCGTGATCAGAATGTCACCAGTTCAAATCCCGGACTGGTAAGGGTATCTGATGTACTTGTGAATAACCCTCCCCAAGCACTGCTGATTGCAGTGATTACTTTTCATTCTGGTGCTCTGGTGATAGCAAATAATAACTCACTTTCACTCACTTGAAGCTGTGCAAGTAGTTTTAAACAAAATGAGATTAGTCTAATATAGTAAAGAAACTTAAGAATATTTTTTAGATTAAATATATACCTAAAAATTATCATTACAATTGTTAACATTTATATAAAATATACAGTTGTGTGTGTTTTCAGTGTCTGTTAAAATGCAATATTCAATTTTATGTTGTGAATGAATAACATCTATAAAATAATTGTGGTGATGGATCCTGGTTGTTCAAAAATGTGCAAACATTTGTAATTTTGTCTGCTCATGAAGTGT
This sequence comes from Distichodus sexfasciatus, assembly GCA_032718565.1. Classification (NCBI taxonomy): domain Eukaryota; kingdom Metazoa; phylum Chordata; class Actinopteri; order Characiformes; family Distichodontidae; genus Distichodus; species Distichodus sexfasciatus. The sequence goes on along the minus strand of JAVGVS010000162.1, from coordinate 324,491 downwards.
TTTTCTGTTTCATGGCAGCACCTAAAGCAGACACCAAGGTTGTGGACAAGCAAAAGCTGTCCTTAAAGACAGCAGGTCTCCAGCGCTCCAGGTCGGATGCGGGCCGTGACAACGCAGAGCATCGCAAGCCCCCCTCAGGCCTGGTGAAGCCCACCGCAGGCAGCTTTGGCTACAAAAAAACCCCAACTACTGGCACTGCCACCGTCATGACAGCAGGAGGCGCCACCATCTCCAGCGGCTCAGCCACGGTGGGTAAAACCCCCAAGTCTTCAGGCATCCCCATCAAGCCCATGCCTGGAACCGGGAGCCGGAAGAACAGCCTGGATGCCAGCAGCGGTGAGGGCGGCTTCCTGGCCCCCAGCGCCCGCAACAGCATCCAGTACCGTAGCCTCCCTCGGCCTGCCAAATCCAGCGCAATGAGTTTAACGGGGCGACCCGCCTCGCGCCCCGGTAGCGGCACCATCGATGCCAGCCTCCTCGCGCTCAAACCCGTGCCTGCTTTATCCACTGCCGTGCCTAGATGTAAGGAAGGAGGCAGTCTAAAAGTGAGCAGCCGTCCCAGCAGCTCTGGGCCTGTGAACCAAACGGACAGGGAGAAGGAGAAGGAGAGAGCAAAGGCCAAGGCAGATTTGGAAGGCTGCTGTCTGAAGGCTGAGGGGGATAGCTGTGGAGATACGCTCGAGAAGATTCAGAGGGTACGCAGGACCAGCACAAGTAAATACCCCGAACTAAGCTCGCCAACCACCACACCAAGGTAGGGTCCCGCCAGAGCATGCACCAGAAAAATAGACTGGAGCCTGATAAGTTGTTGTGTTGATATCAGCTTATATGTGACCCTCCACGGCAAAACCAGTCGCTTGTCGCAACGGAGGTTTCCGAGAAAAACGACCGTTTATGTTGTGTGGGGTAAAATTTTGGATTTTTTGTTTTTAGTGTTTTGAAACAGTGGAAGGTCTATACTGTACTGTTGTGAATAAATTTCGCTGAAAAACTTACCCTTTTCATCCTAAAAACGTGACTTTCTTGAGGCGAGGAATTAAATTCCGGCAGAATGTTAAAAGTTTCTGTTTTGACCACTCTACTCCAATATTTACGGTAAATCCACTCGTTGACTAGCGTGAAGATATTTGATGAATCCATCTCCGTCTCCCGAGTTCAGTTAACCTAACGCAGGTAGGCTATCCGTGTGGCTGTGAATGCAGCGTAGGATACCGTAAATACGAACATAGCCGCGACCGTACCAAGCGTCCGTGAGTGCTACGGCGATAGTCAACTTCAAAGGCAGATTTCTCCGTTTCTCACTTGCCGTGACAGGGGACTAATTTGAATGTTGATATCTCAGTCATATATCGTCCGATTCATTCGATATTGGTATCGTTTTGAAGCTTGATTTATGCCCTTTCATGAAAACATAATAACTCAATTTTGAAAATTTGCGACAAGCAACTGGTTTTGCCGTGGAGGGTCACATATGAGCTAATTGCATTTAAATTGGTGCCATTGCCTATAACAGCCAATAAATGACTAAACAAATGTAACCATTTTGTTAAAAGTTTGTCCACTAGTGAGATCCCTGTAGTTTGATTTGATTTTTAAACATTATTTTGTTTGCACCTTTGTTGAAAGTAGTATTTTCAACTGCATTATGTGACATCTTGATGATGAAACACATAGCAAAAATTGTGTTTTTAGGAGGAATATTCTCAGACTTTGAAATCTTTCCATTCTCAATTCTCAATGACCTTAACCCCAAGTTGATCCAGGAAGATTCTCTTTTATTAGAAGATGGAAGTCACTCGCCATACAAGTGCCTGCTAAATGCTGTAATCCTCAACATAAATGCTTAAAAATCTTATACCCGTCACACTCTACTATATGCTAGTATATACTAGTATATACTAGTATACTGGCAATAGCAGCTGCCAGTGGTGAGGGAATAGAGATATTAGGAACCGCTTCGTACTTAGCGTATGACAGACTCTCTTAGCAAACTTACCCAGACTAGCAGGTAGGCTGCTGATGCTATGCAGGTGGGCAGGGCCAGAGCAGTAGATCTGGCAGGGGTATGCTAAACATAACCGCTCTACGTCAGTTGACTGCGTTTTAGTCCCGCCCTACTTAGACCTACAGTGAAAAGCCGTTAAAAACTGTTAATCGGTATAACTCTACAACATCGTAAAACTGACTTCAGGGGTTTTCACATCTTTTCAGACACACTTTTCTGACACATTTCACAAATTACCAAACCAAGGACGGTTTTCACTTTACTGGGTCTTTAATGTATTAACTCCAGGTTCTGGTTGTTGGTGCCACTGGCTCAGCTTCTAGAGTCTGCCAGAATGGCTGTCTTAGGACTCATAATGTTTTAGTGAAAGTTATACATTATTAAAACTGACATGATCAGAGGGTTAGAAAGAGTTTGCTCACAACTGCACATGGAGTTGGGTGGTGCCACTGTAGACTCATGTAATATCTGGCTCAGCGTTGCTCAGGTTGTCATAGCAAAGTGTTTCATGGGAATTACAGTATGTCAAAATTACTTACGTAAACTTCTTGTACCACACCTCTGGTAATGCATTCCTTAAAAAAAACATTGTTGTTGCTGAAATCGCAGGATGTTGGCTAAGTCTCTGGCACACCCTCCAAGCCTGGCCCACATGGACAAGGTCAACTCTAACAGTTTGGATTCTTGCGTGATCATCGACGACCTTCCTCCCAAGATCCCACCCTACTCCAAGCTGCAGGACCTGGCCGGTTCACACACGACCCCTCGCCTCACACCCAGTCCGGCCCCCACGCTCCACATCGACTCGCCAAGCTGCTTCTCTGGACAGCCTCTCTCGCTCAGCAGCTCTCCTCTCCTGTATCCGAAGATGTCTGGAGTCCACCGCAGCATGGAGTCCCTCTCGCTACACATGAGCCTGCCGCCCAGCATGGACCTGAGGGACCAAGACGAGGGTGCCAGGGCCACTGGCACATGGGGAGCTGGAAGCAGGACCTCTGTGACCTTGAGTGAAGGGTGGGTTGGGAGTTTTGAATGCCGGGGCTTTTGGGGAGCTGTGAATGAATTTTAGAAATCAGCTATTTTCTTCATTAAACATTAATTAATAGGGATAATATGATTTAAATTATTCTGCTAATGTGAGGACATGTAAGATTTTTTTAAACTCCTTTCACTGTTTGTAACTACTGCCCTCTGCTGGTGAATATAGAACTTTAATTATTTGATTGTTGTGGAAATTCTCAATTACAATGGAAGATATTTCCTTATGTAATCAGTTAATTAAGTCAGTAAAAATGTTTAATTATGAACTATTGAACGTTATGCAATGGGACGAGGTATTTATGTTCTACTCTCTACCTCTCTCAGTTTACAAACTGATAGGAACACCTTACCCAAACAAGGACTAAGGTATTCTCACTTCGTCTACACATCTCTGGTAGAAAGCTGCCGCCTGTTCTCTCTGTCCTCACACTCCATTGCCTCCGTCTGTTTGCAGTCGCTACGGCAGCGGTAAGTCGGAAGGAGAGGGGAAGGAGCGGCGCCACTCCCACACTATCCTAAGCATGACCGAGTCCGAGAGCCCACCCCAGCTCCCATCTCCGACTCACTTAGGCCAGACATTCGCTGGCAAAAACCCACCCACCAACATCGGTAAGCGTCTTAACATTACTGACATTCAGAATCCATTAGTCGCCGAAGAGTGTGAAGTCACAGTTTCAAATCTAAGGCCCTTATTAAAAATTTTAGGCTTCTGGCAAACAGTTGCCGTTAACCTTTGGCAAATTTGCAGCAAGGTCACATTTTCACATGCAAATGTGACTTCTAGCACACTTTGTGGAAAACGTATGCACCTGGCAAATTTGTCAACAAACGTTAACTGCAAGTTTGTCATTACTGCCCAATTGTTTTAGCAAATCACTAGTAACTACATTAGTCCCTAGTGGCAATTTGTCATTGTTACCAGAACATTGCTGCAAGTTTGCCAGTATTAGCTGACAATGGCAAACATGGGGCAACATATTCTGGCAAACTCCACTGTTTGCCACAAATTAACCACAAGTCTTCTGAAAACCTGCCGCAAACATTTTGTTTGTAAGCTCATGGCAAAATTTTCTGTCTCAGCCTATATTTCTTGAATCACTGTCACTGCTAGACAATGACCCAAACTGAGAAAGTTCAACACAAATTTTTGAAGAGTTTAAAAATCAAGTATAATAATGTTTATGAAGTGAAAATCAAAACCCTGTGTCCTTGCCAGATGGCAGTGATGTAGTACTGTCTGAAAAAAATCTTGTTATTGGTCAATTTCAGTCATATATTTCTACCCTAGCTTTTTTACATGTGCGTTCATATACATCTGTTTGCAAGAGAGTGAACAAATGGCACTTTTCCACTACGCATGGTATGGTACAGCTTTAAAAGCGAAATCTTCATTGCTGTTGGAGCTAAGTGATCATTTGATTTTCAGTTACACACGGTACTGTACACCAAGTGTAGCAAGCAGGAACCAAAAGGTGGAGCCAGAAGCTTACAAATGTAACCCTTGCTTTCTGTGTATGTGTTTATATATGTGCTGGGTCTGAAAATATTGATCATGTTGAAGCTGCGATGTGTATTAATTCTCCAAGTGTATTAAGTCTAACCTTTTGTGTCCTATAGTGGCCCCCATCACCAACTCCAGCACCACACCTCGCATCACTCGCTCCAACAGCATCCCTGCCAACGAGGCCGGTTACGACCTGTACGCCACGTCCCCGCTGGGGAGCTCTGTGTCTCTGGCTGACCGTCCAAAGAGCATGATGCGCTCCGGATCCTTCAGAGAGCCTGGAGACGATGGTGAGGGGGGTTCAACCTCCCAGTTAACGGCTAATTCTCCATTATGATTGGGATGTAATTGTAGCATTAAACATGTAGCATGATAATGGCCACTTATTTTTTGCCGTGGGTCCTTTATCAGCTTTTGGACTTGGTTGTGTTCAGTGTCAACTTGAAAAATGTGTCATTGTGAATTTAGGGTGTTTTCACATATAGTCCTCTTTAAAGGAACCGAACTCAGTCCTCTAGAAGTGGTCCAAAAAGTGGACGAACAGAAAAGGGAGCTTTTTATGTTCACACTGTGAGTTGATTTGAAAGTGGGCTCAGTTCTCTTTCTGCTCCATTTCAGCTCAGATGGGGCCTTGGCCCTTTTTCTGTTCATACTCAATTCTTATGGAGCTCTCAGACCTTTACTGCTTTGCATTCTGGGTAGTTTTCAGCTGTCGATGCGAACTAGGAGCGCTTTGTTCATAAGGCGCGAGTTAAACGAACCGTGCCACGGACTTAAAGCGGACCGGACTGAGACCACCTCCCAATGTGGTCTCAGTTTGGTTCGTTTCAGAGGGGTCTGAGTTCGTTTGCCGTGTTCACATATACGTAAAAAATGTTGACTATTCGATCTGAGTTCGCTTTAAGGGCTGAAACGGACCAAGTGTGAAAACACCCTTAGTAATGTTTATGAATGTAATGTTTTTTTTTAAATGAAAACAGCTTTGGTTTTCTGATATATTTTTACATTTTTGTGCATTAACTTGTTGTATGTTCATTTGATAACTTTTTTTCCCCTTTCTGTTTCTTACAGTTCATGGCTCGGTGCTGTCCCTGGCCTCCAACGCTTCATCCAACTACTCTTCAGTAAGTGAAAAGAGTTGAAGAGTTTTCAAAAGAGTGAATTACTGAGACTGTCAGATAAGGGAAACGATTTTTTAGTGTCTCTTTTAAGATCTAAAACAATTTGTTTGACACATATTCTCATTCATTAGAACATTCTCATAGAAGTAATGGAAATAGGCCTGTTATATTTACACTCTTCTCAATCCTGAAACTTTATTCTCTTTCTCTTATTCTTTCTTCTTCTGCCTCGTCTTCCTCCCTTCTTGCGTTCTCAGACAGAGGAGAGAATGCAGGGAGAGGTAAGTCTGTCCTGTCATCCCTTTCCAGCTTTCCATCCCAGATTTCACACTTTTCATTCATTGCCTTACCTTTTTCATGAATTTTTAGTCCCGCAGATTGGCCGTTGCTTGGACATTGGTTATTATGGAATGAAATATTGGTTGGGTTCCCTTTCATTGACCACTGTGTGCTAACATCCATCAGCTCCATCCATTAATTGTGCTGTTCACTCATTCTACAAATCAGATAACTCTACACAAGTCATGCATATGTACTAATAGTCCTCTACTAAAAACTCTTCATGACTGTTGATAATTGTGGTTTTAAAATCTCTCTGGTGTTGATTTCAGTACATGGGATGGTACTAGTCTATTGGTCTATGGTCCAAAAGGTTTTGGGTTTGAGTCTTGACTATATTCTACATCCAACACTACCACCATTGAGCCTCTGAGCGAGACCCTTAACACCAAAGTTGCTCCAGGCCCGGCTGTCCCTAGAATTAAAAAATGAAACTCGCTTTTGAGTGACTACCAAAAGCTGTACCTATGTATTACTGTAACTGCTGTAACTAATGACCACTGTGTTTTTCAACAGCAAATTAGAAAGCTACGTCGCGAGCTGGAAGCTTCTCAAGACAAAGTGGCCAACCTGACCAGCCAGCTGTCGGCTAATGTACGTATGAGATTGCTGGGAACACTTCACGTACACACAGCAGGTCTTTGAAGCAGCTGGTTTCACTGTGATTTCCCTCGGCTGTCTGTTCCACCGTTATTTATTTGTTCTGGTTCATTTGTGAGCGTTATAATTATGTCATTTCTTTTCATCACTCTGCTCAATGAATTGTTTGATATCCATGATGCTTTCTTGTCCCATGTTTTCTACTGATGTGAGTGGGTTTTGTTGTTTTTTTTATCGTTGGCCTTTAGGTATTTAGTAAATATGCGTTCATGTGCCTTCATCTAATCCACCCTCAGTCACTAAAATATCCCTGTCATTATTTCCAGTATGATTTTAGAGGTAATCTCAAATAAATCTAACATTTTACACGTTCGTTAGGGGTGTAACAGTTCTCCAAATCCATGGTTCGGTTCCTACTTTGGTTTTTGTCTTAATCAAAAGAAAGCAAACAAAAGAATGATCCCAGGCTTTCCCAAACAGTGAGACATACACGATCAGATCAGTGCTCAGTATTGGCCCATAGCACAGGTATCACTATCAGTATCAGACTGAAGAGGTTAGATTGGATTATCTCTAGTGTAAAACCCTAAAACAGATTAGATCAGCTTTAGAGATCCACGCTTATCTCCTTATTTTAACCTGCATCTGATCCCCAGTAAAAATGTTTGGACACTACCACTGTAAGCAAAACTCCATGCAGAGCATGTATGGACATGTTTTTCAGGACTTAAGGGTCCTCAGTGTAAACGAGGACTCCACACACAGACGCTAATGTGTAATATTTACTAAAAATACAGCTTGTTCCGTCAGTGTAAAATTGTAAATAGTGTAAATTAAGAATCACTTGTTATTCTGTAGCTGTGGTAGTGTCTTGATTAACTAATTTTAGCTTAATGTTGCTGAGTTGGTCTTAGCAGACGTCCCCAGCAACGACTCTGGATTCGAAAGTGCCTCTCGGACTATTTTTACATCTTCACCTCTTTAAAAATGATTCATTAACGATTAATCTTGAACTAATGTTTACTTGTGTATTGTTCTTGCACCCCAGCCGCCCAGAGGAGGATGGGGTCTCCGTCCGAGTCTTGGTTCCTCTCAAGGTTTCTTCCTACTAGAGGGAGTTTTGCTTCGCCACTGTCGCGTCAGGCTTGCTTGCTGGGGGTTTGGGCCGGTTATATGTAAAGCATATAAATAAAATTGAATGGGAATGAATAGGGGCAGTGCAGATTTGGGATTGCAGGTGCAGACTTATTATAATTCTGTGTTCCTAAATCACGGTCTGGGGCTGTGACGTTTGTATCAGTTTTTCAGTTTGGTTTCAGAACTGTTACACCCTTAGTTCTGATCACGATCCATTAAGCAAATGAAGGTTTGTACCTTAACCATAAACACTGACGCCACCTCCCACTTTCAACACTCACTAACCTGCTCCAGTCAGCTTTTCCCTTTAGAAGCCTTCTTTTTCTACAGAACTGGGGTCAGCAATACTGTTGTTGTCCTTTACCCGACAAACTAACAGCATCTTAAAACTTTCATACAACGTTAATTAGGAATTCCACAAGTGCCATTAAAGAGACTAATCATGGCTGATCCCAGTACTGTCTCTTCATGTGTGTGTGTGTGTGTGTGTGTGTGTTTTGAGAGAGAGAGAAAAAGAGAGAGAGAGAGAGAGAGAGAGAGAGAGAAAGAATGAGTGGATAGTAAAGCCCTGGCCCTAATACCACTGTCCCTCTCTCCTTGGCTGATGTCCGCTCCTGGTTGCCGGCTGGTCGCGGGTCCCCGGGGGCTGCTGGCTGTAGCAGGCAGGCCAGGTTTGTTGGACGGTCACCTCCAGCCCCTCCTCGTTCGCTGTTGCATGACTTTAACCCATCCCCTCCCGCACCTCCCACAGCCTGGCGCCGGTCGATGATGTCAAATGGAGCTCATTTCCTGTTTGTTTGTTTGCTCTGCCGTCATCTTGACTCGTGCTGATGCAGTCATCGTTTTGTATCTAAGTATGCTGATTTGTCAAGGGTGGGTCATGAGGTCCAGCAAGGCACACAGATAACCACATGCACACTATGAAACCTATGAAACAAAGTTAAAGACAGTGTTGATTATTTAAGTCATATCCATATCCCATCTTTGGGCGGAGTCGGATTTATTTATATAGCACATCGATTGCACGCCAAGTGCTGTATATATAAGAAATTAGGTAAAACCAACGAGGCGTCAACAAATGTAACACCTATAATACAATTTTTTTTTTAAATATACAAAAAAAATGTAATATTCATTCATTCATTCATTATCTGAACTGCTTGATCCCAACCAGGGTCGCAGGGCCTAACCCGGAAACTACAGGCGCAGGGCTTGGCCAACCCTGGTCACACTCATACACTCACAGTCACACCTGATGTGGCCAATTTAGAGTCGCCAATTAACCCATATTTTATGCTTTTGGACTGTGGGAGGAATAGGGTTGTCACCTGCACCCCCCCACAGAAAGACCCAGGGATCAAACCCAAACCAATCAAAATTAATTCAAAAACTAGACAAGCCCAACAGATTGGTCGAATACCAGAGAACAAATAAGGTTTTAAACAAGAGTTAAAGTTGTAATTGAATGAGACGCGTATCTGTAGAAGTCAGCTATTGCTATAACGGAAAACACACCCATTCCCTTTTGTTTTTAACTTGAATGGCAGGACAGCCAGGAAACGGTTGAGTATCTGACTTGAGACTGTCAAGTGAAGAAGATCAGTGCCATGCAAATGCTAACAAATACTGACCATCTGTGCCACAGACAGCTCTAGTGTCCCACTGTTCTTTCAGTGGTAAAATTCAGAAGTCATTTCTGTCAACAAACCCAGGCCTTCCGTCTGTGTGTACAAGTGTTTGTGTGTGCTCTAATGCCAGACCTCGTGTAATCCTCCTTAAGTCATCCAGGTCACCCTTCCGATCATGTCATCCCCTTTCCCCCCTTCACGTTCCACAGCCTTTCTTCGCCGCCTTCACCTTGTTATCTTCCTCTTCAGCCCGGACAGAGAGAGACACACATATATGAGTGTGTTCTCAACAAGTTATGTGTGTCTTTCTCATACTGGTCTCCCCTTTGCAGGCCAACCTGGTGGCAGCTTTTGAACAGAGTCTGACGCTCATGACCGCGAGACTGCAAAGCCTGTCAGTCACCTCCGATCAGAAGGTGTGTATATGTGTGGGGGTGTGAGAGAGAGAAAGAAGATGAGGTTTAGGATAAGGATAATTTTGCCTTTTCAGAATATGCTAGGGTTAGGGTTATCAGAGAGAATCATGTCTTGATCCCTCCAGTGGTAAGGTCATGGTTTTTTTTGGTACTGGAACCCATGTAGAACTGTGTAGTATAGAGGTGGATGGGCTCAGTTTAAAATCACAGCAAATTCATCTTTTTCTCTTCACTGGAACTAAATCAGAGGCAGCCCGGCATAAACTCACTTGTGCTCACTTTTCAGGACTCTGAGCTTCAAGACCTTAGGGAGACCATTGAAGTCTTGAAAGCCAAGAACACAGAGGCCCAAACTATCATCCATGGAGCTCTCAACGACCCCGAGACCACACCCAAAGGTCAGTGCCTTTTAAATCAACTTGTAAAACATGGTTTTAATGCCCTTGGTATCAGTGTATTGCATGTTTATTGCCTCAGGCACATCAGCAGTGCTGCAGTCAGTTGATTCTCACTTGTTTCTTCCTCACTTGTCTGCTCAGAACTACAAATGGACAGACAGAACTCATCTGAGAGCATATCCAGCATGAACAGCATCACTAGCCACTCCAGCATGGGCAGCCTGAAGGAACAGGATGCTAAGAAAAAGAAGAAGAAGAGCTGGGTAAGAAGATGGACGGAAGGAGTGACTGCTTTTCATAACTGCTTAAAAAAAAAAACAACTTAGTCACAGAAATCACAGTCTTTAAAGTACTTTCTTTCTGGCCAGTTGAATAAATGCAGTATCTATTTTAATATTTATTGTATTAGAAAATTCCTGGACTATATAATGTCTCCCCCTCCTCCTGGTCCTGGTCCTATATCCCAATTTTTCAGTCAGGTTTTGCAGCTTTGTATGTGTTCAGTATAATAAATTGAGTTAGTTTAATTGTGCATTGAGAACAACAATAAGTATGAGTCTGATCTCTTTCCCATGCCTCCCCTTTTTCCTCCTCTTAAGGTGTACGAGGTAGGTAACATTCCTATTCCCAACCCATCCTACTTGTGACCTTTCCTCTCCTAACACTTCACCACGCCATCATCCGTTGTATTGTAAATAAAAGAAAAGGCTGCTTCACTTTTTTTTTATCACGAGGTTGTCCATTTTCACGTGTGTCATTACCTAAGAAAGACTAAACACTTTCATGTAGCAAGTTGGCTAAAATGTGATCGTTTGCCCTGCTTGTTTAGACGCTTTTCATTTATCTTTGTACGAATCACCCAGATCATAGGTAGCCTTTTTTTGCAGCGCAGCATGCTACGACATTCGATTTTGCCAACTCACAGTTATAGCATTTTGTACTTCTCTCATCAAACTGCGTCATTTCCATCACGAAAGTCACTGAGTGTTGCAATTTACATTTTGTAACAGCTGCCATAGCCTCTGTCTCTCCTGAGACCTGCTTAGAAAGTCTAATGTGCCCTGCTGCTGAATATGGAGATTAAAATTTCAAAAGCTGTCCTTTAGTTTCGGTGTCGGAAGACTTCTATTTCATCATAGTAATGAAATCACTATTGTAATGCTTCTGCATCACCCTGCAAGTTATGTTATATTACTTTCTAATCCGTGTGGCAATGCACATTTTTTAATTTGTGTCATGCGCTACAAGTCTCATTATCTTTCGCACTTCGTGTACTTTATGTGTGTCTCTGGTCTGCAGTGTTTCAGTGACTGTATGTATTTTATTAGAAAGAATCTCCTAAATTTGTTCTCTTTTCTCTGTCCATAGTTGAGGAGCTCCTTTAACAGGGCTTTCAGTAAGAAGGGCTCCAAATCATATGCGGATATCGAGGAAATTGCCACCCCAGAATCCTCAGCTCCATCCTCCCCAAAAATTTATCACGATGGGGACAAAGCCTCTTCCTCACTCCTCAAAGCTTCCACGTCTGCCTCCTCATCTGGGTACGGGGCACCCATAATGCAGCCTTAGCCTTTTAGCGTGTCAGATAAGCTTTAATTTGACAGGAGTTTATTGTAAAATTACAAATAGAGATGCACAATAATATCGGAAACGTATCGGAATTGATCGTTAATTGTTTTTTTTTTACAGTCGTCTGAGTTGGACTGATGCTTAGATTTTCAGCTGATATTTGATGACGTATTTATTGTACATCGGAAAGGTAGCGCTTGTGCCAGGCACGTCCAAAGTCCGTATTGGAATTTTATACGGCCCGCGCCTTCTGTGCTAAAATGTATGGCGTTATTTTGTGCCAAACTTCTGAGCACACAGTGGAACGTTCATGAGCAAAATCTCATGTCTTTACGCGATCGAGTCTGCCTGTACAAGCAAATTTTTGTCCCAAAATTCTGAGCATGCAGTGGACTTTGGCGAGCAAAATATCTTGTCTTTACGTGCTCAACTCTGCCTGCGCTCGCGTTCGACTCATTTTTTGGCAACGGCAGATAAAAGCATGAAAAATATCGGCCAATTATTCCCTTATCATGTGTCCCTAAATACAAATACAATTTATTTAATCAGTTAATCTACTGATTATCTGATCAATTAAATGATCAATCTAAACTACATATAAAATATTTATACTGTTTCATATTTACAGTTAAGTGCAAACATTTGATGATAATTTGTTCTTTTTAAATCAGCCTGGATGAGGGCAGGGAAGGGTCAGAACCAGAAGAGAAGGTGGTGTCGGAGCTGCGCTCAGAACTGTGGGAAAAGGAGCGTAAACTCACAGATATCCGGCTGGAGGCACTAAGTTCCGCCCACCAACTAGAGCAACTCCAAGATGCCATGACCAAGATGCAGGTGTGTGTGAAAGCCAGACCTCCACATTAACTACTGTTTAGGAACCAGCCAACATTGTTCTGGATGGTAAATGGCTTGTTTAATGGTTTGTATTTTTCTTATAGGTGACTGTAGAGAACTTGAAGGCGGAGAATGACCAATTGAAGACAGGTGGCCCCTCCTCTAGACCCCCAAGCTCCACTTCCCAGTCGTCAGGACTCGGCTCTTTGGGCACATCTTCACCACGGCAGTCAGTAGCTTCTCTTAGCAAGGCTTTTAGCATGGGAGCGAGTGAAAGTGTTAACACCGGTGAGTTTTTAACAGTTTAAAGACTCCACACATCTCCACACTTTACATTCTTTATAATCAGTATAGACAACTTTCCTTGATACTTTGACCTGCTATGGTACACATTATTGAATATTTAAGACATAGTTTTAAAAATATTTCCTACGAAGCTTCAAAGAGCAAATTAAACCCACAATGTCATGCAAACAGCATTTTCAAAAATGAGGCCGATAGAGTTTCAGCCTTCCCAAGGGCTTAAAGCGGATACTGTATGTCTACAAACGCTTTTCCCATGTTTTAACAGATGTATTTCAAAGTCCATCTTCAACTCTGCAGAAGGATGAGAGTTTTGTCAGAGTGGTGGTGCGCATTCCCAACCAGCAAGTCTTTAAAGAAGTGAGTATCGCTACCAGATTCCAGCCGCATTTGAACTTTTATGATTGTCTTTCCAGTGAATATTGATCACCAATATTGATCAATTTAAGCCACTGGCTCCTCCTCCTCCTCAGGAAGTGAAACAGCTGGAGTTCTTCATTGGTCTCATCAAAGTCAGTGGTAGAACGGATTGGTCCTTTCTTGACTCATCCATCTCCCAGGCTTTCAGAGTGAGAACTACTACTACTACAACAGTCATGTAACGTCAGAAGTTAGAAATCCATACCAAATGTAAACAAAATGTTCATTCTTGCCTCCAGGATTACATATCAGTGGTGGACCCTAGCTCTAGTCTGGGGCTATCTCAGGACTCCATCTATAGCTACACCTTGGGGCACCTTAAGAGGATTCTGGGGGGCCATCCGCCAGAGACTCCACCTGTACGCTGTCTCAGCAAGAGCTCTGCCAGTATTACAGTGGCCCTCAAAGGTTAGTAGGTTTAGGGCTGTGGTCAAAGTGGTCAAAACTGTCTGTTTTAGTAGTTTCATTTTAGATCAAATTAAAAATTTAAACACTTTCAGCAAGTTGATCATATGTTAGATCTACCTAAAGCTATTCAGATTATTTGAAGCAAAGCTGCTCTGTTCTTAATGTTCCTCTCAATGCTTTTTGGTTTATGAGAAATGTGGGGCAGTTGGTGGCGTAACAGTAGGGTGTTCACCCCGTGATCAGAAGGTTGCAGGTTCAAATCCAGGGCCGGTAAAGTTATCACTGAGGTACTCATGAGCAAGGTACCGTCCCCAAGCACTGCTCCCCGGGGCGCTTGTTAGCTGCCCACTGCTCCTTCACGGATGGGTTAAATGCAGAGGTCACATTTTGTTGTGGTGCATATTTATTAAATATGAGATTAATAAAGCCCCTCTATTATTATAGAAATTCTTTGTGCCAGATTTCTGATCAAAGAGAAAGACTATGTTTGTTCAGGCTGACCAAGAGTAGACGTAGATCAGTATACTCTAAAGCAGCAGTCAATGTCATGTTGAGCTCAGGAATGCGCCCGAATGTGCTTGGAAACTCCCCTTGACAGTGCTCCCTTTTAGAGATGGCACATGTAGTGACTGTGTCAGAGCTGCCAGTATTAGAAATTGTTTCATTAGCCTCATTAGAAATTCACCTACACTAAAGTTTTTCCAGCCATCCATACTGAGCTGCCAAAACCACTCTGTGGGAGACTTCTTATTTCACACCACCAGATGAGACGCTGTCCCACAGTTCCTGTTGCCTCCCCTCCCCCATCACCTTCTCCTACTTCCTGCGTTACTGCAGGAGTGTAATTTGACACTTAGACGCGGGGGGTGATATGGCCATACTCCTCCAAGCTGAAACTGGGAGTTATTTTCAGAATGTGAGTTTAGAGGGACCATGTGATGCTGTACATCACCACACTTCATCTGGATAAACACAAACATATGGCTAACTGAGGGTGTCACCAGTTTCTGATTGTCATTGGGGCGTCAAAGGAAAACAGTTTGAGAATCTTTTTTTAGGATTTTTTGTTACAGTAGAGCCATGTTTACATTAGGCTGGGGTAACTTTCGCCCCATTTGGTTTTCATTGTTCATCACAACCTTAGACAAAAATTGGTTGGAATTGTTACTGGATGGTTCTCTCCGTTTGCCAATTGCTTTAAATGTTCTATCATGACATTGTTATCTGAGTTTCCTATAATAATCTCATTGTAGCTCCCTGTAGATTTTTCTTGCTTATAAGGTCTTTGTCTCTTTGGACACCCCTCGATCATTACCACACTCTTCCAGGTTTGAAGGAGAAGTGTGTGGACAACGTGGTGTTTGAGACCCTCATCCCGAAGCACATGATACAGCACTACATCAGCCTGCTCCTGAAGCACCGCCGCCTGATTTTGTCCGGTCCCAGCGGCACGGGAAAGTCCTACCTCTGCTTCCGCCTTGCTGAGTATTTGGTGGAACGCAGCGCACGAGAGGTCACTTCTACCATCGCCGTCACCTTCAACATGCACCGGCAGTCCTGCAAGGTGAGCTGGGAGATGAGAGCGACGGAAATTCTTGAAATGAGTTAATTTGAAAAATCACTTCTTGGTATTATCTTCCAGGTTTATAAGGCTAAAGGTTTCCAAAATTATTTGAGCTTTCTAAATTGCAGATACAAGGGAGACTCACCACTGAAATTCAAAGATGGCCTAGGCTTAGGCTTAAACTTTGTCTGAGAAACTGGTCCATTATGTTTAGGAATCACTAGCTATGCAGTTCTAGTGTAAATCTAAAGGAAGTGAATTTTTTTATGCTTAATTCTGCTTTTAACATTCTCCACAAATAATGTTCTTAAAATAATTTCTGATTTAACCAGTCGAGCTACACAATAGATCAGTAGTACATTTTTCCGATCTCCCATATTCAATCTGTTAATTTACATTTAGGCTCATGGGTAGCTCTTGATTGTATTTTCTCTTTCCTCTTACCAGGATCTCCAGCTTTATCTGTCCAATCTGGCTAATCAGATTGACCGTGAGACCAACACCTCTGACATTCCATTGGTTGTCATCCTGGACGACGTGCACGATGCTGCGTCCATCAGTGAATTAGTTAATGGTGCTTTAACCTGTAAATATCATAAATGGTGAGTAGATGTTGTTGTGAAGACTGAATGGTGACATTTTGGTCTTGCTTTTTGCAGTAATGTTTAATAATTAAAAAATATTTTTAGCCCATATATTATAGGAACCACAAATCAGCCAGTGAAGATGACACCCAACCACGGTCTGCACCTTAGCTTCAGGTGAGTGTCAGCTCTGGGTCATATTGAAGTACATTTTAAGAATATTTTTGCAATGAAGGAGAATGTTTTTAATGTTTATTCTAATTACTTTTAAATATTTAATGACCCAAAAATACTAATGATGTCAGCGTCAATAAAATCTTTGAAGGGAAGAACTGGTCAGAATAGCATTATGTTTTATCACTGTTAGACTTGCCAGCAAACAAATCTGCTTTGTTTATCTTTTCAGGATGGTTATGTTCTCCAATAATGTGGAGCCAGCCAACGGCTTCTTAGTGCGCTACCTGCACAGGAAGCTGATGGAAGCCGAGGACAAACGAAGACTGACTAATGAAGACCTCCTGCGTGTGCTGGACTGGGTGCCTAAGTTGTGGTACCATCTCCACACCTTCCTGGAGAAGCACAGCACTTCTGACTTCCTCATTGGTGAGACTTATTATATCTGTTTATTATACAGTGCAAAAGAGTTAAAATAAAAGCAGTATTTGAAATGTAACCCATTTGAAAATTCGTGATTCTAACCTTTTTGTCATAATCTGATATTCAGCATGGATGCCATAAACTTTTAACAATCATCACCTTTCATAAAAGTCATGCTATATGTAAATGTCAAGAAAAAAACCCCACTCCAACAGTATCTCTTATTATAATTTATGAATTACTTTAAAACCTGTACAAAAAGTAGAAGTTTTGTCTTGGTACAGTAACTTAATACATAGATGCTCAAAAAAAGTGAAAAATAAAGTAGGCAAAAAGAATGGATGAAGTAGGCAAAAGAAAAGGGAAGGATAACAAGTGCATTTGCACTTCTCTGCTGTTGTTTGTAGGTCCTTGCTTCTTCTTGTCCTGCCCCGTCACAGTGGAAGAGTTCCGCTCCTGGTTCATTGACCTCTGGAACCATTCTATCATCCCTTACTTGCAGGAAGGGGCTAAAGATGGTATCAAGGTGTGCTAAGTTTATAAACTCGTTAACTGACATGGTATGATCTGTATGAAATGTAAATAGATTTTCTGATTAATTCAACAGTAAGTATTAGGGGTGTTGAAATGAATCACATTATCAATGCATCGCGATGCAGACGTGGACGATTCTGCATCGATGCAATGGCAGACCATAATCGATTAGAACAGAGGTTTCAACTGGCTGTCCTCTGCCCTCAGTGGTTTGTGGCGGTATTGCAGGTGGTCCGTGACACGCAATTATATCATGACATTGTTTGGTGATTTTCTGGCTCCAGCATAAAATTTCAAGTTAAAAGGAATGTCCCAGTAGCAACTATGGGTGCCCAATCTGCGTGCTATGTGAAGTAATGTAGAAAAATTGATGGCATGCATCGTGATGCATCAAGATATCGTATTGAATCGAATTGTTGACCTAATAATTGTAATCAAATTGACTCGTGAGACCAGGGAAGGTTCACACCTCTAGTGAGTACATGACGTTTACTGATTTTTGGCGCTATTCTGTATGCTATAGACCTTTTCTGAGACTTTAGGGAATGTATCAGATTCAATATACTGTATACTATTCACTTAAGTTTAAAACATGATCTTCAGATCACTTGTAGACTAAGTATTTGCTTTCATACACTCTCTTTGATCCACCTCAGGTACACGGCCAGAAGGCAGTGTGGGAGGACCCTGTGGAATGGGTGCGGGACTCTCTTCCCTGGCCCTCTGCCCAGCAGGACCAGGCCAAGCTGTACCATCTGCCACCTCCCAGCACAGGGCCAGCCAGTCCCAGCCAGCCCGGAGAGGAGCGGCCCCACAAGGAGACGCCTCCCAGCTCCATGGAGTCTGACCCACTGGTTAGTGCCCTCGTTCTATATTTATTTGCTGTGACATGTTGAATAACGAGTAAGCTAATATACTAATGTTGCATTATCAACAAAGTTAAATGAGTTAATAAGCCACTGCATATGCATTTCTTACCTTTCAGTAGAGTTCAGTGACGTTCTTACGCACCTCTCCTTTTTGCTCCTACAGATGGCCATGCTGTTAAAACTACAAGAGGCAGCCAACTATATAGAGTCACCAGAGAAGGAGATGGACCCTAAACTGCCCACACTTTGAGCACCGTTAAAAACTGAGCCCACATTGGTCTCGTCACTGCTCTAGTTGTTCTCAAAGAACAATGAGGTCCAAACTTTCCAAAACACCACTTTGCGTTTTAAATCTCAAAAGATCCTGTATTGTTGTTCTAACAGAGATCACAAGTCATCTTTTTGATTTATTTCCCAGTTCATTCATCTCATTTTAAATATCTGATCTCTCAATTTCTGTTTAATATACAGTAATACTGTGCTTACCTTACAAGTATCATAAATGTCATAAAACCTTAGCTACTTTTGTCACAAACAAACTATATATATATATAAAATGGTTCTATCTTTACATCATATACACTATAAAGTTTACATACAGCATAGTTGGTACATATACAATATATTTCCTTGCGTTCTGGGAGCCCTTACTGTTCCACTGCTGCCCACAATACAACTCAAGGAAACAGGTGCTAACTGCTAATTGCTAGCATGCACAAAATCTATTCACCTCACAGCTTCCGAATCGAGGACATCAGCACGTACGTTTGAGCTCCTTCCCATTCTGCAGTCCTCTGCAGTGCAGACCAGTGCAGCAGCGTCTCTGCTGGTCGAGTATGTCCGTTTCAGACCCCTTCTGCCCCTATGTTAGACTGCATGGGACACGCATGGGATCAGTATGAACCTCAGAGACACTTCTGTCATATGCAGAATGCATGTACCTTTCTTTGCCATGGGGACAAACTAGAATGCCTTAAAATAGCAATGTAGTGCAAGATGTGCTATGCTGTTCCCTGTTTGTCCTGAAGGGGGCACTGCTACAACTCAAAACTTGCAATGTCTCTGGCAGCATTGGAGCAGTCTGCGCCAGTGACGCAGTCGTTCACAGGAACGGACAGAAACCTTTCAGAAAGATTCCAACTCCTAAAGGTTTAATGCGATAAGTTTTTAGAGCAGCATATAGTTTCTCTGGACTGTTCTTTTTAACTGTAATAATGCTGTTGGTAGATTTTATTTGGCTTTGAACTGATCTCAGCTCAGGGGGTTAGTAATCTCAGGCGTCTGATTACCAACTATATAACACTTCTGTACTCTCAGTCAACTGCTCTAGTTTGTAGCATGTGGTGCGAGTATCTCGAGATGCGAAAAACCAAATACTTCATTGATCTGTTGTGTGGCTAGAGTAGAAGAGAAACTACCCCTTTGAAAGTGTTTCAAGAGCAGGCAACTATCTAGAGAGTAAGATCGTTTTTTATTGTTTGGTGCTACCAGATGTCGCCTCCCTGGTCAGTAGGAAAATGACGTATTTTCCCATGCAGTTGTCTTATATTAACAATAGAGGTGCTTTGTATCACAGTTAAATAGCCTTACAGTCTCATAGTCAACAAGTGCATCTGTTATAAGGTAACTAAGGTACAATTAGTACTCATCCAACAACATAAGTCTCTAACAATCTATACTCTCCCTTTTATTTTGAAATAACCATTTAAGCACGTGCTGATACATCATCTGTTACCATCAAATTGCATTCATTTTCTTTGGATGCAAGTTTCAGAAAAAACATACCATAACAGTAGTTTTCAGGTAAAGAAATTACGTGTGAGGATGCTTGCAGTTCTACAGAAATTTTCTAGGTTTCATATTAAGGTACGGAGTCTCAAAGCTTGGCTAGGAATGTAATACGTACCCCAGAGGAAGTGTAATTCCTCAAGGTATGCAGTGGTGGACCAGTAATCCCCCCATTCTCAACACTACCTGAAGTTATCAAGATGTGCATATGGAAAGGAGAAGCTGGTACGAGCAATTAAACAGTAAAGTTAAAAACGTGTAATTTAATTTCTGCAGTTATACATCCATTTATTTTGCCTAACAAACATTGTATGCTGCCGTTATATATGTAAATATGTCACTGACAAAAAAAGGTTAAAAGGGTATTTAATCGTCAAGTTGGGTTAGTTAGCAGGATCGGTAAAAAGAGCCTCAGATAACTTTAGAGAAGTATTACTCAAATTTATAGCCAGTAAGGTATATTTCTAATGTTTATTTGCACTGCTACACCCAACCTGCTTTGTAAAATTTCCATTTACTTACATTCCATAAGACGTATGATGCTGTATCAATGGCTTTATTTGCCTGCCCCAGTCAATGGGCTTTTTACTAAAATAATCAGTACTACATCAAGCAAGGATGAATAAAGCATTAAAGACATTTATACAGTGTAACTGGAAATGCAACATAAGCTAGGCATAGCTGCAAAAAATGTTTTCTCAAGGAGTGCAATTTTGGTCTCAATGTCCTGGTTCTAATGCAAGGAGACTTTGTGATCCTCTGCCACTAATTATAACGGCTCCTTGTTTCGAACAGCCCCTGTGTGAAGAAGGGCAAGGGTAACAGAAGCCATTGTGCTTTGTTTGCATCATGTCCCTGGTTCCTGTGCCTGTTATTCCCGTGATAGCTGTGTTGTGTTGTGCTGTGTCCCATTACAGGACTATTCAACAACTTGCTGTTTTCATGAATTGGCAAAGGGGGTGTTGAAAACTGGTGATTTTTTTTGTATTATTTTGCTTTCTCTCTTTCTCTCTCTCTATCTCTCTAGGACTGTGGAATGTTCTGTATTGCAGTAAGAGAAAACCAGACTAACTAATGCAGTGTCTGGGATATTATTTATCTGCATTAGTGGGTCTTTTTTATTTCCCACTGAAACTGAATGCAGTAAAATCACCAATATAAGTGTAGAACCGTGACAGAATTAAATGTACACTGCATAGTTCAATTGGATGCACAATAACATTGTCGATTTTACTGTTGACCAAAGGAACAGTAAAATAATTTTTAAAGCATCCAAAAACACGCAGATCTTCTAAAACCAAATGATTTACATGTTCTAATTGTTTGAGTGTCGCAGGCTTTAATAGTAGCCCAGGGTTACAAGAAGTTGTTGAACAGTCCTCAAACTTCATCCAATGCTTGTTACCAATTCAAAATAAGAAAGTTCACTATCAAAGGTATGGTATCTAATGTAACTTGCAATGTGCAATAGACGTGCAATGGGTTTCTAAATGTTGTAAAAGCATGTCACCTTGGTGTGAATCAGAATTTGGAAACTGGATTTTTTTTGGCCTTTTTAACAGAAAATAACTTTCTTATTTCTCCCAGATAATCACTTGTACAAGTTGATTTTCATTTTTGTACAGACTGTCATAACTGTATACATTGTAAATAGGCAAGTCATATGCGACAACAATCGTCTAGGACAAGAAAAAAGAACTAGTAGAGAAATGTGGTTTGTAAGGGAAATTTGTGCTTTTTCTGTTTTGCGTGGCCCTGTAAACCTGTGGGGAACTGGCATGCTTCTGTAGGTTTTTGCATAACCACCAATCCAGCATTGTCCATCTACCATAATAAAACCACACCATTCTTTACCCACTGCTTTATGGTCTGATTATGTTTGTTTCTTAACATCTTCAGTACCAGATTTCTTTCTAATGTGGACTTGGCATTAAAATTGCTTTGTCCTAATATAATGGTTGAGTCAGTGCAGTTTAATTTGATTTTTTATTTAGAAAATATTATTACAGCTAATTTTCATTTGCTATTTTTGCATAGTTGCCTTTATCCTAGGGTGACTACAGATTATCCACATGCAACATACTGAGTTAATTAGCGAAAAACTGTTCACATATTGCTACACATCAGATGGTGTCACTGCCAACAGTTCCATAAGGCCTAGGTACGAGCCGATAATTGGGCCCTATTCGGCAATCCATGTGGGGGCCTCAAAAAATTCTTTGTGTTAGCTACATGCAGAAAGTCTACACACTGCAGAAAGGTCAAGTTTTGTCCTGGAATTAACTTATTACCAAAAATGTAATATCCTTGAAGAATTTACTCATTGTGACTATTTCAGTTGGCTTCTATCAGTGGTCATTGAGATGTACAACTTGACTTGAGTCTTGTGACGAAATGATTTCATTAGACATAAATAGGAAAGTCACACACATTTAATGTGTCACTGCTGGTGGAGTACAGAGTAGAAAGAAATATTTTATATGTAATTATATACAAATTGACATATGGTAATAATCTTGTACATAATCAACTAGAGGGTCAGACAAAAGCGGAAATGTCCAAAATGAAGGTAGTGCAAAATAAGTGGTTCTAAAAATTGAGATGTTGCCATCATGCAAATACCGTAGATAATAAGATAAGAAATCAGACAGAAAATCTGCATCTTATATGCAAAGGACTGATGATTTTACAGGGATTATAGTGAATATTCACATCATAGTCCCAATAATTATGGCGATCAGGTCCACCTGATGTTCTTGGTGTTCGAAACTACATTCTTATTGTTGGCAAAAGAGGATATTACCAACTCCTCAGATTCCATTTCATAACCATGAAAAGTCAATCAGAATGTCTACATGAGGGTCCTGTATTTATTTGGGATCATTTGAATGTATGGCTGTACTCCATAGCGCGGTGTAATCACCGTGACCCATGATGTGACTTCGTACCCCATCTGTTACATAAATCCGGTTAGTGGGAGGGGGGGCTCACCGACCCCCCCCCCCCCCACACACACACTATAAAACGGCGCTCGCCCTTCTTCCAGACGCAGTCGAAGGTGTTACTTACGAGAGGGATCTTTCCTGCGGACAACCATGCCGGCCAAACCAGCCCCTAAGAAAGCGGCAAAGAAGGAGGTGAAGAAGGAGGAACCGGCCCCGGCGCCTGCTCCCGAACCGGCCCCGGAGCCCGCGCCCGAGCCTGCGCCCGAGCCTGCGCCCGCTGAGGCTCCTCCCGCAGAAGCCGCTCCGGTCGAGACCGCTCCTCCCGCTGAAGCCCCGCCAGCTGAGGCGCCCAAGGCACCGACACCACCTCCTGCCGAAGGTACTGTGGATTCACCACGACTTCCAACTTTTACACCTCCGGCTCTAAAACTCACCCCTGCCGCATGTGTTGTGCACTAAAGGCAAAGTTTGACGGCCACGCAACAGGACGTTGGTTTTACTGAGCAGAAGCTGTGGGAGAGACCACCCACACATTCTAGACCTGAACAGCACTACACCTAACCCTTACCTCAGTATTAAACTCTTTTCACTCTTAGCTTTTCAAATAAAACCTGGACATTTTTATGCATCACTTTCTTATTAGGAGTGATTCTCACAAAGCCAAAAAAATCTTCAACATATCAGGTTTTCCTGAATGTTAGCAGACTATAGTATTCTCAAAATATTTTAAAAGCTGCCCACACACCACCCAATACACACCCCTAGGGGTTCAGCTGACGCCAAAGAGCTCCATAAGGAACACACACCTGTTTCCCCCTTTTCTCTTTTTAACACCCCTGTGCTAACACTGGCATCCCTTTGATCATTATGCCTATTTTACTATTTTTACTGCAGTTTGAACAACAATAATGGGACATTTAAACACTCTACACCCCAGGCCGGCAGTAAAGAGCTGGAGCCTTGTTGTAGCTGACATACTTGCAAAACTAACAAACTGTGAATTAGAAGCATGATTTGATTTGAAGTTATTACATCATATCTCAGTCAAGTGTTGTAAACCTCCATCTTACTCTTCCGCAGTAATCCTGCAGAGTTAACTAGCATTAAGGCAGCAGCTGGACCTATAGATTCTGTGTGGTGAGAAGTGCATTCATGACCTTTATGACATTGGAATTACTTTTCTGTGAAGGTTTGAGATCTTGCTGATCTTAGATTACAACCACAGCAATACTTGTCAAAACATAGTGCGGACTCTGAGTGCATAAACCAATTTTGACAAAACTTAGGGATAGAACTTTCTAAGGTGTAATGTCACACCAAACAATTTAATATTCTTAGTCACATAACAGAAATACAATTATCTATCTGGCTTTAGTTGCACTACATCTGTTGATTATCTAGATTTTTACAAATTGACTCTACAAATAACCAATAAATTATTGTTTCAAATACATTTTTAATTTGCCTGTAGAAATTTTGCAGGGTCTTCCTAACACCTGAGATTTCAAAGTGTGTCTGCAATGTTACCTGCTAACAGTAAAAACATCAACAACCTCATTATCTAATATTCATACTTTCTCTGCTAACTGTCTTGCTGCCTGGCACAATGTGATTGCAGAAATATTCTAATATTCACAAAACCTCGTCTGCTGTTCCTACTTGTAACCCAGCTTTGCTTATCATCCTTTTTTATTAATGCTTTAAAAATTTAATATCAGCTTCTGCCGCTGCTGCCCCAGAAGATGCTGAGGCTGCTTCTGCTGAAGGTAAGACTCTGGCCTCTGCAAAGCTCTGCTCTCAACCCTGTCCTGCTACTATATCTATAACGTTTTTTAATGCAAAATAACAGATTTCTTGGAAAATCTAATGTCAGATGATGTCTGGATATAGTCTAAATGGTAGGTATGTAAATTTTGACCAAATTCCTGCCCTAACTCATTCTTAATATGCAGCTTCCCTAAGTCATTACCGTACCATCTTGCATTATAACCTTGCTAGGCTACATTCTGCTACAAAAGCTAGCGCTAATGTTCACAACCTAAAGGACACTGTGCTCTTATCTGCTGCTGCTAATGGACCCCTGCCTATTTAACACCAGCTCCTGCTGCTGAAGCTCCACCAGCTGAGGAGGTGAAAGCTCCCACACCCCCTCCTCCTGCAGGTAAACCCACCCTCAGAGGAGAGTGATGATCCCTGTTCTGTCTGGTTCTTCACCTTCATCGTCCTCATTATTAATTTAATACGGTGACCTTCACCTGGAATTTGGAAATTGCAGGTTGGAGTAGTAATACAGTTTTTTTTTGTCTCCAGAACCCACCAGCGAGCCACTGGAGCTGGTTGTGGAGGATGTCAATGATACTTCAGTCACCATTCAGTGGAGACCTCCAGCCACTATTGGAAACGCCGGCTTGGATGGATACATTGTGGAATCCTGCAAGGAAGGAAGTAAGTCCGAGTCTGGTTGTGTGAACTGTGTAAGTTCAGAGTTTTGGGTTCAAAGCTGATTCTTATATTTCACTGTCCTCGTATCTGTCCAAGTTGGTTATTGATATATTCTTATTTAGATTCTAAAGATCTTTTGACACCATTTTGCATACATGCTTTGAAGGCTGAATATTATTGCTCCTAATGAAATCCTCATCTTAAAATACCATCAGGCCACACCACACTGGTCCTTAAATTAAACACAGAGAATTGTAATTTACAGTCTCATTGGCTGGTCAGACCTATCAGTTGCACCTGTCCCCAAAGTGTCACCGGCAGTTATACACGAACCTATCTGGTTGCCCTACAAGGAAAGACACATTTCTCACTGTCTCAAAGAGCACCATATGCAGAGAGTGTAGCAGTTAGCAAATACAAGTTGGGTTCAGATGCATACTTTGCTTTTACTGTGGATTAGTGACTCTTTTACTATTTGATATTAGTACATTTTAGAGTTTAGGACTAATCTTTTTTAAAGCTTCAGTACTCATTCAATAAGGAACACATTCTTGCACACACACAATTAAGCACGTCTTACCAAACTTCCAGTAAATCATCTCCAGATTTAGATTTGCGCTGCACAACCTTTCAACACCTTTTCATTTGTTGCATTACATTTAGCTGGCGACTGGAAGGCTGTTAATGAGGAGGTCACCGTTTCCTGCCGTTATGTCATTAAGAACCAAACAACTGGCGATCGCCTGAACATCAGAGTGGTGGCCATGAATCCTGGTGGCCGCAGCCCTCCAGCCGTTTTGCCCGATGCCGTCTTGGTCAGGGAGGTTGTTGGTAAGTTGGTATGTTCGTGGACAAGGGATGATGCTACACCTCGTAATAAAGGGAGGGTTAGGACTGTTCATAAGTGATTCACTAGGTCTGCTCAGTAGTAGACCGGACATGTTTCGGGAGCATAGAAATAGCTCTTCCAAAAATCAACTAACAGCTAGTGAGCTTCTCAGGTATCCAACCCTGTGATTTTGCTTTCCATATGTGTGCTGAACTGGGTATGCACCCATGTCCTGTTCTCTCGTCACTTGGCAGACTAAAAAGGAAAGTTTGCCAGTGTACTCAGAGGCGGCTGGCTATGGAAGGGTGAATGTATTTGCCAGCTCTTGGCACCAGCACCATGATGGGGTTGCATGATGTTTGAGTTTCATAGCACATTTAAACTATGACGGAAATTTGTAGCAGCTATTGAAAGATCCAATTAATTTCCTAATGAGAAGGAGTCACTGGAGAAAGCTGGAGTTAAGGACCTCATCCAGGACAAGGAATCTTGATTTTCAGCTTTGATTTCATGTAATATCTTCGGAAGATGTCAAATGAGTCTCATATAGCATGAACTTTGTTAGTTCAGTAATAGTAAAAGTCATTTTTTTGGCCTCTCAATAGTCCTCACACGATCTGATGTGAGAAATTGTATATGTAAGATGGAAAGTTGAGCTGAATAAGAGTGTAATATGAATCCCACGTGGTTTAAACTGGGTGGGGGTGCAGACAGTAACTTGGTTGAAGGTCCCAAATCAGTAATACATTTCCATTACGAGTGGCAGTTTGCAGACAGACATCTTAAGAATGGACTACTCAAATAAGTACAGCAGTCCTGGTCACAAATCCTTGGAAAATTGTTGGGAAGTGGCTTCCATTAACAAGGCTTACATGCAGATGGGTCTTCGCATGATTTTCAAGCAACGGACAGAATGCGACCTGGATCAGTTGCAACCTCCCACAAGAGCGATGGTGACAAGTGTGAATGTTTCGTGTGGGGGGTGGGAGACATTCCCATGTGTTCTCGCACCACGCTTGGAGCCCGGTGGCATCTCAGTTACCCTTAAGCCCTTTGCACTTGCCAGAGATGCAGTGTTTATCTAAAAAACATGCCACGGATTCTGAATGGCACCGTTTGGGTAACACTAAGCGCTCAACTCTTTCATGCAAAAGTTGTGGATGATTGCCCATGTGCATGGAAGTGCTTGCATCATAAGATTTGTTGGACATTAAAGGATAAAAATCAACAGCTCCATTTTTGCTCCCAAATGAACCAATAATATCTTTACTGCAAATAATTTTACACATATATCTGTCATCCTGTGTGTTCTCTCATCGGCACTCTAAGTGCAAAAGTGAAACTGGAGAGCTCCATCTGAGAGGACATTTAAAGAATGCTAAGCCTTGCAAAAACACTATCAGCTCAGCACGCTCTGATTATCACTCTGTCAAAGGATCAGTAGATTATTGTCGATAATATTTTGAAATTAAGAGTTTGGAGGTCACAATCTTCTATAGTTTGGGGTTAACAATTTGATTTCTAGGTTGGGAGGAGTTTTTCATTTAAGTGAAAACTGTAACTCAAGCTCTTCTCCTATGCCATAAGGAGGACTGATGTGACAAGTCTGACCTATTTACAGATGTGACGAGACGAACAGGCACACAGCATGTCAGATTCCCCGAAGTAGATTTCAGCCTGCGAGATTTGAGTTTTAAGATAGCCTTGACATTATAGGGAAGAAGACATAAAGGGAGTACTTGTGTTAGTTTAGTCAAATCATGATAATGTTAGATCTATTTCAGTAAATTAAAATGTGAATCATAATAAACTCTAGATTAAATGCCTAGTTGTATGGTTTTTGTCAAGTTCAGTGCCATGTTTTTGTAAAGATTTTGAAGCTCATGTATTTAAGTCTAGATTATACAAGATAGGCTATATACCATACATCGGAAGAAGGTTATGTATTACGTAATCAAATTGGTCACCTTCTCTTCATACTCTTTTTAGATCGCCCCAAGATTCGCCTGCCCCGCTTCTTGAGACAGCGTTATGTGATGAAAGTTGGAGAGAAGATCAACCTTGTCGTCCCCTTCAGCGTATGTGAACTTGAACCTATTTTAGAATAATGTCCAGTACTACCAAAAAGATTAATATTTTTCCAAAAGAAAAGGCACTCTAAAAGAATTATGTCCTGCCGAAGTCCTGCCACTGTGCACAACAATAAATATTATTATTTAGATGGTCATTTTGATATACAATCTTCTCTGCAGGGCAAACCTCAGCCTGTGGTTTCCTGGACAAAGGATGGTCAGCCCATTGACACCAAGAGGGTGAATGTCCGCAACAGTGACAAGGACAGCATCTTCTTCATCCGTACCTCAGAGAGAGCTGACTCTGGGGTTTATGAGATGTGTGTTAAGGTGGACAGCTTTGAAGACAAAGCCCAGTTAACACTGCAGATCATTGGTGAGCAGCTTTACTACTGGAATACAGTTCGCTCGATCGATATGATCTAAAAGACCGCCATTAAAATGTTATACATTTTATAACCAGTTTACATTACATACATTTTAAATACCAGTGCAAAAATTAACCTTACTCTGTCTACACTGGGTTACAGAGTTGCCAGGCCCACCAGCCACTGTCAAAATTGTGGACACCTGGGGCTTCAACGTTGCACTGGAATGGACAGAGCCAAAGGATAATGGAAACACAACTATTACTGGATATACCATCCAAAAGGCTGACAAAAAGACTGGGGTGATGACTCATTTTCTAATTACTGACCGTTTTTTTTCGTTTGGCAAGCATCTTGCAAGTCCTTTTAGCATATTATTTGGCTTTCCTTGAATACCTGCAACAAATTTATGCCAGGCACATGCATTTTTTTACCTTAAAAAACAAGACTTTTACCAATCTTCTGTTTAAACGCTATTTAGATCCTAGACATGAACTTCAAAAATGTCCGTAGTCCTTTTAAACATTGCATGAAAAAGTCATTCTCCATTTTAATTTACATCCAAAGCCATTTAAACCTTTTCTCCATTAATTTATCAGTTTAACTAACTAATTCACCTTTGCAAAGGCAAATTATTAACTTTTATTTTGCTGGTCATGGACATTTAGCATGATTCTCCAAACCTTTTGCGACCACATTCTGTAAGGATCTTTTTTTGATACATTAAAATCTTTCTCTTCCATTTACTACATCTGTTTCACATATACTTCTTTCAAATGTCCATTAACATCTATATTGTCCTAACTGCTACAGACTTGGAGATTTTAAACCCATAGGATAGCTCTCTTGAATGTTACACACTTTTATTGGCAGAAATGTGAGTGACTTCTTAAGGCTAAATGGTTTTGGAAGTAATCTTCTATAACAAATTGTAGCATGGTAGCATGACGGCCTCATTTAGTTAAGGATTCAACAAATCTTGAGTGGCTCATTTTAAGCCTAGAAGCAAACGAATTTCACAGCACACATTACTGCATAATATTTAAATATCAGTTGAAATTAAGGGTAATTGAAAATAAGCACTAATTATTATTTGCTCTATGGGTATCAAAAATCAAAGCATAACTTTTACTCTTCCCACTAGTTTGATGAGTACCTCCACTCAGTGATGTTTGCTCTTTGTTGTTCTCCTCACAGGACTGGTTCACCGTGCTGGAGCACTACCACAGGATGAATGCCACTATCTCAGACCTTATCATGGGCAACACTTATTGTTTCAGGGTCTTCACTGAAAACAAGTGTGGAATTAGCGAGGGAGCAGCTGTTACAAAAGGCTCAGCCACCATCCAAAAGACAGGTAATATCCTTTCCACAACATTACCAATACTGAGCTTCTGAGCAAAGGCCCTTAACTTCATGATGCTCCAGGCAGACTCTTCCTCTAACCAGGAAATGGAAGTCACACTTAAGAGTGTCTGTTGAATGTAATAAATGTGAATTCTTAGCCATTTTTCGTTTAGAGAAAATTCATATATCCCCTCTACATATATTCATTCATTGCTAAAAATGTGTAAATGCATTAACCAAATCTGCAAAAGGGTAATATTTTCGGAGTATGTTCAGTATCACTCATGTGCTTGTATAAAATTGAGTGCGTATTCTTTTAGCTGTGAGTTCATGTCAGTTGTTCTGAGTTGTTCTGGTGATGCTGCCTGTGTGGAGTTTCTCATGTCAAAACGTCGCAACGATGTGATTTTGTTTTCCTCCAGGAATTAACTATAAGCCACCAGACTACAAGGAGCATGACTTCAGTGAGGCCCCTAAGTTCACCACTGCCATGCCGGACCGCAGCACCACAGTGGGCTACAACACCAAGCTCCTGTGCGCCGTCAGAGGATGCCCTAAGGTAAAAAGTCTTATTGCTTCAATGCAAATTCAATCCAGAGGTTAGTTGGGCCTTAGCCTTGTTGGACATTCCACACCAAAAATAAAACAGTGAATGGTGTAGACCTTTCACACATGAGATTATGTTGTTTGGTCTGACTTGCGCACAAGTCACATTAGACACACTGAGACTGGCAGCAGACTATTGAGCCTCCATTGTGAAGTTACAAAGCTGGATTTTTGCCACTGGAATCTGGCAGTGAGCTTAGCATTGCAGACAACACAAGCCCTTTGGGATGAATGATACATAGAATAAATACACACTGGCGAGTGTTGAATGAGTGGCATTCCTACTCTGTGCAGATCAGAAGATTCTGACATTGGTCCTGATACTTAACGCGGAAGCTCTCCCACGGTGTAGCTATGCACCACCCGGATCTTATGCTTACTCACCTTAAAGAGGAAAGCCCTCTGCTTCACAGCAGCTGCAAAGAAGCAGTAATAAACATTATACCGAGCTAAATTTTCATACAGTACCATATCGTGCTGCAGTCGTCCTACTGTGTGTGATTTTCACACCTGAAAACTAAAATAATATCAATTAGCCATGAAGCAGAAACCTTTCAGGCAACAGGTGCCTCTCAATTAATGATTATTTATGCCTCTTTAATTTCATCTTCAAAGACAAATGCCTTCAGTTTTGCTTTCAATTAATATGAAGGTATTTACTTTTACCTCAAAACGAACCAAATCAGTCTTATTTAACTATCTGTAGCCCAAGATCGAGTGGATGAAGAACCAGATGATCATTGGTGACGACCCCAAGTACAGGCAGATCAACAACCAGGGCATCTGTTCCCTGGAGATCCGCAAGCCTGGCAACTTTGATGGTGGCGTGTACACTTGCAGGGCCAAGAATGAGCATGGAGAAGCCATTGTCTCCTGCAAGCTGGAGGTCAAACGTAAGTCTGACAGGAGAATCGTGAAGTGTTCAGAAATGCATGGTAGCAATTCATCTACTGTTATTGTTCATGTAATGTCTATTTAAGAGCTGAGGTTAGGTTTTCTAAAACTTCACCAAATGGAACCATTTGTTCCACTTAAGCAATATTAGAAATATTAAACTGTTGACAGTGTTTGTAGGACATGTGGATTTTTATGTGTATGTAGATAATTGTGCAAACTGTTCACCATATTTTATTTTGGTGATTTTCTTAGTGTTATCGAAATAATCACTGTTAATGGTTGACTGATATCAGTCTAATCCACTTTAAGCCATGTTAATAGGCTTGTTTATTAGCATCAGCCGCTTATGTCATCACTTGTAGCAGTACAAGCCTGTCGACTGGGAGATTTATTGTCATTTAAAACCTTTTAACACCCAAGAAAAATTAAAAGATCACAGACCCCTACTTCAAATTTGTACATACTCCTGACTACCACATTTGTAAAGACTGTAAAGATAACTTTTTAAACTTATACTTAGGATTTAGATGTGATTAAATAAAACAATATACATTCATATATGTAACCAAGCATTCAACATTTTCCTTCCCCAACAGAGCCAGTGATTGCTGATTCTGATAAGAAATAAGGTGTAAAGCCACATCCATGCAGGTCAGTGATTGTAACATAGCGTAAATGAATCAACTTTTATTGCTTTTTCTGAATGTTTCTTTAAACTTTGCAATAATGTTTTTATATAATATTTGATATTAATTTTCATTATATTTCACATGGACATTTTTTTAAATGTTTTATTTAATTATTACATTAATTATATATCAGTTACTTTATCATAAAAAAAAATCTAAGCTTGAATTCCTCATGGCGTTTGAAGATGCAACATCAAATCAACAATTCTTGTCTGACACCAACGTGCAGAGGCTTTCCATATAAGCAATTTAGAGTCCTAAATACTTTCATCTATTTGGGTCCTGACAAGGCATCTGTCTTCACCCCGCCCCTCCCTGCTCTGACCTTACATGGTGGCTACTAAAGAAGGAAAGCACAGCCTCTGCCGTTAGAAGGCTCTGCGCAGTGCTGCTCCATAAATTAAATCTGGTTGGCCTCCATATGTGTGCACCAGCAGAGCCAATCACATTTCCCTGACTCAGCACCGGGCTCTCCATTAGACTCCAGGCTCCTGTCTTTCACTGCCAGATATTATGCAAATAAACCTTGCTGCCCACATGCCCTAAATACTAAAGATGTTGGAATTCTGTCTGTTGGAAGACTTATTTTCTCACACGGGTTGAATATTTAAATAGAGACTTTAACTATTAATATAAATAACAAAAAAGTCAAATAAATGAGAAGTTTAATTTTGCTTGTAAAAACAATGGTGGAAGTTAGAACTTTGTTGTGCCAGCTGCTGTAAATATTGCCCAGGGCCTCTGACACCTGTTTCTTGTTCTTTCCTCTCCGCGTGTGTTCCAGTCCGAAATTAGGAGCAGCAGGATGAGTCCTTTCGAAAGGTGAGAAAAACAAATCTCTGTTTTCATCTAAAAGTCAACAAGAACTTAGCATGCCATGTACCCAAAGTATGAAATATATGATATGAAATGCAAAGTATGACACCCAGTCCCCCCTCACTTTTTTAGGATTTTGAAGATGCTGGTTGCTGACATCAAAAATGACAAGAACTGTACATATGAAGGAAAAAATAAAAAGAGACATTTATTGAAACTTTTTTTCGTATGTAACACTTTGACTCAGAATGAGTGCAGATATTATATAGGTATAAACCCCTGACTGCCTGTGGTTGAGACATCTATTTATCTGTTTGTTTCTATTTATGTACCTCCCCATATTTGTCGCTGTGCCATATTGTAAAGCAGATCGTGTTTCCACCAGTTCTATGGGATCATCTGCAAAAAGGGGGAAACACACTTAACTTTTCAAGTGTTTGTTAAAATAAATTGACGCCTTCATTTGTTTTTATTGTTTTTCTTTATAATTGATGCAGATGTTGAGCTTAATCGTGGATATCAAATGCCATATAATATACACCAAAAACTTTAGTGTACAGTTAGAGGCTCAAGCCTGTTAGCATTAGCACTCATGACACAGCATTAGACATGTTGCTGGTTGTACCCATTTAATAAAAGCCCAATAATACTTTGCTTTATTCACTCATGCCAGTACAACACACATTACCATGTCATCTCACTGCTATAACTACAAATCAAATAGGGTCCTGTAGAGAGGCTTATTTAGAGCCTGAAATCTATAATTCAGTTACAGTAAAGAAAAATCCAGCAGAAGTTACAGGTCACTCATAAGAATACCACTTCAGTCTCTGAAATTTACAGTATATTATTATTAAAAGTATTGTGATTGTATTAGTAGCTTAGCCATTACAAGAAATATTAAACTCAGTACCTTACATAAGGTGCTTTTATTTGCTTGTTTGCTAATTTTGGCAGTTTTTTCATCACATGTTGAAACTGAAGTACTGGAATTTTTAAAGTAATATAATCTTATGTTATAAGCTTCAGATTCAGATCAGATTCCATCAGATTCATAAAGGCCTGCAGGTAGTGATCTCACCCTTTCATTATAAGTTTCCAAAATAACCTCTTTTGTGCTGCATTTTGGTTATTTACCATCACTATAGACAGAATTGTGATGCAAAATGTGACACGTGCATTTGAAATTAAAATGGAGTCAAGTAGATAGTGAAAGTTGTTAATACTAAACACCGAGTCCAAATACAAAGTACACTAAAAGCACCCTAAATTTGCTCATGTACTGTACTTATCTGGTGTTGTCAGAAATTCACCAGTAATTTATGTAGAGGTCTTGGCTACATGGTTACATCTTCAACTGTACACAAGATTGTTTATTTTTGTTTGTTTGGGGGGTTTTTTGTTAAGTGGTCACTGAGTTCATGGTACTTCAGTAAAAAGAACGTGTCCTCTGGTTCTTTAAATGGGTGAAAGTGAAACAGCAGAAGAGAACTGGTCACAGATGCATTCCTACCATGACGCACAGGCCTTCACCACCAGCGTAACTGTAGCTAAAAGCGGTTGGGTCTTTGGAGGTCAAACAGGCTAACTCAACCATGGGCTGCAAAATGGCATGAGAGCACAGAGCACGATCTGACCAACTTCATGCAGGTCAGGAATGCTACACATCTCACCCCTGCCAGGACACATTTAAGAGCTCCACCACAGGGTACTATGTGTGACGTTCATTATAACAATTTCCTAGCGAGTCTAACATAGTGACAAATATTACCCTTAACGCCATGTACATATCATCCAGGCCTTCTTCTTTACCTATGATTATAATTTACGGATTGTGGGAAGGCTGACAAGCACGTTCACACAAGAAATAGAAATTACTCAGGACCAAGTCACAATAACCTGCCAAAGCTCCTTCACGTGGGCGCATCCAGTTAAGAGTATCATTTACATTAGCCATTTAGCAGATGCTCTGATTCAAGCAACTTACCTAATTACACAAACAGTTTTCCTGGTGGTAGTGCTGGAGGTAAGAAAGAGTCACACTCAAACCCATGACCATTGGCCGTTAGTCAAGTATCTTACCCATAGGCTATCACTACCAGTCCATTTTCTGCAGTATTATTATAGCTAAGCATTGTTCTTAAAAATGCTGCTAATTTATAAACTTTACGTCATATTTCATTCCTAAATTACATGACGATCTGGTGCCAAATCAGCTGTGATGAGGTAAAGAAGGAAGCTGCTTACTGAGACCACAGCTCCCTCTGCTGCCAAATGATTTGCAACTACCCTGAGTGTGAAAGATGACTAAACTGAGTTACAGAACTGTGAAATACAATGCACACTATTGAATATCGAAAGCTCTGATAATAATTTTGGCAACATAAACATACCAGAATTTACTGAACAGCTGTTAAATCACTGGAATTGCAAGAACACAATGGATATTCTATGTGTGCTATCTTTTGGTGTTTGATAATATGCTCTCACTTCCAACATTAGGGGCTGGTTTACAAAAGTTGTTGATGTATAAATATCCATGCCCACTTATTTGCCATGTAGTCTCTTGTCATTTGCAGCCTAATGGTATATTGTCAAATGATGAAATAAGCCAGATCAGGTTGATGGTGTGTGTCATTCGGTGTTATTGTGTGCTGGCAGCTGAGCAAACAAGTTAGGCTCAATCTTACCCCCGTGTTTCAGCAAGTGCAGTATTCGACAGTCAGCTTCACAGAAACGTTTAAAGGGAAACAATACTAATTCAGTTTCAAAATATTCCTCTTTTTAAAGCTAGTTACTTATGTGGAGTGCATGTAACTGCCAGCAGTTATGGATGAGTTATGGATGAGTAGTCTATTGATACATTTTCAATTAAACTTTGCTTGAATTTTCCCAGTTACAACGTGCTGGCCAAAATGCTAAACACTGCCTTGCCAGATCTCCAAGGACTGGGAAATAGTACAACTTGAAAGTCTGCCACACTCAGGAAGCTTGTGCTAATGACTAAGTGTACAATAAATGTCATACTGGACTTACATTCAGATCCTTGTGTTTGCTCCACATTCAGAGGAATGGTCTAATACACTATTGCAGCTTTGGCCCAAAGTAAACAGTCAGTTTGTACCCCTGATTATTATTGCACTATAGGCAATAATAGTTTGAATTTAAAGCAATTTCATATTAAATCTATCGGTATTAAGCCCATTACCTTAAGCATATGTCCGTAACACTCAGGCTATTAGTCAGGCACATCAAATACCTCATTGGGGGATTTCTACTGTATAAAAACAAAACAGTTTAACAGCTCCACCCAGTTGACCGGGGAAGGCTTAAATTTATTTCATTGATTTCAGATGCTGGCGTGGACTCCATTAGGCCCATTTAATTAGAACTGAGACACCACACAGCAGTCTGAGGGCAGCTGGAGGGATGCCGAAAAAATCACCAGACAGTTTTTTACTGCAGTAGGTCGGACTCTAGTATATCAAGCTGTTCTTATTTGCCTCAGTAAATACCCATATACATATAGGAAATGTTATTAAATGGGAGTGAGAAGCTGCTTGTGCTGTAAGTGAATAGAAGGCAAATACAGTGTTATTCAGGCGGTGTAAGAGGGCTTGACAGTGAGTAATGAGGTTGCTGATAAAGGCAATTGCTGGTCTCCTTTTGAGTTTCTGACTACATCCTGTGAGGACTGTACAGGCTGGTGGTGCTTATGCCTGGTTTTTGGAAGTTCCCAATAACTAGACAGAAATAATACTACATGTACACCTAACACTAACCTTTGTAAGCAAAAGTAAATTCATTCACTGTTGTAGTTTTCTGAATAATTTTGGTTCTTTTGATTTTTTTGGTTTTCACACAGTTTCCTTACAAATGGAAGACAGTGGGACACTCATTAGTCAGAGAAAATCAGGTATCGGCAACCATCTAAAAACCTGCATTTCTATAAGCACACTGTCTTGTCTTGCTGTCTTTGCGAAGTACTCCCGGTGACTCCCATTACGGGCACATATAAATATTACTACTGCTACACCTAACCCTTACCTAGTGGTGGGTAGAGTGGCGAAAGAATGTGCTCAAGTACAAGTACAATTACGTCTTTCAAAAATGATTTGAGTAAAAGTAATAATTGCAGTTTGAAAAAAGTACTTTGTTATTATGGTACTCAAATTGCAAATTACATTTCATTTTGCTATATTTCAAGCACACACATCCGCGATAAATAACAAAAACAGCATTTTTCTCATTTTTCTCAAGCAAATCAGTTGCCTTTCAAGTTGTAATGAAACAATCCATAATGTTCTTATCTTTCATACATTAGGAATAATATGTCAGCAGTTCAAATACATTTAACAAGTAGTCTCATTCTACTTATTGTTTATCAGAGGACTGTGAGTGGGTGAATGGGAAAGATTGTAAGTGAATGAGAGTGGGTGTAACTGAGAGAGTGAAACGGTGAGTGAATCTGGTGTCGCAGCTTCCAACTAACGGTCATTTTAAATACGGACCGAAACTGCAGCAGTGTTACAGCTTTGGGACCTACGTAGGTGTATTTCACAACCTATGATTCCATTCGGTGTGCACCTAGAGACAGACGTGTTTTCAACGTAAAATGTTTCGGCCAAGACTCGGCAAAACAGACTCGTTGTAACGAAGGCGTTATGAAAAATATAACTGAGTTAAAAACTAGATTGCTTACTCAAATATTTACTTGAGGGAGCGTAGAATTGCAGCTTAGAAGAATGGGAAACGGAGAGTATGTGTTCAAATACGACATTTTTACTCATCTGCGTTACCCCTGCACTTACCCTAACCTAAAACAATTCCGTTCACGCTTTTAGTTATTCGCAAAAACGTTGCACTTTTCCATAAAACACTTTTTCCTGTCCTCACACACGAAAAAGTTCCCATAAAACACGAAAATAGAAATCGAAGTTTGTTTCCGTCTTTTAGGAGATACGCACATACCCATAATGACTAGATGTATATAATTTGACACATAACCCTAGCCTCAGTAACCCAAAGCACATCTTTTACCTCTTTTAGTTCCTCAAAATATGCACATTTTCTATGTCATTTCTCTTCATGGGACGCTCCAATGTCCGCACAAAGCCATAAAACAAGACACAACAAAAAGTGATTTTAGGGGACTAATAATACTGGGTTAGGGGTAGATTCCCACTCCCCCATCCCCCCAAAATAACACACACACACACACACAGTGGGATGCTGAGTAAAGGGAATCATCGTCCGGTCTCCGCTCCATAGTACAATCCTCAGCATTTGCGCGCAGTTTCCTGATTGGTTTTCACTGCACTCCTCTCTCTCCCCCTCTCCTTCACTCCTTTTCACACATTCCCTCTCCATCTCTCTCTCTCTCTCCTTCCTTCTCACTCCTTCTCACTCCCCTCTACTTCTCCTCACTCGTCTCCCCTGTCCTGCCCTGTAATTCACTTCCCTCTGCCCCAAAGCCCCGAGTGTTATTTGGCACATTGGCTACCATGGAACAGTGAAAAGTGCTGTAGAGGGAAGTGGGCGGGACCTTTTCAGGCGCGCGTGCAGCCAAAAAACGGGACGGTCAACCAATGGCTGAGCAGCAGTGTTTTTATTGACGTGCATACCGACCTATGAGAGCGCACTGGCGAGAAATACAGCAGTGAAACGCCAGAGGCTGCGATGCTGGGATGCGATTGCAGTGCGAGAATGAAAATGTGTGAGCGCGGCTTTGAAGTGAACGCCGTCGGCCCAAAGCTCTCCGGAGTGAGTGTGTGAGTGTGTGTGTATATGTTTGCGTGTGTGTGTGCGATAGAGTGAGAGAGAGAGAGAGAGAGAGAGAGAGAGAGAGAGAGAGAGAGAGCCCGTGGGGGACCATATAGGAACACACCTGGCTGGTGCCGGGTCTGAACAGAGAAGAAACAAAACATCAGAGATCTTTACCAAAAAGAAAAGGAAGATAAAGAGAACAGATTTTTATGTGACAAAAGAGGCGTACGAAGTTTCCTGCGACGCCTAAGTTTTTTCTTCTTGTCCTCTCCTCTCCTCTCTTGGTGCAGTGCATCTCAAGACCAAGGTAGGCACCTCTTTCGATACTAGCATTTTTTCACCTCACCCTTTTTCTCAGTTGCTCATTTTGACAATGAAGTCCTGATGCATGATTCGTAAAGCGTGAAGAATAGTAAATCGTGAAGTTTGGCAACATGGCCGGGAAATTTTCCCCTCTGATTCATAAGTACCGCATGGACGGAGGGATCGATGGAGGGAGGGAGGAGGTGGGGAGTCGCTGGAGTGCAACTTTCTCCTCTCCTGGGCGAGTCTGTGTGCGCAGCATCCCGGCGCTGCGGTATCTCATTACATAATACTGAGCAACGTGCGTAGATGCAACTTGAGAGTTTGAACATGTCGTAACTGCTGAACAACACCTGAATAAAACAAATATTTCCAGGCGCGAGTTGCTGCACCGTTGCTGTAAAACATTTGAAAGAAAAACCATATGGTTAAATAAACAGCAAAAGTTAGGTTTTTCTGTGTTTTGCAGTCTTAAAATTGATACTCAAATGGGGAATAAAACTCCAGATGTCTTATTCCTAACTGAAATTCCTGATAGGGAATAACAATAAAAGGCTGGAGTTCAAACCGGGCTGGAGAGTGATTTCAATGCAGCAGGAATGTTTGTGTGTGTGTCAGTGAGTACCTGATATTCACCTGACGGAGAGAAATACTAGGGCTTTTGCAGGTTTTAGTAGTTTTGTGAGGGCATTTATAAGCATTTATAAGAAAAAAAAAATATTTTATAGGAAAGTTCAAGGATTTATTTGAAATACCTTTGACTACTGTGGTTATGGAAGTGTGTAGGGAGGGTAATTTTTAGATATCTCCAAAGATCTGGTTATACAGAAAGGAGAGGTTTTTGTTGCTTTTGTGGACATTTTTGTATCTGAGGGACCACCCTCAAAATGTAAAAAATGCTTTTGTGGAAAAGTTTGGGTTTTAAAACTAAACAAGTTAAGGTGGTGTAGTGTTATTAAAATCTAGCACGAAATCTAGGGAGTAAAGGGAAGAACCTTACAACGATGGCAAAATTAAAGGAAAAGGAAGGACACTGTGTGTGTGTGTGTGTGTGTGTGTGTGTGTGTGTTAACCCTAATTTCAGCATGATGGCCCACTCTGGGATGCTGCTGCTACAGCTTCTAATTGTAGGCAAGCGTCTTTGTGCTGAACAAGCTGATCTGCCGGAACGGCGCTCAGCAAGATCAACTTAAGTTATCCCTGCTGACTCTGGCTCAACTCCTTCCTCTGTCTTAAAGATGAATAAAGGTTATGTACCCAAAAGAGATATTTCTTTCCTTTTGCTTGCCGTATTTGTTTTAGTTAGAATGGAGAATGAGCAGTGTGGGGTAAGTTTGCAGTGTTCATTAAAGTTGGCTAGATAGAACTGACCGGTCTTGATAAACAGAGCCTCACATTGTGTGCCCTATTCAGTGAGAGCAATCCTGCCACATGTGGGAAGTCCTTCTGCGCACTGTGCTGTGTGTGGTGAAAGAGGTAAGCAATTCAGGAGGTAATCTCATTGATTGCAGTGAAGGCCGGAGTGAATAGTCAGTGCAGCATAATATGGGTGGGGTAAGAGGTGTGCGGGTGTGTGTGTGAGAGAGAGTGTTTGCAGTGTGGAACATGTTAGGTTCTATTTCACATAAATGCTAGTACTTGAAAAGTCCTAGCATTTATTTGCAAATTTAAAGTCAAAAGTGTGAAAAGACTAGCATTTAGTAACAGAGGTAAAGTTAAGGGTTAGCTGTATTATTACTCAAATTAGATACTAGAAGGATGTGGCTGTGTTTGTGTGTGGGTGTGTGGGTGTGTGTGTTTGCAGGGCATATGCTGCTTGTGCACTGAAGTGAAACACCCCCACACCCCAAGTAAATCTTAGCTCTAGACTGCTGCATAGGGGCTGTTAATGTCTAGAGAACAGTGGTGTCACCTTTTATGCCCTGCTATAATGGATGAGCTTTTGGAAGTAATGACGCAGTATCAGTAGCCGTAATTCAGCAGGGTTGTAATGTTATTTTGAGGGACAGTTTCTAACCCTTGGGGCCTGTATTGTTGGGCCAGGCATCAGTCTCCCTTCTGCAACCATGTCTACAGCACAAAAAAATGAACAGCGTTTTAGTTGAGTCGCTGGGTGCAGTATAAGGACGCAGTCCAGTAAGTTTAGGGGCGTTATTATTGAAGCCTGCTGAGCTTGCCAGCGTTATTAATAAAATGGAATTTATAAAGGAACGCCATCACCTTATAATGCATTTTTCACCCCCTCTACTTGCTTTTTTTCTTCATCATTCACAGTATGTCCTCAAGGTGGATGTGTAGTTGATGGTTCATGAAATTGCATCGTGTTTTCCTGTTGTAATCATGCTCAAATTGAGATGTGATTTTACACAGAGCATCGGGGTCATTATTGTATGTCTGTTGTGTATTACCACCAAAGGAATGAATCATAATAAAAACAGTAAATATGCGTGTGTTAATAGCCTTTTCTTAAAACACAGTCACCCTTGAGGGCAGTGCAGACTGGTGCATATGTGCTATATTACTGTACTATACTGTACTATATGCATACACTACACAATTGTAGCCTATGTTAATTTCAAGATTTTTTATAGTTTAATAGGTTGAATATGGAAAATAGTGGTTTAGATTAAAATGAAAAGTGCTGGAGTCTGAGAGCTGTTGTTGCAGAGGAACGCAACCAATGATCATCGAGTGTGGCCTTGGAACAGGGAGTCCCAAAACACAGCTGACGTTTGACTTTTTTCCCCATTCTCCTTGTTTCTGGCATTTGTTCAACTGCATTTGTCTCTGCATGCTGGAAATGTTCACTGTCAATCCGTGGAGGGCGCTGATGTTGTGCTTCTTTCTCTCTCTCTCTCTCTCTCTCTCTCTCTCTCTCTCTGTCTCTCTCTCTCTCTGTCTCTGTCTCTCTGAAATGTCTTTGATTTTTTTTACGCCCGCCATCTCATCAATCAGTCCCTCGTGTTGTAGCTCCATAAACCCAAAGAGCCTGGCGAAGGCAACGTAGGAAATACTATTTCCTCAATCGCCTCCCTGCCAGGACACGAGGGCCCTGCCAGAGTCTCCATTTCACTGATAACTGCACTGGCTTTAAATCCAGAAGATATCCTGTGATCTTTACCGCAATGAACGAAAGCTGCCCTCACGCTTCTAGTAGCGATTGTCTCTGCCGTTTCCCTTTTGTTGCCGTCCGTTACATGAAGGCTGAGAGGAAGACAGAGCAGTGGCCCCCAAGGTGTCGATGAAAACAACAGTCAAGTCTGCATCTGTAGTGAGGGCAGCCAAGGTGCCGCGTGGCCAGCATCAGTGCCTGCAGGCTGGGGGGATTTTCTGCTGACCGAGTCAGATGAGGAAGAGGTGTGTGTGGGTGTGGGTAGGGGAGTGTGTGTGTGTGTGTAATTGCCTTTGCGCATATGTGAGTCTTTCTGTGATGTCTTGCTGTGAATATGATGCAGACCATGTGTTTTCAATGACATTTCTACACAACTGTGTACCGTATGTTTATTATTTAGTGGTCCTGATGTACAGGTGAAGCAGTGCAAAGGCAAAATGAGGCGTGAATGTTAACAAATGGCTCAAGTGGGCTGCTGTATCCCACAGTGCCTCAGGCTGCCACAGGCAGTCTGTCACTCAGCACATGGCCACTGGTGCAGTGTGGTCCCCCTGAGACACACATACACACACACACAATTTGTATGTGAGGCTAAACTGAAAAAGGGAAAGTGAAGCATTGATGCTACTGTGTACGTGATTGAAGACGAGAAGCCACTGCAGGGAAGAGTGCAGCAGCGGCTACATTAATCCAAACTCAGCTTAATTAAACTGAACATAATTGTAGCCATCCAAGCTTGACTATGATCAATAGATCGGTAATCAATGCTGGGTTATCCCAAGTCTCGTGTACCTAGATGACTTGCATGACTAGATTTACAAATCTAGTGCACGTGGGAGAATTTCTTGGTTCAAAATGCTGCTATGAAAAGTTAGCACATGGACTTAATATAGCTTAAGATAGTTGATTCTGCCATTCTGATGAATGCCATTCTAAGAATGCCAACCCATAATCAATTTTGAAGCAGGAATATGTTCAGATCTCTTCCAGGTGAAAGGAAATAAGAAGAATCACATACCTCTAAGAAACAGAAACACAAGCCTTAGAATCAAAATAGCACACCTCATCAAGCTTACACCAATGAATTTGTGCGCCCAATAAATCAGTATTTGTTATTGTTTGTAATTTCTGATTAAAAGAAATAACCAGTGTAAGTGAAGTGAAGTTACTTTTCAAGCTACAAGCACCTTTTTTATGTTAAAATGATCTAAAGTAACAAAAGCTATAGCTTGTAGCATAGTTGTATAAGCTACACTCAGATGTGTAAGTACAGTTGGTGGTGTAACGGTTGGGGGTTCGCTCTGTAATCAGAAGGTAGCCGGTAAATCCCAGACCGGTAAAGTTACCACTGAGGTACTCATGAGCAAGGTACCGTCCTCAAGCACTGCTCCCCGGGCGCTCCCCATGTTAGCTGCCCACTGCTTCTTTACGAATGGGTCAGATGCAGAGGTCACATTTCGTTGTGGTGCACTGTGTGCTGTGCTGTTATATATTTTGATAAATATAAATATTTTCTTCACCAAGGACTGCCAAGAGTGCGCTGTGATGCAATAACTGCCCCCTGCAGACATGGTAGCCTATTAGATGCCACTTCTGCCAGTTCAATACCACTCAGAAAAACATGGTAGCTGGATAGCGGTTTTTGCCACGCTACATTGCAATTTGTAAAATAAATTTGTTCGTTTTATTAAACTACAGCGGTTTAGAAGTAGCTTTGCTACTGATAAGCTACTAGAAGTAGTTAAGTTAGATACTTAACTAAGCCAAAAGCAAAAGTAGGCAATAAAGTTTTGATCAAATAACAAATTATGACAATTACCTGCATTATGTTATGCAAACTTAGTGATATATTTCAAATTGCTGCATATTATATACCACAAAATGTTGTAAATGGTACGTGAAAATGATACATCATTATCACATCATTCAACTGCAGATATCAAAAATAATTTCAGTCTTAAAAATCCTGTATCCTAAATGGGGAGATCAATGAAACGGGACAGACTATTGATATTAGGCAAAGTGCACATATTTTAGTGGTTCTTCATTATTAATAAGGCCTTCTGCAAGACTTTACTGTAAACGGTTTTGAGCAAAGTAACAATGTCCCAGCTCAACTGTAGTTCCATTCCATTTCCATCAGTCAAAGTCACCAAATCCAAAAAAGTAAAAATCAGAAAACATGACTTTGAATAGATGTTGTGTTTCTAGTGTCACTTCAAGCTGGACAGTGTTGCCTTCGCTAAACATTATACTGTACTTTACTCTCAACTGCATTTCCCTCAGTCAGCCTCTAAAGCTTCATGCTTTTTATGGGTTTTTACAATTGTGTTTCCTTGTTGGAGGTGCAACATGGAACATGAAACTTTTTAATGTTTGTCAAAGCAGAGCCATAATATGAAATTTAGCATTTATGCACAGTATAAAGCTGTTACTGGACTATATAGATGCATTTCATTTTTATGGTAGTTAAGCAGACTTTCCTATCTAGAGCAAAATCCATTTCCTATTTAGAAGAACGGGAGCAACCTAGAGTTGCTCAGGTGCCCAATGATGATAATGTTAGAGGATTTGAACCCACAACCTTGGTGCAGAGGGACACATTCTACCACTATCTTTATCACTGGGTATAAACCACCTGTAAAATTCTTCACCTACTTTTAAAATATCAGTCTTAAGTCATTTCCTAGTGCGTCATTCAGCAACGCGCATGAACAAGATATTTAAAGTTTCTACTGAATGTGTCGTTACTGACTAGAGAATCTTCCTACATCATATAGCCAGTACTGTATGTGCCCTATATAAGCTT
Source organism: Distichodus sexfasciatus (assembly GCA_032718565.1). NCBI lineage: Eukaryota > Metazoa > Chordata > Actinopteri > Characiformes > Distichodontidae > Distichodus > Distichodus sexfasciatus. Next base: position 279,831 of record JAVGVS010000162.1, on the reverse strand, counting down.
GCAGCAGCCAGTGTACACTCCACTCTTCATTCCACTGCAGAGAAGCACTGCTCTGCATTCTGATTCCGCGCTCAACGCGTGCTCCTATGTAGACTCATTAACGTGTGATCGATGATGCGTGTTACCACCATGATCAAATTACCAGCTCAAACCGCGAGCCAATAAAGCTGAGAGACCAGCTGTGGAGAGCTACATCTTGACATGCTGCCTTATCAGTTGTACAGCCTTACTGCCCCCTTCTGGCATTCAGTTATTAAAGGGACAGCCTGGCCAGAAGCGCTAGTGTGGGTAACTAGGAATGCAAGCGGAAGGGGCAAGTAGCACATCCAGCGTTGGCCTTAATTTCAGTGTAATGCGTATTAGTCTGACGGTGAAGATTATTTATTTTGTTTTCACATATGCATTATTTATTAGTTAGACCTTGTTGGGGTACAGTGAACAACTGTAACCCATATTGTGACACACAGCTTTTCTGAGACTAAGACAAGACTAAACAACAAGAGAACCTTAAATTTATTCCAATAGAGGGTTCTTGGATAAAAAGTATGGATCATACTGAAGGTCGATGTGATATGAAAAGTAGTATTTTTTCAGCTTTTAAAAATATGTATATTTTAATTTTCTTATCAGTTGTACTCCAAATCTCTCAGCTGCACTGTAAAATAATTTTTTTTTTTCCAAATTTAAGGTGGCAATATATAGTGTATTTTTACATCACAATACATACACACACAGATAGAGTAGGAAAAAAAATCATATTTTCCAATATTGTGCTGTTCTAAAAAGTAGGTGTTTAAAACAAGTGTGGAGTTATAGTAGGTAGGTGCACATACTATATTATACAATATATGAGTCATCTTTTTCTATAACCTGCTCTGAAACCAGTGAGTGGTTTGAAGTGTGCATCATGCGTGCAGTAAGCAGATTTGCTTATTGTTCCCCTTATAGTTGCAGATATTTGCATATTAATATGGATCTACTCTGGGTGTTGACATATGGAAAGCAAATGCTGACAGAGGAATACTGAAAAACCGGGTAATTAGTCACAAGCACGGCTCTCTGTGGGTCAGGCCTTTTCTCGGCTACTCAGTCAAACTGACCCAGATCTGGATAATCCAGAGGTTCTGTCTGCTTTTTAGGCCTGGTGAAACAGAGTCCAATCTGTCTCCCACCTACACACCTCCCCCCAGACCGTCCGGTCATGCTATTTTGGGTGCTGGCAAGGTTACTAAAAGTAAGTTATGTGATGGGTTTTGTGTGTGAGTGTACGTGAGCCACGTGTGTATCTACATCAATCGTCAAGCCATGCAGAATGTTAGAAAGAGTACATGTGAGCCACAGTGTCTGACTGGCCTAATTTGTTCGACCTTGGCGGTAGAAGGAAAGACACTGCGGAGGAGAGCGCAGCCTCGTTTGTGCGACGCACTCAGGCACTAAGAGGCCATGACTCTTCCAGGACAATACTATCAACTCCACCGTCTCTCCAATCAGCTTCAGTCGAGCTGATCTGCTCACCTACTCGTGAAATAACACCCAGAGCCCCTCCAGGCCTTCAATGGAGTGTCATTATTGATTGGCCTCACTCTTAAATCTAGAGGAGGGTGAGACACCCTTGATTCTTGCGAAAAATGTAATCTGTCCGTTTGGTAACCGGCTTACTACTGAATCAGTATTTTGATAATAAGGAAAAACTACCACACAAGAAGTAAACACACAGAGGCTCTTCTGAATGTTGTACTTATTGAGACCATATCTAATCATTCATTCATTATCCACTTAATCCCAGCCAGGGTCGTGGGTGGGTTGCGGGATGGGCAAAGTCTATCCCGGGAACTATGGGCGCAAGGCGGGGGCAGGCCACACACACTCACAGTCACACCTTACGGGTGCCAATTAACCTCTATTGCATACTTGGACAGTGGGAGGAACATGGGGAGAGCATGCAAACTCCACACAGAAAGGCCCTTACCGCCAACCCCGGGAATCCAACCCAGGACCTTCTCGCTGTGAGGCGGCAACGATAGCCACCGTGCCGCCCCATATCTAATCATTTTTTCTCCAATTATATTTAGCACATTTATGTGTGTAACAAGTCTAATAATTGCAATAGATAACATTTGACAAATGTAACAAATAATTGTGATCAGTATAATTTTATATGTACGTTAAATGAATATTAGTCAATATCAAAGTATCACTGAAAATGACTTTATATTCATTCATTCATTCATTCATTCAACCGCTTAATGGGCTCAAACCCAGGACCCTCTCGCAGGGGGCGCGGCAGCGCTAACTGCTGCGCCACCCTTACGTGTTGATATTAATCCACTAATCCTCAATACCCTCAATACTCAATAGATTAACCTATAGAAAAATAGCTGTCAGTAGCATCCCTTAAAAGATTTGAATATCTCTAATACCAATTTGGTAGATGAGGTAGACTTCAGATCCCTTTAGAGAGGAGATTTAAGAAGAGGAGAAAAGTTTCTCTTTCAGAGATGTTTGTAAAAGCTTTAATCCAGTCTCAAAGAATCCTGGGAAAAGTATACTCATGAAATAAAGCAAAGCTGCTGCACACTAATGTATTTTTCAGACAGAACATAGTGTTAATCTTCCACACGCTTCTGTAACATCTTACTTTAAGTTACACTTTATTATATTTATGTTGTGTTATTTATCTTATTTTGTGTAATCTTGTCAAGACAATAGTTTTACTGCACCAACAGATAAATCTCTTTTGAAATGGACAGAAGCTCTCAATACAGAGAGTAAACACCATTGAATACGGAATACAACGTGAGATAATAGCGGGGAAATATTTAAGCAGGAGGACAGCGGGGGAAAGGCTAAAATGACAGAGGAATGCTGACAAAACTACAGTTGATAGATTAGAGCAGATAGTTTGCTAACTTCCATTTTACCATGCAGTACACCACTGCTATAATTCACATCAGCGCTAGCTCATACGGATTAGCTGCATGTGCTCATGCATTCGCTAATCAAACTTAACTAAAGAGTTCTTTACAACAGGCTAAACACGCACCCATCATATTTTACAGTTTACGACAACACAAAATAGGTAAATGTAGCTCAACAGCAGCTGTTGGTGGTGAGGGAATGGAGATATTAGGAACCGCTTCTGACTTAGCATATGACAGACTCTCTTAGCGAACTTGCGCAGACTAGCAGTTAGGCTACTGATGCAATGCAGGTGAGCAGGGCCAGAGCAGTAGATCTGGGCAAAGCTATGCTAAACATAAACTCTCCACGTAAGCAGGCTGCATTTAGTGCCACCCTACTTAGACCTACCGTGAAAAGCCGTGAAAAACTGTTAAACTGCATAACTTCACAACGTCGTAAAATGGACTTTAGGGGTTTTCAGACACTTTTCGGACACATTTTAACACACCAAGGACGGTTTTCACCATACTGAGTCTTTAATTTGCACCAGAATTGACAGGAAGGAGCTCTGAAGTGTAGAGTAACAAATAATTACTGAAAAGTCCTGCAGAAATCAATTCATGTCATTAACCGGAACCTTAAAAAATCAATGAGATTGTCTTTTGTTCTTGACAAATAATTATATTAGACGTTGCCAATAAAACCTTTTGTTTGTGTATAAAGTTCACTTTTAATAGTCATTGTTGAGATCTTTGTGGGTATTTAGGCTATGTTTTAAATGAATGGCACTGTGTGATGGCAATGAATATATTATTCCATTTAAAGCTGGGTTTAATAATAATGAATCATGAATGTATCTCTCCTGAAGGTATAACAGTGTCAGAGACCATTTGGTTTATGAATTTAATATAACATGAAACGTTAGTTTGCACCCTACGAGAAAGATACAGGCGAAATACAGTATTTGAATATTTTACATCTGGGGACACCAGTTAATAACGGAAAACAGCTTTTGAGGAGCAATTTATTAAACCTGCTTATGTGAGTTTTGCTAAAATGTAATCTGTTTAATTGACTTATGGAAAGTATTGTCTCTGCATCAATATTTTGCTTTTTAGCACAAACGACAAGTCGATATGGAACCTTGTCTTAGTTCATCAATACAGTCTGTGAGCTCATCATCATAGACAGTGTCATTAGAGCAAATAACTCATGGGCCCAACAGTGATATACTGTTAGTTTCCCCAGATCTACCATTTAGAGATTCTCCTAATCAAACACTCTTATGGTCACCAACACTTGATTTAAGCCATTTAAACATTTACTTTTAGGCATTTATCAGACATGTTTATTCAGGTGACTAACATTTACTTATTACAGGGACAGTCTTTCTGGAGCCTTGCCCACTCAATAACTGGAACTATACATTCTCCATTCGGAAAAGTTTTCAACTGGTTCTGTCCCAGGAACCACCAGTCAGACTAAAGGCCCATTTATGCTCCTATTACGTATGAAAATAAGGATGTGCACTACAAACATTTCATTTGACTCCGTCCACAAACTTGCGTACGTCATTTTGCATTGTTGTTGCTGTTAAGCAGCACATCCACTAGAGGGCAGTGCAGAAACCTCATTTTTCCATATTTCAACAACAAAGAAGGCGATGGTGGAAAAGATGGTGATAATACTGTATATCTATCAAAAAATAGCCAAAGCACAAGCAGCAACAGTGGTCTGTGAGACCACTGAACACTTCTCAACATGTAGACGGAGAATTCATTTACTTGGTTTTACCGATGAGAGAAATTGATGACAACGCCACGATTTCCAGCGATACTGCTTCGTTCTGTACGTATCCGCAAGCTTTGCGAAAGCGTGCACAAATACATATAAGTCTTTAAGGTAGAGCATAAATGGGCCTTAAGCAGTAGTTTGTGAGGAGGTCTACTATTTTTAAGATATATGCATTACATTTATTATTCATAAAGATCCCCAAACCATCTGGAAATGTTTGAAAAATAAATTAAATGAAATACTTTTAAAAGGGGGATTTCAGAAGTGAAACTGGATTGCACGTCACTGACCACCTGCATTGCCACCATGAACCACCAAGGGGGCGTGGACCACCGGTTGAAAAACTGCTCAGTTCCATCACTTTATTGCTTAGATACGGATGGCAATTTAATGGTAGAAATCATTATCAACACTCAAGAGCTCAAGTTTAGCTTCTCATAAAACTTCTTTACACATGCTTACATCTCAGCTTCTAAAATGAATACAACATCCTCTTCATTTTCTGCTATTTTTTGTTCTTGTCTTCTCAAACTTCCCATAGTGACATTGCCACAAAAAAGCTTGTCTTACTTAACGCCCTCCTAAGTTTCTCAAAATGTGACTCACATCCTACAAATTGCAGTTGCCACTGCTGTGATTCCTAATGCTTGGGAAAACCATGCAGGAAAAATAATGCTGCAGATCAATGCAAATATGTGTTCATTTATGCAGACATCTGAACCATGATCACCAAAGTACTTTCAAATCCATTTGCTTCAAGGAGATCATTTAGTGCAAAATTCTTAGGAACTGTAAAGAGTGTGAGTAATTTCACTGAAATTCATATGAATGAAGCAAGAAATACTTGAACAGCTAACTCCATCCTAACCCCAGTCCTAATTATTCATAACTTATCCCACCATGGTGAAATCCTTTTACCGTTCAATTCATATGCATCACTTTCATGTTCATTCATTTTTCACTCCACTGTAATCTGGTGCATACCTCTTAAACAAAACTGTTAGTAAAAGACTGGCTGTCTGTGAAAAGGTCTCAAATGGTTGCCAGTGGGTATTCAGGAGAATTTTACAGCTGTAATTGATTAAAGTGGGAATATTCAAGCTATTTTTGAAAGAGCTGTGAACGCTAATCAACTCTAATTTTCTGAGTAAGAGGCAAAGACCAGGAGCTGTTCTAACAGTGGATAAATACCCTGCTGAGGATCTCTCAGGATGAATAGTGCACTCCAGTCATGAAAGACTGAACTCTGTTGCCCTTTCTTCTCAATTCAATTACTTTTGGGTGTAATCCAGTAGTGCTGATGTTGACTCATATTTGAAAATTGGGACTGTGTTGCATTAGCTATACTCCTTTGTTCTTAGTTTTATGTGATTAAAAATACTTGCTTAATGGTTTGTATTTTGCAGAATGTTAAGTTTAATGTTAGTCTGTGTAAGTGCCACTGCAATAAGAGTATATCCATTGTACTTCTTTGAATGTATGTATGTTTGTGTGTGTGAATGAGTGACAGAGAGAGAGAGAGAGAGAGAGAGAGAGAGAGAGGCAGTGCTCTCTGCGCCCTCTAGCTTCATATTTCTTTGTTAAACCCCTGCATTGCAGCACTACTAGCAGAAACGAGAGTGAGAGATAGAGAGAGAGAGAGAGAGAGAGAGAGAGAGACAGTGTTTACCTTCTCCACAATCAGAGAGAGAAAGAAGTGTGGCCCAAATTACATCCACAAGGGGTTTACAAGTACACAAATACCCTTCACTGTGGCTAAATGAAAGATAATCCTTTAATATATGTATTTGTTCTTATGTTTTTAAACTATAATGTTCATTTAGTTTAACAAGAGCAGGGTTTTGTTAAGACTGACTACATTTTGCTCATATTAAATATTAAAGCCAGGTTGAGCGAGATATTCCTGTATATTCAGGTTTGTCTGCATCTACCATGTCTTCTTTATTGTTAGAGAGCTGAAAGAAATATTATCTATTTTAATGAAATGAAACTGAATGAAATATTTAAATCTATTTATATAATATCATCTAGAGCAGTGTTCTGAAGGGGACATTTATGTTCTTTTTGCATGTGTTTTGGTTTAAATTAAACAGGTTTTTTTTTTTTTTTTAATTTTTAGAATTTGCATTCATTCGTTCATTATCCGAACCGCTTAATCCCAACCGGGGTCACGGGAGACACCGGAGCCTATCCCGGGAAATACGGGCGCAAGGCAGGGATCAACCCAGGGTAGGCGCCAACACACAGCAGGGCACATAGAATGCACATGTTAATAATTAATTACCTCTCTGTTGCTGACTGCTTCACTGTGTCTGCCCACATGTCCTTCGATGCCACTTCTTAACCAACGCATAGAGTTAACAAGAGTATGCTCAATACGATATATTGTAATAATATTCGCATAATGATTACAATATTCCCACACAATTTGGATCGCTCTGGAGTTTTGACAGATCTGTGCTGGTGACCTGGGTATTGTTGGTTTGAGTGCCAGGACTGATGAGAGTTGAGAGAAGTGACCACATCACCTGTTTACCCCATCACTGTTCTTTTTTAGTACTAGGGTACTGTCCTTCTTTTTAATGGGGGAAAATCACTCTCCTGGGACACTGAATGTTAAAGGTCAGATGTGAGATGTGAGGTCGCTTATAGGCAAAGTGATTGGTTGGGTTGGTGAAATGTCTAGGTTTTTTGTCAGACCAAGGTGGCGACCCTACCTTATTCTCCAGCTGTTGTGGAAGCACTGGAAGAAGTACTGTGTAAACATGACACAATACCACTTTTTTATGTCCGATACAATACCAATATCTTAAATTTGGATATCTACCGATACAATACAAGTCTTAAGGAAATACTTGACTTAAATACTGTTTTTCTAACTAAAACAATGAAATAAATAAATAAACAAAGTAATAAATAATAAATGCAAAACATTTATTATTCATAAAGATCCCCAAACCATCTGGAAATGTTTGAAAAATAAATAAAATGAAATACTTTTAAAAGGGGGATTTCAGAAGTGAAACTGGATTGCACGTCACTGACCACCTGCATTGCCACCATGAACCACCAAGGGGGCGTGGACCACCGCTTGAAAAACTGCTCAGTTCCATCACTTTATTGCCGAGATACGGATGGCAATTTAATGGTAGAAATCATTATCAACACGCAAGAGCTCAAGTTTAGCTTCTCATAAAACTTCTTTACATATGCTTACATCTCAGTTTCTAAAATGAATACAACATCCTCTTCATTTTCTGCTATTTTTTGTTCTTGTCTTCTCAAACTTCCCATAGTGACATTGCCACAAAAAAGCTTGTCTTACTTAACGCCCTCCTAAGTTTCTCAAAATGTGACTCAATACACAACCATTTGTATATGCTAAATTATTTATTATTAAAATAACATCTCAAAAATTATTACCCTAGACACAGTTCTGTAATTTTGTGACAGTCCCTAATCCTGCGGCGCTAAAACAATCAGAAACACAGAGATTGCCAGTGAGAGCATGTGATTTGCTTTTGGGGTTGTAGTGTGTTGTAATGTCATTGTCATATCATTATGTAGGAATTAGCACGAATATTGCATCATATACCAGCTTTACCGCAGTGCAACTTCATAATGCATAAGGAACTGAGCGTGTGCACATTTACAGATTGGCCTACTTTCATTAAAGTAACACTTTAAAAAACAAACATAAAAAAACGGGGCAGTTGGTGGCGTAACGGTAGGGTGTTCGCCCCATGATCAGAAGGTCGCAGGTTTAAATCCAGGGCCGGTAAAGTTACCACTGAGGTACTCATTAGCAAGGTACTGTCCCCAAGCACTGCTCCCTGGGTGCTTGTCAGCTGCCCGCTGCTCCTTCACGGATGGGTTAAATGCAGAGGTCACATTTCATTGTGGTGCACTGTGTGCTGTGCTGTGGTGTGTTCACAATGACAAATAATCACTTACTTTCAATGCCACCAATACCCTGTTCCAGCTATTTGAGTTATTATCATACCAATATCCTATCCACGTTTTGTGTCGGTGCCATCTTTAGCACTGTGATCTCAGCTTCCTCTTATACCTGTCTGTCTGCTCATCTGAGGGTGGATATGGATAGATAGATTGAGATATGCGAAGAAGATATTTTGTCATCATGTTGTTCGTCTGGCCTGTTGTTCCCCACTTGGCCACTAGTGACCATTTCATTTTGGTTTGCCCTGGCTGTGTCTATGACTCACTTTCCTTAATATGCTTCACATGCAGTTGGCAGCATAACGGTCAGGGAGTGGTCAGAGAGTTTGCCCCATGTTCGGAAGGTCTCTGGTTCCAATCCTGGTACCACTGAGCACTGTTCCCCGGGTGAGGCCCATTAGCGGTACGCTGCTCCTACACAGATGAGTCAAATGCAGAGGTCACTTTTGGTTGTGGTGCACTGTGTGCTGTGGTGTGTTGTAGGGTAAAAAGTAGCAGTGCTTCAGGATTATGCTTGCTGTACAATGTGTTAATAGTCTTATTAATAACTGTACATCTTCAACACAACAGATTGTAAATGACCGTCTTCTTATTAAGTGATATTCTGTCTTATTACAGAATAAGAAACGGAATAAAACAAGATTACAATCATGGGAAATGTCAACACTGCTAAAACAATGTTTAAAACAGGCAAACCACATGGACGGGAGTATGATATTGCCTCTTAAGGCCAGAAGGTAAAATATTGTGTTTATGCGCTGTGAATTTTGTATAAACTATACAAAAATATCTCTTTGACCTTTTATTCTTTTAACAGGATAAAAATCTAAGCTTGTTTTCAGATAGCAGTGAGTGTCTTCCAGAATAAATAACTGGTCCTGCTGTCAACTCACTTTCCTTTAACTGCTTGGAGAGAGAGAGAGAGAGAGAGAGAGAGAGTGTGTGTGTTTGTGTGTGTGTGTGGCCATGTATTTTTCGCATTGTGGAGACCTTTTGTCCCCTAAAATCACTTTTATCTGTTTTTTTGGGCTTTGTGGGGACATTTGAGAGGTCCCCATGAGGAAAAATGACTTTATAGAAAATGTGCTTGTTTTATTTGAGAAACTAAAAGAGGTAAAAGATGTGCTTTTGGTTACTGAGGTTAGGGTTAGGGTTAGGATTAGGTGTAGGTGTAAAATTATGTACTTTAGTCATTATGGGACTCTGTGGAAGGACCTCACAAAGATAGTAATACATAGACTGTGTGTGTGTGTGTGTGAAAGACACAAATGTGTGCAAATTGGGTCTAGAGCTCCATTTCCAACATGAGACCAGATGCCTGAAGCACAAAACTCACTCCCTGCAGACTTCTGCATGAAGCAAATAGTATCAATTAAGCTGACCGGATGGAATATAATTGGACAGCAAGATGTGATTCTTTTTCTTTCCCCTTTTGAAAAATGGAAGTGCCTCATATTTCCTTCCTACATTGATACACATTGTTGGGGATTCTGACAGTTTAGATTTAGCTGATTTGTGGTAGATGTGATAATCTGAGAAAATACAGAACCAAATGAAAATATACACACATGCATTTTCATTTAGACATCTAATTCATAGATGAATTGTGTGTTTTTATATGTTATTCTTTATAGACGCTCACCAAGTTTACCCCAAATCACTCTTGAATCAACCTTCCCAAAGGTTGATCCAAAATGGCTGACTGTGGAGTATAGTTTAGCAGCACGTCTCCTCTGCAGGAGCAACGGTTTCAGCGTGTAATGCATTGCTCTCTCAGCAGTCCTCAGCATAGCCATAAATCTGGCCGAAGAAAGAGGGACATTTGGTTTCTGCAGAATAAATCATGTGGAAATCAATGGTGGAGCCTCTGGACAGAGGGTCCAGGAGCTCTGGCCCTACTCATGATTGGAAATGCGATTGTGTCGACGCATCAGAGCCAAGGGACAAATTAGTTATTACCATGGGAATGGAACATGTCAGATTACTACAGCCAGCCTGATGATAGACAGACAAAGAGATAGAGAGACAGAGAGATGATTCAGAATATATACTGATTAGCTAGATAGCTAGATAGATAGCTAGATAGATAGATAGATAGATAGATAGATAGATAGATAGATAGATAGATAGATAGATAGATAGGTGATTTGGGGGATCGATGGATGAATAGATAGATAGATGGCTTCAGTAGCTGGAATGTGGAATGTCTGAATCACTCTAGAATGACTGAAGTAAGTTTGGAGTGTAAAATAAAAGATTGGAATGACTGACAGGCAGAGAGATGGATCACATTTGGCTCAGTGACAATTATTGTAAATTCATTAATACATAATGACATCCTACAATCCAGTCAGATGCATTAATCCCACACTAAAATTAGAGTTTTGGGTTAATTGGTTCAAAGTGAGCTCCCAGATTCATGCATTAAACTCTATATAGGGCAGACAGGGATGTAGGTTATATCATTGTCCTTTTAGTAGTGCCCTCATCGCTTGCAGGAATCATATCTTGCCTGGAACTGACACTGAAACAATATCTATGTAAGATCACTTTTCAAGTTTTGCAAGCAGTAATGTAATGATCAGTCATATAGAGTATGAATGATATGAATAGTGTCAAGAAGGTGACATTTCCAGTTTCAACTTTGCTTCTGGCCATTGCAAAACAGGGCTGAAAAGCCCAAAACGAGCAATAAGGCTTTTAAGATTTAAGTTACTTACATTATTCAGACTGGCTAATTGAATCGGAGGTGGCAGCGCCCATCTGGTGTAAGGTGATATGACCAAGTTGGCACCGTATGGCACTGAGCCAGCAGAACATTCACATCTTTTCACCATCTCACACATACAGAGGGAGTGAGGAATCTCTTGATAGTACCGGGGGAAAGGACGTAATCAGTATTGGCGTTAAAATCTTCTGCATCATCTGTCCTCAGCTATGATAAATCAGTGGCCGCTGCAGTCTGCATAGCAACACGCCCACATTCTCCGTCATCTTCACCCTTAGTGGACTGAAGTGTCACACACGAAAAAAGCAATCATTCTGATTGAGCTCTCGTCTTGAAAACATAGCAAATCTCTATCTTGACCCCAAGAGCATTTCTAGCTGTGTTTTACGGAATTCTATAATTGTGCGCTGAAGTGATGTAAAATTGATATGAGCCGAGGTGGTGCGCTACACAGGCAACATTTCTTATGTGCTGCCTTAAAAGTCCATAGCTTCTAGTACACCTAAAAAAAGCATTCATCTCTTAAATGCCCTGTCACAGCCTCCACCAGCAAATCGACCAGAGCTGCTGAGACTCGCGTCTTTCTTCATTCAATAAACAAAATCATCAATTATTTTTGTCACAAAGTGGGGATGACTTCTCTAATGTACAAATCTGTCTCTGTTGAAAAAAGCAGATCTCGTTAAGGATTTCTAGGAGCTCTTAATTGAACTTATCTTGACTAGTTGAGTATAATTGCAAATTAATGTTGTGCATGTTTCCTAATGACCACTGTTGGTTAACATTAATCCTGACAGAAACCATCGCTCCTTGATTAATATTTGTAAATGCAGTCTCAGTTTAATAGACAGGACCTCATGGAAACCACTATGCCTGTCCCTGTTAGGATCTGTCATGATGCCATCAGATATTTACCAAATAGTTTCTAATTATTTTGGCAGAGAACTTGTATATGCCCTGATATTCCTGAGTAAATTGATTCTTTATGTTTAAAAGAATCCTTCATGTTTATTGGATTTCTTATTAATATTCATACTATGAATGTTGGCATGAAATAAATAGATGAACAAATAAGAAGGAACTGGATTCCATTACTCAATTACTGTTAATGTGGAGTAGGATATTATAAATTATGCTGTGCTGGTGGAGTGTAACTTTTGCTTTAGAACATGTTGTGTTTGACTGTTTTCCCTTTGCCCGAAGCACATCTGAAATCTCATTTATTTGATAAGAAGATGGAGTATACTGCAGCAGCTGGACACATTTACAACATCTGTCCACAGCATGCTAATGTAATTTGAGAAGAAAACCATCTGCAGCATTTGCTTGCCGCACTGCATTAAAAAAATATGAAGTTCAACGTAAATACATTTTATCTTTTGCCCCTTCATTTGGACTGATCTTAGCCTCACCTCTCTCAAGATGTTTTCCACTTTTGACTGTTACCGTGCCCCTTCACATTACACCTATCCTGGGATTTTCCAGTCCCACCGTTCCAGGAATAGACCGAAGTTTGTTAAGGATCCAGTTTTGTGTGTGCACTTGGTGCTGCCCGCCTGAGTCCCTAAGGGGTGGGGGTTTACATATTGATCATTTGAAACTGTCCTCCAGTAGCGGTTCAGGGCGTAGCTTACTGCATGCAGTAGTGTGTGAGCAGCATTCTTAATGAGAATAGAGAGAGAATGAGAGAGAGAATGAGAGAGAGAGAGAGAGAGAGAGAGAGAGAGAGAGCTAAACTGGTACAGCAGGGACGCAAAAGGGAGAGTCAGAATATGTAAGAAAGTGGTGAATGAAAGAGAAAGGCAACTGAGAAATGTGTGTGTGTGACAGAGAGAGAGAGACTGGAGAGAGAGAGAGAGAGAGAGAGAGAGAGAGAGAGTATGGGGGGGTGTGAAGCTGTAAGACAGAGCTGTGTGAGTGTGTGTGTGTGTGTGTGTGATGAGGGGGAGTACCGTGTGTGTGTCAGTGAGCTCTGCTGCAGTGGAGAGTGAGGGGGGCTGCAGTTTGTTCCGATGGTCGAATCACAGAGGGATGTTACCTCCACCTCACTACTGAGGCGTTAACTCCACCTCTCATTTTTGATGGGGGTCAGTCCTCGGAAGAAGAGAACTATTACCTGGTAAGTTCTCTCTCTCTCCCTCTCCTCTTCTTGCTGTCTCTTAACTCCAAGCTTTATCTGTCTCAGATCTGGCACACTTGATACGTAATTAGTTTGCATGAGCCTTGAGACTGAAATGACTTTATTTTGGAGCTACGTCAAATTGAGTGTTTTGAAACTCGGAATAAAATTGTGCGCTATTCAGCGTCTTATGTCGTTGCATCAGTGGAGGAAAAAAGCAATCCTCTCAGCAGGTGCGGTGGAAGTGAAAATGACCATCATTAATTATGTAATTCACTAATGTAGCCAATCTCTGGTAATGAGTTTGCAGAAAGTTGAGCACCTTTAATTCCCTCTGCAGTGTGAGACTGTGACTGTACTTGACAGTAACATGAATCTTCCACAAATCGTGCGTGTTAATATTTTTGATCTTGTCATAATGGTTGGACATGGTTTCCTGACAAGACATGGACGGCTGAACTGTTGTTGAGGTGTTGCAGCAGGTTTATTACAAGCTGCTCTCTCAATCTGCATGCTGTAAATTGATTGCGTCAGGGTCAGAGCGGGACACTCGGCTCTAACAGACACCAGAAAAGTAATGTGATATTTTATGTGTTGACTCAGGTATTAGTGCAATAGACAGAACAGTCTATTATTTTTTTCATTTAACCAGCAACTGCTAAATGACCAAATATGAATCTGCATCTTAGACCTTTAATGGTTGCATGCTGAACACTATCATGTGACACATTGAGTTCATTTTTGGTTAAAACTGTCCTTTTAGGCATTGTTTAGAAAAGAAGTTAATTATGAAGGTTCAGAACAACAAAACTACGGCGTAGTCTGTTAGTTTCTGGGGTGCATGTTTCTGATTTAGTGAAGTCCACCACTGCTGATTTTGTCCACATAGCTGTATGCACAGACACATACGGTATGAACATCAAGAGCTTCTGTGATTTCTGCATAAACATCGTCCAAAACATGGCGTCTTCTATTCAATTTGTAGATCATCATAGTACAGCACTCTCCCTTGTCCCTTGTAAATCACTATATATGGCTGTTTCTCACTTTCTAGAGGGTTCATTTGAAGCATTAACAGCATTGCTAAGTGAAAGTGAGTGATTATTTGTCATTGTGAACACATCACAGCACAGCACACAGTGCACCACAACGAAATGTGACCTCTGCATTTGACCCATCCTTGAAGGAGCAGTGGGCAGCTAACAAGCGCTCAGGGAGCAGTGCTCGGGGACGGTACCTTGCTCATGAGTACCTCATGCGACCTGCAACCTTCTGATCACGGGTCGAACACACTACCGTTACGCCACCAACTGCCTCTTACATCTCGTAATTGCAGCAAGAGTGTCCCTCAAGCATCTTGCAGTCAAGAGACTTGCTCAGGTGCTCAATGGGGGTAGTGTTACATGTATGATCAAGATGAAGAGGTTAACCCACAAACTGTCAAGCATCTTACCTCTAGGCCTCTGCCACCCAAGAAAACAAAGCAACAGTGAGCAAAGGTGAAAGTGAGTGATTTTTGTCATGGTGAACGCACCACAGCACAGGACACAGTACAACACAACAAAATGTGACCTCTGCATTTGACTCATCCGTGAAAGAGCAGTGGGCAGCTAACAAGGGCAGTGCCCAAGGAGCAGTGCTTGGAGACCTGAGTACCTCAGTAGTAACTTTACCAGTCCTGGATTCAAACCTGCGACCTTCTGGTCATCGGGCGAACACTCCACCGTTACGCCACCAAAGAGATGACATTCTATAGTGTAATAGTGACACATTCTTGGACAGCATCCATCTCAACTATGCGACAAATCATCATGATTTGGTTCTTTGTCCTTGGTGATTATGAGTATTGTCCCACACTGACCTTTGCTTGACTGCTAATTGTCTGGCATGTTCTTTCGCTAGCTGTCGGACTTTTGCTTGGAGAGGAGGAGAGGAAGTGGTTGACTGTGTGTATTAGTCTCTTATGCTGTTAAGGTCAAGTTTTAGCTTTCTTGATTACAAACTCAGAGGTTCTTCCCCACCTTTATATCCTGCACCCTCATAAAACTGGGCAAATGCAGTAGATTATAAATAATTGTTATTTTTGTATCTTAAGCATTATAAGACACTATGTAATATAGCTCTGCATAATATTAAACTCTGGGCAAAGCACATCTCCTTGCTTTAGGATAGGCTTGAAAAGAATGAACCATATTTGACATATTTGTGTCTGGCTGGGTTGCAGACCAAATTATTGAAGTAGCTTCCTTCATTTAAAGTGACTTATAATCCCATCGCTACCATAACTTTATGGGGCAGTTGGTGGTGTAATGGTAGGGTGTTCGCCCCCGTGATGATCGCAGGTTTGAATCCAGAGCCGGTAAAGTTACGACTGAGGTACTCATGAGCAAGGTACCGTCCCCAAGCACTGCTCGCCGGGCGCATGTTAGCTGCCCACTGCTCCTTCACGGATGGGTTAAATGCAGAGGTCACATTTTGTTGTGGCGTGTTCACAATGACAAACAATCACTCACTTAACCTTCTGTACTTTGGGTCCTATTACCTTTGTCTTTGATCTACTGTCCTAAAAGATATGTTTGTTTATGCCTTGACATTCTGAGTTTCCAAGCACTTTGAATCTAAGTCTGTACAGGTTTCAAAGGTTTTGCTAAACCTTCCATCTTGCCTAGTCTCTCCTGAGCCACACCTGGTCTCAGCTGGCACTTACGGTTCTTGTTCTAGCTCAGGACCGTTCAACTCTTTTCCTGGGAATTAACCACCCTGTAGAGATTATTTCTTAATCTTAAAACACCTGAGGCTCAGCATTCCTGACCATCTTCTCCTTGTGGCAGGCTAAAGTGTGTAATCTTGCTTCAACCAATCTTCTTGGTTGCTATGCTAATAATATGAGCATAAATTTTAAGCCTTTCATGCATGAAGTCGACGCCGGTGAATGGTTGTTCATTCAAGACGACCCTATGCATGAAAGGGTTAAGAGTGTTTTACTGATTTGCTGGTAAGTGCTTTTTGGTGCTGGGCATGAATGCAAAACTTGCTTTGCCAAACTGGGTTTGTCATTAAAACAGCCTGAGACTGCAAAATGTGTTTTTCGGGATCATGCTGCAAACCAGTCGAAATCTGCAAAAATTTTGCAGAACATCAGCAGACCAATGTTTCATTTAAAAGGTGTATTTTGAGTTTGACCCTACCAAATTTAACTTGACTGCTTCCGGGTTGGTTAAGATTCCTGGTTTGCTCTGCACCCATGTATATCACGATGCAGACAAATCTAAACCTTTAAACATATGATTCCAGTCCAGACATCAGGGTTAAGCCCGGTGAGTTTGGCTTACACCTAGCCTGATTCTGCTCAATTGTCCTGCGTGCTCATTTAGTGGTAACTGCAAAATTGCCTGCCCCCTAAACTCAGACAGATTGCGTCTTCCCCTCTTTGTCTCTCTGAGGGAGAGTGAAAGCTACGCTTCCTCCTTTACAAACTGCTAAGAGTAGGGCTCTGATTCCAGCCTCTCGGTTTGGCTCGTGAGATATTTGAGGGAAATGCTATTCCACGTGCTGCTACATATCGTCTTCTAATAATCCACTCATCCAATTTAATCAGAGCTGCTGGGAGTAGGAATACACAGTCGAGCTCACCCCACATGCCATTGTTACACGATTTCGTTCCTCGCTCACTGTTCATCTTTTCTTCCATGCAAGGCAGTGGGTGTAAGCCCATTGGTAATGGATGAAAACCCCTGATCTGTCAGAAGCATTTTACATATGACGAGACCGCTCTAGTGAGAGGCATTCTAATGAGGGCCTGTTGTGACTGATAGAGTGGGAGAGTGAAAAGGGCAGGATCATCATATTCTCTGGGCTGGAGGAATGGCTACAGCGATGGGACGTTGTCAATCAATACCTCAGCCGGAGAGCAAATGCCAGACCTACTGAGCAGGTCAGCTGTGGAACAGTGGAGTATGGAGGAGATAACAAGTAGTGGGGATGGAAAATCAATGGGACTCTCAGCAAGCCGCATTGTTCACCTGAATGTAGTGAAGTTTGCATGTGGCCACTAATGGAACATGGTTAGAAATGCACTGAGTGACTGAGAGTTTGGTTGTTTAAGAGGACTGGAAAGTTTTCATTTCGTGACACAAATGTGTGACACCAATAGGTTCCACTGGGCAGTTAGGTTAGTGTAACAGTTAGGGAGTTGGCCCCATGATCTGAAGGTCTCTAGTTCAAGTCCCAGACGGGTAGAGGTACCGCTAAGGTGAGGTATCGCTCATGAGCAATGTAACGTCCCCAAGTACAGCCCTCCTTCATGGATGGGTCAAATGCAGAGGTCACATTTGGTTGTGGTGGACTGTGTGCTGTGCAAACGCATCCAAACGCATAAGCATACATGAAAATACTATTTAACAACAACATAGAGTAGATAAAATGTTATGAATGCTTTTCTATGACAAAAATTTAAGCAACAAGGAAATATTACATAAAATATGTTACATGTGTATTGGAGGTGTATTAGGTTTAAATCACTTTTTACAGGTTATTTTTTAATATGATTTGTATGTGTCTGTGACTCCATGGTTTTAAATGATATTTACTATATAAATATATCAAATGTGGTGTGAGAATTGTTTAGTGGCACCTGGATGTTATTGATACTGTTATTGATATTGATATTGTATCAAGTTGACATGGAGTTTATCAAAGCACATTTTTCTTATTATATGAAGGGAATGGAATATGTCGTAGATCAATAGCTAGTGAACAGCAATGACCAAGAAATAAAAGTACAGATTAGATTTTGATGACACTGAAAAACAACAAGAATATGCCCATTCCACTCCATATGTCCACCTCTCTTATTTTTACCGACACACACACATACACAGGCTCTCCACAGTTGATTGTGGTTTGACTAATCAATAACCTCAATGTCAAAATCTTTCAGATATTAATCATATGGAAGCTCAACTTTTTATTTTTATATCTGTCTTCACTGGATTCATTACTATTGAAACATATCCTCATACATGGAACATATTCAACACTTGCTTTCTTATTTACTGGTCATGTTTTATGCAGATGAAAATATTGCTTGCTAGTTATTACATCTGTGTGGCCTACAAATTGATGCCTAAATCAGTATAGCCTATTAAAGCGGTTTCTAAAGCAAGTCAAAGAGTAAGATCACTTCATTTGGCTTTGCCATTAGCAAAGGAGCAACAACATTAATTCTGTTGTGCCAGTGTTCCAGCGAGGCTTTCAGATTTGTTTTCTCTTTTCTTTTCATCAACTAACTAATGATAAAGGGGCATTGCTGACTGGGGGAAGGAAGGTTGACATTATTGATTAGACTGACATATATACAGAGGTGGGCAAAGTAGCTAACTTCATTACTTAAGTGAAAGTACAGATACCATTAGTCAAATGTTACTCCAATACAAGTGAAAGTCATACAGCCAAATTTTTACTTAAGTTAAAGTACTGAAGTACTTGTTTCAAAAAATACTGAAGTATTAAAAGTACATCTTCTTTCACCGCATTGTTGCATTATTGCCACAACACTTACAATGCCTAATGTTAACTAGCATGTAGGAGCTGTAGAATAAGGAATTGGTAGAATGTTACAGAATGAGACACAACTCCAACTAACATAGAAAACCACTCATTAGATTATTTCATTAATTAATTGTAAGACTACACACCCCACAAAATAGCATGGTAGTGTTCTGACACAGCTCTGGCAGTGTGTTCACACATATATGTGTATGCTAACCAGGAGGACAGTGCAGCTCAGAACATAAAATCAACATTCCAACCTGCTTAAAACCCAGCTCTACTCCTCTAGCTTCATGACACACCAACAGCAACAATGTTTTAATCAAACAGCAGAACTTACTGTCTGAACTTGGTTTTATAGTTCCAGTCTACTGATTACTGATAGACTGTCACCTGCCAAACACCAATCACATTTTTGGAAAAAGGGGAATAACATCCACTTTATCCAGAGATTTGAAAGTAATGAGTAACAAGAACCTTGATAGAAATGTAGTGAAGTAAAAAGTACAGTATTTGTCTTTAAAATGTAGTGAAGTGGAAGTCATAAGTTTCCAAATAAAATACTACTCAAGTGAAGTACAGATACTTAAAAACTCTACTTAAGTACAGTACTCAAGTAAATTTACTTAGTTACTGTCCACTTCTGCATATATAAAGCTGTACAGAACTTTGCACTCATAATCATGACTTGAGCAGTTTTGCTAATGCATTCTACATCCATGCATCAATAGACACATCTCTCCGGCTGAACGGATAGCATTATTCAGAAATGCAATGACACGTTACACAAAAATATTCCTGCCAGTAGAATCACTGGGATACCATTCTAAGATTACTTGGTTGCTAACTTTCCAAACCTGTCTACTCATTCCTACATATTTTCTCTGAGGTAAGGTCTTCAGCGTTCATATTAGTTTGATTCTGATCTCCATCTTTTAGCTGTATTTCCTCCTTAAATTTGTGTAGAATACAAAATTACTGCACCGCCTCTATTTAACAGCGGTTGAAATGCTTAATAAAGTCAGGAATGAGTACTGTCTATGAACCTACAAGTATTGTTGTTGTCATGTGATGACTTTTTAATGGCTGGGTAAATAAATTATTTAATTAAGTAAATAAGCACCCTTATTATTGAATGCTTAATATATGGTAGGGTGGCACGGTGCCGCAGCGGTTAGCGCTGCCGTCTCACAGCAAGAAGGGTCTGGTTTCGAACCTGGGTTTCTGTGTGGAGTTGGCATGGTCTCCCCGCGTTTGTGTGGGTTTCCACTGGGTGCTCTGGTTTCCTCCCACAGTCCAAAGGCATGCCACATATGTTAATTGGCGACTGTAAATTGGCCCCGTAAGGTGTGAATGTGAATGTAATTGTAAGTGTGTGTGTGTGCCTTGCGGTGTGTTGGCGCCTGCCCAGGGTTGGTCCCCGCTTTGCGCCCGTAAGTTCCCGGGATGGCTCCAGTCCCCGCGACCCCAGTTGGGATGAAGTGGTTCGGATAATGACTGAAAGAACCTTTCTTATAAAATTGTCATAGTTGGTCTAAAGCAGATATAATGGTACAGCAAAGGCATCAAACGGAATGTAAACAGTAGAGATGGCACCAATCTGATACATGGATCAGGTATCGTTCCGATAACGACTCTAACAGCTGGATTGGGTATCGGTGGCATTGGGCCAATCTATGGAGCCGATCTGTGAATGCGTACACTTACAGTTCGTTATGCATCGGAAGTGGTACTGCGGTAAAGCTGGTTTATTGTTTGACATTCGCACTGATTCCTATATATTGATACGACCTCGCGCGAACACGCTACAACCCCAAAGGCAGATCACATGATTATGCTGTTTAATTCCTTAACAACACCAGCTCTCACACACAATCTCTGTGTTCCTGAAGTAAACCGAACAGGATTAGGGACTGTCACAAAATGACAGAACTGTGTTTCAACAAA